>OZ005599.1:14794789-15429108 GCA_963930655.1 Myrica gale
TCGTATTTTGCACACAGAGAGAAAACAAAGGATATAATGTCTAGAAATGATTTTAGGAGGCAAGTATATTCAATAAGTCTTCAACTAAGGCAATGGCTTAGGAATAGGTTAATATATTGTTTAAGTAAGAGTGGGAAGGTAAAACGAAATATATAGGAGGTTTGGCCGAGATTTTAAGTAGGGTGATCATGCCAACAGAAATCCTCCAGAATGTTCTGCAACACAACTCAGACTTTCCAGATACAACAAACAATCTTCCAGAAGCCTCTTCCAATTTCTTTTAGTCTCCACAACCTTCATAAACCAGTCAAGTTGCTTCTTACAATCTAAAATGAAAAATATATTTATTAAATATTGTTTTGCTCATGGGAATAATGTCAAAATACATAAACATTATCAATCTCCCCATTTGGCAATTTCCATGACAAAACTTTAATCAAACACAAATCTAATCTAAGATTTGTTATCACCAAAACATAACTTAGTTTACAAAGATATGCATCCTAGAAAAACTAACAGTCCCTAAGTAAATTGACTTATGGTTTGAGGACCTGAAAACACACTCAAACTCAACCGTGATCATTATAATAAATTTTATCAAATCTGAACATATAAGATCACATAATAGCAATATTACAACTTCCAACAATAATATACAATCAATAGTTACCTAAGAAAGTACAATACCATATATCAATCAATAATTCTAATTTCAATAAAACTAGAACTTAAACAACTTAAAAGCTTTAATCACATTTATAATGACTATCCCTAATCACTATAAAAATCAGATTAAACTATCAAAAAGAGAATTAACTAAAAACATAAATTTCAGCAAGCTAATCTCACTAATAACAAGTAAATGGATACATCAGTATATCCATTACAAATCATCATGTTCATGTACTCAAATATAACATAGATAGTAGTTAACACAACATATAGTTCAGTAGCAAATAACATCAAAGACAACAACCGAACTGTTGTTCACAAAATAAGACTAATAACATAAAGTAGTAAACAAAATAAGCACTTCAATCTGCATGCTCCCCCTAACTTCAAGATTAGCTAACTCAACAAAAAAATTTCACCCCACTGCAACTTCATCACAGCTCCCCCTTACTCCTTCCACTTTCTCCCCCCTTTTGTCATAGAAGAGACAAAGGAGTCAATCCTCCATATTACTCATACTACCATGATGCTCATTATTAGATGTAGGAGGAGGGGTTGAAATGGTGAAGCCGTTGTTGAAGTCTTGGAAGCCTTGGCTGCCTCTACTATCCACAAGATAGTAAAGTAAATTCCAAAATAAATAAATATCATCACTTAAACATGCTGCTAGTTTTAAATAGAAAATGGGAAATTCACTATTTAGTCCCTAGGTTTTGGACACTTTTTAATTTTAGTCCTTAAGTTTCAACTTTCAAATTTTTAGTCCTTGAGTTTTCGTTGTTTGACAAAATGGTCCTTCCGTCAGCCTGCCGTCCATATACTTAACGGAGCTCTCTGACACGTCAGCAATTTTGACCCGGTCGACCGTTACATGAAGAGGTCGACCGCTTCATGTAGCGATCGACCGCTCACTTTTTACAGATATACCCGGTCGACCGCTACATGTGCCGTTAAGTATATGGACGACAGACTGACGGAAGGACCATTTCGTCAAAACAAGAAAACTCAAAGACTAAAAATTTGAAAGTTGAAACTCAATGACTAAAATGAAAAAGTGTCCAAAACCTAGGGACTAAAATGCCAATTTCCCATAGAAAATATATGATACGAAACGGACCATATAACATATAAATACATTCATATAAGTCACATAAAAAAACATAATTTGTGATATGAGCATTTCTTGTACATATTTCATATATATACCAACTGAACATTAAACCAAAGTCTAGCTCAAAAAATCTGTCCAATTATACTCTATAATAAACATAATATTTTTCTAACAATTATCAATTTCCCTTTAATGAAAATGTTGATTTTACAATAATCACAATATATGAAACTAATAAGCTCAGCCAACATAATCTCAGTATGTAAGACTTATAAGCTTAAATGAAATTTTCTAGCACATAATTTCATAATGTGGTCAATATATAATCCAACATAACAACATATACTTGCACATTGCCATCACATGTAAGTTCTTAATCAATTTCAAGAACATTACCAAATTGAATATAACATTCAGCTCATAGAAATATATCAATAATCCAACACAAAGTCATATCATATACATTTAAAATAATAAACCTGTTCAAAAATCAACAACAATAATATGAAAAATATAACAGAGCATTCAAAAATATCTAAAACAATATAAACAGATTCTTTGAATCAACTAATATCCAACTAGCACATAAATTTATCATATAAAACATAACAAAATATAGTTCCAGCTCAACATATAATCTCGAAATAAATTTCAGCTCAACATGTTATCAAGAAATAAAGTTTCAACTCAATATACAATTTGAAAATAAGATTTAGCTCACAAAATTATTTAAAAATAATGTTCCAGCACAAAACAAATATTTTCAGCTCACTAAAAATATTTCCAGCACACTATGATCACAAAAGAAATATAAAGAAACATATGCCAATATATTTTCTAATCAAAATATCACTTTCATCCATATACATGATAATCTATATGAAAAAAGAGTGTATGTACAACACATTGAATACATATTATGACTAAAGGGGCAAAATATTTCAACAACTTAACAATTGCACAATTAACTCATATACACAATATATCCAAAATCAACAAATAGGCACTAAGGATGACATGATAAGAATCAATATATATGTGTAATAAAGGAGCAAAAGACAAAAAATCCACATGATAGCACAAAGTAGAAACAACCAGTGAGATCAAAGATCCAAAATGTGAGAAAACATAATTTTTTATAAAACAAAATGACAAGAATATTTATATTCGGCCACAATCATGATAAAAGAAACAATGTCCAATCAATTTTATAAAATAAATCTAACTTTTTCACAAAAAAAGGCAAAAACTGAAATTTTCAAAGAAGTTGAGATTTGAATCACAATTCCTTACACTTTTAACCAATAAAATGAGTAGTTCTAAAAGAAATCATCAAACCCATAAAGGGTTTTCAAGAACTTCAAATTTACCAAATGTCATCCATTAAATCTCACAAAAATCAAGTATAATACCTTAGAGATCGTAGAGGAGTAGATTTCGAGCAAAACCCAACAAGAATCACGGAAAATGATCGAGATTTGAGCAAGTTATGAGCAAAATAGTGATAGGCTATAGAGAATGTGCATGAGAGGTAGAGAGCATTTAAGAGACAAATGGTAAAAGAAATATCACAAATGGTAAAATAACTAAGGGTAAAAAAACCCATAAGTAAAACCATAAACACTCTTACCTTCATCTGTCAACATACCTATACACTCTTGAGACTTAAGAACATCACCAGACTTCTGACATGTTCATCACTAATAGTTGTTAGAGTAACGGCTGACCATAGACTAACCTTAGTCTAACTAAAAATTCGAATTATCATTAAAAATTACTGATTTTCAAAAAATCAAAATTTCTTGAAACAACAACATATTATACATAAATTATAATGCAAGAAACACTTACAACATTGAACAAATACCAATTGATTTTCTTAAAATTCAAACCTGGTACCATCAAGAGGTTTGGTAAATAAATCAGCCAATTGGTTTTTTGTAATAACATGTTCAAGTGTCATCATTTTTTCTTACCCAAACCTTTTTTGAAGTCGTTGAATTTCTAGAAATTAACTCCATTTTCTTGTAAATAAATTCAACTTGTTTGGATAAATTTGAGACTTGAAAAATTAAGCTATCAAGAACTGAATTTGAAAATGGTTTCGAAAACTTAGTTTTGCTAGATTTCACCAAACTTGGTAAAGGTCAATTTTGACGTAGCGATGTCGCTATCCATTCTTCTGGGTCTTTCATAGCAGTCTCTGTTAGATATTCTCTCAGTTCCCCTTGTATGACTTACACGGAACGTTTAGTTGCTATGGATCCCCTTCTGAGTGAAGCTTTTGCTATAGTGGAAGCATGTTTGCTTGCGTTAAAGCATAAGTGGACCCGCATGGTTTTTTAGAGCGATTTCTTGGTTCTGTGCAAAGATGTTTTGTCCCAAGATCAGCCACATTGCTGGGCAATTTCGTCAATGGTGGAGTTCATTCAGAGCTGCTTGGGCAAGTTTAAGGATTGAAAGATCGCTTGGGTTCCTAAATCCATGTTTCTGAACTACAATAAAAGGCATCTCATCGACAATTATCATCCTAACAATCATATCTTTAATAGTCTTCTCACAAAACTTACGTGTCACCCTTATCATTCCAACATCAGACCCCGTTGATTTCTCAGCATCGTGAGTCAATAATATTTGCCCAACATCTAACTGACCCCCTTCTTTCTCTTGAAATATGGACATATGTTGTGATGTTGCCATAACCCTGTTGTCTCATTCTTGTAATGAGCCATAAAATATTTTTTATAATAATTACATTTTACTTTAGGAGGATCAGAGTTAGGTTCCTTGGTGAAGTGCAAGCCATACATAAAAAGGGTTTGAGTTTTTCCCTTTTTTGGGTTCAGGTTGTGGTGGTCGTCCACTTACATCACCTCCATCCTTGCTATTAACAAGCATATGGAATCATATACGAATCATATACAAATCAATTAACAAGCATATGAAATCATATACGAATCAATTAACAACAGTCTTATATATATATATATATATAATCATATAATACGAATCAATTAACAAGTTCCTTGCTGCACTCATTTGTTTTCCAAGTTCTTGGATTTATAACCTTAACTTCCTTGCTACACTCAGTTGGAGTGTTTGTGTTTCATATAGTGTTTCAGTGGAGAAAAATGGCACTTGACAGTAATACTTGCCTCCCTTAATTTTCTAGTGATTTAGCCTTTGAGTAAAAGATTTCTTGCAAAAGGAATTTTAATAAAGTTTAGGTGTAAGGTTTACCATTTTCTAGTTTTACTTTACATTTGCTTCCGGTAGTTCATCAATGATTACGTCTCTTAAACATCCAATATGTTGTGTTCTCTTTGGGGAAGTGAAAACCTCTTGAAAATTTTAGCATTTCACTTTGTACATTTGTTGTTTTCTTAAACTTCCCAAATTTATTAAACTACAAACCCTAAAAACAACAAACAATAGGGAAAATGTTCAGTAATAATATATGTCCTAATATTTTCAATAGAATAAATTAAAATTAACAAATCTATAGATTTTTTAACACCGGGAACCAAGAATAGCACCGGTTTTTTTTGCAAAACCTTAAACCGGCACCAAGTACGAGCAATCATTTGTTTTCCAAGTTCTTGGATTTATAGCCTTAACTTCCTTGCTGCATTCAGTTGGAGTGTTTGTGTTTCATCTAGTGTTTCAGTGGAGAAAAATGGCATTTGACAGTAATACTTGCCTCCCTTAATTTTCTAGTGATTTAGCCTTTGAGTAAAAGATTTTTTGCAAGAGGAATTTTAATAAAGTTTAGGTGTAAGGTTTACCTTTTTCTAGTTTTACTTCTTACATTTGCTTTCGGCAGTTAATCAATGATTACATCTCTTGAACATCCAATATGTTGTGTTCTCTTTGGGGAAGTGGAAACCTCTTGAAAATTTTAGCATTTCACTTTGTTCATTTGTTGTTTTCTTAAACTTCCCAAATTTATTAAATTACAAACCCTAAAAACAACAACAAAAAATAGGGAAAATGTTCAGTAATAATATATGTCCTAATATTTTCAATAGAATAAATTAAAATTAACAAATCTATTGTTTTTTAACACCGGGAATAGAACCGAGTTTTTTGCAAAACCTTAAACTGGCACCGGGTACCGGCAATCCGGTGCTGGTGCCACCGAAATTTTCTGGTGGCACTGAACAGCCCTAGGTATTAATTAGCAAAAAAGAAAAAGATCTGATCCTCTTTCGCTGTCATTGCACTTGTATCTGCTATGATCATATCCCGGTAATGCACTCTGGGCACGTATTGAGGTCACTCCATCCTTATCCCCTCTATGGCAGATTCTTCATTTCCTGGTCTTTAGTTCTTTGGTTCATGTTCAGACCTATGAAATCTTATTAGATTACTCATTTATTGTACTAGGAGGCATGGTTGATCTCAAGTAGTTTTTAGACTTCGCAAGATGTAAAGCACTGAAACGCACACCTTTTCTTTGGATTCACACTTTCCGCACGATAGATTTTCTTTGGATTTACACTTTTCGCACGATAGATTTATGATCCCAGGATCAGCACATGAATATCATAGATCCATTTGTGTAAGGTGTCATGCAAATCTAATAAATATAGGTTATGGTGCCCCTTTTCTTTGTGTCCCAATGTCGCCGGATACCATCAGTTCATCTCAATACAGCAAGAGTTGACTGAAACTCTCGACCTCTTAGCACAAAGGTAAAAACTACAGAGACACCTTTCAGACATTCGCCAATCGGCATTTGGGTTTGTGTCAACTGGTTCCCTGGTTGAATACACATGTGTATCAGGGGTCTGACCCTCCATAGCAGAAGTAGCTAGAGGCGGGATGCCTTCTTTTTGTAACCAGGGATATGCTGAGTCTTTTGTATTTGGTTTTTAGCAATGAAGATTTTCAATCCGCTATGATATATAAAAAATAACATACATCCTACATAGGACATGCTATGTCCCAACATTTCAATTGCACTGTATGTTACGTAGGTACAAGGTTTCGAGTGGGATGCAAATGTTGATTTTGCTATGACAAAATATGACCTCTGAATCTTGAATAACCTCAACCTGGTATACGTGATGCATATATTTTGTCATCTTTTCAACCAATATATATATATGTTGGTAAATTACCGTCACTGCCAATGAAGTCTTTGCCTTTAAGGCACCTCATTCATTCTCAGCGAGGATCTGATTTTTAACTGAGCAACAGAGTGCTTATTTAACTGAGCTTCTCATCTGATTTTTTTTCCTGTATCTCAGTCGAGATGAGTAGCAAGGCACAAGAAAATGAAGCTCAAGAAAGTCATCCTCACCGTTCAGTTCCCCGATTGAACGAGAGGATCCTTTCATCGTTGTCAAGGAGATCAGTTGCTGCACATCCATGGCATGACCTTGAGATTGGTATCTATAAACACACCATACGTAGTGTTCAAGTAAACATGAATTTCAAGATACTGATGCTATTGCAAATAATTTTTTTTCTGCAGGACCTGGAGCACCTACTATCTTCAACTGTGTATGTTTTGAGCTCTTCTTTATCATATGAAGTAATCTAACCCTTGGGGTGATAATTTGTTGAATAATAGAAGATGCACTTTGAGCCCTTCATGATCTTCATTGAGCTGCTAATCTTTTTTCCTGCACTTTAATTCAAACAATACAACCAAATCCTCCCTTAGCTTCTTGTCAGGAAAGAGACACAATAGTCGAAGATATGAAGTTCAACTTGTTCTCTTTCCAATTGTAACATAATGAAAGGATCATAAAAAAGAGTGGTTTTCTAACAACACTCATCAGTACCAAATTGGACCAAATAAAATGAAACCTGGCTGTTCCATGTTATCCAGAGAATGTATCTAGCAGCATCTTAGCAAATATATGTGTGCTGAAGCCCCATTAGCACACAAATTTTAATTCCTTGCTGAATCCGTGAATCTCCTTCCACTTGCACATGAAACTTCTCCAGCAAGAATAGTAAATAGTAGATCCTCATCTTTTTGCTTTCAATCATGAAACCTTTTTATCCCACTAGGTAAACATCAGGGCTTTAGGGTACCATTGTCAACACTGCCCCCAAAGATATTCCTTTTCAGTTTATTCCGACTTCAAATAGACTCCATTTCCCAGCTAGCAACTTTTCCCTGCCTTTCTCAAATAAACAATAGCTTCTCTGTCCCAACGATAATTTTCAATTTCCAAGTGGAACTCTTTTTCTTCAAGCAATTTTTCCAAAAATATCTCTTTACTGAATTGCTTTATGGAATGGTGCAGGTAATTGAGATCACATAGGGAAGTAAGGTTAAATATGAACTGAAGGCTTGGAATACAAAGCAAGTCGAAGTGGCAATTTGGCTACTGTTGAAGTCTTCATCGATGGTGTCCAGGTAGGAATTGCTCAGAATCCACAAAAGAAGATGGCACAGAAACTAGCTTCTGCTTTGAAAGAGAAGAAAACTGCAGAAGCAGAAGCTAATGAGAAAGCCAATGAGAATGAGAAGAAAAAGAAGAATGGGAACCAAAAATTTACCAGACAAACATTGAATGATATCTGCTCGCGTAGAAATTGGCCCATGCCATTCTATTGGTAAACATATAATAATGATTTTTTACTACTCTTTGTCGGTATTTAGGATGGAACATTAGAGGTGACTCAATTGCTGATTGAGAATGTTATTTTGTGCTATCTTCATGGGTGTGGCCCTGGACATGCATTCCATATTTAATGAGTATGGTTTGATGAAAAATCACAAGGGGAAAAAATGAAGAGTGAGAAGAGCAATATACACTTGTGAGACTATACATTCCATATTTCCAAGAAACTTTCCTAACACTCAAGACATCTCCATCAATAGTATAGGCAGAATGGAATGTACACTTGTGAGACTTAATTAGTCTTGTCTTCTTGTCAAGTTCATATTTCACCTTACTGCCCTTTGTGATCTCAACTGTCTGCACCATTCCATAAAGCAATTCAAAAAAGATATATTTTTGGAAAAATTGCTTGAAGAAAAAGGTTCCACTTGGAAATTGAAAATTATCTTTGGGACAGAGAACCTATTGTTCATTTGAGAAAGGCAGCGAAAAGCTGGTAGCTGAGAAAGGAAGTCTATTTGAAGTTGGAATAAACTGAAAAAGAATATCTTTGGGGGCAGTGTTGACGATGGTACCATAAAGCACTGATGTTTACCCAGTGGAATAAAAAGGTCATATGATTAAAAGCAAAAAGATGAGGATCTACTATTACTATTCTTGCTGGAGAAGTTTCATGTGCAAGTAGAAGGAGATTCACGGATTCAGCAAGGAATTAAAATTTGTGTGCTAGTGGGGCTTCAGCACACATATATTTGCTAAGATGTTGCTAGATACATTCTCTGCATAACGTGGCACAGCCATACGTTTGGTTTTATTTGGTCCAATTTGGTACTGATGAGAGTGTTGTTAGAAAACCTTTGTTTTTATGATTCTTTCAGTATGTTACAATCCAAAGGAGAACAAGTTGAACTTCATATCTTCGACTATTGTGTCTCTTTCCTGGCAAGAAGCTATGGAAGGATTTGGTTGCACTAGAATTAGTTCTGGAAAACGATTAGCAGCTTAATGAAGATCAAGGGCTCAAAGTGCATCTCCTGTCATTCAACAAATTATCACTCCAAGTACTAGATTACTTCATATGATAAAGAAGAGCTCAAAACATACGGAGTTGAAAATAGTAGGTGCTCCAGGTCCTGCAGAAAAAAAATTATTTGCAATAGGATCAGTATCTTGTAATTCATGTTTACTTGAACACTACATATGGTGTGTTTATAGATACCATTCTCAGGGTCATGCCATGGATGTGCACCAACTGATCTCCTTGAGAACGATGAAAGGATCCTCTCGTTCAATCGCAGACCACAGTGAGGATGATTTTCTTGTGCCTTGTTACTCAGCTAAACTGAGATACAGAAAAGAAATCAGATGAGAAGCTCAGTTAAATAAGCACTCTGTTGCTCAGTTAAAAATCAGATCCTCACTAAGAATGGATGAGGTGCCTTTAAAGCCAAGGCTTCATTGGCAGGACAGTGTAATTTTCCAATATATATATATATATATATATATATATATATCTTGGTTGAAAAGATGACAAAATATACTCATCACATACATATTCCAGTCAACTCTTGCTATATTGGTATGAACTGGTGGTATCCGGCGACATTGGGACACATAAAAAGGGGCCCCATAGGCCATAACATATATTTATTAGATTGGCATGACAACTTACACATGGTTCCATGATATTCATGTGCCGTTCGTGCGACCATAAATCTATTGTGCAAAAAGTGTAAATCCCAAGAAAAGGTGTGCATTTCAGTGCTTTACATCTTCCAAAGTCTAAAAACTACTTGTGATCAACCGTGTCTCCTAGCACAATATATGAGAGTAATCTAATAAGATTGTATGGGTATAAACATAAACCAAAAGAACTCAATACCAGGAAATGAAAAATCTATATCTGGGAAAAACCGAAAAACCCAAGAAAAGGTGTGCGTTTCAGTGCTTTACTTCTAGCGAAGTGTAAAAATTACTTGCTATCAACCATATGCCTCTAGTACAATATATGAGAGTAATCTAATAAGATTTAATGGGTATGCTCATGAACCAAAGAACTCAAGACCAAGAAATGAAGAATCTATATCTGGAAAAAAACCGAAAACAAGCGATCCATGGAAAAGACCAGAACTTTTTCCTGCAAAAATAAAGAAAGGATCAGCGCAGACGTAACTAGCAGATGAAAGAAACAGAATATGGATGGAGCGAATTCTTAACCCTGCACTATGCACTTCTTTTTTTATATTTTTATAATAGTCTCATTCATTTCTTCCAGGCTTAGCGAGCGATGTGGGAGGTCAATTCTCTGGGGAACTGCCCCGCGTCTGTACGTGAGACTTGAGAGAAGACCGTTTTGCTCCTCGCTGGGCTGCTCCCGGGTCCTGCTTGTCTTTGATGATGATACCAAAATAAATGAGGCTTGCGAAAACATAAAAATAGACATTTTATAATAAATTATAAATTATTATATTAAAATATAAAATATCAATAAATTTTAAATAAAAATTATTCTTCTTTCATTGTGAGATGCAAAATTACTAATCAAAGTTTTGTATTCAAGATTTGTCAATAGATCATTTTCAATTGATAATATAGATAATTCATTTAATCTTTCTTGCGCTATAGTAAATCTTAGATATAATTTTATAATTTTTAGTTTTGAAAAACTTCTTTCCACAATTTATTTTTTAAGTTTTCATATCCTAATTAGTATTTTCTATTATACAAATTAGATATCTCAAAATTACCCTAAATTGAAAAATGATAACTACAATCAACACAAACAAAATTTAAAATAAAACTATAAACTACTCAACTTAATCTTAAATTCTCAATTTTCTCTAGATAAAAAAGTGATAGCTACAACAAATATAAATAAAAGTATAAAACTAATTTAAAAGTTGAAAGGTTAGAATAATAGCACACGAAGAAGAGGGTTACTACCAGCTTTGAGATTTTGAAATTGAATTGAGAAGTGAGCTATAAAGAAATAAGGGTAAACATTTAGAGTAGAAAGATAAGGAAATGTTGGTGAGGAGAATTGTGAAAGTAGGGATAAAGTAAGAATTAAGAAATTGCTAAAAGTTGGAAGTCCTATAGTCTTTGTTAGCCCAAGTTTGTTTTGCAAACAATCCATAATTGATTTTGATGATAACTAAATGCTTTGAAGACTTTAGATTTTACATTGTCAATCCACAATTTCCAAGCTATATTTCAAAATGATTGAGGTTATCTCTCTAAAATATTTCTAAGTGCACTTGAACACCATTACACAAGTTGATAAGATCAATTTTTCATATTGTAGGTGTCTAAAGAAATGTTGGAATGGTTTGGATGCTTTGAAGTTAAAATTGGAGTAGTTGCTGACAAAGAACAAATTTTTCAGACTAAGTGTTGGAAGTGTCGACACATTGCACTACTACCCGAGAGTTTGCATTTTCTAGGATTCAAAGTGATTTTTTGGCTAAGTGTTGGAAGTGTCGACACATTGGACCATGGTGTCGACACATTGGAGCATAGTGTCGACATTGAACTAACACCCGAGAGTTTGCATTTTCTGGCCTTCAAAACGATTTTTTTACTAAGTGTTGAAGGTGTCGACACATTGGACCATGGTGTCGACACATTGAACTAACACCCGAGACTTTACATTTCAAGACCAAGTTCAATGTGTCAACACATACAATCAATGTGTCGACACATTGTGCGAAATTTCAGATTTCCTAGAACAACGCCAGATCGTTCAAAGTCTCCAAATTGACTCAAATGACCTCCAACGGCACTCTAACATTACAAGAAGACCCTTTATGACCGTTGAAGACCTAGAAGCTATAAAAAGAAGAAGATGGAGAGAGAGAAGGCAGAGCTCGACCAATATTGCACATCTATAGAGAGAAAGTCCAAAATCCAAAGATTTCACTTGCTGAATCATTCAAGAACGAAGCTCTCATTGTCAAACCCTCCTCTCTTGCTCATCATCGAAGATCAAGCCTCAAAAGAGAGAAAGATTTCTTGAAGAAGGGACAATCCACTTGCAAACTCACTTTGCCCTAACTTCTAGAGAGAGAAGTCATTTGAAGAAGAGGGAAAATCACACCTAGCAAGGAAGCTTGTGCTCACACCTGTCAAACGTTAGGTTTCCTTCAAGAATCTTATCTTCTTACCTTTATTGAGCTTCATACTTGCTAATTTGGCTTAGAGAGTCATTCCATACGATTTGAGCTTTTCATTGGCATATTCGACTTCGAGAGTCATTCCTCATGTATTGAGATCTTCATTTGCTCATTCGGCTTAGAGAGCCTTCTTTGTAGCCATTATTTGTAAAACCTTTGAGTGTTAGGAAAACACTTGGTCCTACTTGTGAGGGTAGAAGAAATTCTCTAGGTTGTGAGGATTTGTAAGAGAGTTAAAGTGTAAACTCGGAAAACACTTGGTCCTACTTGTGAGAGTAGAAGCAATCCTCTAGGTTATGAGGATTTGTGAGAGTTGAAGCGTGAGCTCGCAAAACGCTTTGTAAAGGTTCCTTAGCACCCGGGAAGCTAAGGTGTATTCGCTATTTGGAGAATAGTGGAGGAAGCCCAAGGAAGTCAATTGCCTTGGGGGTGGACGTAGGCACGTGTTTGGCCGAACCACCTAAAAACTACGGTGTCATCTCTATAACTCTATCTCTCTTATTGTTTGTCTCATATCCATAATTGTTGTGCTTTGAGCTTTATCATTTATTGCTTATAGTTGCTTAGCCTTAAACACATTCAGACTTTCAGTTTTATTTTTTAAAAAAGAGTATCTTTTAGAACTGTGTTTTTGGCAAAAAGGGGTAAAGTTTTTGTACAACCCAATTCACCCCCCCTCTTGGGTTGTCATTTAGACTCATAATTTTTTCAATTTTAAAATTGGAAGTCAGATAGTCTTTTTTGAATTTTAAAGTTGTGAGTCATCTTTTTTGAAATTTTGAATTATGTTTTTCTTTGCATTAAATGAGGATTTCAAAAAGTTTAACTAATATCTTGAGACTTATTTTTTTCTTTTATTAAATTAAAATATTTAAATTTGGGGGCCTTTAACCTATTAAATATTAAGTAAAATAAAAAGTTGGGGATCTTACTATTTTGAGGGTCTTAGGCAAGCGCCTAGGTTGCCTATGCTCAGCGACGTGCCTGCAAGGATGGAGAGTCGTACTTATTTGATCAGGACAGATCATTTCCTGAGGCTGGACGTGAAGATGGTGAGCTTGAAGGTGACTCTAGTTCATATAGAGTGCTCTCCAGCAAGACACTCGCAGATGTTGTTGAAGCACTCATTGGAGTGTATTATGTTTTAGGTGGAAAGAAAGTTGCTAATCACCTTATGAAATGGATGAGCATTCAAGTACAGTATGATGTTGCTGAGATGGAGTGCATGACAAGGCCATCAAATGCTCCAGAAAGCATACCAAGTGTCAACTTTGAGGGTTTAGATTCAAACCTGATTGTACGGATCCAGACACATCCGGACATACGATCGGGATTGAATGGTCACAAATCCAACACCTCACAGATCTCCACCTAATTTAATGAGGCTTGTGAGGCGTCAGCTCGGCTCGGCTACTCGCGAAGCAGACTAGGCATGCGTCGGGCCCCCTTTTCTCTCTTTAGCTTTACTGATTGGACGACTAAACAGGTTGTGCGTACTGATCATGAACATGCATTTTTTTCGATTTCCTTCTAAATCCCTCATTTCAAACTTCCCAAATCTCATCAATTTCGAACCCATTTCAAACCATAGGTTATAAATCTCCCCAATCCCACAACTCTCCTCTCCCCTCTTTCTCGTCGCCAAGTTGCTCTGTCTTTTTTGTTTTGATTACTAAGAGACCTTGGAAAAGAAGAAACCGCAAGCAGGTCACGGTCCAAACGTGTACGTATTACATGTTGTGATTTTTAGTGTTACATGTAATCCATATGCCGATAAGGGTAAAGAAAATGTTAGAAATTATGGAAGTCGATGTTTTAAAGTGCTTCACGGCCCAAACGTGTACTTGTAGCTGTTAGGTTAATGGTTGAAATTTGAGAAACCGATATTTTAATTAAATTTGAGAAGTCGATATTTTAAAGAATAACTTTGTAAAATAGTCGGGGTGCAAGATTACACTTCGAAGATGTACTGAAATAGTAGTGAATTTGACTTTTACAGTATGAAGAATTTTTTTATAAGCATAAAGGAAGGTAATATGGTAGTGATGAAAACTATAGCGGCATGAAATTTCTAGCGAATCTAGATTCTTATGTATGAAATTTCTAGAGAGACAAAAATGGCTTCTGATAGCCCCCGACGACTATGTTATTTGTATATGATATAACAATATAAGCATATTGTTGTCTTAAATAGGTTCTCATGGCAGAAACTTTGAAGATGTGATGCAATGTTTTTGTTGCTTTATTTTTCCCTTCTTATTTTTCATTAATGATAAAAACTTTCTTTCTGAACCAATGATTATGTAAGACCACTACTTTTGTGGCCACTATTTTTTATATCAATGTTGTGATCCGACCACTAATTTTTGGTGAATTGATTTTAATGGGGACATTCATTTAATTTACTTGTTTTTAGTATTTAGTTGTGATTTATATTTTAATAGACTAGGAGTTATTATGCTTTATTAAGTTTTGGCCCATGGGCTTTTAGGGTTTGCTTATGACCTTTGTTCTCTATTTAAGGTTAGTGAGAACCTTAAATCAAGGAGACTGAGATAATAAAGTTTATTGGCTGCTGCCTCTTGCATTCAAAAATGTGTTTCCCCTTCTCCTTGGCTTATTTCTTCTCTTCTTCCCTATTCTTTCTTGATCTTTCTATCTAATTCCTATTTCTCCACTATATTCCGCATCAAATTGGTATCAGAGCCAAAATTCCTATTTCTTTTCCGTTTCTTTTGGTTGTTCGACGCTATACCTGTCACAAACTTGCCCCTTGCTGTGTTTTTGTTTCTTGGTGTTCTTTGGTGTGTGAGTTGATTGCCGACGACCCAGCAGCCTTCTCAGCCTTCGCCGACGTTCCCCGGAGCTCCGGCCACCATTGTTTGGCCTTTTTTTCCGGCGATCCAGATCTGTCCCACATGTTTTCATTGTTTTTCGTCGTGATTTGTCCAGATCTGAGCCTATATTTGAGTTTCTACATGATTTTCGGTCCACATAGGTGAAGCCCGCTTCGTTCCGCCGCCGGCAGCCACCAGTTTCGGCCAGTTTCGGCGATTCCGGCCGATATTCACGGTTTCGGCCGATATTTTCCGGTTCAGGCCGAAATACATCCGGTTCCGGCCGATTTTTGAATTTTCAGGCCGAAATTCAACTCTTCTCGGTGTTTTCTCCCAGATCCAAGTCGTGTTTGACACTTTTGCTACGTTTTTGGACCCGAATCAAGCGGGACAGCACTTTCTTCGCGGTTTCTCGCCTCTACGGCCCTTTCAACGGCTCATTCGTGTTTGTGTTCACTAGTGATCTGAGGTGCGCTCGTTCCACTTCGTTTTTAGTGACATAATTGCTCTTCTTTATAGATTAATTTGTCAATGAGTGTTACCGGTTATTTTCACACTTTCGTTTTTATCCGATAGTCGTCCTCATACATTTTCATTACTCGTTTGCTTCCTACGGTGAAAAAAAAAAATCAACGTATCTTTACCTTTATTGAATCCTTGTTTACCTTAGTAGTGAATTTGGTGCATTGTGTTTAGTCCTTGCTTTAATTTTTTTTAAAATTTAGCGCTACTTGTCTGCACATTTTGGATTTTTCTAATCCCCAAGGCCAAAATCTTATTTTTTCTCGAGTTCTTATTTTTCATTCAATTGCATCGGTGGTTTATTGATCTCAATTGCATTTTTAGGTGAGTGTTGCATGCATTTGCGTAGCGGTCGTATAGTCAACCTTAGATCCGTTGAACCAACCATGGACCCTACCCAATTTGAGGCCTTGACCCAACAAATAACGCAATTGACCACTCAGTTAGGTGCTGTCCAAGCTGACCTAACGGCAGCTCGTCAAGAAAATAGAGACCTAGCTACGAGGGTTGAGACCTTAGAGGTCCCGGGTCATCAAAATGACGCTGAATATTCAGATGCGCCCCCTAATAGACGTCATCGTGATAGGAGAGATAGAGATAGACGCGACCGTAGAAATAGGGATTACGAGCGAGAGCGAGATCACTACGCTCGTGGTAATGAGTCTCCTCCACGTCACGAGGAGCAACTCTTCAAGACCATTAAGCTAGATGCTCCTACCTTTGACGGCTCTTTAGATCCCCGAGTTTATACTCAGTGGATTAGGGATATGGATCGTTTCTTTGAGTGGTATGCAGTGTCTGAGAATAGGCGAGTGCAATTTGCTAGTATGAAGTTAGTTGGTAATGCTCAACTTTATTGGGAGAGTGTAGAAGATCTCCTTCTGAGGCGTCATGCGCCTCCAATTGGAACTTGGGTTGAAATGAAGCGTCGTCTTCAGGAAAAATACTGTCACGCCCCGAACGCCATCCCGCAGGGACCGTGATAGCCGCGAGCATTCCCCGGGAACACTCCAGCGCTTACACTAACTCTTACAGCGGAATTTTTTTTTTCTTTTTATACACATAGGATGGCTCACTCAGGATCCGCATGTTGGCTGAGATACAAGCCCAATGATCATAACCTCTCGGTATACACATCATAATTCAGAAAAGTCTATACATTGCATCTCTTTCGCAACTTATACAAACGTACTAGGGCAACATACTGCCACTTGATCAAAACCAGCACTCCCAAGTGCTGCCTCGGAGTTCACCAACTCTGGCTCCAATCCCCAAACTTCCAGGATTTCTACCTGAGATACTCCTCTGCTCCCCAGTTATCTTGTGGATCTGGAATGATACGATTTACAAACTATGAGTCGAAAGACTAAGTAAGGAACAACAGTTGAAACATGAACTTTAATAAAACATAGCTTTAAAAGCATACTTACTTCAATACACTGTAGTGATAAGATAAGAAATGCAAAACTGTAAATCATGAGTTAGTGCATAAAAACCATGATGCATATGCATGCTCCGTGATGCACATGCCATGCACTAAAATCTCTTGCCACTCTTGGCCTTTTCAAATGCATTTCAAATCTCGGAATTGGCCCCAGGCCCTTGAAAATCTTTCTTTCATTCTTGCTTATAAAATTGGCCCTTGGCCCGTGAAAATCATTCATTTCATACTTGTGCCATTGTTGGCCTTTTCACAACCATTTCGTATCTCTTACTTGTGGGCTCGCTCCATTTGACCCCTGAAGTCAGGGTTGTGCGTTCCCTTCGGAACCGTCCCCGAATTCCCTTGGAGACCTTACATCTGGTCGAGCTAGCCCGTAGTTGCCCCAGGCCTGATGGCTAGACACGACCCTTGGAGGCCCACACCTTCTCATTGTCCTTCAGTGTGGTTGCACATACCTCACGGACTAACCCATCCTTCACGAACAACGTCCCTCGGTATGGGCGTCCATCCATCCATCCTTCACGAACAACGTCCCTCGGCATGGATGTCGAACCTCACTTAACTTAGTACGTGTTCAACCAAAGCCTCCGGGCTTAATCATAACATAAATTCTCTTTCATTTGCATAAAACAACTTTTCATGTTTCTATGAAATGAACATGCCATGCCACTCTTGAAAACATCGTAATTTCATTTGCATCAAAACGTCTCTCATGCGTTCATGCAAATGATCATGCTATGACATGTTCGAAACATCATGCGTACTTGAAACATTCTTCATGCAATACATTACATATGTATTAGAAACATCTTGCCATGCACAATAAAACATGCAGTGTATCATTCCAGTTTTCCAAAAGGGGTAAGATTCACTTACAGTACTCCTTGCACTTATTGCACTTATACCGATCCACTCGAACTTAGTTCGGTCTTCGCCTACAAGCGATACTCCAATGCTTAGCTATCAACATTCAACAAGGCATACAAACGTATCATGTATTATCTTAGTTTCCAAGTTCATATCCGAAACTTTACGTGAAATTATACATGAAATTCTTGCAACATTTGACTTCCCATTCTTGTAAGTATTTTAACTTTCATAAATCAATTTTTATATAACAAACATCATACATCTTCTTAATAACCTCGATATCCAAAATCGGATCTTTAATGTTTCAACCTTACCAATGATCCATATCAAAACAACAACCTTTATCGCTGAATTCTTGCTCTACACTTACGATCTTATTTTACATGGACTAATGATCATCATATTCATCAATCAAACCTCAAAGATGCGCTATAGAGGTGCTGCCAAGATCTATAGGATTCAACCTAATGTCATGCTCCTTCGAGTTCACATAAGCATCAATGTATCTCAATTCATGCTATAAGAGCATCCTGATACCACATGACTTATTTCACTTGAGTTAGATAACATTTTTCTTAATGAATTTAATTTGGTATTAGAGCCCTACACTCGCTGACCTTATTCAATTAACCAACATCTTTTGACTAATTCATGGCCATTTTACCTTACTTGCATCTGGACCTTTTATTCGTGTACCAAGACCATTCTTTAATAGCTTACTAGTTCATCATTTTCCAACCCTAATCATGGCTAAATCGTGGCTTGATCTCCAAGTTATATCCAACCCGAGCCATAGATCTTGATATCATGTGATTAAGTTTTCATATCTTTTTCCTTAACATCTCTTCCATGCATGTTTGACATATTGACATTCTCGTATTTCATTTTCTCTCTTCATATGATCAAGGTTTCTTTTAATATTATAATTCAACCTCATTTACACATCATATGTTTCGGCCAACACATAATCACTCTAATTGAAACTTCAATTCCTTCTTAATACCACAAGGCTTTGTTAAGCACACCAACTAATAATATCTACCCGAGCCATATACTTCATCATTCATGAGTTTACTTACATGTAAGGTTTTCTCTTAACATTAGGCCTAGGTTTTAACCTCTGACTCATTCGGCCATGACCTAAATTTTACTTATACATCACATGGGATTACATCATTTATTTACTAATCAATTGGTCATTAGGGTTTCTTCACTAAATCGTTTGGCCACGCTTCAATTTCAACATCTATTGCACAAAACTTCATCTCCAATTGTGATCCCATCCTCCATTATCAGATTCACAACCTAGATTCTATAAATCATGGCACAAGTACAAGATTTCACACATTATATCATTCGGCCATGCATCATTATTCATAGCTTTAACATGCATTATCATTCTATTTATCACATGCATTCTTCTCTCTTCAAGCTTAGTCAACCCGTGACTTATGTGCACAATCAACCTAACCAATTAGCCTCACAACCAGCCTATAAGATCCATATTTCAATCATTCCCAAGATATTTTAAACATAGCATGTATTTCGGCCAAGCATTGTATGACCACGCCCGAAACTCCTCTAACATGCATTATTCATTTCCATTGAACTTTCCAACAACCAATTCATATCCTTATGCATGCAAGTTCAGATACAAGCTCACATTATAGTCTAGGAGTTGCTAAATTCAAGATCTTGCATGAAGAAGTCATTCGGCCAACATAGCTATCAATACCAAAACTTAAACTTACCTTATCTCCTTCTTACCATTCTTAACATTTTCTTGCATTAACCTCTCCCATCACATTTGCTCCTAGGTTTAGGCCACTGACTAAAGCCCTAAGATCATCAAAACTAATCATGTTCAGATCCAACGGCAAGGGTTTACAACAGTAAGCTTACAACCTTCAAATCAAGATGTTACACTTCCAATTTCATGCCATCCATTTACATGTATGTGAGAACTTCTCCAAATAAAATTTGTCATAGATCATGGCTACTGACCCAAGCCCTAACACATCTCAAATCTCACATTTTTCACTCTCATTCCCAAGCTTAAACACAGCATGCCTACAGCACCTAAGACCAAGGTTTTATACCTCAAGCTTCACATGCACTTAGGTTATGCTTCTCCTTTTTGCAACTTATAATCTAACATGCATTTCCAAGTTTGAACTAATTCAAAACCATGGCATCTAACAGCAATAATCAGCCTCTATCGCAAGCCACAAATCATATTACAAGGTCACAAAATCCGGCCAAACACAAACCAAAGGGCTGAAGCTTTTACCTTGCTACCTTAACTCTTCTTTTCTCTCTTCTTCTCCTTTTTCCTTTCTTCTTTCTCTTGCAAGGCCTCCATTAACAAGTTCACAATCAAGCTCAATAAAATATCACAACATCCCTTGAAACTTAGACATCTATACAGATCTGACCAAGGCAAGAGTGGAACACAACATGCAAGAGTACATTCAGTCAAAGAACTTCAAGAAAACCAAGTTTACCTTGCTGCTTTCTTTTCTCTCTTCCCCTTTTCTTTTCTTCTCCTTCCTCCCTTGTTTCTTCCTGGCCTTCTCCTTCTTCTCTTTCCTTATCCCTTTTTCTCCTTTCTCTCGGCCTCCTTCATTTCTCTCGGTTTTCCTTCCTTTCCCCCTTTCTTTTTCTCTCGGCTTGCCTTCTCCCTTTCTCTCCTCTCTCTTTCTTTCAGCCTTTCTTTCTTTTATTCGACCAAGATGGAGTGTAAGTGGTGTGTGAGAGTGCTTGTGCAAAGGGGGAGGTTCTCCCTTGGCCCCACCAAAACACTCCCATTGGTTGCATTGGGTGGCTACCATAAATGCTTTGTCTCCCTTTGCTTTATTTCTCTTTGGCTTTTCTCTTCACTTTCGTGTGACTCTTCTTCCCTACCCTTACTTTTCAGCCTATCATACTATCTTTTCAGCCTACACCTTCACTTGTCTTTTCTCTCTTTCTCCCTTTCTCTCTTTCACGTGATGCTTCACTCTTCTCTTTTTTTTTTCTTTTTTTTTTCTCATTTAATTGCATTTAATTCCTTGTCTCCATAAGTCATTCACCCAAAAGTAACTTCAACTTCATCTTCTTGTCTATCACGTAAACCCCTCTCTTACCATTGATTCATTTTATCTTTTTTTTTTTTCATTTTATTTTCATTTCATCTATCACTTATCACATATGCAATTTGACTTATCTCTAATATATGTACATTAGTTTATCATCCACAAACATATCAACTTATCTTTATAAACATAATAGCTTATCTCCTTTATAAATACATTAGCTTATCACTATTATAAGCTCACTAACATTTTTCCTTAATAAACACACTAACTTATCTTTATGATAAACACAATAACTTATCACTATGATAAGCACATTAACTCCTCTTTTATTTCCTTATCAAACTATCCTATAACTTAGCACTATGATAAGCACACTCACTTATCAATTAAATTCTTTATCAAGCTATTTTATATATCTAGTAACTTATCACTTAATATCTCTAATGATATTTTAAGCTACCTATTATAAGATACAAAATATTTAAATGCTTAACATTCATTTCATGATTTTCTACTTAGATAATTTCGGCCATAATATATCAATTTCTCTTCATAATTTAATTTCAGGGATTATGGAATATAATAAGAGCAATGGAAAAATACAAGTCCATAAAAGAAATTTACCTAGCAAATTTCGGCTCTTAGGAAAAATAGAATTTAAACTTGTACTAAAAACTTTCACAATGAAAAAGAAATTATTTAAAGAAAAATTCTTGAATAAAATTTCATAATAAGTTAATGTACCATAAACATTAAACTTAAGTCATATATTGGCCAAAAATATGGCCCCATAAGTTAAATCAAAACAAATACATAGGAAAAATAGCAAAAGCAAAGTTTGGGGTCTCACAAATACATTCCCCAATCTTATATGGGAAATTTGTTAGATCAGTGGAATGCCCTTCGGCAAGGTAACAGATCTGTAACTGAGTATGTGACCCAATTTGATGAGTTTAGGATGCGTTGTCACATTGTTGAGGATGAGGTTATGACGTTGAGTCGATTTCGACATGGTTTACATGATGACCTTAAGAGAGAGCTTGTCCTTAGAGGAGTTTCCACCCTCGATCATGCCTACACTCTGGTTCAATACTATGAGTTGGTTACTAGGACTCCTTTTGGGAAACGTGGCGACACTCGACCTTTTGTTCATCAGCCTTCCCCCTCACAACCTAAATCTGTGTTAGGACCTCCCCCTCCTAGTGCGCCCTTTGTCCGGGATATTAAGGGAAAGATCATTGATGCTCCTCGTACTAACTCTCGTGTTCAATGTTTTAATTGTAGGGGTTTTGGCCATATGTCAGCTAGTTGTCCCAGTAGGTCTTTGGTCCTTGAGGGACATCCTAGCATGTGTGATGAGGATCACATAGTCGAACAAGTTTATGAGCCTCTGATTGACGAGTTCAGTGATTTAGGTGAAGTTGATGATGTTACTGTAGGTTGTATTAGAACTATCCCCTCTAGGTTTAGTTCAACCCTGCGCCCTGACACCTCCCGGTTGGGTGTTGTTCGTTGTGTCTTTACCCAGCCCAAAGATGCTGATGACTGGCGTCGTCATGCTATCTTTCATACCTATATCAAAATCAATGATAAGGGTTGTAAGGTCATTATAGATAGTGGAAGTTGTATTAATGCAGTTTATACTACTACTGTTTCTCGTCTGGGGTTACCACGAGTCCCTCACCCGAACCCCTATAGTGTCTCGTGGGTCGATACTTCCTCCATAGCAGTGAAGGAACGATGTCTGGTGCCCATTCAGTTTCTAGAGTACAAAGATCAAATATGGTGTGATGTTATTCCTATGGATGTAGGTCATGTTATATTTGGTCGCCCATGGTTGTTCGATTTGGATGTGACCATACGTGGTCGCTCCAACTCTTGTTCATTTTTGTACAAGGGAAAGAAGATTCTCCTTAATCCTCTTCCCCCAAAACCTGTTGATGTCCATCACCCCAAGACAATTGTAAACAAGAAGGGGTTAAATATTATCAGCTCAACAGAGTTTGAGCGAGATCTGGTAGGGGAGTCGGTTGTGTTTGCGGTAATTGTTATGGAAGTTCCATCTGATTCTCTGACAGTAGAACCTTCTGAGGAGGTCCAAGAGGTCCTTCGTGAATTTCAAGATGTTTTTCATGTGGATCTCCCTAATCATTTGCCACCATTACGAGACATTCAACATGCCATAGATCTTGTTCCGGGAGCGTCCCTCCCGAATTTGCCTCATTATAGGATGAATCCCTCTGAGCATGCCGAGCTCCACCGCCAAGTGAGTGAACTTCTTCATAAGGGGTTTCTCCGTGAGAGCTTGAGCCCTTGTGCGGTTCCAGCTCTATTGACACCCAAGAAAGATGGCTCTTGGAGAATGTGTGTTGATAGTCGAGCCATCAACAAGATAACTGTCAAGTATCGTTTCCCCATCCCTAGGCTTGATGATATGTTGGACATGATGGCTGGCGCCACCATTTTTTCTAAAATCGACCTTAAGAGTGGATATCATCAGATTAGGGTCCGCCCAGGTGATGAGTGGAAGACTGCATTCAAGACGAAGGATGGTCTTTATGAGTGGTTAGTTATGCCGTTTGGTCTTTCTAATGCCCCTAGTACGTTCATGCGGGTCATGACCCAAGCTCTTAGGCCTTTCATGGGGCAGTTTTTAGTAGTCTACTTTGATGATATCCTTATTTTTAGTAAGTCTCGTACTCAACACTTAGATCATCTCACTCAGGTTTGTTCCACCCTTCGGAAAGAGTGTTTATATGCCAATGTGAAGAAATGTTCTTTCTTTACCACAAGCGTTGTCTTCCTAGGATTCATTGTTTCCTCTGATGGAGTGTCTGTTGATCCTACGAAAGTGCAAGCAATTGTAGATTGGCCTACACCCAAATCTATTCATGATGTTAGGAGTTTTCATGGTCTAGCTACCTTCTATCGTCGATTCATTAAGGGGTTTAGCACTATTTTGGCTCCTCTCACAGAGTGTATGAAGAAAGGAGAGTTCAAGTGGTCTTCTCAAGCTATGAAAGCTTTTGAGGATGTTAAGAAGAGAATGACTGAAGCCCCAGTCATGGGTCTTCCTGATTTCTCTAAATTGTTTGAAGTTGAGTGTGATGCATCAGGTATTGGCATAGGCGGGGTTCTTACTCAGGAGCGTCATCCTATTGCCTACTTTAGCGAAAAATTGAATGATGCTAGACTACGTTACTCTACTTATGACAAAGAGTTATATGCGGTTGTGCAGGCTTTGCGCCATTGGCGCCATTATTTGTTACCCCAAGAGTTTGTTCTTTATTCCGACCACGAAGCTCTTCGTTACCTTAGTTCCCAGAAAAAGTTGAATAGTAGGCATGGTCGTTGGATAGAATATTTACAGGCCTATTCTTTTGTTTTGAAACATAGGAAAGGTGTTGAGAACCAAGCCGCTGATGCTTTGAGTCGTCGTATCTCCTTATTGTCTGTTATGCACGTTAAGGTCACAGGATTTGAGAGACTAAAGGAAGATTATGAGACTTGTCTTGATTTTAGGGAACTTTATCTAGCTTTACTAAGTGGTCAATCTGATCCTACTATTGGGTTTCGTCTTCAGGATGGCTACCTTTTTCGGGGCAATCAACTTTGTATTCCTAGGACTTCAGTGAGGGATTTTATAGTGTGGGAGGTTCACGCCGGAGGTCTTTCTGGACATTTCGGGCGTAATAAGACTATAGAGGAAGTTGAAGGCCAATTTTATTGGCCTAGTTTGAAGAGGGATGTTGCTAAGATAGTTAGCACTTGTAGAACCTGTCAGCTTGCCAAGCATAAGAAACAGAATACCGGTCTCTACACGCCTCTCCCTGTCCCTAGTTGTCCTTGGCAAGATGTGAGTATGGACTTTGTTTTAGGACTTCCGCGTACCCCTAAGAGGCATGACTCTGTTTTTGTTGTTGTGGATCGTTTTTCTAAAATGGCTCACTTCATTCCTTGCAGTAAGACTTCTGATGCCTCTAAGGTTGCTAGGTTGTATTTTGATGAAATTGTTAAGTTGTATGGTTTTCCTAAAACTATTGTGTCTGATCGCGATGTTCGTTTCACTGGTCACTTTTGGAGGACTCTCTGGCATATGGTTGGCACTAAACTGAAATTCTCCACTGCATACCATCCACAAACAGATGGCCAAACCGAAGTTGTCAATCGTAGTCTAGGCAACTTATTGAGATGCCTAGTCCAGGAAAACCTTAGGAATTGGGACTTGATCCTCCCTACTGCTCAGTTTGCTTATAACAATTCTGTGAATCGATCTATCGGTGTGAGTCCCTTTGAAGTTGTGCATGGTTATAAGCCTAGGAAACCTTTAGACCTTATTCCCATGTCTCCCTATGCTAGTGTATCTATGACTGCTGAATCATTTGCGCATCATCTTCATGACTTGCATCTTGAGATCAATAAACGTCTAGAAGCAAGTAATGCATCATATAAACTTCGAGCTGATTTACATAAAAGACATGTTGCATTTAATATTGGGGATTATGTCATGATCCGAATTCGACCGGAACGACGTCCTTCTGGACTCGCTTCCAAATTGCAGGCTCGTAGTGCTGGTCCTTTTAAAATTTTGAAGCAGGTTGGACCTAATGCATATGTCATTGATATTCCATCTCACTTTGGTTTTCATCATACTTTCAATGTTGAGGACTTAGTTGCTTACAAAGGCCCTCCCAGCTTCCCAGATGATTCTTTTCTTGACACAACTACGCCTAACCCTGAGCCTATTCCTACCCCTGCACCATTACCTTCTCTTCCTGCACTCGTAGATAAAATTGATGTTATTCTAGATGAGCAGGTTGTGTTCACTACAGATGGAGCGGTTCAGCGTTTCCTTGTTCGCTGGGTAAATAAACCGGATTCTGAATGCACTTGGGTTACTCGAGATATTCTTCAACAACTTGATCCCGACATGTTGGAGCTTTACAAAAGTCATCAGGATCTTCTCTCGCCAGAGTCGAGTTCTTCTCACCCCGGGGACACTCGATTCAGACCTCCACTGATACGAGTCTATGAGCGTGCGAAGAAGAAGACCGCACAACCACTTAGTTTGTGGTTGGGTACTTGAGAGTTATGATTTTGTTTTGTTTTGTTTTACTCGACAGGGTCGAGTTTTTCCCACCTGGGGGGAGTTAATGGGGACATTCATTTAATTTACTTGTTTTTAGTATTTAGTTGTGATTTATATTTTAATAGACTAGGAGTTATTATGCTTTATTAAGTTTTGGCCCATGGGCTTTTAGGGTTTGCTTATGACCTTTGTTCTCTATTTAAGGTTAGTGAGAACCTTAAATCAAGGAGACTGAGATAATAAAGTTTATTGGCTGCTGCCTCTTGCATTCAAAAATGTGTTTCCCCTTCTCCTTGGCTTATTTCTTCTCTTCTTCCCTATTCTTTCTTGATCTTTCTATCTAATTCCTATTTCTCCACTATATTCCGCATCAGATTTTTTTTCCTAATGATGCGGTCAGACTATTATTTTGTTACCTCAATATTGATGTGGTCAGATGCATGTTCCAGTCGTGTCGGTCGGAGGAATGGTTGCACAACCTGTTTAGTGGTCCGACCAATACAGTTAAAGAGAGAGAAGCCTAATGCACGCCTAGTAGTGGCGGAGCCAGAATTTTCTTATTGAGGGGGCCAGACTAATTAAATAATATTATTAAAAATAAAATTCAAATATTATAGGACATAAAAATTTGCAACAGTAATTTGTTGTAAGTTAACCTTGATTTAGAATTAAAAACAGGTACATAAAATGTATCTTATCAACTTGATTGTATATATTTTCAAGAAAAGTACACAAAAGCATATTGATTTCCTATTACAATCCACAAAAATATATCTTATCTAGATATACTAAAAAAAAGTACACAAAAGCATACTAATTTCCTATTACAGAGCAACTCGACGACTCTTTAAAGAGTCGAAATCATCTATTAACATTTATGTGCTAACAGTTGCAACAATTTCTTTTTCAATATAGATAACCAAAGAATTTGCAAGAAATTCATCTTCCATCTTGTTGCGAAGACTTGTTTTAATGATTTTCATGGCTAAAAAAGTTCGCTCTGTAGTAGCTGTTGAAACTGGAAAAGTTAACACAAGACGAATCAATCTATCAATCAAATAGAAACTCTTTGAATTTCTTGTTTTCACCAATTTTCGGCATAAGTCAGAAATTGTAGACAAACTTTTGAAATCCGGATCACAAGACACATCATGCTTAAAGGTTTGCAATTGATATCTCAACTGAATCTTTTCTTGCTCTGTAAAATCTTCAGGGTAAAATTTTTCAACAAGTCTATAAATATCATCGATATTGAAGAAGTTAGATGCATTCTTAGCCTTAGGATCCAAGGTCGAGCTAAGAATAAGAAGTTCTGTTGCTTTTTCACGAAACTTGCTGTTTAGTTCTTGTAATTGAGATCAATTGCAGCCACAAATATGTCAATTCGATAATGGTGCTCGATTGTAACATGATCTCGTTGATTTTGAGACCTAGCTCGACCTGACTTGTACAAATCATTCATATTAGGAACTTTAATATCATGTTTTTCACAAAATGACTTCACATTCTCAAGAAAGGCATCCCAACCATTTTCTCTAAAGTTTTGAATAAGCTCTTTTGTAGTTTTGACCAAATGCATAACATTCAAAATGTCTTGAGTTTCTTGTTGTAGTGCTTGATATAGACAATAAGAAAATCCCATAATTTCTTTCACCAAATGCAAAATAAATACAAACTCAAATGATATCATAATCTTGTATGCTGCATCGACATCACCACGTTGAGAATAAGTGGATCCATCAATGATGATATTGTCAAGAACTTTCAAAGTTGCATTGAACATACTTATCACACTACATATAGAATCAAAATGAGAGCTCCATCTTTCACTAATTTCTTGCAAATTCTTTGGTTATCTATAGTGAAAAAGAAATTGTTGCAATTGTTAGCACATAAATATTAATAGATGATTTCGACTCTTTAAAGAGTCGTCGAGTTGCTCTGTAATAAGAAATCAGTATGTTTTTGTGTACTTTTTTTAGTATATCTAGATAAGATATATTTTTATGAATTGTAATAGGAAATCAATATGCTTTTGTGTACTTTTCTTGAGAATATATACAATCAAGTTGATAAGATACATTTTTTTGTACCTGTTTTTTTGTTCTAAATCAAGGTTAACTTAGAACAAATTACAGTTGCAAATTTTTTATGTCCTATAATATTTGAATTTTATTTTTAATAATATTATTTAATTAGTCTGGCCCCCTCAAGAAGAAAATCCCGACAGTTGTCACGTCGGTTGTAGGTTGTGTTAAATGTTCAGCACGTTACTTAGAAAAAAAAGGTCACCTATCAGTAACTCACATTGGCTGTAGGCTTGTAGCAATTTTTTTCAATGCAATTTTTTTAATGTTGTGAACTTAAATGGGGATGAAATAAAAATTTAAAATTTTGAAGGGGCCATAGTAATTTTTTCAGTCAACCTCTAAATATATATACCAAAAAAATTTTTTTACAAAACTTTTGGGGGGGCCACGGCCCCCACTGGCCCCCCCTTCCCTCCGCCCCTGACGCCTAGCCAACTCCGCGAAGAGCCGAGCTAACGCCTCACAAACCTCATTAAATGAAGTGGAGACCTACCTTAGGTCTGAATATGTCTGGTTTGAATCCAAACCCCAACTTTGATGCCTTGGAAGGTGCTTTGGACATAAAGTTCAAAGACAGACGCTTGTTGGTGGATTACTCATGTTTCAAAACCATCTTCTGGAGTATCTTTCTATCAGCGTTTGGAGTCTGTTGGTGATGATGTCTTGCATCATCTCATAACAAAGCATTTGTTCTTCTCGTACACGGATCAGGCCCCAGGGAGGTTGACTGACCTAAGACCTGCTGCTGTAAATAATGAAAAATTTGCACTTTGTACAGTCAAACATAATCTCCACGTACACCTTTGGCATGAGTCGAGTGCCCTTGAAAAACCAGTTTTCTATTTACTTTATCCCCCTTGTAGCACCCCGAATTTTATTCTTATTAATAAAATATTATTTTTATTGGGTTTTGAATTTTAAATTATTAAAAATAAATATTATGTTTTGTTTAAAGTTTAAAATTGTTTAAAGTTTAAAATGTTGATTTGATTTGTAAAGGTTATCTTTTTAAATGTGTTTGAAATTTTAAAGAAGAGAGATTTTATTTTTATCTCTTTATATTTTAAAGTTTTGAATTGAATACTTCTAGTATATGTTTGAATTTTAAAATGGATAGCAACTCAATCTTATCATCTTTTTAAATTTAGAGTCCTTTAAATGGAGTTGCAATCCAGTCTTTTATAAATAATGTGTTAGTCTCTGCGATGCGTATTGATTAAGAGAATGAGAAATTAATTGTTTTTTCTAAGGTTCAAGTATAGTTTATTGAGGTCTTTGAGGTTAATTGATAAAAGGTTCAAGTGTTATGAAAGGCGAGGTAAGCGGATTATTATGATATATTTTTCTAAAAGACGGAGGTGATATTTGAGAATTGCATGTTTTCATTGAAAACACTCAGAGTTGTATGTGCATTACTTTGATAAAATTGTCAAACATTATAGCATGAAATGTGTAAACATGAACCTATTTTTATGTCCAATGATTTTACATGATGTTTTTATTGTTTGAATCAAAGCTTTTGATGTTCATTGTTATTTAAGATTTTGCATTTTGTTTCATGAAGAGAATAGAAAGATGCAAAGTTCAAACTGTTGTTTATAGTATGATATGTTATGTATTTTCAAACCCTGAGGCCCAGAGTTTACAGAAACAGCGCATTGGTACCAATAGCAACCCATTGAGTGCACTCATTCTGAAAATGAAGCGGTTTATTTTGTAGGTTCTTCCCAAGTGCACACTTGAACATGGTCAAGCCTAAGTGGGGGAGAATTCTTTAATAGCCCTAACTTTTTGAGCTACTTTTGAGACTCTCGTGTTAAGGCTTTCGTTTTCATATCTTTAGTAATTGTGTTCTTTTCCTTATTATTTATTTTATTTTCTTAATTTGTGCCTTGTTTAGTATTTATCATATGATTAGTTTGACTCGATTTTATTTCCTCTAATATTTTAAGTAATTATGCTCTTTGATATTTGTTTAATTGCTTCGGTTTCTAAATTTGTGACTTTAGTATTTTTTATTTACCTTTTTAATTTAAGTTGCGTATGGGCTTCTTTCTTTAATTCTTAAATCCTTGCATTATTTTATTTAACTTCATGTGCTTAAATTTATTATTTTACTTGAGTTTTGTTCCCTTAAATTTTTAGATTAATTTGGATAATGTTTATTTAATTTCATTTAAATTTCAATTGGGCTGACTGGACTCCTGGAAGGACCGAGGACTAGACTCTCAGGGTGACCAAGACCTAGATCCCGGGATGAGATAGTCCTGAATTCCCGAGTTGACCGAGTGTAGTATTCCCGGGATGACCGAGTGTTGTACTCCCCCGGGATAACTAGGGTACAGGCTCGGAGGCCTGTATGCCCGACCTACCACAGGCGTGTGCCTGTATGCCCGGGATGACCGGGGACAGGTTTGGAAAGCTCGACATACCCGACAAATCTCCAGGAACATGCTTGTTTGCTCGGGGATGACCGGGGACAAGTATGGAAAGCACGATATACTCGGCTAATCCATAGGTGCATGCCTGTATGCCCGGGATGGCAGGGGACATGCCTGGTCACTCAACAAGCTCTCCCAAACCCTTGACTTCTGTCTCATTTCCTTGTCTTTCTTTTGTCTCATTTCCTTGTTCATTTAGCATGCATAGTGCAGTGAAATTCAAGGTCAATCGGCATGCATTGAGTGAGATTGTGTATTACTTTTACAGCTCATTATTACCCAGAAAAGGGGCGAGTGTGTCATTTGGCTTCTCCTGCCCCTTGCCGCCCAAATTAGCCCTCCAAGGAGCTTGCTTCGTGCAGCTCCTTTGGACCAACTCTTGCCGCCCATTTGGCCAGCCAAGGGGCTTGCTTCTTGCAGCTCCCTTGGACTCAATCATGACTTGGTGAGTTTAAAGAAAAACCGACCAAGCCGTGTAGTGCTAGAACCTCAGTGTGTGTGTCGAGCAAGTGAGCAAAGAGAGGCAGGAGAGTGACCTAGTATTTACAGCCTGATGCCGAAGTTATGACCTAGTATTTACAGCCTAAAATATTCAAACAGAATGTTCATTCATTACTTTAACTTGCGGAGATTCTGCTACTGATCCTGAAACCAAAAAAAATAGGGTAGTATAACAATATGATTCCGGTGAGAACAAAGTTCCAATGGAGGCACACAATGTAAGGGTCCCTCGTCATTCCTTCTCAAACAAACAAGCACAAGAATATCCAAAAAAACAACAATTAACAAAGAAGTTTTCCCCATAACATCTTCAAAACGACTGATAAAAGGACTTATTCTAGTAAATGAAATATATGGCCTCTGTGCCTATCGCCTCAAGCTGTGCATAATGTACTCGGCATAAAGGTCCCTGCATCAATTTAACATACAAACTTCAGTTGGTGGAATGATGGAAGATTGACGGAGATAGCATGAAGGTCCCTGCAGACTGTACTCGTCATAAAGGTTCCAAAATCATGTGGAACAGAAACCTGACGGAGATACCAGTCTGATTGGTTTAGGATAAAAGGTCAACCTTGTTTAGCTACATATTTCCTTCCTAGCAATCTCTAAAATTAGCTCTAGGCGATAGGACTTTATTGTTGCTAAAGATTAACTTACATCGAGTACTGGATGGCTTCGATAGCACTTGTTGATGGTAAGAAGTCGTTGACTGCAACCTCTTTGTTCTCATTTTTTTTATCTGTAAAAAATATCAAGAAACCTCTTCTATCATACATAAACCTCTCATAAACTTAAGCTTCTAAAGTTGTGCAATAAATTTCAGATGTAACGGTTGGAAAGGTTACAGTCTTCAAAGAAACAGCGGATCTCAGAAAGGCGATGAGGTGCAAGCTCTTTGATGTCAGTGTAGTGCTTATACTCTGGATCATCAGCACACACTGCAATGATCTTATCATCTTTCTCACCCTAGATTCAAAGCCAAGGTAGTTACTACAAAACAGACAAATGGAAGTACCAAATGTTTTGGTTGTTTAGCGTAATGTAAGCGTACCTGGTCAATCATAGGCATAAGTCCTATGGCCCTGGCTCGGAGAAAGCAACCGGGAAGTACGGGCTCCTATTAAAGTCACAGACTTAGTTAAGTATTTATCAATAGTCTTCTTACCATGAAGCCCAAACAGGTAAATGCCAAGAACTATAGGAAGAAACAGACAACATAATAGATGGTGGAAAATTACGCACTTGGTATTTCTTTGGTATCTTTATCGTGGATTGAATGAACTAATGAGTATGATTTGAAGAAAAATTACGAGGGGAAAAAATGAAGAGTGAGAAGAGCAATATACACTTGTGAGACTGTACATTCCATATTTCCTAGAAACTTCCCGAACACTCAAGAGACCTCCATCAATAGTATAGGCAGAATGGAATGCCTCTGAAGGACTTAGTTTTTTGTACATTCAATGAGAGAATTGTCAAGAATTTAATTATCTCATTACTTTCCAAGGAATATGTCACTTTGGGTTTTTGTTTTTCACCTCTCAACCGAATTGATTTACCAGATCTTTCAATTTCTCTCACATTTTACTAAATGTGAAACAATAAAAAATTACCTGCATGAGAATTAAAACATCCAATGGATCATTGTCTTCACACAATGTGCGCGGGATGAAACCATAGTTATGAGGATAGACAATTGACGAGTACAAAACTCGATCAACCTGAAAATTTGTTCAGATGGTGAGAACAAAACAGTACAGAAAAACGGCTCCAAAAATTTAGAAGTCCTCATTAAAGTGACATCCACCCTTTTTATAGTTGTTGTGTGGCAGAAGGACAGGATACCACCCACAGTGTGCTAGTTATTTGAAATGGATTGCATTTAAGCATCTTGAAGCGAATTTACCTCTACTGGTTATGTATACTTCAACTGACAGCAGAAAGAATCAAAGAAGAGGTATGCATACTAGCACTAAAAGCTTCCATTTCAGAGTGATCGAATTGGCCCGTACCTTAATTAGTCCTGTCTTCTTGTCAAGTTCATATTTCACCTTACTGCCCTTTGTAATCTCAACTACCTGCACCATTCCATAAAGCAGTTCAATAAAGAGATATTTTTGGAAAAATTGCTTGAAGAAAAAGAGTCCACTTGGCAATTGCAAATTATCGTTGGGACAGAGAACCTATTGTTCATTTGAGAAAGGCAGCGAAAAGCTGGTAGCTGAGAAAGGAAGTCTATTTGAAGTTGGAATAAACTGAAAAAGAACATGTTTGGGGGCAGTATTGAAGACGGTACCCTAAAGCACTGATGTTTACCAAGTGGGATAAAAAGGTTACATGATAGAAAGCATAAAGATGAGGATCTGCTATTACAATTCTTGCTGGAGAAGTTATGTGCAAGTGGAGAGAGATTCACAGATTCAGCAAGGAATTAAAATTTGTGTGCTAGTGGGGCTTCAGCACACATATATTTGCTAAGATGCTGCTAGATACATTCTGTTTCGTTTTATTTGGTCCAATTTGGTACTGATGAGAGTGTTGTGAGAAAACCCCTTTTTTATGATCCTTTCAGTACGTTACAATCTAAAGGAGAACAAGTTGAACTTCATATCTTCGACCATTGTGTCTCTTTCCTGACAAGAAGCTAAGGGAGGATTTGGTTGTATTGTTTACACTAAAAGTGCAGGAAAAAGATTAGCAGCTCAATGAAGATGAAGGGCTCAAACTGCATCTTCTGTTATTCAACAAATTATCACTCCAAGGGTTAGATTACTTCATATGATAAAGAAGAGCTCAAAATATACACAGTTGAAGATAGTAGGTGCTCCAGGTCCTGCAGAAAAAATTATTTGCAATAGGATCAGTATCTTGAAATTCATGTTTACTTGAACACTACATATGGTGTGTTTATAGATACCAATCTCAAGGTCATGCCATGGATGTGCAGCAACTGATCTCCTTGACAACGATGAAAGGATCCTCTCGTTCAATCGGGGAACTGAACGGTGAGGATGACTTTCTTGAGCTTCATTTTCTTGTACCTTGCTACTCATCTCGACTGAGATACAGAAAAAAAAAAATCAGATGAGAAGCTAGTTAAATAAGCACTCTGTTGCTCAGTTAAAAATCAGATCTTCACTAAGAATGAATGAGGTGTCTTTAAGGCAAAGGCTTCATTGGCAGTGACAGGGTAATTTACCAACATGTATATATTGGTTGAAAAGATGAAAAAATATATGCATCACATATACCAAGTTGAGGCTATTCACGATTCAGTGGTCATATTTTGTCACAGCAAGATCAACATTTGCATCCCACTTGAAACCTTGTACCTAGGTAAGATACGAAATTGAAATGTTGGGACACAACACAACATGTCCTATGCAGGATGTATGTGTATTCTTTTCTCTTTTTTTTTTACCAGTAAGGATCGAAAATCTTTCATTGCTAAAAAACAAATACAAAAGACTCGGCATATCGCTGGTTACAAAAAGAAGGCATCCCGCTTCTAGCTACTTCTGCTATGGAGTATCAGACCCCTCATACATATGTGTATTCAACCAGGGAACCAGTTGACAAAAACCCAAAGGCCGAGTGGCGATTGTCTGAAAGGTGTCTCTGGAACTTTTACCTTTGTGCTAAGAGGTCGAGAGTTTCAGTCAACTCATGCTATATTGGGATGAACTGGTGGTAACATCCGGTGACATTGGGACACAAAAAAAAGGGGCCCCATAACCTATGTTTATTAAATTGGCATGACACCTTACAGAAATGGATTCGTGATATTCATGTCGTGGGATCATAAATCTATTGTGCGAAAAGTGTAAATCCAAAGAAAAGGTGTGCGTTTCAGTGCTTTACATGTTGCCAAGTCTAAAAACTACTTGAGATCAACCATGCCTCCTAGTACAGTACAATATATGAGAGTAATCAAATAAGATCTCCTGGGTATGCACATGAACCAAAGAACTGAATACCAGGAAATGAAGAAACCATATCTGGGAAAAAAACCGAAAACAAGCGATCCAAGGAAAAGACCAGAACATTTTTCCTGCAACAATATAGAAAGGATCAGCTCAAACGTACCAAGGATTGTCTTGAGAGAGTTAGGTGCGTTTTTTAGCAGAGAGAATAGAGAATATGGTTGGAGCGAATTCTTAACCCTGCACTAGGCCCTTCACATTTATACCCGGAAAGAGAAATGAAACGCTTTAACGGCGGTCGGTCTTTTTCTTCCTTTTTTTTTTAATATATTTTTGTAATATTATCATTCATTTTTTCCGGACTCAGCGAGCGCCAAGCGGAGGTCAATTCTTTGTGGCAATGCCCCGCGTCTGTACGTGAGGGAAGTTAGCAACCCCCTCCACCTGCTCCGCCGAACCTTCACAGTTCGTTATATTATAGCTGCGTTCGCTGCCATAATTTTCTCCAAAATTTTATCGCTCTTCTAATAAAATACTCAAATATAATCTCTCTTTACCATAAAAAATATAAAAAATTACAAAAAATATAAAAAATTATCTCTCTCTTCACCTTTTTACTAAACCCAATACCAACACATTCTCATACCAAAAATATTACAACACAAACACAACCATATAATATAGCACACCGAAATATATTCAGTTAATTATTTGAGGATTGTCTGCATTGATTGTCAGAAATCTAAATGTTTTCTTGCTTTGAGAGCTGATCAATGGACGGATGAAGCGTTCAAGGGTTGTGTTGTGTATCAGTGACCTCCCCATATAAATATTACCTTATATATCAGATGTGTACGTTTTTCATAGGTTACTGATTTTTTTTCACTAAATCCTGCAACTGCAGAGTGTAGAGAAACCTGTTCATCATGCCCCAGAAAAAGATCGATAAGAACGAAGTGGAATTGGGTAATTAGTTGTTGGCAGGAAAAGTCGAAAAAGATCCTTAATTTATGATGTACAGATCCTAAACTACATTTTTATATAATAATGTAGTGGGTAGGACCAAGACCTTCTATTAGCCGAGAAATAAGGCGTTGATGATGTGTGCTATACTTTTCGGTTCTGTGATTGTGCCAGTACGTGATGTGGAATACAGATTCGAACACCTCAAAGGTGGTTAGTTGGGGGCCATGAAGAGGCAGAATCCGAGAGCCTCCCTTTTGGCTTTTCCTGCATGTCCCTCGACCCTTTTTCTGTGCATATAATTAATGTATTTGGTCAAAATTTCTTTCCACCACACCACGTTGCCACTTACCAGCACGTTTTTGAAGGAGAACTGCGTGTTACCAGATGGGCTGCCGGTGTTGCTGGTTGGCCAATGGCACTATCACCAACTAATTAATAGTTTCATAACGTGCCTCGATATATTACCAATTTTCTTTGTTAGTAGTTAATAGGGACTTAGCTAGATCCAACATTTGATTACTACTTTTTATTATTATCTTTTAGATTATTTTTTGGATTATTTTTTTTCCTTATCCAATTGAGCAAAAAGTCATCAGACCCATTGGGTTTGTTTTTTTAGCTCTTCCCCACTTTTCAAACCGACATTTGGTTCAAGATTTGAAGGCCTGCCAAGGCCCAGATACCCAATTCAACCAGCCAATTACTGTTTGCAAATAGGCACCAAAATCTTACACCCGGATGCACCGTTGGAGATTAGCCACCCCACCAAGGCAACGTCCAACGGAGAAAGCCAACACATCTTCTCCGTTGCCATGCTAATGTGGAGAAATGTCACTGTCATGCACAAACACCTACTGTCACGTCCCGAACGCCATCCCGCATGGACCGTGACAGCCGCGAGCAATCCTCAGGAAAGCTTCAGCGCTCATACAGACATACTTACAGTGGAAAAATACAGAATCGCGAGAGAAGCGAGCCAACTCATAACATGATTAAAGATCTCAATAAACTTGCATCTTAATATATACATAACATGTTTAACACTTAAACAAGTGACGGATCTCATCAATCAAGTCACAACAACAAAACATAGAAATAATCTTTCTTCTAAGTCAGGTAGTCCTCCTGACTTCCTTCACCTGAGGCATCTGGAATGACACAATTTTAAAAACGTGAGTCAAAAAGACTCAGTAAGGGAAAAACATAACTTTAAAACAAGATCTTAACTTGGACTTGCTTAACATGAGAAAATCATAATTCATGATGCACATGCATGTCATGGTTATGCATATGCTCTTGCTCGTAGACATAATCTTGTTCTTGAAATTGGCCCTTGGCCCTTGAAAACATTTCTTTCATAACTTGTGGGCTACTTACGCTCCATTTAACCCCTGGAGTCCGAGTTGTGCGTTCCCATCGGAACCGTCTCCCTTACTATTGGGGACTTTTCATTTGGTCGAGCTAGCCCGTAGTTGCCTCAGGCCTGATGGCTAGACACGACCCTTGGAGGCCCACACCTTCTCATTGTCCTTCAGTGTGGTTTGCACAGCCTTTTAGGATTCACCCAACCTTCTCGCATTCGTCCTTCGGTATGGGAGTTCATCATGATGGTACGGTACCGACCAGAGCCCCTTGACTTAACTTGTCTTTCCATAAAACTTTCCATACGACATTGCATAAAATCACTTTTAGAAAATCATGCAATGCTCATGTCATGCCATGCTTGCTTGAAATATCATGCTTGTTCATAAATCTATGCAGCGTGTCATTCCAATTTTGAAAAAATGTAAGCTTACTTACACACTTACTTCCACTTACCTCGGTTTCCTTGATTATGAGAAATGGTACGAAGATCGCCTACAAGCGATTCAAACACCTCTTAGTTACTAGTAATTATGTACATACGCATACAAGATAAATATTTGTATATAGCTCGGTTTTTTCCCAAAAATACATTTTTGAAAATACTATATTATTTTCAAAGGTTTACTTTAGAAAACTTACATAAAACACTTGAAAAAGTATTTAGCAAATCAACATATCCTAATAGCATCTAAGTCCAAAAGTAGCAATCTAATGGTACCAAAAATCCAAGCTTTGCTAATTACCCTAACAAATACCAACCCGAGGTCTAAGCTCCATCATTTATGCTTATCTACTTGCAAGATTTCTCTTAACATTAAATATAGGTTTTTAACCTCTAACTCATTCAACCATAATATTAATTTCACTTATATATATCACATGCAATTACATTTTAAATTACTAATCGTTTGGCCATTAGGGTTTCCTTCTCTACATCATTCGGCCATGCATCAATACAAGTGTTTTTGAAACCAAAATTCATCTCCGATGTATTCCCATCCTCCGTTCTCAGGTTCACAACCTAGATTCTACAAATCATGGCTAAAGAGCAAGAATACACCTAAAATATCATTCGACCATCACCATAATTAATACATTTTCATGTTATTTACCACATGCATTCACATTCTCTTCATCATAGTGAAACCCGTGACTTATAACTACAATAAATCTAGCAACCCAGCTTCACATTCAACTCAAAAGATCCATATTTTGATCATGACAGAGGTATACTAAACCTATCATGCATCTCGGCCAAATGTGGTGCAAGTTAATACCCGAAACATTACTAACATGCATAGACCATCTCTTCACATTTTCTAACAACCAAGTTAGGATATTAGGCATGCATGTTCAATTTCCAAAGTCACATTATATCCTACAAGTTATCTAAACTCCGATCTAGCAAATATAAGCCATTCGGCCAACAACATCACTTTGCACCAACAACCATATTTGGCCTTACCTTGATGATTGGACACAAGCTTGCTAAAAGAAGAGCACCTAGCATAATAAAACATCTAAGGTCATAAACTATAAAGAACTCAAGCCAAAACATCATATGAAAATCAAATCTACCTCTACCTTCCACTAGAACACACGATTTTCACCAAAATCCTCCCCTACACTTCAACTTTCGGTTCCACCTTCAAGAATGGTTCCAAGGGCTGAGATTTTTGTCTTCAAGGTGCTGAGATGGAGGTTTATGGTGGGGAAAGGAGAAATGTACAGCAGCTGAAAATTGCTTGAGGAAACAAGGCAAGACTTGAAACTTTGAAATGATTTGGCCAAGAGAGTGAGCTAAGTTTCTGTCAAGGGAAAATGGGTGAGTGAAGAGAGATTTCCAGCCACCAAGAGAGAAGAAATGAACTAGGCTAAGGAGAGATTTCGGTCACCAAAGAGAAGAAGCAAAATTAGAACATAGAGAAGTGTTTTGGTTTCAAGAGAAAGGAAGCAAGACTTAAACCAAAGAGGTGAGTTTCGGCCAAGAGAAAAGAGTGAGAGAGTTGAAATGAGAAGTGTGATTCGGCCAAAGGAAATGAGCAAATGAAATGTGAAGGAGTGGGCTGTGATGAGGCGTGAAAAGCAAAGTTGAATTTACACTTGGACTTCAATTATGACAAGAGGTGACAAGAGGGAAAAAGAAAGGGGGGGTGAACTTGGTTATGTGTGGCCGACCAAGGTGTTGTCCCTTTCACCCTTTTCTCTCACCTTATCTCTTTGTCCCCCCCATGCTTAGCCCTTCACGTGAAACCCCTTGCTTTGTCCTTTCAACTCACTTCAATTTTTCTCTTTTCTTGCCGTTTACGTGAACATCACACCATTTCAAAACTTCTCTCCTCTTGTCTTGTCTTTTCAACTTAATTCTCATCTTATCTCTTCTTTGCTCTTCACGTGATCACCAAGGAAAAAGGCTAATTCACTTGCTCACTTAGCCTTCACGTGATCTACACAATTCTAGACTTTTCTCACATTTTGCACTTCATTTATCTACTTTCACTTCTCTTATCAAATAACTACCTTAACTTATCACAACATATGTATTCTAACTTATCTCTCATAAGCACTCTAACTTATCTAATTCAATACCATAACTTATCAACTTATCACAACATATGTATTCTAACTTATCTCTCATAAGCACTCTAACTTATCTAATTCAATATCATAACTTATCAACTTATCAACATGATAATTTATCTCAAGATAATTATTCTAGCCTATCTCTAAGATAGCCACAATAACCTATCATCTTAAAACTCTCTTAGTTTATCACTATGATAAGCACACTCACTTATCAATTAAATGATAAGCACACTCACTTGTCAATTAAATTCCTTTTAAGCTATCTTATATATATTTAGTAGTTTATCATATAATATCTCTAATGATAATTCAAGACTAATAATAATTAAGGCTACATAATGATGATCAATGCTACCTATTAAAAGACATAAAAGTATTTAAATGCTTACATGAATTTCATGATTTCTACTTAGATATTTTTGGCCATGGTATATCAATTTCTCTTCATAATTTAATCTCATAGATTATGGAATATACTAAGCAAATGGAAAATATAAGCCCATAAAAGAAACTTACCTAGCAAGTTTCGGCTCTTAGGAAAAATAGAATTTAAACTTGCACTAAAAACTTCCACAATGAAAAAGAAATTATTTAAAGAAAATTCTTGAAATAAAAATTTCATAATAAGTTAATGTACCATAAACATTAAGCTTAGGTCATACATTGGCCAAAAATATGGCCCATAATTTAAATTAAAGCTAATACATAGGAAATAGCAAAAGAGATAAACAGGGTCTCACACCTACTCTCTGTGTAATAAATTAAAATAAATAGCTTAAATTAAAAACATCGTGAAAATAAAAAATTCGGACAAAATAAAAAATTTAACAAATTCAAGAAAACCAAAACAATTTAAAACTTTAAATCAAACATCAAAAAGCTTTTGACCCAACAGGGAGGGTTATAATTCCCCTCCCGATGGGGGTATTAACAAATAACAATAGTATTTGTTGTGTACAAGCTGGAAGCTGATCAGCTAGAGTTAATTACAAGCTGTGTTAACAAAAAGTCTGTTTTATTATTCTTCTTCTCTTAGTAAGAGATTAATGAGAATTCTCTCTTTTTCAATTCTCAATTAGTAATAGTAGGCCAAGTTCCCCCTTGCACGTCAGGGGGAACATGTGTAACAAATCTGCCCATTGCAATTGATCGGGCCTCCACAAGCTAGGGGCGGTGATCCTCTCCTCGTGTGCGCTACGAGGGATGATATGGCCCCACCACCTACCCCTTGGCCATGGTGACGGGAGATCGACCGGTGCCTCTGACATGTGTTGGGATAGATGTGCCCTCCCACGACTAGAGAAATAGGTCCAAAGAAGGCTAGCATGGGCCATGGACTGACTCGAGGACTTATCCTAAGACTCGGCATGAGGAGGTTGCAACAACAAGTAAAGAGGTCGAGGCACGCACATGCACAGGCTGATCACCACAAGGGAGATCATGGGCGTATGCAATGCAACATGAGGAAAGCATCCATCATGCATAAAGGTGCATCACTTGAATGTGTTACCACACTGCTCGAGAAAGACAAGGCTGAGCGCGCGACACCTTGGCAGGTTTAGTTGGTGGAGTGATTTTAGGAAGCTAGATTTGATTTCGTTCCCCTTGTTTGGTTGTAAAACTATTGTTTTAAGTAAAATAATTTTCATTAGAAACTTTTTCAAGAAAAAATTTTCATTTTAAGCATTTGGTTATTCTTTTAAAATATTTTCAAGAAAATATTTTTTGATGTTTGAGATGCTTAATGATTTACGTATTTTCAGTATTCATTTTTTTCGAAATGCACTTCACAATTTGAACATGAACCGAAAAAGATTCAGAAGGAGCAAATAAAACCCGACCTGACCTAAGCGCTTATATAGATATATATATATATCAATACAATACCTTCAAGTATTTTAAGGCTCATTGGCCTAGAAAGTACATCATTTAAAACACGAGCATCATGTGCACTTCCCTCCAGCCAGCTAATACATAAGTGAACTTCAACTCAAATGTAATGGCAGCTAAAACATTTTGAGTTGTTTCCCTTTTTCGACCACCGAACCTTCCTTTAATCTCAGTTGGAACATATGTACGAATATGAGTTTCATCGATGGCACCAATACAATCCTATCGGGGGACATATGAGAACCAAAAGAAGTTATATTCCATGGTAAGACAATTTAGTTGACAATCAAATAAATGTAACATTAGACTTCTTAATGCTAACCTCAAAGAAAGGATAAAAATGTGTGCTAGTCCTTATCTCTAGAGGGTGTACATCCATTGGGTTGTTTAACAACAAGCTTATATAACCGTAAGACAGCTTTAAGGACAACTTTGAAATATCGGTGAATAGTCTCAAATGATCTGTACAATCTTCTTCCAATAACCCGCATCCTTACATTATGTCCAATAATGTGTAACAAAATAAACACTTATTCCTTGATAGAAATCTTCAATGTTTCATGCAGCAAGTGATTCTCACCAAAAACTTTACACAACTCAAAAAAAGCAATTGGTCTCATCCTGATTTGATTTACGCAATGAGAATCGGTTCCATAAAGTATGTTGTTGAGGTAAATTTCTCTTTTATCAGCTCGATTAATATGAGGCTCGCTAGACAATTGAATGATCCTACGACTAATATCAGCTAAGACTAGATGACCAACATTAATAACACAAGTAGTTGCACCCATAATTGCTGCTTTTCTCTCATTATCACTCATCTACACATGGAAATTGACAGTATATCAAATAACCAAAAAGATCGATATAGGGAAGGATTACCGTAAAATAATGAACAAATCTAACTACAAAGCTCAGTCCAACATTGGAAAGTTACTACAGACAGCTGATGTGCAAAGGATATTAGTGCTTTAATTGTGTAGCTCTACACCCTATTTGTCAAGCCAAAAAATTGATAAATAACCTTCAAACAATAATCTAACAAAAAATTGACAAATGTACCCTTTTCAACTCACAATAGAAACCTCTTACCTCTTTTCTTCTCTCGTGTTTCCTTTTCACCTCGTGAAAGGTGTCTGTCGAACAACATACACACAGGTTAATATGGTGAGAAGGTGAAAAAAGGATCAATAAGAAAATAAACGAAAACAAAAGAATAGATAGAAAGAAAAAATAGCATGTCTTTTTAACAAAATGTCTTCTTAACCATTCAAAATATATAACAGATAAATCCACATAAACAAAAGGTGATGTGAAAAAGGAAAGCACTGCCAAGAAGATTTTGTTGAAACGTGACAAGCTAGTATATATATTCTCAAGTCTCAACCAGGCTGTCGGGCCACCAAAGCCATATAGCATTTGATAACCAACAGAAAAATCCAGCTAAGGAACCAACTCAAGACCTGGTTATACGGAACTATGTTTCAAATATTTGAATATTTGTTAACACTTAAATATTCAAATATTTGTGTTTAGTTTACGTTCAATTCTGCATATTTAAATATTTGTTAACACTAATATTCAAATATTTGTATTCAGTTTACGTTCAGTTTTTGTTACATGTACGTTGCTATATATACATCAATGAATATTGTGATTGATTAAGTTGACCAAATCAACAGCCACCGCACGAACCATATGTGGGAGATGATGTGGTGGCTGTTGGTAATGGTACAGGTCTTTCCATTGATAATATAGGCTCCCTTGGTTTACAAACTCCTCATTCCAAACTTTGTCTCCAGCGTGTTCTTCATTATCCTCAAGCCATGATTAATCTCTTGTCTATTAATAAATTTTGTTATGACAATGACTGTTTCTTTATTCTCACAGATTCTCATTATTTTATCAAGGACAAACGGACGGGAAGCATGCTGCTGGAGGGGGCAAGTGAAGGAGGCTTATACCCGCTTTATCTGAATAAAATTTCATTAAATAAGTGTCGTGCACACGTGGCTCTCTTTGGTATCAAAACTTCTTTTGATGTCTGGCATGCACAACTAGGGCATCCTTCCTCTCAAGTCACTATAGAGATATTCCATTCTTTCCAACTTTCAGAAGAAGGCTCAGCCAATCTAGATCATCTATGTACTCCTTGTCAATTTGGGAAAAGTAAAAGGCTTCCTTTACCGATTCTGATAGGATCTCTTTAGAACCTCTAGCATTAATTCATTCTTATGTTTGGGTTTCTCCTGTAATCTCTCAAGATTGTTGTCGATTTTATGTTATATTTATTGATGACTATTCAAGGTTTACATGGTTGTTTCCTATTCAATCTAAATCTGATGTTTTCTCTTGCTTTGTTAAATTCAAGTTGTTTGTCGAAAATTTCTTCTCCACAAAAATAAAAAAATTTCAATGGAGGTGAATATATTTCTAACCAATTCGCTCAATTATTTGAGTCCAATGGCATCATGCATCGTCGCACGTGTCTTCACACTTCCCAGCAGAATGGAGTAGCTGAGAGAAAACATCGGCACATCCAAGAGATCGGCCTTTCTCTTCTTGCTCAGTCTCGTCTCCCATCTTCGTTTTGGGTAGATGCTTTTTCCATTGTCATTTTCCTCATAAATCGTCTTCCCACACCCATCCTTGAGAATATTTCACCTTATCAAAAATTGTACAATTGTGATCCTGATTAAAAGGATCTACAATCATTCGGTTGTGCATGTTATCCTCTTCTCAGACTATACACATCCCATAAATTGGCCTTTCGCAGCAAAAGATGCATTTTCATAGGTTACGCTTCCAAACATAAAGGTTACAAGTGTCTTGATCCAACGTCCAATAAAGTCTATGTGTCACGTCATGTTGTTTTTTATGAGAAATTATTTCCAGGTTTGCAGCAAGCTTCCATCACTCCACCTTTACAGCTGTGTCCTCCGGCAAGTTGTGCTCCTATTTTTTTTTACTCCTATTGATTCACATATCAGTCACTTGCCTGGTCTTCAAAATACGGTAAATCCTTCACTCGTGTCTTGCTCTAATTCTCCAATTTTAAATGTTAATTCTTCTACTCTTATTTCCTCACCAGATACATTGCAGCTAGACTCCTTAGATCATTTCGTACATGAGGCCCAACCACTTTCCTTAGATCATTTCGTAGATAATGTTACTTCACATTCAAATTGTCCTTCTCCTATTCCATTAAATTCAAATTCCACTTGTCTCCCAGATTCCTCAATTATTCAAGATACTTTTGACACTCTTCCTCCCATTTCAGATCCTTCACATGTGTCTCCTACGTCACTTAGTCCTCTGCTTGAATCTCGAATTGTGACCCGTTATCAAATGGAAACTCTCGGCCAAAACAACTTCATGATTTTCATGTCTTATAACACTAGGTACCCTCTCCAAGCTCTACACGCTCATACCACTGTCACAGTACCACCAAATTTCTCTCATGCTATTAAATCTGCAGAGTGGAAACAAGCGATGACAGAGGAATTTGAGGCTCTATTATCTAATAACACGTAGACCTTGGTTCCTCGACCACGGGATCACAATATTATTGACACCAAATGGATTTATAAAGTCAAGGAAACCTCTGATGGGCAGGTTGTGAGACTCAAAGCCCGCTTAGTTGCAAAAGGATTTACTCAAGTTAGTGGTGTTGAATATTCTGAGACATTCAGTCCGGTTATTAAACCAGCTACTGTTCGTATTATGCTTGCACTTGCTGATCATTATAATTGGGAGATTCGTCAGATTGATATTTCTAATGCTTTTCTCAATGGGTATCTCCAAGAAGAAGTTTACATACAATAACCATAGGGTTTCGTTAATTCAACTCATCCTAACCATGTTTGTCATTTGAACAAGGCCTTGTATGGATTCAAGCAAGCTCCACGTGCCTGGTATACCCGATTGTCTAATTGTCTTCTTGACTTTGGGTTTATTGCCTCTACGGTTGATACATCTTTACTTATCAACACTTGAACCAGCACCTATTTATTCTCATTTATGTGGAGGATATCCTAATCACGGGCACTCATGAGTCACTTGTGAGCTCTTCAATCAAACTCTTGCAGTCTGAGTTCATATTACAAGACATAGCTCCTCTTGGCTATTTTCTTGGCATTTAGGTTTCACATGCCACTGAAGGAATACACCTACGCCAAAGCAAATACATCGTGGATATTCTTCGACGCACTAAAATGGCTGGAGCCAAAACAGGTTATGGAGTTTACTTTGGGCCATGTCTTGTTTCCTAGTGCTCTAAGAAACAACAGGTTGTGTCGCGTTCTAGTATTAAGGCTTGTGTATGGTGGTGGCTGAACTTTATTGGCTTCGGATGCTTCTCAAAGACGTGTATTTCTCTTCAATCCCCTCCTATGATATGGTGCGATAACGTTCGCACCCTGGCATTAGCTTCAAAATCTAGTCATGCACGCACCAAACATATTGAAGTTGACTATCATTTTATTAGGGAGAAAGTTATCAACAAAGATGTCACAATTAACTTCATATCCACAGTCGATCAAATTGTTGATATCTTCACAAAAGGCTTGTCGGCATCTCGATTTCAATTTTATGTTCCAAACTATCAGTCATCTTACTGCCCGTCAGTTTGCAGGGGGATGATAACCAACCGAAAAATCCAGCTAAGGAACCAGCTCAAGACCTGGTTATACGGAACTCTGTTCAAATATTTGAATATTTGTTAACACTTAAATATTCAAATATTTGTATTCAGTTTACGTTCAGTTTTGTTACATGTACGTTGCTATATATACATCAATGAATATCGTGATTGGTTAAGTTGACCAATTCACATTCCACCCATTCTTTCTGCGTCGTCCTACATAAAAAAGTTTTACGATTTTGGTGATGTTTGTTTCCCCAACAATTTGGGGCATGAAAATTTCCACCAAAACAAACACACTCCAACATTTTTAACTTTTACACATTCACACTTTACTTTTCACAAACCCCAATAAATATCAATAAAGTAAAGATTCCCAAAATATCGGAAATATTCTCCAAAATTTTGGCAAAAAAACATACCCTTTATTGAAATGTGACACCACCAAACTTGTGTTTACATCTGTTAGCCATATGCGTGCTTTTTCATTTTCATTGGGGTGAAAAGATAAGATAGAGCAATACCATTATCTTTCAACTGAAAATGAACCTTCCACCTAAAAGAGAAAAGCTTGTTTAATTCGAAATCATTTGTAGTCCATTGGTTTAGTTATGGATTGCAGAATTGATTTTGCGAGCTTTACAAAAGATACTTTTATAAGTATGGCTCAAACCCAAATATCTCATAAGCCATAGCTTAGGCTGTGTATAGTTTTTGCTTTCCATGGTTTATAAGTTTTTGCGTATTAAACACCATGTGAGGAAACTTTCAGGCAACTCTTTCTCTTAGCCTTTTTGTTAAACACGTACCAGCAAGTCTTGTTACCACCTAGAAAATTATATTTTCTGGAGAAAATTACAAGAAAACAACCATACCCACAAGATAATAAAGAAGCATCACTACAAAGAGTAATGATGGGCTAATGAAATGAGAGAAAAGAAAAAAGAAATGGGTCGAAATTAACCAGACAGACCTTCGCTACTTTTCTCCAGATTTTACAAATAGGGTAATTCTGACCAATTTTACCCGACAGAGATTGAAGTTTCAGATGCTCCAATATCTGCTTGGATTCTCCTATACATATGCAAATTGAAAAAACAATACTACCAGGCCCATAAGCATGGTGTGGAATCAGAGGCATTCCAGCTTTACTTTACAAGAGGAGACATGTCCAATGCCTTCGGAGTTTCAATAAAACTACTCCATCAGAGTTCAAACCATATACCATATAAATGGATACAGAGAAGCTTAAAACCCGCAAACGTAAGATTGTCTAATAGACTTCAAACTGAAGAAGAAATTGTTCAAGAGTCCAAAGGCATTTTGCGAAAATAGAGAAAAGCAAAAACTTCAAATCCAGCGAAGAAAAAAGTTGGAATTCTTACAATGAATCGCGTGGAATGTATAGATCACAAATGCAACTCCGGGAAAATGTCAGGGAGTGAAAGCTGGAAATGTCAGAGAGAGAAAAAAAACAAAGAAGTTTAGTTTCCGAAAACGTTGAGGTTAGTTTATTTTCTGGAAAATAAGAGGGCTTTTACATTGACTTTAAAACATTTCCCATTGACATCATTTTCAATTGCATCTCAAATACCGGAAAGCAAGTAAAAGATTTTACAAATTTCATTATGTAGTCAAACAAACAGACCCTTACGTAACGTTTGTTTCCCGAAATGTTCGGGCATATTATAAAAAATTATAAATTAATAATTTTTTTATATCAAACAATTCTTTATTATTATAATATTCACTCAAATCTTCTCTCTCCTCACTTTTTCACCAACTCCTACAAAATATCTTTACTTTTTTCACCAACTCCAATAACCCAACATTTCCACCACCCCAAAATTTCCACAAATAAACACCACCTTAGTTTTATTGCTTAATTGCAAAAACAGTTCTTGAGATATCAATTTTTACCAAAAAAAAGCCAGTTAGGTAATACTTTTTACAAATTAGTCTCGAAATTGACATGTGTTAAGCAAATCTGGATCTCTCATTCCATATGGTGTCAACCCACTAATGGGGAATGTTGAGCTGTCAAAACATGCGCTATGTGAGCACCAATCAACAACTAAATCGTGTCTCCATCAACTAACGGAGACGCCACCCTGTAGGCGTGAATGTACGTCTAGATTACTAATGGGATGAATATATTTATTTCCTTAAAATTATATGCTCTCGGAAATTGGAAAATAATAGAAAACGAATGAGTATCGTTCTAGAGAGTGGGGGTTGCTCAAAATTATTCTGAAAAATATGAAAATGATATAGTATGAGAGAATATTAATGCTTATAAATGTGCATCTGAATAGATTTGTTGTCAATGTAACAACCAGGTTGTTGATTTACTGAATAAGTTTACTTTTCTCTTTCGGCTTATTTGAAGCGTTGTTTGGAGAAGATTAAATCCCGCAGCTTTTTTATATTATCTTTCATTCGAGGCAAGTTTGTGGAGGAAAAGTTGCTTGCTGATTATAAGGGTGAACTGCTTGACATTATATGATGGGGATGATAGGATTTCTCTCATTTCGTTCAGAATTATTACATCCTTCACATATGAAACAAATGCGGATCAAGCAGCATCCTATTGCTATGCCTCTGAATAGGATCAGTATCTTGATACAAGGCAGTATAAGCCTTGCTGATTTTTGAAGTTTTGAACTGAATATCCCTGGTTGTAAGTACTAACAGTTTTCTCAACTTACCTTTTTTTCTAAGCCAAAATGCAAAAGACAGTATAAGCCTCCACTACATTATGGGGGTTTATAAATGCCAATCACAGTTAAAGGACAGATGGAGGAAGAAGGCCAAGTGCCTCCATTCCAAAATACTGGAACTGTATTGCCCATTGTGCTATGTTATGAGCCAATTTTTTTTTGTTTCTGAGATACCTAACCAACAGTCCATTGCATTAACTGCTCCAAAAAGCCTTTAATCCTCTGCACTTCCATATCGATGTTGAACTCAAGAGTGATCTCCGGAGAGTTAATAAATTTGCAAGCCAAAAGACAATCTGTCTGAATGAAAATATGCTTCCATCCATATATTTTGTCCCATGCTGCAAGCTAGATTAATAGCTTTAACTTCCCCCCATATAGGGTCTTTTCCCTGAATAAAATCAGTCCACACATATAATATATTCCCTTTATCATTTCTGCAGACAACAAAAATGTAGTACCCCAATTTCTACAAGCAGCATCAATATTAATTTTCCTGGAGCCCAATGGTGGGAGAATCCATCTAAGCTTCACTTCAATTTCATGAGTTTTCCAGGCCTGTGTGTGCTCAATAAAACGCCTTCTAACAGTAGATAACACCTCAAGAAGATCAACTTTCAACACTTGATGTACATATTTGTTTCTGAACCACCATATGGTATCTAAAGCTAAGGTAGCCCATAGGGTAAAATCCCCATGGAATGATTTATCAATGCCCAATTCTTTATGGGGAAAGTAGAGGATTTGTGCCCACCTCTCAATGGATATGTCTGAGAACGCCTCCAAGTTGAGAGGCCAAGGCCCATTTCTCCAAACAATTTGAACAATGGGACAGTGAATGAAAAGATGCTCACAAGTTTCAGTAGCTTGAAAACAAATTTGACATTGAGTTGTTCTTTCATCGGTAAAGGGGACCACTCTAGGAAGCTTGCATTTAGTAGGCAGGGCATTTGAGGCTAATTTCCAGAGAAACAACTACAACCTCTCCTGAATTATACCCGTCCAAAGCTTATGCCAATGCTTTTCAATAAAAGAACCCTTACATTGTAATCTCCTCTACTGGTCACTTGAATATACAAATTTGACAGAAAAGGAACCTGAAGGTTCAGCCTGCCATATTAGTTGGTCATTCAAGTGTTGTTTATTGATGGGTATGCAAAGAGTTTTTGGCGCACAGGAGATATCAAAGATATGATCAATAATACTTCTATTTCATATTCTTATCTCCTGGTCAACTAACTTGTAACGACCCCCAGGGTGTAAAAGGATGCTGAGTTGGCATAAGATGGTATAGTGCAAGTTGGGAAGTTGTTGGGCAGACGTGAGAATAGAGACGAGTTGTTAAAGGGTACCCGAGTCCATTCTTTTTATAAATAGTTAATCAATTAGCAAAAGAGGAGGAGAAAAGAAAGTCTAAAAGTTGTTTAGTTTTACTTTGCAGCAGATGATTGCCGGTTCTTGACTTTGCAGCAGATGATTGCATGCGGTGTGAGGAAGAATCGGAAGAAGTGGAAGCGGAAGACGAAGATAAAAATGAGGAAGACGAAGTGGATTTTCCAAACCCTCCATAAGCGTGCTAGTGTGGATTTTCTTTGAGGGAGCTGTTGTCAACTTGGCGTTAATACTGGAAAAATTTGTCAAATGAATTTTTGAAATGGGCCCAATCGATTAATAAGTGGGGGAATGTTCAATCAAGTGTTGGTAAATTGGATGGAATTTTTTTTTTCCAGAGCACCAGACACCAAGTGATTGCTGGAAGTCCCTCAAAAGTAGATCCAAACCTTGGTAAGTTCATGGATATTTCAGCGCACCAAGTGTTTGATAAATTTTTTGTGGTCACACTCAACCTTGCAGACAAGGTTATTTGAAGGGGAATGTAATGTAACGATCCCCAGAGTGTAAAAGGATGCTGAGTTAGCATAAGATGGTCTAGTGCAAGTTGAGAAGTTGTTGGGCAGACGTGAGAATAGAGACGAGTTGTTAGAGGGTACCTGAGTCCATTCTTTATATAAATAGTTAATCAATTAGCAAAAGGGGAGGAGAAAAGAAAAGTCTACAAGTTGTTTAGTTTTACCCTTTTGGAGTTTGGCTTACTCGAACAAGCTATTTTTGTACTTTCTTTACCATTTTCTCAAGAAACAAACAATACACAAGGTTCGTTACAAGAAGAGGTTCGTTACATAACTGATACACAATTTCAAAATCAATAGGGGGCGCATTCCAAATATTAATAAAATCTGCCCTGATTGCCTTGAATTTCTAGCATATTGGGAACCCATGGATCCTCCCAAATATTGATTGATTGGCCACAATTAACCACATAACAGAGGCCAAATTTAAGAATGTCTCTAGTGGCTAAAATACCTCTCCAAATGCTAGAGCAATCTGGGGGAGAGGTGTTAGATGTATGCCCTCAAAACCAATCATTTTGCATAATTATGAGATAATTATTGTTATTGTTTAATCACTTGTATATTATTTTGGGTACATGTAATGACATAAGATGTCATATTTATAATGAAATTAGATGTCATATTGTTGGACAACATTTTAGAAAAGTCAGGCCAATGATTAATGAATCGGAAGCAGGGAGTATGACTTTTCGGAACCTTGTTGACACACTTTGTTCTAGACCGAGATACATGGTAATGTACAAATAGGTCTACACTCGTTGTGCCTCTATAAGATAGAATGATGGACTCTATCATTGAGGTGGTGACATTAAGCAGACGAGTGGGTGCAATGTAAGAGTACATGAACTGAATCGGATCAAATATGAATACCTTCTGAAAACGATCATTGATGTAGGAACAAAAAATTTGGCCCGTGGCCTTCACCCAAAGAGCATCAGATTGCTTAGGCTCTGTTTGCATAACAAAATTTTAACACTCTAAAATTTTATCATTATTACAAAACACTCTTTCCTCACTTTTTCATCAATTTTCATACACTTTTTCACTTTTTACCAACTTTTTCATTCTCTCTTCTCACTTTTTCATCAACCCCAATATCTAAAATTTTAACAACCCTAAAATTTTACTTCTCAAACACAGCCTACATGGTCTTCTCATCCCCAATCCTCCAACATTTAGAGGTCTGCATGAATGCTCCCAAGAGATAGGAGTAAAGTGCCTGCTGTTTGTGTTTTCAAAACCCAGGAATTTTTTTAAAAAATTTAGCATCTATCTCTGAGCACCAAGATTTGCCTAGAAAAAAAAACAAAAAAAATCCAATGGGGCAATTACACTAGACTTTCATCAGCCAAAGAGGGGCATCGGCTTATCTTTCAACTCAATCAAAACAAAGAAATAATATACACATGCCTACTGATTGCAATTGATATACACTACACAGACATTGCAGCATTCAAATCCTTAAATTGAGTTCTCAGTTCATCAGTCCATGTACAGAATATCAAATTTGTGAAATTGGAATAACTCAACTCAGACCCAATTTTTGTCAGGTGATTTGGACAAGCAATATTCCTTGCAGTCAATAGTATCGACAGAGAGCCATTCAAGGCACATGCATAGAATCAGGAGACATTGATATCATTTGAAGGAGGCTAGAATTCGAGAATATTTCCTCCAGAGCAGGACCCCTCCTACTACCTCCATCAATGCTTTCTTTCGTAATACTTACCGGCTCCCTCGCTACATCGATCATTCCAAATTTGCCATCTCCACCAAACAACAAGCACCTTGTTGCAAGGTCTGCAACTATCTGTATTTGCTCTCTGCGGAAAGGTGGTTGCACATGATAGTAAAGGACTGGATCCACGATCTCTTCCAGCTTTCCACACCTTATTTTTTGCAAAGCTACAGTCGGCGTGTTTAAGTGATTTGAGCCTGTAATTATCTCAAGAAGCAGAACACCCAGGTCATAAACATCATTTTTGTAAGAATGTGAACCAAGGTAGCTGTTATACAAATCGGACCCCTTGCCAAAGCTTGAGGAAAGTAGACCAAACCCTGCAATCTTTGCCGAAAAATCTTCATCTAAAAAGATGCAACCGGATTTGAGATGATGGTGGAAGATAGGAGGAGAAATCTCAGATTGAAGGAATGCAAGAACGACATTCCTGGGTTCTTGTTTGTGGGTTTTGTGTCTGTCGTTTTTAATAACGTCATTCCTCTGGCTTTTGGTGGGATGGGGGCTCCTATGGCTTCCTCCCTGGTGGTACTGTTATGGACGAGTTATTGGGGAAGTAGGCGTTGAGTGCATGCTCACCCTCTCCTCCGTCGATCGTCTCTTCCGCGGGTGGCGGAGTTTGTTCCGAGTTTTTGGACCCGTCTTAAACCTATGGGCCTTTCGGCCCACCTGTATGGGGCCTTCATGGCCCTCTACATTGTAACTTGTGCACAGCTACATGCGATCTATCGGCAAGAACCCCAGCATAAATTTTGCCATTACTGCCGTCTACAAGTTTTTGACCCTCTACAAACCCTTTAGTGGCTTGATCTAGCTCATAGTAATTAAATAATCGAGTTCTACAAGCTTTACGGAATGAATTGGTGTTGTGAAAGTAAGCCTCGTCAGGTTTAAAATTCCCCTGCTTTACAGACTTTTTAAGTAGACACCAAATTGTAGTCAAGGAGGCAACTATCAAAACCGGGGCGACAACTCCTGCAGAGTTAATGCCGTGGAAGTTATCCTCTCAATGATAAGAAATATTAACGATATTCATGATATCTTTGTGCCATTAATCTAAAATGGAAATTTCGCCACGACTACAGAATTGTCAAGAAGATTCTAATATCCAAATCGAAGGTGCAGTGTCGATATTTACTCTCTACTATCTCTGTTGTTGAACTTGTGTGGCAGTTTGTGATAAGATGTAAATTCTTCAAACCACCATTCATACAAAAATCCTGAAGCAAATATGGGTCTAACTTTTGGTCGCATACCAGCTACAATCACGAGTTCCCTCCCTCCATGTCTTTTCTTGTAGCAGTCACTCCCATTGGCTTCCCTCCGTCCTTGATGCATGCTGTCAAGGCATGTCTAATACACGTGGAATGTGATAATTATAAGGAGGTTCATTTAGCAACTTAAGTAGCAACAGCAGAGTGGCAAATTCAAGCAAGCAGCATGACTAACGAGCTACTATTAATACATTAGAACCATATAAATGTCTTTTCACTTATATTTAGAAAATTTAGAGGACAGGTTGTAAATCCGTGAAGATAAGTAGAATCTGCTTCAATGTGTGCTTCACACCACACAAGCTCAATCGTTAACAGCATCAAATGATACTAAATGCCTGAACACACCCAGTTAACTGTTTCCATTATGTCCATTTGGTAGAACATAACCAGAGCATCTTAGTTGGACGACATCTTGTGTGCAGTTTGTATTTTACAATGGCAAGTTCATCCCGCAGTATGTAAGTCCTTCACAATTCATGGTATTTAAGTTAATTAAGCAAATAAATTTGAAATTGCTTTAGGTTCGTAATGGATTTTAGAGGGATCAAAGGCGGTCAGATATTTTTAGGATGTTTATTTTCCTCTTTCATTATTGCTTCAAATGAGGATACTGCAAGAACAGCAATAGAATATGGCTTATGAAGGACTTGTGGAACACATAAATTTTGTACGTTGCAGCACACATAATAATATGCGATAGTGATGTGTGGGACACACAAATTACTAATTACTGTTGCACCTCACTAACGTCACAAGCATTTCCACATTTCAAAACCAATCTGACCAAAAGATCTGCGGATGGTAAATTGCAGCAGAACAAAAGCATATCGTGCTTAGAATGAAATTTAATTCACCAGAAATATCTAGGAGAAGTGCTACATAATTTTGCAACATTTGACTGTAAAAACAGAGATTAAGTACTAACATTTCAAGCACCCTACTCCTTTCACAAATCCGTCGCCAATAAACCCATCTTCGCATAAGCACCTCACCCCTACTTCAATTGCAGTAGCATTGATAATGTATGCATTGCTAGCACAAATTTCCTTGGATAAATTCCTTGGAATAGCCCATTCCAACTTCACTCCACGCTTACCTGAATTAGTGCCCCGCAGGACAGCCCAACTCGAGAACCCTCTGCACCCAAAATTGGAAAATCCTGAAAACCCATCGCCAATATGCCATATACTCTGATCAGAAAGGGGGTAGCAGCAGGCAGGGGAACTACTATCACTGTCATCACAGCCAGCCAAATTAACTGTTTCACATTCTGCTTTACACACAGAGGAATCCTCGCAATCATACAAGCCAATGACATTATCAATCGACACGCCAAAGTAAGGATTTCTGCTTAAACTGAATGATTGCAAATCGTTATACTGTTGACACGAAGTGCATCCCGGAAAGTCGACTAGTACACCATCAAAGAAGAATTCGAGAACCCTATAGCTCTCAGAGCCGATGTGGAGAAAAAGAGTGGTGGAATTGGAGCAAGAAAGATGAAAAGCATTAGAAATTGAGCCACATGAAGCGTTCAAGTAAAATGGGAACGGGATATGAAAGCTCCCACATTTCTCATTGCACTGTGTTGGTAGCAAAACGGGTTGAAGCTGTTGACGCTGTTGGGGTTCTGGGAGAGAGTGAGAAATGGCTAGCTGGTTAACAAGGCTGAGTACAATGAAGGAAGCAAAGAGTAGAGGTAACATTTTGAAGGGTTGACTGCAGAGACTGTCTAGCAGAAGAAGTACTAGTGGAAAGAAGAAGGGAAGTGGGTACGTATAAGTGTTGAGGAGTGAAACTACGTTTAGACCCTAGAATATATCTAGAGGGGGTGAATAGGTATTTAAAAAAAACTTAAGCAAGATATACTATCAATCACGATAATACAGCAGCAAAAAGATCAAGCTAAAATGTAATTTACAGCAGCTATTAACAAATGAAACAAGCAGAATTTTTAACACTTTAAACACTCAATTCTGTGAAGATGCAATCAAAGATATGATCAAACAATGTGCAGATTTATTCAACCTAATACACTTAAAGATTCTGAGATTTCTACAGCAATTTTAACAATCAACACAAGAGTTAATAATCTCAGCAAGATAATCACAACCCTTCAAGAACTAAACCAAGTGAAACACCGCACAATTTACAGCAACAATAACATCATCAAATGATCTATTTATACAGCCCTAATCAACTAAAATTCCAACAATATACTATGTCTATATCACAACCAAGATCAGGAAATTTTATACCAAAGAACACAACCAATGCAGCAACTAATTAGCTCTTTAACAGAACACGTTTTCAGCTAATGAGATCTGCAAAACAATAAGCACAAGATTGGTTAGATAAAACAAGATCAAGATCAAGAGAAAACAACAATAGAGACAACACTGGAATTTTTGTTGACGAAGTGAAAATTTTCTCAAGAAGAACGTCTTCTGAGAAATAAAAAACACTCCGGCTGATTCCACCAAGTTTTTCCACTAGAACGTCGAGATTTTACAATAGTGATCTAGCCAAAGACCCTTTAGCCTCAAGACCCCTTTTCCTATGTAAAATCACCCAATCTACCGAATTGGGTTGGTGCCCAGCACCCACACGAAGATCAGCAACTCTGGTACTCGTTCTACAGCAAATCCTAAGAACTCGTAGGCTTGAAACTCCTCTGAAACTTTCAGCAGCAGTTGTTCTTGAGAACCCACTCAAGAACCTCAACACTTGGTGATTCCAATCTTCAACAGTAAAGAAGTATGAACGTCCAGCCTTCAATCAACGATCAAGGCTCACAGATCTTCCACCAGAGGGAAGCTAACACACTCTCACATTCAGATCTCGGTTAGAACCAAGTCTTGCTCAAGAGAGAGAAAATGGGGAAAATCGCATAGAGAGGAAAAATCTGGAGATTGGAGAATGTTCAATGCGTAAAAATCACGTCCAGATCAGTGGGGAAGGTTGTATCTGGGTTTTGTGAGGGTAAAATAGTCAAAACGAAATTGTTTTAATGACTGGGCAACTTTCTAGAAGGTCTATACGATATCTGCATAATTCTCGCTAGGCTGACCCAAGGCTAACCCAGCCAACCGTAAACTTGTCTTTCAGCACAGCAACTGTCTCCCAACCATTTTAGATGCAGCCAGCTCCTTCCAGACTCTTTTCTCTTTAGCTATACGTCCTTCCAGACTTAAACAAGTCGTTGATACAATTCTAAAAATGGAAAAATACATTTATACAAAGAATTTTTTTGACCATGGAAAATATGTCAAACTTACAAACACTTTCAATCTCCCCCTTTGGCAATTTCCATGACAAAACCTTAAGCTAAGCCTAAACCTAATCCAAGATCTGTTATCACCAAAACAGAACTTGATTTACAGTTTAGTAAGCCGCCTAGATAAGTTCTAACAACATCCCTAAGCAACTTGATTAATGGTTTGAGTACCTGAAAAGAAAACACTCAAACTTAACTGTGATCAATATACTCAAGATAATCAAATCTGAAAACAGATGATCACATATACGATATATTGCAATTCTCAACAGATTATATAATCATTAGAGACCAAAGGAATACAATATTAGATATCAACCAAAACAATTTATAATGATAAACCCCAATCATTATAAACATTATAGCAAGTCTTAATAAAACACATAAGTGTTCAAACTCCCCTTAATACCAACACCAGTAAACATATCATCTTGCTCCCCCTCAACGTCATAACAGCTCACAATATAACAGCTCATAGCTGCTCCCCCTTACACCGTTACTCCATCAACATATGTAAAGAATAAGATCCTGATAAACTCCAACTCCCCCTTACTCTTTAACTCCCCCTTACTCAAATTTCTCCCCCTTTTTTTCATGGAAAAGACAAAGGAGTGAATCCTCCATATCACTCATACGACCATGATCTTCCTCATTAGAGGTAAGCCATTGTTGAAGTCTTGGAAGCCTTGACTGCCTCTACTATTCACAAGATAGTAAAGTGAGTTCAAAAATATAGAAATATATGAAACATATCATATAACATGTACAATTTGTTTATAAAAGACACTTCAAAAACATAATTTGTAATATGAGCATTTCTTCATGAACATATTCCCTATATATGTCAACTGAACATTAACCCAAAGTCTAGCTCAATACATCATCTCAATTTCCAAATATGTTGAAGTCAAAACAAACCACAATATGTGAAATTAATAAGCTCAGCCAACATAACAACATATACTTGCACATTGCCAACACATGTAAGTTCTTAATCAATTTCAAGAACATTACAAAATTGAATATAACTTTCAGCTCATAGAAATATATCAATAATCCAATATAAAGTCATATCATCTACATTTAAGACAATATACCTGTTCAAAAATCCACATTAAAATATAGTTTCAGCTCATCATATAGAATTTCTAGCTCAACATACAAACTGAAAATAAGGTTCAGCTCAACATGTTATCTAGAAATAAAGTTCCAGCTCAACACTATATATTTTCAGCTCACATAGATAATACAATATGCTCAATGTATTCTCAATATATTGAATATGTGTAATATTCATCAATAAACATCAAAAATATTCTACAATTGTAATCTTGCAAACAATATTAATGGAGAATACATGAATACATAATAAACAAAAAAAATAGAAGCAGAACATGTAGTAACCTGTGGCAATGAGATGACCCAAATAAGAAAAACACAATGTATGTGAAAAAAAATGTCAAAGCAACACTTTAACATCATATTCGGCCATTATAAGAAAAGAAAAAACAATGCCCATTCATTTAAGCAAGACAAATCTTCCATTTTTTCCAAAAGAAAATGTCATACCCGAAATTCTAAAAAAAACATTGAAATTCAAAGCACTAAACTTGTAGATCTAAGATATAAATGATGAAATCTTCTTCCAAATGACTCCACATACAAAGCCCATATAATTTCTTATGCATTTAGCTAAAAAAACAAAGTAGATCTAAGAAATTTTCACAAAACCCATAAGAGTTTTCAAGAACTTCGAATTTAGCATATATCATCCATTAAATCTCACAAAAATCAAGTATAATACCTTAGAGATCGTAGAGGATTGAATCTTGAACAAATCCCAACAAAAATCTCTTGAAATGAGCAAGATTTGAGCATGTTATGAGCAAAATAGTGATAGGCTAGAGAGAAGGTGCGTGAGAGGTATAGAGCATTTTAGAGACACGTGGTACAAAAATAGCACATATGGTAAAATAACTAAAGGTACAAAACACATTAGTAAAACCATAAAAACTCTTACCTTCACCTGTGAGCATACCAATACACTCTTAAAACAACGAACATCAGATTTAATCAATTCACATTACAGTTTTTCAAAAAATCAAAATTTTTCAGAAAAATCAAAATTCTCTTGAAAAATCAATATTTATCAGAACTTTGAAAAAATTTCAAAAAACTTAAACACCAACATATTATACATCAATTAAAATGCAAGAATCAGTTGCAACATTGAACAAATTCCAATTGATTTTCATAAAAATTCAAACCTTGTTCCATCAAGGAGTTTGGTAAATAAATCAACCAATTGGTTTTTGTTTTGCAATAATATGTTCAAGTGTCATCCTTTTTCCTTACCCAAACCTTTTTCGAAAAAGTTAACTTGCTCAACTCAATTTTCTTACAAATAAACTCAACTTGTTTAGACAAAGTAAAGACATGTGAGACTAATTCATCAAAAGTTGAGATTTGAAATGTTTTCGAAAACTTACTTTTGCTAGAATGCAATTTAAAACATTTTGATCTTACATGACCTCTTTTTCTACAATAATAGCAAGCAGGGACTGATCTGAAATTTACATAAGAAGTTTAAGAGTTGTTCTTACCATACGCAGCAGGGGGTATACTCACCTTTGATTGACTTTGAACAACTGAGACTACTTCTTTACTAGTAGCAGGAACAAAAACAGCTTTGTTAGAAGTACATGCAGCAGAATCAGATCTTATAAAGCCAAGACCATGTTTGACACTAGAGGTAGTACCTATACTTAACATTTTGTCAAGTTTTTTAGTACCATTAGAAAAATATTGGAGTTGAGAATAACATCATCAAATGATCTATTTATACAGCCTTAATCAACTAAAATTCCAGCAATATACTATGTCTATATCACAACCAAGATCAGGAAATTTTATACCAAAGAACACAACCAATGCAGCAACTAATTAGCTCTTTAACAGAACACGTTTTCAGCTAATGAGATCTGCAAAACAATAAGCACAAGATTGGTTAGATAAAACAAGATCAAGAGAAAACAACAATAGAGACAACACCAGAATTTTTGTTGACGAAGTGAAAAATTTCTCAAGAAGAAAGTCTTCTGAGAAATAAAATTTCCCGGCGTTGTTGCGTCCGCACTTCACCTTCCATCATGACAACGGCTCCCACTACACGTTCCAGGTCTAAGGTTAGTTACACTCATCATCTGTGTGCGCAATCTGTAGTGACTTTTGCCTATTAGATGCTTGTTGTATTGCCTTTGAGAATTAACTCACCACTGAGGCTGAAGGTTGCAAAAATTTTCTACGCGGACGATTCTCCTTCATGTTGTATGAATGCATCTTAGATGTTCGTCCATTGTTTGTTCGACCTCTCATTCAGTATGCATGCCTTTTGTTTTGAATTTGGTCGTTCCATTTTCTGTTAATATGATTGGTTGCCATTTCTGTGCTACTGTGTAATCATGTAATTGCCGTCATTTCCGTGTGTGTACTCACATTCCCTAATTTCATACAGCCTTGTAACTTGCGTCGACGTGTGGCCATACCCGTCGCCGAGCCCAAGATAAAGAGGACAAAGGTAACATTACTTATTGACAATGACTATGTACACTGCATTTCTTATTTATGAACGCACCTTCTGTTGTTGTTAAATACTTTCAATTTGCTAGGACATGTTACAACTTCTGATTTTGTCCCCCCTTCGTAAGAGTTAGTTAAAATTCAATAGCTATTACCAATTTTGCTTATATATCGATTGCTTTAATGTGACTAGTAGGACTTACCCGTAGTCAAGCCAAATGTGTTTGAGCTTATCTCCCTTCAGCTCAGTCCAATATTTTCGTTTTAAGCCATCTAAACTAGGGTCGCCAATTTCACATGAAGGTCTTCGATCTTCTATCATTGCAATTAACCTAATTATACACTTTCATTGGATGGGGAAGGACGAGGATTGGACAAATGAGCAAGAGCTTGCATTACTTAATCTCCTAAAAGAAGCAACGGTGGATGGGCGCGTTCAGAATTGCGTTCCACATACGGCCATGTGGGGAGGGCTGACGACCCAACTAAACACGATAACTGGCATGAAAAAGACGAAGCACCAGGTTCAGGAGAAGCTGAGGTGGATGAAGAAACAGTGGAAGTGTTTCTATGATTTACTGCATCACGAAACTGGGTTCGGTTGGGATGTTGACTCTAACACGGTCACAGGAACGGTCGCCCAATGGACGTCTTATTTGGCGGTAAAGACCATTATCCCGTGTAATTTTTTATAATGCGATATCATTTAATTGTTTGCATCATCCCTTCCCTGTTTCCACTTGCAGACGCACAAGAATGCAAAACCATTCCGGAAGAGGGCCTTGCAAACTATGAGCTAATGTCTGAGCTCTTCTCAAGGTCAATGGCAACTAGTCACCTCAATCAGGCAAGTACCAGATCTCCTCCTGACACTGATGAAGAACATGCATTAGATGACAAATTGTGTGGGCTGGAAGTCGATGACTCCCATGACCCTGCATCTGCTGGTGATCTGAATTCCCCAACACAATTGTCGAGCTCCCTTCCTCGTACATTGTCAGGTAAGAGGGGCAGCGATTCTACGTCATCTGTCCAACTAAGACAGAAGCGATCGAAGGGGAAGAGGCAACAAGACATCAAGGACAGTGCGTTTCTCAAGTGGGTCGGCATATCAGAGCGGCGTAACGATATCCTGGAACAATACATTACCTTCAAGCAGAGTGCTTTCAGCTTAAGGTGTTCTACTTCAAATGCCCCCATTCCGAGTGTGCCTCCAGTTGGGGGTTACAGCGCAATGCAAATGTTTTGGGTGATGACCCCTATTCAAAGTGCCTCCTCATCGCACAGGCATTGCTGGGAGAAGATGAAGAAACACAGTTCTTGAAGGGGTGCAGAGAGCTGCAGACCGACTTTGCACAAAAGGAATTTCTAGTCATGACTGACTCCCAACGAAAGGCGTGGCTGTATTCCCTTTGAATACTCTCAACTACAGGTTATCTTACCATTACACTCCATGCACGACACCAATTTATTCACTTATTTTGAATCATGTGTCTGATCATTTTCTCATTTAGTGCTGCTTGTAAGTGCAGTAACATACGTGACTCCTTATTTGTTAGTATTAGATATGCATTGTGACTGTTTTATGTTATGTCTCAGGAGCACCCAGGGTGTTTCTACTGGGTTGATGAAGTTCATGAAGGCGTTCTGCACATGCGCACAACAGAAGGAGGTGGTGCCAGTCACTGGCAACCACGTCGGTACTAGCAAAGCTGGAGAGGGGAAAATCATTGTACTGGTGCTCCTAGCTGTAATCTTGGTCCTACTTGGGGCGTTAATGGCCAAATAAGGCATCACTTAGTTAAGTTTTTTTAAAAAAAAAAGAGATGAGGGGATTGTATGTAGGGAATGTCGTGGAGACATGTAAGTGAAAAAATACTGTTTTTGGTGACCCGTATGAAGCCTGGATGTTTACCACTACCATATAATATATGTGTCCTCTTGTTTTTTCAGACCACTGGACCCGTAATTGGTGGGCAGTTTTTTGGTATTTATAATTATTATATGTTGTATTACAAGTCATGGAAATTTATGTGAACGTGGTAATCGTTGGCTGTAAAAATAGTTGATAGCAACGCGATAGCGTAAAAGAAGCGACGGTTCGAATAGTTGAATTTGGTCTCCGCTGTGCAAGTTAGACAGTGCATGCCTAGCGACAACTTAAATACAAAAATATTTGTTTAGCAAGTTTCACATGTAACGTACTTAGAAAGAAAAATAGTAATAAAAAGTTACACAATGAATTAAAAAAAGAGTTACACATTGAATAAAAAATTCAACAGTGGAGTTACACGTAACGTACGTGTAGAGAACAAAACTTTATTTCGGCTAACAAATATGGAATAAAGAAAAAGAAACATATTCAATACAAAAACCAACAGTGCATGTCAGACTCCACTCCAGACATTGCATTGGTTCACTAAAATCGAAGACGCACATTAATGGTGCGCACTTCTATATGCAGCTGCCCTTCATGAGGTCTCCTGCCAAAATCCTACAATTCACTGCATCGCATCTTGTCAACGCCTACCATGACAGGCTATCTGTAGATGCTGGGATAGAAGACAAATTAATCTGAAGCCGGGCTCACCCAGGATTAACAGTGGAGGTTTGCAATCGGTTCCCAAACTGGATACAGGTCTCAGTTACCGTTCTTAAAATCTAGTTTTGTTTTAAACCTCAAAAACAGAACCATAATCGGTTCCCAAACAAGCCCAGTAACTCAGTAACTTGATCTTGACAGTCAACGGCTCAAGTTAAAGATTCTAACTTTTTCCTCGCCTACATTCCCATTTATTTCATTCAGTGACGCTAATCTCATAAGCACTCTGTTATAGATTTTAATTCACCCAACTAAATTCTCATTGATCACATAACCTTTGAAGGACTAATTTATGGCGCGCACCTTCCACTGGGACAAAACATCAGAGCTCAGGCCCCTAATCAAGCAAAGCTAAAGCTAAAATTTCTATGAGGTAAAACATCATACATTTGTCTTACATAACTGACGCATCAAATCAAAACCAAACACTTATCTGTTGCTTGATGCCCGACGAGTCGCATTCAACTTAACGAAAACAATTTGCCACATGAAAACCTGTAAAAAAAATTATTTAAAAAACTACTCGATTGGAATTATCCATTAGAAAATACTCGACTTTCCTTGGACCCAAAAACAGTCGCGGAGCTAGAAAGTTTTTTGTAGGGACTCAACATTTTAATAATTTTTATTTTTTAAAATTTTTAACTATATATCTTATTATATATTTATAGCAATAGTAATAATAATTTTATAAATATAATTTAAGATAAAATAAATATAAAACACTTGAACATATTTACCTAGAAAAGGGACTATGTTAATGAAAGATCATAAATCATAGTAAATGGTGATTTTAATGATTAGATAAACTGTAGTAAACAATATGGAGATATAAAAAAATAAATAAATAAATTAATGGTATATTTTATTATATTATTTGTGAGAATTTTGTATCTAATTATGTCAATTTAATTTTCAAAAGCTAGTGTTAATTTGAAAAATATAAAATAATTTATAGTGTTATTTAGCTGTGATGTAGAATGATTGGAGATCCAACACACAAGCTCTTTGAATTTAAAAGGAAAAGAGAAAAACTTATTTGTTATATTATTAGAGTATAAAAGGATTCTATGTAAGTATGAATTTTGAAAAATGGTAGTTAGGTCTTAAAGATTGCTGAGCACATGAAGTGAAAGAACAATTGAAGCTGAGTGTACTATTTACTGCTTCTGCTAGTAATTCCAGTGATTTTTTTAATTGGTGTTTGAATACTATAATTTTAGGGTGGTCAACATTTTGGAGTACAAAAATTCTGAAAAGGTGAAGATGGTTTATGATACTTAGTAAAAAAATGAAGAGAGATGATTTGAATAACTTTGTTATATTTTAAAAAATGAAAAATATAGATAGAAATTTTTTTTTGTTTGCTGGTCCATATAGAGATCTCATTTATGTACTTCATCAGGATGGACGCTTATGTGTGAAATCTTATGTTACAGTTTTTTTCTAAGCAAAAAAGGGCGGAAGGGGGGCGACCAGTGTAGCCAACCTCCCGTGGGCGTGACCAAAGGAACTTCCCATCTACTGTGGAATGTTCGGATTGAGCCATACCTACCTACCTACCCCGGGAAGGGAGGACCGTCACCACAACCCCACCAGCATGCATGCAAGCAATATTAGGGGCAGGAGAGTTCAATCCAAGGATCTCTCCCCACACCCATTCTTAGGTGTCTTATTTCAGATCCCCATATCACTTGGGCTACCACACTGGTGGTGAAATCTCATGTTACAGTTAGTCTGTATGAAAACCGTTATTCACTTTGCATCGAATTAAACCTCATACTCCACCGCTTACGCGCCTCCGTCAATTCCTATGAATTTTATTATTGCGAAATATTCCCCTTGATAATCCTTTATGGATTGAGAAAATTTAGTGTAAAGCATTATGTTCCAAGCGTTTTCGAAGGGACAGTCGTCAGCTTCTGTTCTACCCAACAAGAAGCATATATAATCTTTTATTCGATATGTCACCTCCAACAATACATATAATTATATTAATTAAAGTAAAACCTTGAAGACTATTTCTATGTAAACACGGGCACGACATCATCAATTCCATCTGATTACATATATATACACAATTTTTTGAACTATTCATATGGGGACAGATTAATGAATTAATCTGTATAGAAAGATAAATGCAACGAGTATTAAAATATTACAGGGTTCGCACGCATGGGAGGGGAGCAAGGAATTATATACTTTGTATTATTATACTGACGAATAATATTATATATATTTTATATTATATACTTTGTTATATATAAAATATGACAAAGAATAAATATTGTATAAATACAACTCAGATCATGAAAATATGATGTCAATGAGTTTCCTTGACTTAAGAATACATGTCACGCATTTATATTAGTGAAAGATCATGGTTTGTAGTAATAATTTTATTTCTTCCATGAATATTGAGGATGCTATAAAAGACTCTTGTAGATGATACGAAATAAATATAAATAAGAAAGAATTTAAAGATACTAAAAAAAGAGAAAATACTTGTATTCTTTATTTTTAAAATAATATACTTTTAACTTTCCGAATTTTTTACAATTTAAAATAATATATTATTGTGAGCTCTGTTTTTTGTTTTGTTGTGGTTGTGGATTAAATTTTTGAAATACCTATTTGCCCCTGTAAGTACTCTCAATTCTATTATTCACCTTCTTGACTCTCTCATTTTGTCACCATTCACACTAGCATTATTGCTATATAATAATAGGTGCAGAGAATTGAAGAGGATTTCAATCGTTAATACAAAAGTTAAATTTTTTTTCTTTAATTTTAAAAAATAAATATATGGTTTTTTTTAAAAAAATTATTTAATTGGTAGAATTCAAATTTTCAATGTGCCTAATTAAAGATTTTGCTACCAAACAATTACATTCGAGAGCGTAAGAATTTATCAATAGATAAGTGATAAAAAAATATTGATATAGATAACCACAACATCTAAACTGTTGATTGCGAAGTGTCTTCCACGAAAAAAATCCAAAATTTGGTTGATGATTTTTAAGAAAACCAAAAGAGTCATCAGTCATGAAGCAATGATCACACAGCATCTCGGAATATTTTATGAAAAAATAAAGATATTTTATGAAATTTGATAAAAAGTGAAAAGAGAAAAGATTTAATTGAATATTATAATATTATTTTATAATTGGACGAGGAAAGAAAGATTATTTTATAATTATGTATAAATATTGAGGGGTGGAAATTTCCAACCAAACACCCCAATAGCACCACTTCTTCTTTTAACAAGACCAATTGAATGAAGGAAAATAGATAAGAGAAGCTGCATCCATAGAAACTCATACCAAAAGTGGGTATATAATGCATCCATAGAAACTCATACCAAAAGTGGGTATATAATCCAAGCTTGGTGAAGAACTAAAATTTAAAGGAAAACGAGAAGGAGCTTTTACAAAAGGGAAAAAAAAATCTCGTATGTCGAAAGAAACAAAAATCTGGATTATGTTCGTTTTGAGTAAAAATATAGGATTTTAGAGAAGTTGTGAATTTTTATGTTGAATAGTATTTTATTGGTGTTTGTATAAATTGGAGAGATAAATGATTTGATGTAATTGTTTAATAAAAAAATATTGAAGTTATGTGAAAAAGTATAGAGAGAGAAAATTTATGTTAAATAAAAAATTAAAAAATTGTTGGAGATTGTGTAAAATGTATTAATATTTGTGTTTGAATTCTAAATATGTTAGGTGATAGATGTATGAATATATTTAAAATCTAAAAAAATAGTGAAAACGAACATGTTTGCTGATAGATAAGCTATCCGTCCACTCAGCAATCAGCAACACTCTTCTCTCTCTCTCTCCCTGCAAAAAGGGTGTTCCTCCGCCTGCAAACAACATCGGCGTCGTTTCCACACAATACGTAAGAATCCAAGGTAGTAAGTACCAAAGGACCTCTTCAACTCCATGATACCCTTAATCTCTGACACAAAGGAACCCTCCAAAACAGAACCACCGGATTGGATATTCCACAATTGAACAAGAACAACGATACCCGGTGGGCGTCTGGCTTTAGTTTCTTCTAGAAGACGGCATGGATCTTAGAGGCCCCAGCCACCAGCCCCGCTTGGTAGGGGACTACATACTTGGCCCGAGAATCGGGTCGGGCTCCTTCGCCGTTGTCTGGCGGTCCAGGCACCGGTACTCGGGTATGGAGGTCGCTGTCAAGGAGATTGACAGGAAACAGCTTAGCCCAAAAGTCAGTGAGAATTTGCTTAAAGAGATTTCCATTCTCAGCACCATCAATAATCCGAATATCATTCGCCTTTTCGAGGCCATCGAGGTATAACCCCGTTGATTGCTATCGCGGTTCTCTCTACATGTTATTAGTTTTACTACAATAATTATACGTGGCTGTTATGTTGGTTTTTGGAGTCTGCAGACTAAGGATAGAATTTACCTTGTTTTGGAATATTGCAATGGTGGTGACCTTGCGGCGTACATTCATCGCCGCGGCAAAGTCTCCGAGACCGTGGCAAGGCACTTTATGCGGCAATTGGGTATGTAGGAACAACCTCATATTTACTTTTTGGCTGCTTCAATTACAGCCTTTTTAACTTTTAGGTAGTTGGGTATGTGCCTGAACATAGAGATACCTATATGTAGGGCGCTTCAATTAGACCAAGTAAATGTTTTTCATATGCACTCAATCCTATGTCTAGTTTTAGGTAATCCAATCGGTTCATTAATGATTAGGCTAGTGGGTAGGTTCGAAGGAGACAATCCTTAAGTGGCCTACGGCATTTTGTCTCCTATGCTAGTCTTTGTTACATTTGGTAACAAGAATGAACAAAAATTGGAACTCTCAATTTTCATTTTGGATTGTCGTGTGCAGCTGCAGGATTGCAAGTACTACAAGAAAAACATCTCATCCACAGAGATTTGAAACCACAGGTTATTTATCCCTCTCCTCAAACTGGTGTTTCAATATCTCCTCATTTGATCGATGCAATGTGGACATCTTTTGTGTTTGGTTTAAGTCTTCCAGATTCTTTCCTTGTAAATTTGCAGAATTTGCTCTTGTCAACTAGGGAAACAACTCCGCTATTGAAGATTGGGGATTTTGGTTTTGCAAGGTATATTTTTCCAAACTAAGCAGTCTAATAATTCCAAGATTTTTTCTGCACTGAGTTGATGTTTGCTGCTGCAACCTAGGTCCACCTGCCTCTCTGATTTCTTACAATGGAAATTTCATCATTAACATAAGCAGGCTTAACAGAAATTTGTCGCGATTTGTTTGCCGTTCCATCAATCCAAGTTCATCTAGGGTTATATGTTTTGCTGAAATCTTAAGTAACCAAGTAAGGCACACCTTTGTGATCACCTTTTGAGCTGCATTCTCACCAATAATTTTCCGACATAAGCCGAAATTCCGTAAGGAGAAAATACTAACTCCTACCGAGTGATACCCCGAATCCCACATGGAGTAGGAGAAGAGAATGAAATGAAATATGAGTTCTATAAGTCCCAAGTCCCACATTGGAACCTTATTAGGTTGAATTAGGTCTTATAATATTCCAAGAAGCTTCAAAAGTAACATTGACTAGTCCTTTTGAAGTCAAAGCGCAGATGTGGTTGGCTCTACCCTTGGGTCGTTACAGATCTAGTTCATCCATCCATAGTCTGTCGCATCTCTAGTTCATTAAGAGTGTCTCTAAATCCGATTTAGTTGGGAGGCAGACGCTGAAAACAGTTCACCTTTGGCATGTATAAAGTGAAAAAATAATGATAATATTCAAAATTATAACTTACACTTATTTGTTTCATTTACTTGGCTTCCAGGTCGCTGATGCCGCAAGGTTTGGCTGACACACTATGTGGTTCACCATTATACATGGCTCCAGAGATTATTCAGAACCAGAAGTATGATGCAAAGGTTATGCAACATTGAAATGTAGTCTCATTATTTCTTCTCGAAGATAGGTGTGCAATGGCATTTTTATCTTTACTTATTACACGCTGCCTGCAGGCCGACTTATGGAGTGTTGGGGCAATTTTATTCCAGCTGGTGACTGGGAAGCCACCGTATGGTGGAAATAGTCAGATGCAGGTTTCAAGAACATAATTTGAGATGTTATAAGCCTACCTGCTATAAGAAGGATCATTAAATTTTCCGTATAAGATCAAGCCATTAAAGCTACGAAAGATGGCTGGCAATATGATCCATTTTTGTTTTTTGAACTCTCTTTTTACTTTCCTGATTATTTCCATGTTACAGCTTTTTCAGAACATTTTAACATCAACCGAGCTACGGTTTCCAGAAGGTGTTTTGGAAGAACTACATCCTGATTGTGTGGATCTCTGCAGAAGCCTATTACGTCAAAACCCAGGTACTATTCTTGTGGTACTCGTTTATGTATGTCCTGTTGATTGTTTTGCCTCTCACATTACTCTCCTCTTCTAGGAGTTACTGTAAATCTACTGGTTCTGGTAGGGTAGCTTGTCTAGAGACCCTCATGTTTATTTAAACTTCAATTTGCAGTGGAACGATTGACATTCAAGGAATTCTTCAATCACAAGTTCCTAGGGAAGCCCAGGTTACAATCTAATCTTCTGAGATGCATATGCATTGCTTTGGGCACATTTGTTTTTCACATTTTTGAATGTCCATGTTCTCTGGGGTTGAATCATGAATGTAGTACCAACTCTTTATCTTTTGATCTTGATCTGTAGACCATACGTGGAAATTGAACACTTTTCCTTACTTCCACCAATGAAAGCAATGGTTGGGAACAATTCTACTGTCCCTGATGAGAGATCACAATTGCATTCTGGGCATCCTGTGAACTCATCTACTAGAAATCCAGCACTAACAACTTCTGTACACGAGAACACACTGAAGCAGAGGAAAGATTGTGATAATAACTCCATCTCTAAGAGTGTTCGTGGAAGTGATGAGGCGAGGAAATCTGTTGAAGGCAATCCATGTTCATCAGATCAGCTTCCAGGTCTGTTTCTCTTTTTAGGATGTTTCATATGCTCGTGCTTTGTTCAAAATTCTTTATTTGCCTTCTTTATCCAGTTTCTGATTCAATGGAGTCCATCGAGAAAGATTACGTCCTAGTAAATGCTCACTGCGCTTCAACGGAGGGTTTCTCTTTTTACCTTGAAACTTCCCTGCATGATAAATCCTCTAGTGCACTCTCCTCTCTCTGCCCCTCAAGAAAGAAGGATGTGGATATTGCTGTTGCAATACAATCTATGGAGCTGGCTGGTACTTCTGTTGGTGGTCCAGAAAATGCAGAAATCCATAGATCAGATCTCTTAGTGACATCAAGTTCAACATCTATGTTAAGAGAAGCACAAAGATTAACTATATTGCATCCTTCGACTAGACTCCACTTGTTACATCAGTATGCTCTGGCTCTTGCAGACCTATCACAAGAGAAGGTTTGTATTTAATGCTCTTGGCTTTTACAGATATGGTACTTGTGAGTCAAATCTGATTATAGTTAAAAATTAATACATGAAACATATCTGTATATTTAGTTTTTATATGTCATAATAAGGAGTCAAGCCAATCATATTCATAGTGTTATGGTGCAATATAACATTGACAGTTGAATTCCTAAGTACGTCCTCTCAGCTTAGTTTTAGTACAAATCATATCTCTATTATTGGGCGATAGCTGGTGACATGTGAAAGGCTCATCTTTGTCTGGCTAGGGTTATTATTATGCTTTTATCTTTGGGCTAAGTCTCTGTTCTTTAATACTGTAACACAGTGTAGAAGGTTTACGTGTTTCCTGTCTTTAAGGTACAGAGTTCTGATTTCAGCATTTAACTGATCCTTCATAAGTTCTTGCCTGTGGTTTCTGAATAAAGGGCAATGTGCTAATTAGTGGTTTAATGGTAGAAGGTATTATGAATTACTTCCTTCAAAATATGATGACATGTTCATGTGTATCAAATAGTTTGAATCTTGCTTTTCTTGTTTCGTTTCTGATATCAATGTCGTCCTCATTCTTATTTTTCTTCTTGACACGCTATTTCTCTTTCTGTTTTTCTTGAAATAAGTGCAACTGTATTTCGGTTTTGTCTTGACTTGATTTATTAGTAGTTGTGTTGATGTTATACGTGGAGCATAACGTACCGTTGCTCTGCATTTTAGAGCTTTGACATCTAACTGGTAATTGGCCCTGCTTGCAGTATAATGAACGACTTTTTCTAGATTCATTGTCAGTTGAACTAGTTGTTTTGGCTATATGGAAGAAAGCTCTTCAAATTTGCAGTTCTTGGCTGGCCTCAATCACAGAAGGCGAATTACGTGGAACAAGTTCAAACAATGATTCCACAGCTTCCAGCGAAGGTGTGGGCTTGTCACAAACCACTGAAAGACATATAGACTTTAGCAGGCCTGAATCTGTTTCCTTGTGGGCAGAACAAGGGTTTGTTTCCGCATTTGACCGTGCAGAAAAGCTAGCATATAATATCAGGGATATGGATGGTTAGGCTGCCTTTTACATTTTGTAATATGCTCTATGAAGAAATAACTTCGCAATTTATGTGAATGCACAAACGTATTGCAGGTAGTGCCGAGATGCCAGATGCAATGGAGTTAATCTTCCAAAAAGCACTAGCAGTTGGGACTAGTGGTGCTGTAAGTAATTGAAGATCTTGCCTTACCCTTGATTCTATATCCTCCTCTACTATTTCAGAAATGAATTGATTCTTGCCTAAACAAATCTGTGCACTTGTTCCAGGTAGATGAGTATATGGAGAACAGGGGTAGCGCAGCAGCATCATACTCTAAAGCAATGGTTCTACTTTCGTTTATTTTAGACGAGGCGACGTCCCTGCTACTGAACCCACCCTTTTCCTTAACTCCTGCCAATAAGAAGCGAATCCAGCAATACATTTTCAACTTGCAATCCCATCGGACTCACTTCCTGATGGCACAGCCTACCCCGAAGCAATCCTCGCTGGGCTCTTTTGCCAAGTAAAATTCTAGTCCTTTGCTGATTGCTGGAGCCGCTGCTAGAAATGGGGGTCAGGTTCACTGTACAAATTTTTAGGTGCTGGTGATGACATGGATATACATTAACTTTTCTTTCGTGGTGACTTGATGACGAGGTGGTGATATGCGTGGAATGTACAGGAAAAGTATACAGTTGATTATTGGCCATCTAGAATGAGAGGATGACCTCCATTGCGTGTAAATAAAATTGTCTATTCTTTGTCTAAACAACAGTGTAAATACGATCAGTAAAAGAAACTTGTACAGTTCGGATCTTTTGGTATCATCTACGTCTATTTCTGTCAAGATGTCGCACTGCTTGGTGTTTTGGCCTGTGATTTTATTTCACTCCTATTGTGTAGACCGAGGAGAATGCGACTCTGTATGGCCGCAGATGGCATTTGACGTAGATAAAAACATGGTGGATGCTGGTTTTTATGTGGCTCAACCTGTCAAACACCTGGAGCAGTGTCTTTCTGTTGATACTTTGCGCATATCATCTGTGGACGGACCTTAGAGCACTTGTACTGGGGCACTAATACCATCCCCAGGCGTCAAAGCCAGATGTAGGGGAAGGTTGCCGGATCAAGGCCTATTCAAACTTGGAACGATTCATTATAGTCTATTTAAGAAAGTCTTCACGTGAAGTTGCATGGGTTTAAGACAAAGTATATGAGCAATGTAGGTTTATAATATGATACACACACCTACACGACAAGTTTCGTGGACAGGACTTGAACTAATGGAGACTCGAACATAGATAAGGGAAAAACAAACTTCAGAGGCAACAACAAAGGTTTCCTTTGCTTGCATGGAGTAGTAAAGCTCAAGTTGTGGCTGCCTCATCCAAGCGTATTCGCTTGGGACATTTCTCTTTACTCTGGCTGCTGGCGTTTGTCACCATATTTTCCTTGGCCTCTACTGAACACCTTTTGTAAGGCTTAAATCCCGTCCGATTAGCCTTGAGCTTTCCATTTCCAAGCCCTATCGTAAGCAGCCCTTCTTCTTCGTTGTTGTTGCCTCCAAACTTTGAGTTCCCTTGCTGGCTAGAACACGATCCACATGTCTGCTTGTTGAGGTCTAACAATGATGCATTTCCATCATTCTCATCAGCATTTTTCTGGTGTTCTTTGATATTGTCTTTCTGATGCTCCTTGTTCTTCACGTCATGTAGAGGTAAAAAACTTTGGGGCAACACCTCTCTAGAGAAGAGTGCTTGAAATGCCAGCCGCCCCTGACAGATAAACATATAAGATCATGCAAGAAGAGCGGAAATGATTGCAGAAGCTAAAAGGATCAGGAGCAAAAAAAGAAGATTTTTTCAAACAACTCCATATTAAACAACATTGTGATATTACCTCTTCAGAGACTGCCTTCCAGGAATCACCCAGGTTGCTGACACTTCGACTACGACGATTACAGGTCTCAGCAGCTAGATTGTTTGTGTCAGGTTCTTTTGGCTCTTTCATTCCTTTCTCTTGCTTCTCTAATGCATCTGTCTCCACTTCACTGCTACAAGTTGTGTTGGAACCACATGAAGAACGATCTACCAGTTTTCTGCTTTTCCCTTTGTTTGAATCGTGGAGCTCAGTATCTACTACAATCATCTCATGATCAGCAGCTTTTGACCCAGAGCCTATCTTTGCACCTCCACTCTCCTCAGAGTCTGAAGAGGACAGAGTGGGTGATTTTGAAGCTGAAAGTTGAGCTTGCACAGTTTCTGAATCTTCTGGGTCCAGTTGTTTTTCCAAGGGGGGCTTTTGAGGAGTATTCTCTTCCCCCTCTTTCTTGGCTGCTGCTGACATTTGACCATCCATTGGTGTAATGGCAACTGTGGATGCTGGAGGGCAGGTATAAGCAGTATGAAGAGGAGCACATAAGGGAAGCAGTCCATGGGCTGCCCACCATGCAGTTGCAGCAGCTACAGTAGCAGCAGCAATAGCTGCCATACTTGGAGTAGAGCCAATTTGCCTCGCTTGAAAATCTTTTTGGGTGCCTGGAGGAGAATCTGCAGAAGTGTCCATATTTGCATAGGGCCAAAATGTAGTAGCAAAACTTGCTGCAGCATGCGCTGCGGGATTTTGCATCAAAGCAGAGACGAGAAGACTTGAAAATGCAGAGGAACTGTGAAATGATCGGTAGTCATCCTGGTTTTGGCAAATTGGAGTAAAAGGAGGACAGAAAGCCGGAGATTCTCGATGAACAGAAGATCTGGGAATACTATTTTGATGTTTGGTAGTAGCAGATGCGGCTGGATTTGTGAACAGAATAGGATGTCCGTGAACGTCATCCATTGGGTGAAATATTGACTCCTGGAATGACAAATCAGAGGAAGCAGTTTGGGTACATTTTCCTAGGCTTCCATCTAAAACATGAACAGACACATGCCTGGGATAGTTCTGAGTGGCTTGCATCTCATCCCTTGGCAATGCACAATTCAAATCATCAGTTTTTTCACCTTGAACCGATCTCTCATGCAGACTATTGGCATCCGCCGACTTTGACCCTTTACTCATGCCAGCATCCCTAACCGTCCTTTTGGCATCAGCTTTCTCTGACTTCTGAATTCCCTTAAGTTCAACAGTGACATAGGATTCATTTGTTTGATCCTGAGATATTGTACTTTTAGCTGAAGGGATAAACTCCCTTAACATGCATGTATTTCTATGCGCAACTGGACTTGGTATGGAACTTTTGTTTGCTGACGAAACAGAGGAATGATGGGCTTCTTGAAGAGTAAAGACTTCTGAGCAATTGTCATCCTGATCATCTTTTGCATTTGTGGGTTTCTCATCTCCATTAAGCTTCTGATACAACCATCAAACAAAAAGAATAAGATAGATAGATAGAGAGAGAGAGAGAGAGAGAGAGAGAGAGGGGGGGCATGGTGATTATACATGAAGGAAGAGATAAATGTAAGATGTAACAAGAAAGGCAACGGAGCTTAAACAACAACCTCAGGGAGTGGTTCTTTCTCCAAGTCCAGTGCTTGTTTAAACTGCAAAGAAGGAACGGATGTCAAAATCTTCCCATCCTTCGCTCTGACCTGTGATGTAGGAGCACTGATACTTGTCTTCCGAGGATAAGGATTGCTTGGTTTTCTTTTAGGTCGAGGAGGTGGAATGTCTATGTCAAGAGTTTGCCCTATTGGAACTCCTTTAATGAGAGCCTCCTTTTCCAACTGAAAGTATGAATGTGTTAGCAAAACTACCCAGAGTTGTAATCTTAATAGGTGATTAAGTTTCAGCATAAAGACCACACGCGTAGCAGTAACTTCAGAGGTAATTCAACTGAAGAACGCAAATGCTTTTGCGCAGTTCAGATGTGTTTTAAGCTATTTACATTGTCTGAACACTTACAAAACCAAACACCATTTCAGCACACTGATTATCTTTGGAATGAACTATGTACTATGAATGTCATCAAGTAGGGAACAAAAGTTAATGTTCACCTTGTCCCATTGTCTAGAAGGTGTTCAAATGCAGGGCAAGAGTACCAAGAACAGTATAACACGAATCTAGAGACTTGCAACAAGAGCAGGGGAGGTCCATGGATACCCAGATTTTCGCACATGGTAACCAACACTATACATCTATATTTTCTCACTGTAAAATAAGTTGTCAGATGCATCTGTTATAAGCAGAAACTTTGGTGGCAACCGCTTCATTTGAAGTACTTTATTCTATTCCCTTTGACATGTCAAACGTTACTGACTAACCATACTACGTTTTGCTAATAGATGAGATGGGAATTTAAAGTTGAGACATTGCCTCAATGAAACTAAAGAAGGCAACACAAATCTCCGTCTACTTCAATGAGACGTATTACTGCATCAGGTCCCCAAAGAACTTTTTAGATAGGGTTCATTTAAATATACTTGTTAATTTACTTAAATTCCAACTTTTTGACCTGCCCTCAAGATTGAAACAGAACCTGAAGACATTGCACCATGGATTCCTTAGGTCAACATTTCTCAGCTCAACCCCATTATTACTTTGTACTGAGATGACAAGTATATTGTATGTGACTGGCCTTAAACTTCATGTTTCATTCGATATACAGCAACTGAAATACATATTGAGCTAGTTACTGTACTCAGGTGGCTTATTTTTTCCACTGAGTTACCATGAAAGAATCCACATTGCCGAGAATATTATTAATTATCTGATTGGATGCCCCAATGAAACGATGTTTGTCTATGATCTCATTCCAACAAACAGAAGTCTCCCTAAAATTCAGATTAAAAGTAAAAATAAAAAGGACATAGGATCAATTACTCTTTCTGGCACATGAAGGTGGCTTTCAGTTACAAGCATTGCTAAGACCACTTTGGTTTCATATCCAAATGATCCAGCCCTGCTGGAAGGATGGAATAAGCAAAGCCATTATTAAACCACTAACTTGGAGGAAGACTCAATTTGCTCTTGGTTTCCTTAACACGCAACAGCTATGATAATACTTGAAATAACTGTAGAGTTGCCTCCTGCATGTATTTTGAATGAAGTTTTTTTTAAGCACATGTATTTTGAATAAAGTTAATCATAAGAGTATCTTCTCCATAAAAAATTATCAAGATCCTAAACAGAGACCACAGAGAGAGAGAATAAACAGGCACCTTTTATTCTCTACACAATCAGGATCAAACAAGAAATGGACTAAAATAGGGGTTCCAAGTTACATTGAAAAAGGAATCACATATTAATTCATAAGAATGCTTTCTAACCTTGCTAATCTGCTATTTTATGTTGGGGCAAGGGCCAACTTTCAGAATGTGTAATGCAAAAGGTACGCAGTATGCACACTCATCCATGCAAGCACAAAGACAAACGGAGGAGGCCTAATTGACACCTATAAAAAGGTTTCATTACCCAGTGCTGGGTCCAAATTCAGAATTACTCAGCTAATGAAGTATTTAAATCAATATTGTTAAAGATTGAAGCTTGGAGGAAAAGAGCAATCACTATTTATACAACTAATAAAGTTAGATTTGCTTCTAAAGCATCTTAAAAGTAAATAGGGTAAACTAGTTCCTGCATTACACGGTTACAATACAAAAATTACTTTTATTTTCCTTGACAAGTAATTAGAAGAGATACATCCAAGTACACAGGATGTGTACGGGAGTGCCTAAAGATATACCATATGAGATTTAAAAAATTAAAAGAGAGAAAAAAATGGAAGACAATGTACTGTCCCAAGCCAACATCCAATCATTACCTAGAAATGTGAGAGAGTCTTCTAGATTTAAATTCCAGTCCTTCCAGATAGACCTCATGGGCACTGTCAAATAGCATTTCATAGTTTACCATTTCTTTACAACCAAACTTTCATTTCCCAAGAAACAAGCAATCTATCCACATTATTTGGCATCACTGCTTGAAACCCAAGAAGAAAGGACACTACCAATCGTATCTCTGTTGCCATCGTACAGTGAAGTAAAAGATGATCAGTCAATTCACCAGAAGTTTTCTACATGGAACACCCCTCGGCAAAGGTTAATCTCTCCCTAAAAAGATTTTCAATTTTCAAGATTTTAGCCAAGACTGGCATTCCAAAAAGAAAAAGTGCAACTTATCCATGGGACTCTCTCAAAGTTGCAGACAAGAAAAACCTCAAATTATCCATTATGTGTCCAACTCAATTGAAATTTTATAATCTCCATTGCCTGGGGTGCAATTATTAGAGTAAAATATGCCTCTGACTCTGGCTCCCAATCCTAAATAGCACACGCAAATATTAGATTCCAACCAGCAGCACCTCTCTCTTCTGATCTTCTAACAGGCAACAAAAGCAAATTCATCAATAGCTGAAAGGCACAAATAGAGAAACCCGTTCTTAAAAGACCTTTCCTCAAACCATGCATCATGTGAGAACTGAATCCTCCTTCTGTCACATAATATATGAAAAAAAGGTTCCACCTAGATCTGCCACAAGCACATAATATGAGATCCTCCCTCTAGCCTCCATAGAAACTTTACCTCAATTAACCCCATCTTCAGCCCAATAATACAGCTCCCCCCACTGATCCAAGTTCCTCACCACGACAACACAGTCACTGCCCCAACAAAGCTTGATTGAAAATACCTAGTTTAATCACAACCAACCTACAATTATTGGTTGGAAAGCAGACCACCTGGCAGTCACCAAATGAACGTTCAAAGCCTCCTCAATCCTCTTCACAAGAAGTGATGTAGTAATTTCTCTATTCTATTAGCTACATGGATGGCTTAGTAAATATAGAAAGAGAAATAACTTGGTAAAATAGACAGTGTGGTCTTCAAAAACATAATCCACCTGTCCTAGATACAGCATTAAATGCCTTTTCAAGTCACTCAATAATAGGGTTTCATAAATCTCATGCTTTGAAAGATGATCCTAATAGCCCAATCCCAAATAACTCATAGGCTAACACTCAACCATACCACCAAACACAGTTGCCAAGTCTATGATCCTTATTACTTCCCTTGCCTGAAACCAGCTTACTCTTCACCAAATTCATTTAAAAAAAAACACAACTTCGAAACAAAGAAACACAAACCTGATACTCTTGACATGTTCTGGATCTGCATCACAAAAGAGTTTTAGTGTCATCCGCAAACAATAAAGAGATATCTCTATCACCTCCCAAGGTCCAAGCCCAACCTGAAAATAACAGAAATACTAACTCCCACTACTCTTTATAATGTTTGACTGGAAATCTACATAACCAAAAGCAACAAAAGTGGCGACAATGAATCCCTTTTGTCTCTAGCATCCCATACTATCAAAGATACCAATTCATTGTAATTGTGAAATTGACGGTGAAAACAAAATAGAGAGCCACTTCCACCATTTATTTCCAATTTTTCTCTTATTAATGTTTCGTCTACACAAGCAAGGAAGTATGTATGCTTTAAAAGGGCTGAAGTATCTATTTGTGATACAGTTGGGCACCATTACAATCGGAGTAAAATTTTCCAAATACATATTTTAAAATGTTTTAGGGTCAAATACTATAAGGAGCATAATAATATTTTATTTCAAACAGTTGAAGGTCCACATACTAAATTAGTTGATGTGGTTTTTAGAAATCCACCGAGTGTCTTTTCTGGCAAACTGTATGAAAGTCAAACATAGATGATAGTTGTCATAGACTTTAAAATATGTGTTTCTTTCCTATCTATTATTGCTTGAATAGTTGTTTTAGATACTTTGCTAACCTGTTGGTGCTCGATATTTTTATCTTCAAATAGGAAAATAAACTATTATCTGCGCACCCGAGTATATACTTAATGGTTGATAAATTGTTAATATATTCTCACCATGTCATACATACGCCGTTCATGAAGAACTTCCTTAATTCTGTAATTCATATATTGCCTGTCTCAATACAACACAAAACGTAGTCTCTCATGATACTTCACTTAAGTTATCCCACTTTGGTCTCAAGGATACCTACTCCAAATATCATATATCCTATCCACAGCATACTATCCATAAACAGTTCTGCAGATATAAAGCTTGGTTTTGTTTTTTTTTTTTTTGGCATGGTGGAACAAATTATGGAATACTTCAAAAGTTGATCTTCTCCACATTGTCAACAGTGCTTAGGATTCTTCAAAATTGGCATACCTTGGAGCACATGAAGCAAGAGCGTAACGTGACTAACATCCTAAATGACTAACTAATGTTGCTTCTGAACTCCTTGACGTCATTATATGACCCAGTTCACTTAACAAGGCTCCAATGCAATGCTTGGCTCTTATACCGATCATTTCTTATTCTTTCTCTTCTCTCATGCCTCATGCCATGTGGAGCTGGGGGAATAACATCTCCTCCTCACCCATAAACCCCTGATCTCCCTGTTAAGGCCCACTAAGCCCACAATACTCGTGACTAAGTTTGCTCTGATCCCATTTGCAATGCTCCACAAAAGAGCTACCACATTTGTACTTTTAACTTCAAGAGGGGTGATCAAAGAGGCACCTTCACATCGAAGGATATTAAAAAAGTATGGTCCAAAAGTGGTTTGTAGCTAACCACAATTAAACTTTCTCAATGGTTTCCTTAGTGTTAATTGCCATAACAACTTTTGCAGTGACCCAAAAAGGCGCTAGCCACTCCTGCAAATATGTCCAAAAAAGACTTGTCAAATTTACAATTGAGCATATTTTGGTCCATGAGAAAGCTTAATTCCACCTAATACCCATCTCCTGTGACACTTGCACCCATCCTGTACAATGCCTTCAAAATTTTTTCACCTAACATGAGACTTTCATATTCAAGAGTATTACAATCTTCCCCATTCAAATCCCTCTAAAACGTTCTCATAGTCCTGCATGGCAAAATGACTCAGCATCAAATGGAACTACTAGTTTCCATCTAACACCATTTGTAATGTTTCAGGGATTACAAGCCATATCTGCATTATATTAGAAAAAGCGTAATAGAACTTCTAATCAAAGCAACCTGCAATGGCTTATAGAGTCAAGTTCTACTTGGTAAATATCACCGAAAGGACTTGGAACTCATGCAACTCCTTCATAATCCATCCGACTTAGATGGGACCCTAAAACAGGCTACAATCTGAGATACTACAACTTTCTTGAAAATTGCACCATGAGAGGACTACTAAACCTAGAACTACTCATTGAGATATCTCCATCTTTCATTTTCCAAATTCACATTTTCCTTCAACATAAATTGCATTATCAATGTATCATAGGGGTCTTCTCTTAGCACTCAAAACATAAATATATGATTAACTTGTTTAGAATATGATCAACTTAATTGGACTGTAATGGACATATATGCAAACCATCATTGCTAGTTCATAGTTTGGTGAAGAAGTAGCCTTCCGGACTATGGATAGCCTACTGGTTTTTCATTATGCCCATGGGAATACCACAACAAGATCTTAGAATCTATGTCTTTTATACCCAAAATAGAAGCACTGACCAGAGAATACTACACCTTGTCTAATCCCTCGAAACACACAAATCCAACAAATCGATGAACACTTGCACTGAACTTGCCCATCCTTTTTCAAGAACTAATCCTAATAATCAAAACCACTTTTATTAGAATATTTGCCTCCAAAAAGATAGGTGACCCCAAAAAGCCAAATAGTGCAGGAGCACTCCAATAATTTGGGTACCTCTTTAAGTTGAATTTGAAAATGAGAACTCTTATCCATGACCTAGGTTAGGGTCAAAATGTTTCGAAGTCTATCGTGTGTTGACTTTAAGGGACATATGCCCAAACCATAGCTGCAATCCCCACTGTTAAATGAAAAAAAGGGGGACTGGTTTGGCCAAGCAGTTTGAACACTTGGCCAAACCAGCCCCCCTTTGACTAGAATGAGAGAACATTATTTCATACTTTACCAGAACATAGATATTATATTCAAACTATTATACAATAAATGTGATACATTTGTCAGTAATACATGAACTACGCTGTGCATGATACAAACCTACGTCAAAAAGCCTATTTAATGCAAAGTGATATGTATAATCAATAAGAAAATCTATGGCTACACTCCATCAAGTTTCAGCATCATAATGAACAGGCATACCCAATGACCATTACAATTATATCTTTATCACTTCAGACACACATCGTGAAGCCACCTTGACCTCTAAAAGAGAAGACGGGAGGCGGGGGAACGAATGGTTGTTGTTTAGAAACCAATTTCCAACCACAGCCAGTTCAAGAACTCTTTGGAATGATTTTCTGAATTGAAAATAAAGAAACTCTTGATTTTATTGGACTCTCCTAGCAGCTGCACTGACATTAAAATTCCCTCTTACCAGCCCGAAGTACCAAGCACTTGAAGAACAAGTAGCTACCATGTCATAAAAGGAGAAAAAGACTGTTGTTGTTAGACTCATTGACCGTCTGGGAAATACTGAAGAAATCTAAAAATGGTCAGAGTCCAAACCAACCACTTTTCAAAAAGCTTGCACCTTGGAATCTAAAACATAATTGACATTAGAAGCCTGAGGGAGGTCAATCCATCTAGTCAATGGATCCTTCTCTAGCTTCAGTGAGAGTTTGTATCTTTTATTAAAAAGCACAGGCACCAATAACTTATTGCATGGAAATCATACATAGTCCTTAAAAAAGTCAATTGAGGGGAATGATCGGTGCTTTGAGAATACGTTTTCCTCTATTGAGGGGTTGAGGGGCAAGCTGATGAGTTTTCTTTTCTTATGGGCCAATGCTGTGTTGGGTTACTATTTCGTTGACTTTTCTGATTTCATGAGTTTTGTAGCTTGCTTGGCTTAAGATTTCAGTATAGCTCTTTGTACTGTAACCTCTTTTAGTTTTTTAATAAAGCTTTCCTTATAAAAAAAAAAGTCAATTAGTCTTTCATAACAGAATCTCTCAAAGAGTGTCTCATCAAATGCCCTTTAATAATAAAACATGAGTGATTTATCCACACTAGGTTAGCACTGGCAAAAATAGGCGAATTAGGAGATGCTCTTCATACAGAGTTCGATCACGTTATACATTAAAGTGTTCTAACTCTACATACAAGACAAAATATGTTCCACTACAATCACCTTGCGAAAGAGCAACTGTTTACTGCAAACAAACTTTGCATGCAGGTCATAACCAGACTTTTTGGAATACATAAAACAGGAATTATCTATCCACACTAGCTTAGCACTCCCTTTCTGATGGCTATCTTACTTGATGCTTCACTAAACTGCCAACATAATGGAGGAACAACAGAATTTGACAGCATACGTAACTTGTTTCCTAATCGGATTTAGACTTTTGTTTTCCTGTTCTGCCTTAGGAAAAAGAATACATTTCTCACAATTCTCTTCCAGGAAAAAATTCCTAAGTCGGGACTGGATCCGTTTTCTAGGTCCTCCTTGCCACTTAGTGGCCCCATGTTTTTTCAGTATCATGAAGTTAAGGGTTGGGCCAGAGAGGAACTCAGGAGAAATTTTGCAAGTGAAACCAGCCAGTTCCTTTCTACCTAGAATAGGCCACCTTGGAAGAAACTTATACAGCCCCTACTGCCATTGTCGAAGTTTTTGATTATGACTAAATCCAAGGGTTTACAGATTTTTCTCGTTATTGTCTAGAACCCACAACTTCACCCTGCACTGTGTTCTTACAGAGACAATTTTAGAACACTGTAAAATATTTCACATGATGTACCATCATGCATGACAAGCATATGTAAGAAAAGAAACATAATTATGCCCCCTGCAAACACCTGAAATAGGTCTGAGCCCATTTGATCGGAAAGTGAGAAGACAGCAAGTTTATGCACAAGGTAATCAATCTAAATGGTTATAAAGACAATAAAAATAAATCAACATTAAACAGAACCAGAACTGCAAAGAAAAGTATGAATAATGTCGACAAGTGGCAAAATACAACTAATACAAGCATAAGGTGAGAAGATAGTGATTGACCTTTGAAAAGAATTTCTGTGCATGACTTCTGATCTGCACAGCAGTCTTTGTTCCTATATGTTCTGCGCACCACCAAGTAAAATAAAAAGGAGAATACAAAGGATCTCTAATTAAGAGAAAAATACATAACAATAGATTTTCATGGCACTTCCTAAAATGAGATATCCAAGGATTCAGCTCAAGACATTTCTCCAATAATCCTAGCTTTGCACCATAGATCCTACACAGTTCAATTCGCATCTACCAGACTAATTAATCAACAATATGTAGAGAAACATAGAAAGGGAGAATATAAGTACAGAGGGAGTAAAACCTTCTATCCGCTGCCAAGCTCGCCCATAAAGTTTCAATGCTTCAAGAAACCTATTATGCTCCTCCTCTGTCCATCTTTCTCGTTGCTTTGTTATTGTATATGGTTTTCTTGTCTACCATTAACAGAAGTTCATAATTCACATATTTATATTTGACATATGGCTTCAATTACAACAAGCGGCCAGAAAGGAAAAATTGAAACATCCCCACAGAGAAATCTACTATTATCACCTTAATAACCAGATCTTCCCCAGAGGAGTATGTGTCCATTACTGACCCGGACAACTAGCGGCTGCTTCAAATCCTCTCTAACGAGCAACGGATATGACGAAAACTCCCATTCATTTCTACCCACACCGAGTATTACAAATACTAAAGCCAGCCTCGTCAATAACAAAAGCTGATATGCCGAAGCTACTGCAAAAGAAAAACAAAATCGACAACAATCGGTAGAGATCCGCCTCTGTATCGTACAGTCACAGTTTATCATTACAATTCACAAGTACTCTATTTTCAATCACAATATAAGATAAACAAATACTTTAATCCTTTAAAAAATTTTATGTATCCACCGGAGCAGAGAGAGACGCTTCGGCGAAAGAACTACTAAAAGAAAATTCCTTATTCAGAATCCTCACCAAAACGAATCCGAAGACGCCAAAACCTTTACAAATGTAGAAGAGAAAAGAGAGAAACTTTGATCAGTATCCATGACTCCATCCTCCTGCAACTAATGCTATAATACACAAACACTACCGTTCTAGTAATGTTATCTCTCTATTTGGCTACCACGAAAGCGAAAGAAATAGCAAAGAAAGTAGAGTTCGTAATCTCAGAGTCTTCAATTCTCTACTCCGCCAAACAATAGTTTGAAATCAGTTGAGGCAAGCTTTTCAAGTCCAAAACAGCATAGAGAGTAAAAAAAAAAAAACTCAAGTCACTTGTACTCCCTTCCTTTGCTGTAATTTTTCGGCAACCAAACGGAGACCAAAAGTTAAAAACCCCTAGGATTTGGAAAAAAGTACCTTCCGGGATAACCATGGTGGATGAGAACTCTCGATGCAAGGACGGTGACTTAGATCGAAATGTCTCAAACTTTGATCCACAAATCGGAAACGATCAAATTCCTCGGAGAGAGAAAAGGAGAAAAAGTGTAGCTCTGGAAGACTGGAAGGAAGAAGAAGAAGAAGAAGAAGAAGAGGAGGGAGGAGGTAGTGATAGTTTCCGTGAGACCTAAAACACCAGAAATTACACTCGGATGCTATGGAGCATTCTCAGCCACTATCTAATTTCTTTGTGGATTTATTTTTCTTTAGCAAATAAAAATTGGGAGACTTTGGTTTTTATTTGAGGCTGTGAAAGGCCGGGAGTACACTGAGAGGAGTGAGCCACCAGACGACGCCAAGTGGCTATTATTTAGTGGCTGATTCCGCTGATGCCCCCACCGTAGCACTTTTTCCTTAAATTCTTTTCGGCCTGGTGTTCGTCGAATCTCATCCACAAACTCCTGGTCTGAGGTTAAAAGTCCGTAAAAGTGCCTCCAGCTGTGCGCATGGGGCCCATTATCAACGTGGTTAAGTCCGTAAAAGTGCCTCCAGGAAATCGGGAACCGGTAGTTGCCGGTCGTGTGCGTCAGGAAGTGTGTTCTAGAAAGAAGGGGACTGTATTTGACCAACGTGGGCTGTTCGCACAACCGGTACGTGGCCATTGATTGGGAACTACGTTTAGACCGATCTAGTACGGTTCTCAAAGTACGGTAAAGGAGGGAGGTAATCGGTAAAAGTTTAAACCGTTCTTTTGTAAATATAATTAATTTAAAATTTTAGTTGAAATAATAATAATAAAATAATTTATATTTGTATCTATTATTTATTTTCATTACAATATATATAAAAAAAAATTCATTTAAATTATCTCTTTTTATTTTTAATCTACTTTCATCCAATTTTACCTTTTCACCCTACTCTCGAAATCTAATAAAACTTGACATTTCTAAAATTTTAAGTAACATTCTAGAAAATTTTCACTTCGCAAATATTGCCAAATCTGACTCCTTTATCAACTGTTTGCTGCTTTAACAAGTACCGCTAAATAGAGGAAGGTTTCAAATTACATATTAGTGTTATTTTGTAAAACAAAAATCTCACGATAGTCTGCACGAAAATAAAGAAAGAAATGTTTCATTTTCTTATTTTAGCGTCTGTTATTTAAATTGAAATTTTTTTAATTCCCAGTGGAGCAATAATATTAATCCTTCCCTTAGGATTGTCGTTTGTCATGGAATATGTGACAATGATTGCCAAGTTTCTGTGAGACATAATTTCTCACCTAAACAATAAAAATTAGAGAAAAACTATTTTTAATAAAAATTTAAAATTAAATAAACCCTAATCCTCTTCCTTAATTATAAGCATATTTCACCATTGATCTCCTTCAATCTTTAACCAGGCTAGTTGTCACGCCCCAAACGCTATCTTAAAGGGCTAATGACAGCCGCGAGCAAACTCGAAGGAATGCTCCAGCGAACTAACCACACTAACAACAAAAATATAACTGAAAGAGAGACAGGCCAACGGAATCTTCATAACTTAACTTACATAATTGACCTCATAAATAGGAGAGTAACATCTTAATTACATAACATAGAAACTAAAAATTTCCTAAGTGACAGACCACATTGGTCAATAGTCACCAACAACAAAATATATGGAAAGTCTTCCCTCAAGACAAGTAGACCTCCTGACTGTTTTCGCCTGGAACATCTGGAATGATACATTTTGAAAACTGTGAGTCAAAAGGCTCAGTAAGGGAAAATGTGAACTTGTGAATATGAGCTTATGACTTGAACATGAAAATCATGAATGATCGTGAAACTGGATGTGCATGCATGCTTCATGTTTGCATATGCACATGCTCTTGCTCTTGAAAACATATACTTGTACTTGAAATGACACTTGGTCCTTGAAAATAATTTTTTCTTATCTTGTGGGCTACATACGCTCCATTTAACCCCTGAAGTCAGGGTTGTGCGTTCCCATCGGAACCGTCCCCTCTTTTCCCTTGGAGACATAACATCTGGTCGAGCTAGCCCTTGAAGTGGCCTCAGGCCTGATGGCTAGACATGACCCTTGGAGGTCCACACCTTCTCTCAATCGTCCTTCAGTGTGGTTGCACAAACCTCAAGGACTTACCCAACCTTCATGTAAACGTCCTTCAGTATGAGCGTCCTAGGTAACATCCACCCTTCACGTAAACGTCCTTCAGTATGGATGTACCTTCTTAACTTGGTGCGGTACCGACCAAATTCTCTTATCTTAACTTGTCATAAAACTTTCATACTTTCATTTGCATAAAAACTTCTTTTTCTTTCAAGAAATCATGCAAATGCTCATGTCATGTCATGTTTGATAACAATGAGTGTTCATGCTTGCTTATAATGTCATGTTTGTTCATGAAAACCATGCCGTGTATCATTCCAGTTTTCGAAAAGAGTAAGTTTCCACTTACATCCACTTACCTCGGTCTTCTTGAGTTTTGATGTGAAGCTTCGCCTACAAGCGAGTTAAATACGTCACTTAGACGCTTAGAGAACTAATCAAATAGATATACAAAAATACTTATAAACGTTTTCGGTTTTCCAAAAGTCATATCTTTGAAAATATGATTCACTTGCATAGAATTTCTTTAAGGGATAAATGCAAAATTGGTCCCTGTGTTATATGCAAAAATCGATTTAATCCCTGTGATATGAAAAACATCGATTTAGTCCCTGTGATTTTAGAAAGTGATAAAATCAGTCCCTGATGAAGGACCAATAACAAACGAAAATAGAATCACAGGGACTAAATCGATACTTTTCATATCACAGGGACTAAATCGATTTTTGCGTATAGCACAGGGACTGATTTTGCATTTATCCCTTTCTTTAAACTATAGTTATCACAAAACAATTTTAAAAAACAATAAACGTATACATCAAACATCTCCAAATTACAACTTGATCTTTTAAACCTCGATATCCAATATCGAAACCACCATCAATTAACCTAACTTGATTACTCAACATACCCAAAATGAATCGCCATACTTTTCATTGTACCTTTCATGGACTAATGACCAACTTGCGGTTTCCTTGAACTTCAATTTATCTTATAGCTCACTGACCTAAACCTCAATCTTCATACATATTCCAATCATTCCAATTATTTATGTCTTGTACACAATTCTCACCAAGTTATTAAGGATAACATTACATAAATCAATCTAGTTGACCCGAGTGTGCCCAATCTATGTTCTCCAATTAACACCTTGATTCGCTTGGGTGATAAACTTGTTGTTCTATGCATTATAACCAACATGGAATACACTTAATCAGAAAGCAACATCAAAAGACATACTATACATCAAATCTGCAAGTTGTCACCAAAGGAGACATTCGGCTAACACTTCCCTTTTTTCCTTCCATTCTCTTGTATACATGATAGCATTTCCAAATATACATTTATTCCTAGACTTAGGCCACTGACCGAAACCCTAATACACTTCAGTTCTTACACTTTTCAGTCTCATTCCAACCTAAGTACAGTGAGCTTACAACACCTAACACCAAGGGTTTATATCTTAATTCTCACATACACTTAGTTCATTTTTCTAATCTTGCACTAATCCATTTTCCAGCCCTAACTAAAGCAGAACCATGGCCTCAAATCTTCATTATCCATCTTTAATCACATGCATGGACAACAATGAACCCATACTACCACCATACTACCACTAATAGATCCATATTTCAACAATATAAGCATGGTTTCAAGCTTAATTCACTCGGCCAACATCAAATCCACAAAACTTTACATGCATGTTCGAATCTCCAAGAAAACTATGTTCAAACTCTCATTTAGTCCAACCCATGGCTAGATCACACCAAGGTCACAACCAACATTACATTTCAAAGAGGGAAAATCTAAGAACATGCAAAACAACCCATTCGACCACAACCAAGTCTACATGCATGCATCAACATTGCTAATCCTTGCACACCCAAGGCTTCTAATCCCATCCTCCAGCAACCACGCTCTCAACCAAGTCATACTTAACAAGAGAATTCAAGAGAAATACCACCATAACAAGATTCGGCCAAACCAGAAAATGTTTCATGAAGAAACCGAACCTCACCTTAGTTTCAGCTGGACACTAGAGGTGGTAAAAGGACACTTATATGAAGACATCCATAATGAGAGTTTGAAGAAGAAGAAGAAGAAGAAGAAGAAGAATTCATAGAGGAAGAAATGACAAGAGCCGAATCTCCCTTACCTAGGCTTGTTCCCCTTGACCCTGTTTTTCTCCTTGGATTTCTGCTTCTTCCTATTCGGTTCAAGGTTCCCCTTCTCCCCTATCTCTCGGGTCCACTCTTGTATGTGACTAAAATGGGTGTTGTGAGGTAAAACCGAGAGTGAGGTGAGTGCAAGAGTGAAATGAGTGTGCTGAGAGGTATGAGAGACGTGAAAGTGAAAATGAGGATGAACCTAGCCAAATGCTCGACCAAATAGGGGGAGATGCTTAGTTTGTATCGCCTAAGGCTATTGGGTGACATGGGCGGTTAGTTAATGATTTTTGTCTTTTTGTCTTTGCTTTCTAAGCCCTTCACGTGATCCCCCCCCTTAACAACCACTTCAACACCTCTCTTCCTATTCACGTGAATCATCCACTTCTCTTGACTTTCATTTATTTATTTATTTTTTTTGCTTTTCTTTCTTTCACGTGGACTACTTTATAAGCACACTAAATAACCATTTAGTTCTCCTAATGAAGCTTAAGACTACCTAATGAAGGTATAAGGTAATCATGCACTAAATTCACAATCATAATTCATACTTTAAATACTTTAATATAATGAATTTGCTTAGAAAAATTCAGCATCTATAAGATAATAAAATACACTCTAAATATCCTTGACATTAAATTTAATAAGTCATGGTAACATAATAAAATCTCTTACAATAGGCCAATTAACAATTAATTCATAAGGAAAACTACCTTGAAGTAATTCGGCCACTATGAACATAACAAATTGTACTAACATAATTTCACAACCATAATGAAAATACTTAAAGAAAATTTATAATTCAAAATACCATAATCATTTTAATATCTTACATTGGCCAAACAACAGCCCCTTAAATTTACATCCAAGAACAAATACATAGCATAAATAATAAAATGCAATATGGGGTCTCACACTAGCTATCTTCACTAGTCATTTATATAGTTCTTACTTATCTTAATCCACCCAAATCAATGGGGTGTAGGAAATTGATCGAACTATTTTTGTGTTGTAATGTCATGAAGAGTTACTTTGTGGGATTAGCCTAGTGGGTTGACCGCTTAGTCTTTGTCTATAGCTTTGATCTCACTGTCCCCATCGTGCAAGGTATTTAATGTTTCCTATAGCAATGGAGCTTAGCTACGTCTAGAAGTTGGATGCCATTAGCTATGCCATATTCATCAACTCAAATCTTATTCTTTTTTTTTGCTTGATGGTATAAGTGGGTGATCACAATCTAATAGTACTGTATACACAGTACCCTACTACACTTGATTCTGACGTCGGTTAATAGGTTTGCCACGAGAGATGTCTTTTCGTTAGTTACTTGTTGGGTCAGAGATTTCTTCTTAACTTAACTTTCTCTCTTAAAAGTTATTAGACATCATCCCTTTAGATCAACACCCACTACAAAAAAATAGGACAATAGCGACAATCGCTAAAAACGCCTTTAAATGTATGACTTTTAGCGGCGTTTTTTTTTACAAAACGCCGCTAAGTTCCAAAATTTTTAGCAGCATTTTTGTTCAAAACGCTGCAAAAGGTGTACAATGATCGCTGCTAGAAATTTCAGTATCTAAAGCGGGTCTAATTTTTTAACCCGTTTTATTTAGAGTTGCTTATAGCCTTATATACAAGTAAATATTTTGTTTACATAAATCTTTTGTTTATTTCTATTTTTCATGTGATATTTATTTTCTATTACATTAATTCAAGATAGAAGATGTTGATGTATCAAAGGAGGAAGATTTTAATTGGTCCTTACTTATTGTGTTGTATTTGAATATTTTAGTCGATCCTTGTTTATTGTTATTTTATTTAGAAATTTGTTACTTTTTAGATTACTTGTAGAGATTATTGTGTTTGTTGTAAACTATTATTAATCAATGATGAAGAGATTCTTGTGTTTCTTTAATTTTTTACATTCGATGAATTATGGTTATTAAAATAAATTTGTATTACCGATTAGGAAAATATAAGAAAAAATTAGTGGTGTTTTAAAAATACTGGTACATAAAAAAACGCTGGCACAGACCTTTAGCGGTGGTCACAAAAACGCCGCTAAAAGTTTGTACTAGCGTTTTTTACGAAACGCTGCAAAAATGGCAAAATTGCGTTTGGGTCTATAGTGGCGGTCGCGACCGCCGCTACAGACATACGATCTTCACCGGCAGTCGCGCAAACCGCCGCTATAGATCTACTGCGACGAAACTATAGCAGCGGTCGCTGCTAAAGGTTTTTTTTTTGTAGTGACCCTCACTGGAGATTTCACCAAAGTGAATGCGAGTATAATCATATATATTCAATTCTTTCACTGGTATCAGTTTTACCATCTTTTTCAGAAGTAGATGCAAGCAAACTAACAGTATCTTATTGAAGAAGAGTATTGGTGAAGAGTTTTTTTTTCTCCATTTACAGGTGAGGAGAAATAAAATTTCTGACTCAAAAGGGCATTTGATCCATTCGAGAGTCCTCTTGCACGTCCAGTGGTTGTTGGAGAATCAATATCGAAGGGGAAACAAGCGATCACGACAACATTAATTATTGCTCATGCTGTTAACTCTTAGAAGGAAAAAAAAAAAGAAGACTAAACCTTCTTCAAGTCTACTCATTGGAGAAAGTACTGCGCGCATGCATGTTTTCGTAACGGCAAACCCAAACAGAGACAATTCAGAAAAAGATGGTCAAAAGAGAGTAGAAAATATAAATAAAAGTTAATTCGGGAGATGTTACATATATATGCGGAAGAAAAGGCATTACAAATCTCAGTGTCCTATCCTAATAGAGGGAAGATGAAAAAGCAAAAGGAGATCATGATGGCTGTCTCAGAAATTAATTATGTTGGTGGAACCTTCGTCAAATACACGGTGGATAGATTAAGCAGCGACAAGGTATATTCCTAGGAGTAGAGATATGTTCATTGACTTTAAGGAGGAGCATTGGCAACCATGCATAGACTCTCAATGGTCAACCATGCATAGGCAACAACATGTATTGCGATGAAGGGATATGTAAATTTTCTATTGGCAAGATCAATGATGACACATGTCAAACTCCCTACTCATTTGTGGGGAGAAGTTTTCACGACAACAATATATATATAATTTGTTACATGTATTAGAAGAACTCACCCCAAAAGTTAGCTCAAGAGGTAAATGAGCCTAAAACATATAAACTCTACATTGACATCTCATACTATCAATGTGGGACGGACCTCATACTCCCCAAATGGTTCATAACATTCCACCACGTTCCGTAGTCCCAGAGCCCACGCGAGCTGGCTGTGCACTAAGTTTTTCCTAGTCCTGGACTAACACTGCAATACCGACGTCACCCCCCGCGCCGCACGATTGCAACTCGCAGGGGTGGTGTAGGCTCTAATACCATTTGTTACATGCATTAGGAGAACTCACCCCCAAAAGCTAGATCAAGAGGGAAGGGAGCTTAAGACATATAAACTTCATTTTGGCATCTCATACTACCAATGTAGGACGGACCCCATGCTCCCTAAATGGTCCATAACATTTATATATTTTGGATAATTATACTTTGCGCCCCTTATTTTTATAGTCATTTATAATTTGCATCCCGATGTTTTATTTTTGAGACATTGAGCTCTTTATCTTCAATATTTTTGCAATGTAGACCTCGTACCCTATTTGACCGTCTAAATTGACTGATTTCGTCAACACGTAGCGGTCGACCGGTTCACGTGTTGACGAAATTCGTCAATTTAGACGGCCAAATCGGGTACGGGGTCTACATTGTAAAAATGTTAAGATAAGGGGTCAAATGTTTCAAAAATAAAATATCGGAGTGCAAATTGTAAATGACCCCAAAGATAAGGAGCGCAAAGTATAATTATTCATATATCCAAACTAAAGCGAATATGTGAAAATGAGATTAATCCCAACAAAAACAGTAATGCCTACTGGATTAATTTATAGCCTCTTACACGACGGATTAGGTATATCTGTCAAAACGATGAATGGTAAGCCTACCCAAGGGTCTACTGTCTTAATTATAAATTTTATTTTCTCATAAAAGTCTTTATAAAGTAAGATGGATCCATGAGAAGAATTGTTGCCTTGACGTCACTCTTCTTACACGTAGGGAGAGTTTAATTTTTTTAACTTTTGCGGTACGTACGCATATATGGGCATATTGCATATGCACTGTTAGGAATCTTTTTTTTTTCTTCTTCTAAAAGTGGACTGTCAGGAATCTTACCAGCGCTGCTTAGAGAGCGCCACGAAATTAGAGCCCTAGAAGAAGTTGCATATAACTGGGCTGGGGCAGCATAATTAGGAATTGGACCGGACTCCAAATTACTAGGGCCTAATTCAAGCAGGCCAGGGCTCAAAGGGATGCAGGTTGTGCGAAGTTAGGAAGGCCGGCCGAAGCCTATATATCTAGTGCTCCAACCAGTTGACTGCCCAGAATTCATAGAAGATGGAAAATAATATAAAAGCCCCCAAAATGAGAAGACATGCATTACAATTAACATCAACTACACCTTGACCCGGTCGACCGCTATATGAACAGGTCGACCGCTTCAAATTATCGTTACCCAACGGTCATATTGTCAGAAGTTCAATAACTTTATTTTAAAACCAACCGCTTCAACTTAAGCACATAGTTCGGTTCTTTTACAATCATATTTTTTATCACTTTTAAACACTCAATTTTAAATTCTTACTTCCCATAAGTATATGAAAGGTTTGAGAGTTTGTTTGGGGTGTTTTGAAACCTTTAAAAACATTTCAATCTTTCAAACAAAAGGTAAAACGGTTTATGCACGTTTTGAAAGATATGTAAGTGCGATTCATAATCCTTATCAAAAGTGAAGTAAAGAGTTACAAAGTTTATACTCTAAGGCCTTGATTTTTCACTTTTGAGTTCCTTGCATTTTTCTATTTTCTAGACTTTGTCTCTTTGATGAAAACGTCTTTTGTCTTTGAAGATGTCCGTTTTATAAATTGATCCATTTATTGAAATTATCAAAATATCGATTGTGCACAAAAGCCAACAATCCCCCACTTTTTGATGATGACAATAAATTGATAGTTTTGGGATGACTCCCCCTATCTTTTTCCTATTGAACAAACATTTAAAACTTGAGACAAAACATTAGTTATAGCCATTTGGATTCATAAAGAGTAATACAATTAAAACATAATCCAATTCAAAGGAGAATATATAATCATCAAGACAAAGCATTAGTTGTAGCCATTTGGATTCATAAAGAGTAATACAATTAAAACATAATCCAATTCAATGGAGAATATATAGTCATCAAAACTATTAGCACATTTCTCCCTTTTTGTCACATCAAAAAAACAAAGGATAAATCTGTATTTCATCAAAGTATTTAACACATTTCTCCCCAACAAGAATTCTAACAAAATCCATATATAATGAAGGGGAATACAACTATGTAGACATGTAAGAATTCTCCACATTTGTCAATCAAAAAGAGAAATCATGGATAAAATTCAAATAATCAGTTAAAAGAGATCATCCAAAAGAATAACTTGTAGTTTTAAATGAGAATCTCATTGAAATGGTATAGAGGATGTCTAATGGGGACTCAAGAGTCCATCGCTATTACGATAGTAGCCCACCGAATGGGTTTGTACCAACCTCTTAGCTACCAATGACAATTTAAAGGTCATTCTCAACCAAAGAAAATTTAAACACAGAAAAACTCATAAAAGTTCATGAATTTTGTAAAAGTGTTAGCTCATCATAGATGCTCTATTTTGACAAATGCAAGAAATATGTTAAAGGTGAAAATATTTTCATTTTTAACATTAAGGCATAAGAAATCATCATCAACCAATAATGTAGATCATATTCTCAAACAAGGATTTAGAAGTTACCAAAGGTTTTCCCTTTTAGCATATGTCCTCAAATGTCACAAGCCTTCTTGATAGGCAAGTTTCATCCAAGCACCATTTGTTGCTCCATCCTGCAAGAGAATCAAGAAAACATTTTTGGTACCCAAGCCTTCTTGGGTCCTTCAATGTTAGTTTTGGTTCCTTTTGGAACCCATGCTTTCTTGAGAGCCTTGCTCCCAAGTTTATTTAGTGCACAGTAAAAAATCAGATGCTCATCTTTATTGCAAAAATGACATGTTTGAGTAAGTGTACAAAAATACTTAGCCTTCACAAAATAATTCTTAAAATATTTTTGGTAAATAGAAGGCTTGTAGCCTAAGCCACTTTTGTCAAAGACACATCTTTGACTACTAAGCATGTTTTCCAATGTTTTGCTTCCTTGAGTAAACTTCTCAATGATTTTGCTTTGAGAAACTATTTTATTGTTCAAAACAATTTTTTTCATTTTCAAATTCTAAAGCTTTTTGTTGGAACAAATCATTTTCTAGCTTTAGAGTAGCTCAATTATTTTTCAATGAATCGATTTCTTTTGAGATCAAAACAGTTTCTTTTTCAATGATGTATATTTTGAACCTAGTTTATCAAATTGACAGAGAAGATCATCAAATGCATTTTGAAGCTCAGTATAAGAAGGTTTAGGTTCATCATCGGAAGAATATACCTCATTGTCATTGTCATCATCATCCTTAAATTCCATGAGGCACATGTTGGCTATTTCTCCATCTTCTTCTTCAGAGGAGGATGAGTTTTCATCTTTAACATTAGCTCTTTGATGAGTAATCTCTAGAGCATGCCAAATTTCCTTATCGTTTGTGCAAGAAGATATTCTATTAAACTCACATTTATCTAAAACACGATAAAAAATATTCATTGCTCTAGCATCCAAATAATTTTTCTTTTTGCCTAAGTCACTATATTCATTTTTGTTTTCAAACTCTCCAACTTTATTAGTAGGAATATGTGGATCATTCAAAATGCATAACCATAAATTATAATAAATGGATTGAATAAAAATTTTCATCCTAGCTTTCTAATATGCATAATCATTTTCATAAAAAAAATGGAGGTTTAAGTGTGGAAAGTCCTTCAACATGAGTGTTGCAACTTGAAGTTCACATTCTAACTCAAGATGGTTAAATCTTGTATAATGAGCATCTTGCTCCGATATCAATTGTAAGTCGTAGATTAAGGCAACCCAAGAGGGGGGTGAATTGATTTTCTAAACTTTTCCCTATTGACCCCCAAAGACGTGTTTGCAAAAAACTACTAATTTAGCACAAGTAAATATTATGCAATAAGAGTAAATATGTGCTAAAAGTAAAGAGAAACAAACATTTGATTTTTAGGTGGTTCAGCAAATCTGCCTACATCCACCCCTCAAGCTCCTTCACCGAGTCTTGAGGTTTTCCACTATCTTGAAATAGCTTACACTCTAGATTCCGGGTGCTAGAGAACCGTACAAATGTTTTCTTCGGGCTCAACACTCAAACCCATCCAAGTGATTTTTCTGGCTCACCATTCACAACCTCACCAAGTTTGAGATATACCTTCTCAAAGCTTCTTCTTTAGTGAACAATCTCACTAAAGGAAACATCTCTTTTGATAGGAAGATTACAAGAATAAAACTCTCTCAAAGAGTGGATATAAAAATGGAAAGTTTTATCTCTTTATTCACACAAACACAAGGATATGAAAGTGTGTTTTGTGTGAATGATATGAGAAATATAGAATAAGAAGATTTAGAATATTTCTCAAGTGATCTAAATGATATGTGGTTGTTGTGTAATGATTTCAAACGTTATGGATGTGTATTTATAGGCCACATATGAAAACTAGCCGTTTATAGCTGTTGGAGCCATCTGTTAAAACGAGTCAGTCGACCGCTACATGAACCAGTCGATCGTTTCAAATTACAGTTACCCAACGATCATATTGTTAGAAGCTCAACGACTTTATTTTAAAACCAACCAGTCGACCGCTTCACCAGCTGGTCGACCGTTTCAACTTAAACACATAGTCCGATTATTTTACAATCATGTTTTTGATCACTTTTAAACACTCAATTTAAAGACTTACTTCCATAAGTATATCAAACATTTTGGAGTTTGTTTGTGGTGTTTTGAAACCTTTAAAAACATTTTAATATTTTAAACAAAAGGTAAAACGGTTTATGCACGTTTTTAAAGATATGCAAGTGCAATTCATAATCCTTGTCAAAAGTGAAGTAAAGAGTTACAAAGTTTATACCCTAAGGTCTTGATTCTTCACTTTTGAGCTCCTTTCATCTTTTTGATCTTCTATCTTCTAGACTTTGTCTCTTTGATGAAAACGTATTTGACTTTGAAGATATCCGTTTTATAAACTTGATCCATTTATTGAAATAATCAAAATCTTGATTGTGCACAAAAGCCAACAGACGATACTTGTAATTTGTTTGTCTAGTTTATGTTTATTCTGGGATAACTTCAATTTGTGCTTATACTTATAATGCTCTGTTAATATTGTCGTGGACCTGCTTGTTCTTTGACCTGCTTCAGTTGATGTTAACATAAAGATGGATTTGTCCTATTTGTGTCAACTCAAGAAGGAATATCACATGGTTTAAATTCTTGATTATAGGCTTCTTAGTTCTTGAAAGTACTACTTTTCCTCTTTGTTGTGCTCTCTGCAACCAAAATATTAATTTGTTTAAGCTCCCTGCTTCTGTTCTTCACTCTAAAGCAGTGGGCTCTGAAAAAGAAAATTCCTATCCAGTGGAGCAATTGACCCTGACTGTAGGCCTTGAGCAGTAGATTAAGTGGCTTGATCAAATAGCCATTGAGCATGCACTGCTTTGCTTCTCTCAGTGATTTTCATTTGCAAGTTTAGAATTTCCATCTCTACTGCCTTTTCTGAACTTGATTGGACCATTTTGCAGGTATCTTTTGGCTCCTTGATAGGATTTCTGCCATATCGTAATCTTGCTGCCAAATAGAAGTTCTTAGCTTTTGAGTCATGGTTGAGATAGAGGGGCTTACTCAATCCGAGAGAAGTGAATATGAAATTGGAAGATCGTAAAATTTATGACCAAGAGAAAATCAAATTCTTGTCATCTTTTGTGGGACAGGTGGGGAAAAGCTGATTTGATGTTAAAACTTGACTATGTAACTGTGGATACTCATAATCTTCATGCTTGTAGAAAATCAAAATAAATGTGGTGTTGGCAGACAAAAGATCTAGAAAGCTTATATTTTCAGTCCGGCCAAAAGAGAAGGAAGAGCTGGTAAAGAAAAAGATAAGTCGTTGTATTATGTTGCTACATATATTGGATTCTTTTGTTTGTTTATCCCGTGACATTGTGGCAGCAACAATAATATCACTTATAACAACTCGGGCTTGTAATTTAAAGTGTTTTTTTTATCATTCTATTCATATTTTTCATACAAAGGATGATGGAAAAAGTTGGCACATCAAATATAGATGGCGTTGGCAGGAAGCATGATTTATCTTTTACTACCTAAAAGCATGCTAAGGTGTTTACTTTTATGGGTAGAAGCTTGGTGGGAAATTGCAACTTGAGGTCAGATATGAAATATCCCTTCTATTTGTTGTCGAATGACATGAATGGATAGATAGACTCAGTTCTGAATTTGATTTCTATGTCCATATTATTTTTATTTTGTTATTTCAACTTGTTTATAATTTAATGTTTAATTTTGAGATATTTGTTCTGCTGGAATTTGGTATATTGTCTTATGTTTCTAGTGGAATGTATAAATACTCTTCTTCCTATTCTCATGACTAATTGAAACTCGTACTTGGTAGTTGCTTTTCTGGAAACCTATTGCCAGATTTTGAATTTCATGTTTTTCTATTTCTAGATTTTGGTTTCATTAGATTGTAGAGAACTGCTAATTACGTCTTAGAGACTTTGAGCTTAATTGTCCAGAAACAAGCCTAATGTTGATTTCTCATGTGATATTTGTTTTCAATTACAAGAATTCAAGAGGATGTTGATGCGTGAAGGAAGAAGATTTTAATTGGTTCTTGCTTATTGTGTTGTATTTGAATATTTTAGTTGGTCCTTGTTTATTGTTATTTTATATTAGAAATGTGTTACTTTTTAGATTACTTTTAGAGATTCTTGTATTTATTGTAAAACATTATTAATTAATAATGAAGTATATTTTGTTTTTTAAGTTTTTATATCCAATGATGTTTATTAAAATAAATTTGTATTATCAATTAAAAAAGCATGTATAGGAAAATATAGGAAAAAAATTATTGGTGTTTAAAAAATGCTAGCACATTGCAAAAAAAAACGTTGGCACAGACTTTTAACGGTGGTCACTGACCGCCGCTATAGATTGTTGTACGATTGCACTTCAGGTTTATAGCGGCGGTAACGAGTGTTTTTTGGCCTATAACAGCGGTATAGCCCTATTTTTGGCTTATGACAGCGGTTTTAAAAACGCCGCTAAAAAAATATTTTTGTAAATCATGGCAAACGCCAGCGTTTTATACAAACGCTGTTAAAAAACCGCTGCTATAAGCGGGGAAATGCCATCGTTTTTAAAAAAGCCGCTAAAAACTGCTGTCGGAAATAAGGAGAAACGCCGGCATTTTTAAAAAAGCTGCTAAAAAACCGTTGCTATAAGCGGGGAAACGCCAGCGGTTTTTTGAAACGCCGCTAAAAAACCGCTGTCGTAAGCTGGGGAATTACCAGCAGTTGGAAAACTCTGCTAAGCGACCGTTATTAAAAGGTAGGGAATCACCAGCGTTTATGAAAAACGCTGTTGAAGACATTCTCCGACGGAGAAAAGACAACGGTCAGAAAATGAAGGTAAAAGTTTAGCGGTGTTTTTTGAACTTTTGCCAGCGGTTTTGCAACCGCTGTTATAGCTTATTTATTTTTTTGTAGTGCATACAAACCCTCTCACCCTTAGAATTGAAAATGATCAGCAACAACAAACTCATCTAGCTCATCGATGTCGATGTTCCTTCCACTCAGGACCTTCCTATGTGAAAAATCCATAGAATATTTAGCAGCACACGCCTCATTTCGAAAATTTGTGTGATTTGCACCTTCTATCATTTTCCTCCCCTTTTCCGAAGATGATGTCGCAGCAACGTGCATGGTCCTTAGCAAGGTTCAAATTTTTTCGGCGATCTGTAGAAGCGCCTGGGGATCCGTTCGATAACAGAATAAGCGAGATGAAAGAGGAAAAAAATAAATTAACAAACAATGGACCGATACCATATTGACTCAAATTGCATTAATGAGAACACCATTACGACATCATGAATACCACTTCTAAAATTCTCCATATCAGTACGCGAGTCCTCGAAGTATAAAGTAAAAATAAGGATTTCTTAAAAGGAATATAAAATATATATCAACACAGGGGCGGCTCTAAAGTAATTGGGGCCTTAGACTAAATCCCAAAATGAGGCCTTATAATATAATATATTTAAAAAATAAATTATTAATAAAAAATTAGTTAAAACATATTCTTGTAGCTTTTTGAGATGCAAAATTACTTATCAAAATTTTATATTCTAAATTTGTTAATATATCATTTTCAATTGATAATATGACCAATCCATTTAATCTTTCTTGCATCATATTTGATCTTAGATAGAATTTTCTTAGTTTTAGTTTTGAAAAACTTATTTTTACAGAAGCAACAGGTACATGTATTGTCAATAATATTCTATTAGCAATACTTGCATTTGGAAAAGATAGATTTTTAATTGTTAATTAATGCAACTGTAAAAATATTAAATAAATTAGATGGTATAAACGGCTAGGAATTATTTTTGTCGGTAAGAGACTTTTGAAGAGTTAATGGTTACTTTAATCAAGGAGATTTAATAGTCATTTTTTAAGAGTTAATAATTCCTTTTATCAAGGAGATTTAATAGGCCTTTATAGAATAAAAAATTAACTAACTAAATTTCTATACAAATATATATAGTTTCAACGTTAAACTTTTGGCGTTCCTCTTGCAGAACCAAAGAGAAAACCTTATTAATGGGAGACAATGGATCATTTAAGAGAATCTGTCCTCTTATGTTAGAAAATGATTCATTAAGCCCCAGACAAATAACATAGCATAATCCTCTTGATGATACTCGATTAAAGTCTCGATTTCTCCACAAGAACAAGAAGGCACGGGTCGGTAATTAAACAATTCATCCCGAATTCCTTTAAGTCTTAATACAGTATACAGTTCATCCCGAATTCCTTTAAGGCATGATTCAATTGTATATTTTTGAATAAGTGTACAACTAGTTATCTTTATACAGTAAGTCGTCGAGTATCTCAACTACCAAATTCTGTTATTGCTAACAGACTCAATTATTCAGCTAACGTATACAGTTATAAACTAAATTGCTAACTTATACTGTTAACACTGTTAAAGTGTTTTCAAAATAAGTATATTTATATATTATATTTTGTTAACGCTGTTAAAGTGTTTTCAAAATAAGTATATTTATATATTATATTTTGGGATTGAGAATTTATTAAAGTCTCCCACATGGAAACTCCTTCTTTCTAGGATTGCATTTATTAGCGGAGAGCTTTAACTTGTATTTGCTATAGTGCAAGACATGGAGTCTATGGTGCACCACACACACACGCACACGCGCGCACGTGGAGTGGGCTGTAGGGCGCTAGGGGCGCTTTTGTGGCGCTTATGAGGCGCACTTGGCACTTAGCACGAAGCATCAGAGCGAGGATCTGAGCCGTGTATTTTTGATCTTTTGATCGGACGGTCAGATCGCATTTATTTCAGCTTTGATGACAATCCAACGGTGGATTTTAATTATAGTTTAAATCCGTATGGTTAGTTATCTAATCATGAATATTAAAACGTGATTAAATCGTTTCCACGATATTAGCAGTTTTAAACTGGTAGAATCACGTGTGGATTTAAACTGAATAATTACAACGTTTGATTTAGTAACTGCCTCCATTTTTAAATGTAAAACTGCTTTAAACTGTCAAGAGATGATACGTATATCATTCGTGAGTTGTGCTACGGATTTTGTACGAGTGGATCCCTAAATCCAGGCTCTATTGTATCCTAAACGAATTTGCATGACCCTGTGCACAAACTGATGGGGGCAAATATCGTTTAAGGAAAGAAACTCTGTTGTGCCTTTGGAGCAATTTCTTTTCCCGATCATTCCTTCAATTTCTATTTTTCTACAAACACTACCCATGGCCATGCACGGAGCCATCGATCTTGGAGTGTTCAACATCTTGGCTAGTGCGGGCCCCGATGTAAAACTCTCCGCTGCGGATATCGTGGCCAAGATGCCCACCAAGAACGCAGAAGCACCCACCATGTTGGACCGCATCTGCACCCTTCTGGTGCACGACTGCGTTCTTGGTTATTAGATAAGTGAACCTAAATGTGTTTTTTCTGTTACAAACTGGCTCTACCATCTCACATGGAAGTATACTTTGTGCTTAACCAAGATGGGGTTTCCTTGGAGCTCATAATGGCATTGATTCAGGACAATGTTTACATGGATACTTGGTTAGTGTCCTTTTATCCCTTCTTCCATTCTCTCTCTTTCGCTTTGTCTCCCTTTCTGTTCTTTTTTTTAAAGATTCCCTATTTCCTTATTCTACCTTGCTGGGTAATTTCGGGTACCTAGTGTACTTTAGATACGTATAATGAGACCATGTGTGACCAACACTGACGCGAGATCCCACGCCATTAGGTAATCTTGGATTTAAGTGGGGTGGGATAGTGATTCCACCTTAAGCTTCTTATTTTTTATTTCGAGAAGAAAAAAAGATTCATACTAGTTTTTTTTAAAAGCATAAATAGCATATATATTGATAATCAGATCAAGAAGGTTTAAAAACCTCAGAAGGCTCATAAGGGTGTACCAGACACTCCAAAGAGTCGGCGGACCAATGAGCAGACGGACCAAAAGGTCCTACAGAGTCCCACAAGGGGCGGATAAGCCACAGACGGTAGAAAAGTCACAAATGAAAACAAGCTATTATGCCTGAAAACTGAAAACAACCAACAAAAAAACTACAATCAACCTGAAACATAGAGGCAAGGCAAAAACATAACATAGAGAAATCGGGCCAGAACATGGCCGGAGAAGGTGGAGGTGGTGCCGGTGAAGGAGGCGCGTGGCGGAGAGAAGGCGAGATCCACGACCTGGAGGAAAGAGAAAAAGCCACAGAGGCCAAATCTGGGAAGAGGAGCAGGTTTGGAGCGGCGGATGGGGCTCCACGCTCGGCCACAAGTGGCGGCATGTCAGATCCACTCGCGGCGCGTGGGGTGAGTGTAGGCACATGCGACATCGATTCAGAGCCGGAGAAGCGGCGCTGCATAGATCTCGGAATGCTAAGTTCAATCAGCAGGTGCGTGTGCGGTGAAAGTGGGTGGAAACCACCGTGCACCGTTCGGAAGTTACCTGCAAAGGAAAAAAACCAACAATCCAACCACCAGAATCGGCCAAGCAAACCAGAGAGGAGGAGAAGGGAGAGGGAAGAGAGAGGAAGAAAAAACGAAAAAGGAGGAGGGGGATGAGGGAGCCGGAGCTCCCCCCCGCTGTAGGGAGTCTGTGGGTTTGGGAAAGCAGAGAGCGTTTTTGACTTTGAGGGAGAACCTGTTTTGCAAGCTTTATGATATGCTTTATGATTCTTTATTAATAAGATGAAGATCCCAAACCCAAGGTTTCCTATAACCTGCATAATACCACAGAGTTGATACGACAATAGTTATTATGATCTCCGTTGTCACCATTATGAGTGTAGTTGTGGCCTATTGTTTGCGGCAGCAAGTAATGCAAACAATTCTGAAGGGATCTTTTAACTCGTGCTAATATTATCAGTCTAGTGAAGGAACACTAGTAAAGTGATCCAAAAACTTCTTTAAAGGCATATTGTATGAATGGTCCATGCTCGTCCCATTTTTGAAATTGTTTCTATAATTCGCCAAACATTTTGTAGTGAGGGCTCGACAGAAAGATGCAGTTCTTGAAGGTGGAGTTCCATTTCACAGAGTCCAAAGAATGGACGCCTATTATAAGTACCTTGGCGAGGATGTCAGATTAAGTCAAATTTTTAACACAACAATGTCCAACCACACTACCATCATTGTTAAGACGTTACTCGAGAACTATGTTGGTTTTGAGAACGTCAAGCAGGTGGTCGTTGTTGGTGGTGGAATCGGAGAGGCTATTAGCCTAATCACTTCCGAATACGCTCTATTTTCCCTACGAATGAAGTGGATAACTTTTCTTATTATTCCTTACCCATCAGCTCCCAAAGCGGAAAGTTCACCTCATCTAAGTAGCATTTACTGTCGGAGTCCTCTAACTACTTCAGATTACATCTCTGTATACGTATCTTAGCTTCCAAACCTGAAAGTTCACCCCATCTCAGCAGCAATGGAGTTAGTGACAAAAAAACCTTGTTCTCCCAATTCTAGAGAGAGGCTCTGATCCCCTCTCCCGAGTCCCCCCTTCCCCCTCTGTTGAACCTTGTCGACTCCTCCCTTGCCTCTCTTCTTCCCGGGCCACACCTCTGGTGGTTGGAATTTGGTCAGTTTGTATATTTTTAGCCTTCTCTTGGGCTTTTTCTCGGAATCAAAGGAGGCTAGTCTCTGGTGTGTAAGACCCCCATAGATGGACCCCCAACTCACGCACCCGGTCCTCTTCTCTTCCTACTTGGCTATTATGAGTAGTTTTTGAAGGACACCGCCCATCTCGTCGTGCTCCGCCTCCCCTGGCGGCCTTTTTAGCCTCTTTCCAACATCCACCCTCTGGTGCTTGGCAGACCACGCTTGTAGCAGTTTTGCCCTCTTGCCAGTCAGCATGCTCCTCCTGCCATCCTACCGTCTCCCACCATCTTCTCGATAGTTTCGACCTTTTTCTACAGTGGATCTTATCGGCACTGTTGGTTTGTGCCGCCCAAAGCTCTCATTTTCTCTTTTCCTCCTACTACAATCTTTTCAAGCAAGAAGATATCTCTAAGAGAATCAGATCGGCTCTCTGATCATCTTTCCTTCATTGGAAGTTGTCGTCGCCTTGAGCGACGGTCTGTCCTGACCCTTGTGCTCTTTTATTGTTTGTGTTGTCTCAACCATTGTGGCCTTTTTCTATTTGTGTTATGACCCGAACCCTGAGGTCGGTTTGTATCCCGACCCTCTTGGCCTGTTTGTGGTTGTCTTACAACCCTTGTGGCTGTTTATGGTCCCAACACTTGTGGCCGGATTAGCTATCGGATCTTTGGATCTAGCTTATTGTAAGGCCTCTGGTCTATTTAGTTTTTTGTTATTGTCTCTTTGGGCGTGATTCTATTTGTGTCGGTTGTTCTGAGATTTCCATTCAGATAAAATCCCTAATTAGAAAAATAACATTAACATTCATTGCACCTTATTCGTTTGTAATCAAACAATAGAGGAAATCCTTATTGCATAATTTCTAACAATGGCATTACAACATAATCAGATATAACTCAAGATATTCATTCTCCTTGCTGCAGGTCAATCTGCTATATGCAGTGACAGAGGAAAAGTAAATCATGATACAATGCCAAAGAGGAAAAGTAAATAAGTCGGAAATAATCATGCGTGATGCTAACATGAAGGTTCAGTGATCAACATTCACATCGGTTTCTCTTTTGGGGTAAGGTCTCTTTCTCAATCTGATTGGGATTAGAAACGACATCGTAAACGGGAATTATTAATATGAAGGTTTCATGGATAAAGAAACAATAACAGAGGCCCCAGAAATCAAACAAACTGAAGTGGAGCATTTTCTGATCATTCTAATTCCCAAAAACTGGCGTAGAAAAAAAATTCACAAATACTGCAAAAGAAATCTGCCAAAATCAGAAATTATCTTTTTGACAGAAACAACGCACTACCTTGAATAAAAATATCCGAGAAAAAACTCAGGTAATGAACAGAGAACATAAGAGGACAGGGTGGAGCAGAGTCTATAACATGGGTAAGTCAAAATTAATTCCTTTTGATTTTAGGGTATTTGGAAATGATTATGCTAAGCCCCAAGTGAGGCCCTCCACACTTAAATGAGGTCTAAAGGTAAAAAGCCCCAAAGTGGGTCCATGGGTAGATTTCCAAAAATTTCCCTGAGAGGGTCCATGAGACCATGCATGACCAGCTCCCTTGGGCACCCTGTCCAGTGGATCTTGTGATAGGCCGGCTAAATCTAGCTTCATCGAGATTATTTGTATTATTTAGTAGATCCTTCATGATTGGGTGACGAACATTGCATGAAGTTGTTGAAGAACTGCTATGATGCTCTCCTAGAATATGGAAGGGTAATTGTTATGGATCAATTTCTTCCAATTTATCCAGGGGGTACTATATACGGCAAGAACAGCTCCCTTCTTAATACACTTGTGATAACTCAAGACTTGGGAGGAAAAGCGAGGAAGCCACATCAATTTAGGTAATTGGCATGTGAAGCTAGATTTACCTATGGTTTGATTGATCAGCATTATGTCCTTGATACTTGGGTTATCGTATTCCATAAGATGAACACGCCACCCACATAAGGTGATTGTACCAAATACCCTTTTGGAAGTGTTTGATCTACTGAGACTCAGACTATGGTACCAAAGTGAAGCTTCTGTTTCTAGCTTCCCCTCTGTATGCACAAAGTTTGACATGTTATTTGTTGCAGCTCCTAATCGCGACTCTATGTCTGCACCTGAAAAAAGGTTCAAACCTTGGTTTAAAACCTAGTTCTTCGTTTGTGGATATCTCTCCACAATGTTCAGTTGTCCTGTGAACTATTGCATGTAATGGTTCTGAATCTCGAAGAACAACTTGTGATCAATGTACTTGTGCTCTACTTTCCCACCGAATGAAGTGGATAAATTCTCTTAGAGCTTAAATCAAAGGAGAAACAACATACAAGTTGAAAGAAGATTTTGTTGTAAACTCGAGGTCTGCCAAATCTAGGTATTTTTTTTTTATAAGTATATCTAGGTATTATTATTTTACCAAGTAGTTCTTTCCAAGTAACAAAGGAGAGATGACAGTGGAAATGGATGGGCGCAAAGAGGAATGTAACGTAATAACGACAAACAAGGTGGGTTAGAAGCTTATGCAAACAAAAGGAACCATCGTTACAACGTATGATAATGCTGCTAGAGATACTTGCTCCGAAACCCGAAAGTTCACCTCTTCTCAGCGCATTCACTGTTGGAGTCTTCTAGCTGCTTCCGATTACGTCTTTGTATACATCTCTTATCTTCTCTATCAACAGCTCCCTGAAATTCAGCGATTGTACATGATGAAATAATGGTTTGACCATAGCAGAAGATCTCACAAAAGTGTAGGATGCCATGCACAAAAGCGTTCCTTTTGGCGACAGAGTCCAAATAGGAAATCGACAATTACCTGTCTGGTTTGAAAACCAGGTTCTTGTATGCGAACCACTGCAAAGAAAGACAAAGGTGGATGAATAAGGAACAGGGGAAAGCATCAAATAGTAGTATCCTGAAAATTTTTGTTGCTCAGACAAGCTGCAGTTCCTGAACGGGGGAATATGAGTTTGTGCAATAGCCATATCAGGTAACGTTAGCGCACAGAATTGGAAGATCTCAAGGATTTAAACTTCTCTTTCCATTATGTTTGTTAGTGTTATTTGAACGTCTCTTTGAGGCACACTTCCAATTTCTACGATTTTTCCTCAAAGCATATTCATGAGTTAATTCTATGTAAAACTCTTTAAAAACTCTCTCTCAAGTAAACCAAGAAATTGTAAAAGGTGGCAACAAGTAGAAGAGACTGTTTTTACCTTATTCAAATTTTGGAGAAACTGCGTGGAGATTTGAAAAATTAATAATATAATAATAATAATACAGCCAAAATTCATAATCACGGTGATTGAGTTAACAGTTGAGACATGAAAAAACATCACAAGATTCCGCAATGCTAACTCGGTAAATCTTTCATTCTATCGAAACTCAATCTCGAAAGAATTTTGTCACCCATTCATTGAAAAAGCAATTAGATAAGGCAATTTTGAGTTATTTGAGGGGGCAAGGACCCTGATCAAATGTGATCAAGACGAACAGAGATTACTGGGATGCCTAAGCACTACAAAATTATTGAGAGAGAGAGAGAGAGACAAAGTAACAAAAAAGTAGCAGGAAAGCATATTCAACTTACCCCCGTATAGCCAATACCCACAAGCTCAAGAACCCCAGGAACTAAAGGAAGCCTATCAATCGCCTGTGACAAGTGATACACCCATCTCTCAGAAACCTTTCCACTTGGTCATGTAAGGTAGAAATTCAAAAAAGGATTCCCAAACGCACGACTAATTGAGGGATGATAATCAGGTAGGACTGAATGAGCATTTCGAGGAGCTCACCGAGATCATCCCAGAGGAGCCCCACAGCGCAACCGCGCCAGCTACTGCAAGTGAAGTCACTGCATACTTATCTTCAACTTTGTTCCACTGTGCAGCGAATGGAACCAATGCAATGAATTTTTTGAACAGAACTTATCGAATTCTCTTACACGAAAAATGAAAGCAAAAAGCGAAAAACAGATCAGAAGAGTGTGAGATACGTACAGCCTTTTGAGCTGTTTTGACAATCTCTGGCAGCTCAGTTGCTGCAACTTCTGCCGGTGCCTCCCCAGTGGCCATGGCCACGACATTGCGAGCAATCTTATGGCCTGAAAAAGCATGAAGACCAAATGACTATTATCATGAACCTACAGATACCTATAAATTCTCAGATTCTAGTCTGCATTATACTAGTTGCAATATGCATATGTGATTGACTCACAGTAAGCAGCGGTCTTCCCTGGTCGGTTCTGAGACTGCACGGGAGGTGGGGGCAGTGTAGGGAGCGTCACACATTGTGGTGATGCAGCACCTGATTGGCGCGGAGCCTTGCCATCAACAAGAGTCGATGAGGAGGAGAGTGTTAGTGTGGATGAGGTTGAGGCCATGATTCCTGAACCCGCAACGGGTTTTGTCTCTGGAAAGGGAAAATGGAGAACGGATACAATCTGGAGAGTTTTAAATTGTTTCTTTGATCCCTTTTTTTTCCTGGGTTTAATAGTTTTGGAGAGTGATAATTTTAAAATGAAAAGTGGGGATCCGTCTTCGCCCAAGTTAGAGCAGGAGAACCACTCATTTCTGTTCATCTGGATAGTGTGTGAGATGGCTGCAGGATAGGCATTTTATGGTGTTTGATTGGATAGGAGGCTCCAGGTCGGACCTCGGCTCTGCCAAAAGCCTTTATCACGTTATCTTTCTCTCCAGAGGACCAAAATATCTCTTCAAAATCCTGACATGCAATTTCCACTTGTAGCACTTTGTTTTGGGTAGAAAATAGAAAAAATAAATAAATATTAAAGCAGAGGAAGCGGTAATGAGAGATTAACAAAATTTAAAGGCCGTGGTGGTAGTTCAGAGCTAAGGTAGGCAAAATCTCAGTGGAACCGGAATTTCAGCTCTAGTTTCGGCATCCGGTAGCCAATTAGTATCGGAGTCGAAACCAAACCCTTAAAGCAGAACAGGAGGCGGAACCAAAGTTTTTGAGAATTTGAGAACAAAGTGTTCGGTTAGGAAGTTTTTTGATAATTTTTTGTGTTTTGAGAATTTTTAGGTTATGTTAACTTTATTAGTATGCGTGTTTTAGTTATATTTTATGTAGTGTTAAAAATGATGTTTAGTTGTAGAATTTTTTGTATTCTGAGAATTCAAAAAAATCCTGAGAATTTTGTTTAACCGAACATGCTCCTTAGATACATGAAAATTTCCAATTCTGCTGTTTCTTATTTTTTGTCAAAATTTGAGTTTCGATACTCAAATTTCAAAAAAAAAATCCAATCTAGCCTAGCCTAATCTAGGGTTTTAATCTTCGAGTGATTCACATCACATTTACTCTCTTTATCTTTCAACCTCGGACTCTTGAGCTCCCTACCTCCCTCACGTCGCGCCTCTCCTCGCCTTCTAGCTGTCTTTCTCTCTACAACCCTAATCTCTGGCCGACCGTTCTAACGGCTCTCACTCTCTCAATCCCCTTCTATTTGTTGGTTGGCGGAGGAAGAGCTCGACTCCGAACTCCCGAGCGACCACGATCCTAATTCACCAATTTAAATCCTATTGTTTTATTTGTTGCAATATATTTTGAGAGGATTATTTGATTTATTTGTCCGATTCAAATTTCACACTTACACTTTTATTTTCTATGAAATTCTGGTGTTAGGGTTACGATACTAGAGCTGTGCCAGAAATATGAGGCTTTTGTAATTAACGGTAAATTCTATTGGTGTAATTGTTATTATGACTAATATGGGTTGTGAGAGGAATTGAAAATTTGATGCTTAAATGTTTAGGGTTTGCCGTTTGTGAATTTGAAAATTTCTTATGCTTTAAATCCACGCGGAATGGGCCATGATCCAGGTGGAAATGGCCCCAAATCTAACCAATTCGCCTGAATTTGTACTTACTGAAATTTCGGTATTTGGTTCTAGGATTCCAGTACCAGCAATAGCGGACTCCGCCAATTATCGGACGAGAGGCGGATGATACTAATGCCACCAATACGGTTACCCACCTCTATTCAGAGGCTCTGAGAAGGTTCGCCATCTAAAGTTGTTACATGACATGTTTGCAAACTAAAATATTGATCAAAATTCTCTCCCTTCCAAAATTTTCATTGCAAATATAATTAACTCATAGTTTTAGTAAAATATAATAAAAAAATAGTTCAAAATCATCTTTATCTCCCAATTAAATCAACTATTTTCATTACAATAAACATAAAAATTTATCTATAATCATCTTTCTCTTAAATTTTTCACCAACTCCTTTAAAATTATACTACTTCCTCTCAAAATGCAAAAAGAAACTCTAATCTACTTCAATTTTCACATCTTTTCCCATAGTCAGAAAATTAAGTGTAGGCACCGGAACAGATGGAACCAGAATAGCTCATTCCGGTTTTGGTTCCGGTACCCACCAGAACCATAATTTTCATTATGGTTCCATTCCGGAAATGGAGATTCCGTTCCTTATCTGGCCAGATGAATATGGAGACAAAAAACACAATTGGGAAGCTATCTTTTGTCTATGAAAAATGTAAAACGTTATCCTCCAGAACCCTATAACATAAAAAAAACCAAAATCATATTAAAGATAACAAAAGAATATAAAAGTCCGTCTATTGCTGCACAAAATTTTTTCACAATGAAAATAGTAGTTAAGCTAATTCGTGATTATATTTTTCCTGCAAACATTAAGAGTAAATATCTACATAATCACCAACTCTGTCACGCCCTAAACGCTAGCCCGACGAGGCTAATGACAGCCGCAAGCATTCTCAACAACAAACACTCTAGCGCACTTACTAAAATGTTACGACAATTTTTTTTAAAACATTAACTATGACTAATTAAGAAATCACATATTGCTAAAAATTTATCTCCTCATACGCAAGCTGACATGCTGATCCTCAACCGATCTACTATATTATGAATATGTAATTAAATAAACGCAAAATAAAAATGTATAACTATATAAAAATAACATGCATAGAGAAAGAGAAACATTTGGAAATATAAGCTTCAGGTAATAACTTAAAAAAATCAATTATAGTTACATCATGATCCCAAAATATAAGTTGCTTAATAGTCTTAAGTCTCGTAGCCTGAACAGACCACAGCCACATCATAATGGAGGTTCATATCAGCTCTTTCAAAAACATAGGATCTACATGGATTGCAAATTAGAGGGAGGCACCCTCGTTAGCCCCCCTCCTCAGGTTCCAGATCCTCCTCATGAGTTCCCTCACCTGGAACATCATCTGGAATGATACAATTGAAAACTATGAGTCGAATGACTCAGTAAGGGACATGCATGACATGATCATGAATTACATGTATATATATACATGCCAATGCTAAAATTTGATGCATGTTTATGTATGCGACTCTTGTACATGCACTTTGCTTAAAAATTCTTTCGTCCTTATTTGGGCTGTTACTCTTGCTCTATTTACCCCTAAAGTCAGGCTTGTATGTTCCCTTCAGAACTATTCCCCTTTCCCTTGGGAACATGTCACTTGGTCGAGCTAACCTTGAGGTGACCCTAGGCCTAATGGTTAGACACGACCCTTAGAGGTCCACACCTTCTTGCATTCGTCCTTCAATGTGGTTGGACATACCTTGGGGACTACCCATCCTTCTCGCATTTGTCCTTCGGAGTGGGCGCCCTTAGGAGTCATCCATCCTTCGGAGTGGATGCACCTATAATACTTAGGTACGGTACCAACCATTCTGTTTAGCCTTATAACATATCTTAACATAGCATAAAATCTCACTTTCATTTGCATACAATTTCTCTTTCTTCCTTTCGAGAAAATCAATGCAAATGCTCATGACATGCTTGATGACAAATATTCATATTGTGTATCATTTCAGTTTTCGAAAAATATAATTTTTCCACTTACCTTTGTCCACTCGAGCTTATGGAGGTGCCTTGCCTACAAATGAGTCATATTAATGTTGTCACTCAAATGATTAAGAGATGTACTTGATGCAGCAAATCATCATGTATTTCAAAATAAACATATCGTAGAAATTCACACATTTTTCTTAACTAACTAGTAGCGGTTTTACAATATAAAACTTTATCTTAATGTTTCTGTTGAACCCATTAAACTTGGTTGTCAAAATGATCCTTACACTCCATATTATAACTTATTAAAATTTCAGGTAATTTAGAGCTCATTTGCCACTCAAAATATTTATTCGAAAATGCAAGTTGTTGAGAGCGTCCAAGCTGGTAGCTTTGACGTCTCCAGCTTCAAAAATTCATAACTAAAAAAAAACATGGCTCCAAATTATATGAAATTACTTTCAAACTTCTCTGCTTTCATAGCTCAAACTTGAAGATAAAAATCAGAACTACTTTACATTTTCAAAAACACTTCATAGCAGATGAAAATCTTAGAGCAACACTGCTGCTGCCTCCAAGTCAGCCTTCCACTTTTAAAACACCATAACTTATTCAATACACCTCTAAATCTCACGAAATTTACCTTAAAATGTTCTTCTTTCATAAACTTTAAATTCAAGACAAGACCCATAAAAATCTCACTTAATCTGATCACTTAAAATTTACTTGGAATGAAAAATAAATTTGGTCGTGCAAGGCTGCTGACAGCTTGACGTCTGGACTTTTAAAAATTCATATCTTAGTCAATATTAATCGAAATCACCTGAAGTATGGCTTAAAATCTTTTAATTTCATAGAAATATAACATAAAAGTCTAACACAGAACAAAAGATAAAAAAAAATCACAGTAATAGGAAATGCAAAATAGCTATTCTGTAGAAACCTAGAAACTCTTCACATTAACATTCTGCTCTAAATTCCCAGCAAGTATGTCCTTGACCTCTATTATTTTTATAGCAACAATTCACTCAAGAATGCTTTGGACTATTTCTATGGTTTGTTACAAAAACAAACAAACTATACCCGATCTACTAATTTCATTGACAACAAGAGCACTTATGGTAGAAGCACCGTCATGCCCACTTCCTCAAATCTGGAATTTTTCAGGCAACTATACCTCACAAAATTCATCCAATCATCAAAGCTTTTATCCAATACATCACCCAAATCTCTCAATATCATAATCAACATTCAAGGACCTATTTAAACCCCTAAGGAGGTGCTGAAAATAGCAAGGACATATTTGAAAACAAGGGAGCGAATCTGCCCCTCTAAAATAGTGTACCGGAATTCTGCAAAAGGTAAAATATACCCTTTTCTTTTCCTGCAATTTTTCTTCCTTTTTATCATAACCTTCTTCAAACAGCAACTTCACCCATTTTTCTAGATTTAAAACCTCAGTTTTGTCAAGCTATTTTATTCCCCTTTCTCTCCCTTTTTCTTCGGTAACTATGAGAGGCAGGAGTACCCCAAGATCCAACAATGGGGATTGAACCTCGCTTCTTCCCTTAAGCTGTAAGCCTGTAGCCAAAGTATTTTTTCAAAATTCAAAGTATCCTTCGGAATTGTGGCCGGAATTTTCGTTATCTCTTTTGTCTCCTTTACATTTTCCTGATTCCATTTATCAAGGATGCTAGTTGAGAGCACGAAAAAGTACGGACACAGCCCTCCACTTATTCCCTTTATCTGCCACCTATGCTCGTATATAAATGCCTCCATATCACACAATATTCCTTCACCCATCCCTACAAGCTCTTCTTCACCATCTGATACTTGAGGTCGTTCCATTTAATTTATTGAGGTTCGTTCTTTGAATCCTTGGCTTCTTCTCTATCTTTGACATTACTGCATTTTGGTATGCCTTCTTTGTTTGAAGGCATATGCATGGCTCACTCGTCTCTCCAGCTCATTTGCACTTTAACCCATTTACATATCAAAAGGACAACACCCAATATCACAACTATTACATATCCGGTCATGCATGTGCAAAACAATTTCAGATTTTGCCAAATACATCATAACATACTGTTTTCACAAAAAAATCTTCTACTTAACGACTCCAAATAAAAAACATACAGCAATACAACGATTCTATATTCACCAAGCCAATGCCAATGCCAATGCCTTATCTCCTCTTTTAGGCTTTCCATCATAGACTTATGGTACATCAATGTTGCCCCTGAAACGTTAACTCAAGATCTAACCATCCATGCCATCCTAGACTCCAAAATTTTTATCTATTCTAACATGCATAGTGTAGAAGAGGTAACAGCAGAACCCAAACAACCACTCCATGACATCCACGGTTTCTCATGAAAATTTCACAAAAGAGTAACACCCTTTACCTTGGCTTCTCTTAGTTCTCCCTACTGCAACTGAACCCTTCTTTTACTTACACGGCAATTCTTTCTTCTCTTTCTTCTTCTTCTTCTTCTTCTTCTTCTTCTTCTTCTTCTCGGCTTTCTTCTTTTCCTCTCTTGTTTGTGTGCGTGAGTTCATGAGTGAGAAGGGAGTCGAATGAGGAAATGGGGAAGGGGGAAATGTCGTGAAACAAAGTGTTTGGGAGGAAAAGACCATCCTACCCCCAACTTTGTTTGTAACGCCAACGCCTCCCACAATTGTGAAACATGCGGCTGCTTCCTTTTTTTTCCTGGTCACGTGTGTCTCCCTCTACATGCCTTTTTCCTTCACTTAATTTATTTATTCATCTAATAATTTTTATTTTAGACACCTATAATGCAATTTTAACACTTAAAAATTTGCAAACAAATATAACATGTAAATTATTAATAATGATGCAAGAAAAGTGCCAAAGGAAAATCTCAACTTAGACAAAATTTTAAATGAAGTCAACCATACATGTCTTTTCTCAATAATTCAGGGTAGTGCAAAAACTAAAAAAAAAATTGGGGTCTCACAAACTTAGTTTCAGTGAAAGGAGAAGCTAAACCACAACAAGAGAACAAGCCAAAAAAATGCTCATGAATGACTACAGACCATATGGAGGTTTCATCTCCCATCTCCTCTATACGTTACCAAACCTTGTCTCCCTTGAATGACTACAGACCCATCTCAGAGACAACAAACCATAAAGAACAAAATACTCAAGCGCCAAAAAACCATAAAGAACTAAAAACTCAACACACTAGCAGTCAATTACCAAAATGAACCAAACAAATATTCGGCCCCAATGTGATGCGACGGTGAGAGAGAGAGGGAGAGAGGAGCTAAGTACGTTTGAGAGAGACTCAGAGAGAGGAGCCGCGTCAGAGAGGGTGGGGCGCATGGCTAACGACAAGGAGACTGGGAGAAAGGGGATGAGGGCTGGAAGCCTGACCTAATTTCGTTGGGTTACGTGACCTGGGTTTTGGGTCGACCCAGGTCACTACTTCAGTTTTTATTATTTTAAAAAATATATATATACCGAAACCGAAAATTCTGGCATTTCTATAGAAATTTCTGGTTCTGGTTCCGATTTTTATTTAAAATGTGATCCAGTTCCGATACTGGAAATGACCAGAACTAGTACCGGAACTGGATGTTCCGATTTGAATCGGAACAAGTGCCCAGCCTTATAGAAAATATTGATTTCGATGCATGACCTAAATTTATAGAGACTATTTATAGGATCGAAATATACAAATAACTCACTTTCCAACTATTCCTAGAACAAATATAAAATATTTTCTAACATCCTCTTAAACTCGAAATAAACAAGAGAATAAAATGAGGATTCAAAATGTTATGAAAAAGGTGATTAGTTGGAAAAGGCTTAGTATTATTTTTTTTCTACGCAACCTGAAGAAAAGGCTTAGTATTAGACTCAGTACATCTCAACTTTCTTTATTCGATTGTGTTTGAGTGTTAAATTTTAGGGTATTGAAATTGGTAAAAAAATGAAGAGATAGATGATTTGAATGAATTTTTTATATTTATTATAGTAAAAAGTAATGATTTGATGGGGAGAGAGATTATATTGTAATTATTTTATCATGTTAAAATTTTGGAAGGTTAATTTTTTTTTACAAACATAGGCTACCGAGCTCGCAGTAGCTACATGTCAACTGTTCTAACTCATATATTTTAGCTTATCACTCAAGCTCACAACCGTCTTCTCTACAACTGGAAGCACTAAGACCTTGCCTGGCTCAACAGAATGGCGTTGGCTAATCGAATATTCTTTTTGTTATGCAATCATTGGCGATTTATTTTATGGGTTAATTATACTTTGCAGCCACGTGGTTTGAGGGTTTTGACACTTTGCACCTTGTTCTTTCAATTTTGATATATTTCACCCATGTGGTTCTGACTTACTTCAATTTTCGGGTATACTTGTTTTTTTTAGCAGCTGATTTTTACAACCAAGAAGTGCAGATTGAAGGCGATGCTCTACTCTTAGTAAACCAGGTGCCAACTATGAGGTTATTACTCCTTGATCAGCCCAATTGGTCTTTACTATAGACCCAGAGAGAAGGGAATTCTATGGCCCATAGATTAGCAAATTGGTGTTTGTATCATGAACTTCAGGGTTATTTCTCTGTAGAAGATATTCTGCCGGAGATTGTATTTTGTGATGATTCTGTTGGTTTAAGCAGAATTTCTTAATGGAAATTCCTTGTTACGAAGGGAAAGAAAAAAAGATAACTTCTCTTAGGTTATGCACTGATCTCTCCGGAAAGATTAAACCGTGTGAAATTTTCTTCTGCACTCTCGCCGGGAAGATTAAATATATTAGCTATTTGCAAACAATCATGTCTTATTGTTTGTTTATTTCTTTATTTTTTTTACTTCTTTTTGCAGGCAAGCCCATGGCTAGTGTTAAGGTCCACACCCAAATAAGATAGACTTGGAATAGAAGTAGACTTGGAAAAAAAGTTTACATCCTCTCCAACCCAAGTTTAGGGTTTTCTCTTAGGATTTATCTTTGTATCTTTTCCTATAAATAATGGTTTATGTAGGAGTAAAGTGCACGTGAGCATTAGGCAGAGAAAGAGAGAGAGTGTGGTGTGGCTATTGTTGTTAGATGTATGCCCTCGAAACCAATCATTTTGCATAATTATGAGATAATTATTATTATTGTTTAATAACTTGTATATTATTTTGGGTACATGCGATGACATAAAATGTCATATTTATAATGAGGCCAATGATTAATGAATCGGAGGCGGAGAGTATGACTTTTCGGATCTTTTTTTACTTAATTTGTTCTAGACCGAGATACATGATAATGTACAAATAGGTCTACACTCGTTGTGCCTCTATAAGATAGAATGATGGACTTCGTCATTGAGGTGATGACCTTAAGCAAACAAATGAGTACAATGTAAGAGTACATGCACTGAACCATATCAAATATGAATACCTTTTGGAAATGATCACTGATGTAGAGAATGATATTCAGAACAATTAGCTTATGTTGTCCTTAGACTTAATAGAGTTATGCAGGTTTGCTTGTTGTGTGCTTGTGCTTTGACTAAGTCATTTGGTGATGATTTTTGCAGATTTAATATTCCAGATAATGTTGAGACTTGTGCATAGTAGGTGAATTTGTATAATTGCTCAATATGAAATCCACCAGTCTCTAAATATGACAATATATTCATTATGTCTATATATTGTTGGACTAAAAAAAATGTTGCGCAATGAGATTTTTTGAAAAGTGTTTTCTCGATTTTTACTAATATCATATATGAAGTAATTATTTGCGAAAAATATTTTGAACCTTTTTGGGAGTTCAAATAGATACAAACTGAGAATTAAGAATTATATGAGCTAGGGAATTAATCGATGATTTTATTCCGGTCCTATTAGCTCATGTGGAATATAGTATGGTGAAAGGAAAAATAAGCGTATAATTGTTAGCAAAAGAAATTTCACCAAAACAATCTCACTATCTCGGGGGATCAATTGTGATATGTTAATGGTCATTATCATAATTTGTAGAAGCCCATAAATTTAGATTACAGAATATAAGAGATTTAATGAAAAAGAGTTTTTCGTGATGATCCTACGGTTGAAGTTTGAGATCACTAAAGATCTCACACATAAGCACAGTCGAGTTCTGAGCCATAAGTTTATTTGAGAAGATGAATTCATTTTTCAACGTGAGAGTTTCTCTCTCAACAGAATCTCTATCTCTCATTCTTGTGTGCGTAGATCTGAAGGAGGCAGAACGATTGGATTACTTTGATTCAACGATCATTTTCGCTGCGATCTTGTCCTTTAACAAGTGGTATTAGAGGGAGATACGTGAATCTCACAGTTCCAAGTTAGTGATTCTCTCTCTAACTCCCGCACGTCTTCTTCGTGATCCGTTGAATGTTTGTTACGAATCTATTGGTTGGAAAGTGTTTCCATACCATGTTTTACGTTTCGATTTCCCATTTGGGATCAACGACCAAAGAAAAATACAATTGGGCAAACTAACTGAGTTTTGTTTTTGCTCGTGGGTTTTGTTTTTTTGAAGAGAGAGAAAGTTTTGTGAGAAAACTATGCCAGTGGCTTTTTCTTTTGGCGATTTGTTAAATTCAGTTGTAGATCTTGTAATTTCTTTGTGAAAGATTTGAAATTGGGTTGTTATGCTTGTGTTTTCTTTGTTGAAAAACCTGTTTCCCGATGACCCTAAATCGCAAAGAGAGATAGATATGTTTCTCTCTAATCTGGCCACCACTCGCCGCCCGTTGTGTCTCAGCTGGCCAGGGACCACGCTTGGTGGTCCCAGGCGAAGCCAGCAGCGGCATAGCATGGCCTGGAGGCCAACGACGATCGCTACTGTATGGGGGTACACGACTTCAGAAGGGGAGGCCATTTGGCATCCCCGCCGCCTCCCACGGCCGCCACATGTCGTGGGGTGGCCCGCCAAGTGCTGGTCAGCGCCTCACCGATCTAGGGGTGGCGGAACATACTAGTGAGTTCCAAAATCTGATCAATCAATCGACCAGCGTCAAAATGACTTTCGACAATGAGGTTCAAGCTTTACTGCATCTGAGTTCCTTGCTGGACAATTGGGAGTCTCTTGTTTTTTCTCTCGAAAATTCAGCACCGAATGAGAAATTAACCATGAGGTTGGTCAAGGATGCTCTATTAAGTGAAAAGGCACGAAGGAAGGAGATGGAGACTTATGACCACAATGGATCACAAGCTCTCATTACAGAAAGAGACAGAGGAAGCAGCATGAATACAAGAGAAGGCCAGGATAAATTCAGAGGAAAAAGGTCGCAAGATTACCTGTTTCTATTGTGACGAAAAGGGGCATATCAAGCGGAATTGTCCAAAGTACAAAGTAGAGAAAGGGAAATCAACAGAAACCTTATTGATGATTGATGACTCCGACGTCGTGTATCACGCAGAGGTGCTTGGTACTAGCCGGTGGAGATGCAAGAGCAGAGAGAGATATTGTTCTACATGGGTTCGGCGGTACGAGCAAAGGATGCAGGCACCCTAGGCGGGGGTGCATGACACTCGGATGAGAGTGTGGTTGGTCGTCTAGTGACAAGGACGAGGTTGGAGTGTCAGTAGAAGAAGGATGCAAGGGCTTGTGAGCAAGGAGGAGCAATAGACACCAAATTTGCAGGAATGTTCTACTGATGGGAGCCTGTGATGCACTCAACCGAAAGATGCAGGAACAGATTCTTCCCTTATGGGTATGGATGGGGAAAATTGTTGGGATTCGCACCCATAAAAGGTAGACTTAAAATAGAAGTAGACTTGGAAATGAAGTTTACTTCCTTCCCACTCCAAGTTTAAAGTTTTCTCTTATGATTTCTCTTTGTATCTTTTCTCATGAATAAAGGTTTATGTTATAGAAGTAAAGTGCACGTGAACATTAAGCAGAGAGAAAAAAAGATAGCATGATGTGACTATTATATTGATCGGATAAAATGATTTTTTTAAGCTACGTAGGCCGGGCACGTAAATTGGTTTCTTCTCTTTAATTTCTGCACCGCTTTCCCAACAGCTAGCTAGTCTATGTGAGAGACAGATGGGACGACAAAAGCTAGCGGAGCCCTATAGACATCTTCATGCGTCTCTCGTGCAGCCGTGCAACGAAACTTGTGTATATGGGCGTGCGCATACATGCGCGGACCATCAAAGCGTGGTTGACTGGTGCATGTCAGTCGGTTCGGTCCCGAAGCATTATTTTGGTGTCCAAATATTACTGTCGACGGTAGAGTCAAACTAGAAGCTCTCTAGTAACAATGGAACAGAAAAGCATGCTTTGCTGACAAAACATCCCACCATCCTAATAAACCTTTTGACTCTTTTCTTTTCACTTTCAGCAGATGGGGGAAATTTTTTTTTTTTTTTCTTCAGAAACGAGGAAAAGAATTAGTGCCGGCAATGGTAGGCGAACCGCGAACGTCACTTTTCGCTACCCGAACTGAGACTGCGCAAAGCAAGATCAGACCACTGGAAATAGGTTTCCTGCATTGAATTTGATCAAAGGCACACTCTTTACCCCCAAGAGAAATCAGGGGTTTTGAATTGAACTAGGGAAGACTGCGCAAAACGAGATCGATGAAAAGCTTGTATGTTGTAAACCATGAGGCTTATTTATTTTTCTTGGAACCCAAGGAGAGTTAGAGCTGAGCTATGAAACTGCATATAAGAAATTCCCAAAAGGGTGTAGGAAATAAAAACAAGAGCCCAAAAAAAAAAAGCACACGGGCGAAGGACAGACATATACAATGATGCAAAATCTGAATCGTGTACTTTTTAGCGTAAAAATATTGTGTACGGTTGGGTCTTAAAGTCAAATATAAAAAAAGAAGCATCATTCGCAGCATTAGGTAATGATGAGCAATAGATAAATATTTCAAGCCAAGCCCTCTCTCCCCGGCATGCTGGGCACTTGCCTATCTCCATGCTTCTCCCACTCAAATACCCTCCCCAATAAAACCAGGACAAAAAACTGAAAAACAAATCATGGCAACTTTTTCATGGGCTAACTCACAATCCTTTACTCGTAACTCGTTAAAATCATGGCAACTTTTTCACGTTGGGCAATAGACATATATATATATATATCTATTCTGTCCTGCTCTAGCTCTCTGTGTGGTAAATCCTAGAAAGATAGGGCCTATGGAATTGGAGGTACCCTCTGTTTCCCGATATCCCATGCCCAAAAACCACCGTACAGTTTACATATCCTAATCTCATGCCCTATTTCCCCCCTAAGACCTACATTGTTAGAGCAATGTACGTTAGCTGCTTCGTGTTTGCGTTGAATCTCTGAGGAATCAGCGACCGTTGATAAAGCATAATATCTGATGAACTGCTGAGGCTATCTCATTGGCGGATCCTAGCTCACAGTCATCCTCGATCTGCACCACAAATCACATTCAGACCGAAACCAAATTACACCCACACACGTTGTATAAAATATTCATAGAATGCAGAAAAACTTGAAAAAGTATGAAAAAAACTAGTGAGCTAGGGTTGCTCGGTTTCAAGTCAGGATGGTTGACTCAATACAGGACAAAGCAAGAAAGACAGAATAACACCTTGAGGTTGAAAGAGTAAAGAATTGAGGCATCTGAGGAAGTGATGTTGAGGTGTAGGACTGTTAACCTAAGATCCTCCAATGCAACAATGGTTTTCAGCAGCTGCCCTGGCCTTCTTTGGCTCTGAATTTTCAGGTTCACATGCGTTTGAATGACAGTCACCTCTATCTCAGCCACCACAGACTTGTTCTTCGCTCTCACCGCTTCCCCACAGTGGCCTTCCTCCAATCCAATTCTATGTTGCGGCGACATAAACAACCCGCTGGATGGAACGGCCACGGCGGTGCTCTCGCCGCCTTCTTGAATTTTTCTCATTCTCTTCTGTGCTTCAAGGGAATGAAATAGCTGCTCCAATTCCTTCACGAAGTCTATTGCACCTCCAATAATTGATGCTTGGTCACCCTTTCAGTAAAAATGAAGAAATCTTGAAGCTTTTAAAAATTTACTATAAATTGAATGAAACTAAAGATTCACTGACACTAATTCTAAAGAATGGAAGTTAAAATCCCTTGAATCTACTGTGGTAAATACCCTTTGAATGTAGGAGGTGGGCATGAGGGACCTGAGGACATTGAGATGGTCATTCATTTGGCGTCTCCGGTTGCGTTCCACGGCAATGTGGGTCATGCGCTGGCTCTCAACTTCTTCCTTGTTCTTCGTTGGCTTCGTTCGCTTTCGCTTTCTTCTTTCCCGGGGGACTGGAAGAGATTCGGGGAAGTTTATCGGTTTAGTCAAGGATTGTGAGTTAGCCCAAGGAGGTGGAGAGCCTGATTTGCCCTCGATGCACTGGTTTTCTGCTGAGTAGGTGAGTTCTTGATTGCACTCGGAGCTAACACCCTCGAGGCATGAAGCTGAATGTGGGTGTTGGCGGTCCATGGTTTCTGATCTGACCGGTGAATGCAGCTCCACCATGTCATGGGTGACGCAGCTCTCAAGCTCCAGCGCCTGAATCTGGGTTTCCATTTCAGGAATGGAGTTGTAACCTTCCCAAGGCTTCTTAAGGTGCTGTAATCTCAACAGCGTTTGAAAGCTAGGTTCCTTGAAGGGCAAAAAGTGAGGGGATCCCACACTTTGTAGCATCTGAAGAAATGGGATTTTGTCCTCTAACATTGCAGCTGCAAAGTGCGGCTCTTGTTCCTCGAATTTCAAGCTCTCCGAGGTGAATCCTTGCTCCAAACAAGCCAAGTCCGAGTGCTCCCCAAAGAACTGCGAGGAAGAAAAGAAGTTAGACGAAAAGGCTGAAAAGAAGAGAGAGGAGGGGAAAACAACCTTCAATGGAAGCAAGGAAAAACAAACTCATGGATTGCGTGGGTTCCAGTAATTAAAGTGGCAGAGAAACAAAAGTGGACGAGAATGAAATAATGTTAAAGCGGAAACAGCAAGATAGTACTTCCAGGAAATTAATACGATGCATTAAATACAAGCATTTTGAGAAGCAAATGCAGTCTGTTCCCTGATTGTAGAGAAGAGATCCGAGAAAAGGGAAAGAAATGAGCTTAGAGACATACACAGGAGTTAATGGGTCCTTCAAGCCGCTCCATTACAGCGGAGCGGTTGCTGAAGTATAGGCCCTCAAATTCTCTCTCTCCTCCCCTCGGTGACCAACATTCCATACTGCGATACTAACAAAACAATAGCAATAAATGTAAGCCCCAAGAAGCAGAAGGAGACCCCATATCAACAGCAGAATATATTCCTTGTTCCTGATGCTAGTGATTGATACCCGCAAAAAGAATATATTAAATGCTTTGCCTTGAAGAATTCATGTTTCATGCGCAGAGAGACTCGAGAGAGCGTGGGAAGAACTAGTAATAGGGCATAGGTGAAGATGGGTTTAATACCAATATATGGTGAAGGACATGGAAATAGAAAGGGATGTGGTAAGAAACGAAGGGTGGAAATTACTCTAGTCTGAACATATATCAGATGCTCTTTTTTTTTCTAAGATATATCAGATGCTCTTGAAACTGAGAGAGTTGGTAAGACCGAGCAGAAGAGAGAGTGAGAGAGAGAGGTAGGGTTGTCTGGTTTACAAGGTCCCAAGCATTATTGGCGGTGTCAGTTTTGTCCAGCAGCAGGGACAGAGTTGTGGGGACTCCCTCTATCTCTAGGCATACAGCGAAGAAAGAAAAAAGTTTTTGGGAAAGTCCTGCGGATTGTGTCACCACTGACTAGTCCCTCTGATGATGGGTCATTGAATCTCCCACCCTTTTCTTTTCCTCAATCCATAAAAGGATCCTTTGTTTACTGTCACATAACCTTCAATCTGAAACTGCGCACATGGATTGCTATTTTACTAGTAAGACACCTCGCTATTTGAGTCAATAGTTTCTTTACAGATTCTTCTTTCTTCTTTCTAATTACTAATCAAAGAAGTCCTCTAAAGTTCAATAAATTGATTGACGATTGCAAATGATTCGTTTTACCAAAATTCTTTTACTTTCCAAAATTGTAGTTTTGTAAATATAATTAATTCATTTTTTAAAATAAAATAATTTCAAAATAATTTATCTCTCCCATTAAATTATCTCTTTTCATTACAATAAACTTATAAAATTTAGAGGTAAAGTCATAGTTAGCTTTGTAAGTATGAACAAAAATCAAATTGGTGCCCGTAACTTTCAAAAAGTCGATTTAAGACCCTTAATTTTGAAATTCATCAATTCACGCCCTCCCGTCCAAGTTAGGATGTAAAAATATTACTTTTTTAAAAAATATCATCTTTTTATTTTATTTTACTACTTTTTTCACAAAATTCAATAAAACTCCAATCTCCTCAAATTTTTACCACATTCTCTAAATATTTCAAATAGTTACTGTTTGCAAATGCTTAACTTTGAGCATTAGAATTGTGTAGCATGCTAAACACTAGTAAGTAAAAAGATTCCAATCTTAGCCAAAATATTGAGAGCTTAGCAGTAAAAAATGCATGTAATTATATATATTCTTTGCTTTCATCCATCTAAACCGCATCAAATAAAATGTAGCATCAACTATGTATGTGATTGGTCAGTACCAAAGACTCCATGAGATTATATATAGGCTGCATGATTTTTCATATAACATTCCATAGTTTCCATGATTAGGATAGGACTATAGGTCCAGAGGTCCAAGTTGACATTATCGCATGCATTTAAGGTGCAACGTTGAAGATTCTTTTTTTTCCAATGAAAAAAAACTTTATTTCACAAATTATTAGTTGCAACGGTGATTCCCAAGTACAGTAGGGCTCAAATTTTGATTCACAGGCAAGCGTCCTTGGTGTCTCATGAAATTGTCTCTAGTTCTTCTATTGCCGTCACTCCAATTATTGAACTTTCTTCTGGGTCCTATCTATGCCCACCAGTTGTGGTCATGGTTTGCATTCATTTCGTCGGGGACAGGGATTTTGTCTCGTAGGGAAGGAAGCACGTGATGATGGACCTTTTGCACTTCGATCCTACATCGAATGGGTATTTCCCCCATTCCATTCAATTTCCTCCTAAGCAGCCCAGAAAATTCTTTTTATGATTACAGGTTGACTTTTTATGTATTGCAATATACCAAAATGACTCTGAAAGCATACACCCAATGAACAGGACAAACATGTATTCCCTCCAGGTTTTGATCCTACGTAAATTTGGTCTTTTCTGCCCTAAAAACACGGTAAGTGGCCAAACAACTTAAAAGCCTTTTGCTTTACAATTTAGACGTATATAGGACATGATTGAGCTGCCATAGACAAAAGTTCACAGCTCGGAGGAGACTAAAGATTCCCCATTTCCTTACAAGGTGGCCACTTCTAGCCTACATGGACTAACATCGTCCTTGCGGAGTGAGAGGAAACAACCTGATTATCAAGGCACCAACATGTTACAATACAGTGTCGATCTGTGAGATGCCTGAAAAAGACAACCTCATAGAAGGGCCCCCTCCTACGGTTTAGCCACACAAATCAGAGGGATTCTCTTTCTCAAGAAAACTGCGAAAACTTACTTGTCTGCTAGCACCAGCAGTTGAGGACAAATTACCCTGCCCCATGTGAGCACAGTAATGAAAGTAAGTCTTTAGAATTTATCCCTGCATCTAATTTTTCAGAAAGACCTCGAATACTAACTTTCAACAACTTGCGAGAGACACTTTGGAATTGATGTGGTAATGGACCCGACGATCTAAATACATCGTATGGTGGTAGCAACCCGGATTCATTCCTTAGGCAGGAGGAATATTTCTCACTTCGTGAAGAAATAAGGCGCATTATGCATGAGAACAGAAACGAACTTAAAAGAGGAATTTGAAGAAAATGAACAATTTCCTTCAGGGATTGCAGCTAAAATGGACTCAATGGAACCTGTTCACGTGGGAGGCCTTTGCAGCTCTGAACAGCATTAGGGCCGGAGGCCTACCAGCAAGGATTTTGAGATGTGGTTGTGGAGAGGGATTGGATTGTGGTGATTCAGGCAAATAACTCTTATCCTCGATGTGTGGATTGGAAGATATATGAGACATTTGGAGACATTCGATGTATTACTTGGTTGTATGAAGGTTTTGATCCCCCTAATTGTGGTTTCTTTGTGGTTTGATTAAGTTTAGTATAGTTTTTTTTTTCCTGATCACTGTGGTTTAGTTTTTATTTGAATAAAGAGCTTTTATTCTGATAAAAAAAACATGCAGGATGTTAAGTACTGAGCTCCTTGGATGTGCAAAACAGAAAAAACAGGCATTTTTCCACTAAAAATTTATCTGATATAACGTTCAGAATCTCAAGAGCCGCTGGCCTTGAAGCTTAAGAAGTTGCCAAATTTCACGGTTTGCAGGCACAACCCAATCTCTACTTGTTTTGAGACACCGGAAACGGTGGTAGAGCCAAATCTCTGGGTCAGCTGCAGCACGCCTCTGGTGGAACTAAAGAATGTGATTTAGTTGAAAAATATATTCCGTAGTTAATGGGAAATAATGCATCGAGTATCTTCGAAGTAGATTAAAGGCTCCAAGAACTAAATACAGACTCACAATACAACTATGAGAGAGTATCCTCAGCCAAATGATGAAATAAATGATTTCCCCCTGTACTCACTTCCCCTCTGTAGAGCCCGCTAACGCTCTATCTGTATAGTTACATGACTGATGTTATACTCCCTTCTGAAATAATTTATTACATTGTCCAACACAATGTCTGCATTTGCCTATGGGTTGATTTTGACGTGGCAAGCCAGCAGGATCTTCCCCACTGTGATAGCCCATATATGCAGTTTATGAATTGCCACCACTTCCTGTTGGGATCAGAACTGTCTCTGATACAACTTGTTGAGCACGGAACGGAAAAAACCACAAACACAAGAAGACCAATATTTACGTGGTTCGGCAACTGTCTACGTCCACGGAGGAGAGTATTTTGATTTCGCTCACAGAATTAAAACTTTACAAACTCTCAACTCTCACACCGCACATTTCTCCTCACAAAGCTCTCTTTCAACCCACGGGTGCTCTTCCACTGAGAGTCACCCTTTCTCTCCACTCACTGGTGCTCTTTATCAGAGAGTCACACCGAACTCATTTACAAAAGTCCGTATTTATAGAGAAAAACGATCGAGAGAAGTGAAGAAAAACTTCAAGATTTACGGCTTGCAAATCGTCTTCATTTCGGTGCATTTAATTCCCTGTCGATGCAGCTGAAACCAAGCGTGATTTGCGGCTCACAAATCTTAACATTTGTGGCAACCTCAAATCACGACTTTTGGGTGGCGTGGATCTTCACGCCAACAATTCTCCCCCTCCATGTCACACAAAAGGAGAATATATCCTGACATCTTCAGTTGGAGGTTTTCATCCCAGCTATGTCCCAAATAGCTCCACCTACGACAACATGTCAGCTGAAACCTTCAGTGCTCTCTATTTGGAAGTCTCACCAACTCATACATCTGATTCTTCTGCAAGAGAATCTTTTCATCTTGCAACTCCTGTGCAAGGGAATCTTCTCATCTTGCATCACCTGTGCAAGGCATCTTGCATCTCTTGAATCAATCTCTCTTTGAGTTCTGACTTCACAAAATCTTCGTTGCTCCCCCTCATCAATAAGAAGAATATAATCTGATTCCGGAAATCTCTTCGACGGAATCAGTGACAACCCTCTCTCCATGGATGATCGTCAATCAGAGGAAGATCATCATCACTGGATCACTTGTTATGACCATACAACTTCTAGTGGAGTAGATAACTCCTGCTCAACACCCTCTTCTGCAGCTTCTAGTGGAGCGGGTAGCTGCACCCCTATGCTCAACATTCTCTCAGCAACTTCTGGTGGAGCGGTATCTTCTTCTCTCGCTCAACACCCTCCGTCACCTTCCTCTTCTAGGGAACCGTCCTGCGTTCCTTCAGTGTCTGTGGCAAACTGAAGCCGTCCAGGATTGAATAATATCTAGAGCACTTTTCATATCACCTGGGTTTGATAATCATCTGAAGCGATCAGCTCCAGGATCCTAAAACCTGTATCCAAATCTTCTAGTGGAGTGAGTAACTGTTCTCCAACTCAACACCTATCTCTGCAGCTTGGATACATATGCAAACACTTTGCACCTACTCACTCTCCAACGAGAGGAGAATATCTTTAAGCCAGACCACACTATCTCCGGAGCTTGAAGCTTCAACAGACCTGATAATGTTCTGCTCATAAAGTAACAGGATGCATATCTGTTACCACCAAAGATATCTCTGTAAAAGGGACCGTAGATCAAAGTGTACCAGGATCACCAACTTTGATCTTCTCTAGACTCTTTTTCTGCAAAGGGTTAGGCGCGATTTCCCTCATGGATGCGCTTTTCTCTGCCAATGTAAATAACCCTTTTTCCCTCATGTGTCTGAGTCTCTTATGCCACAGATTTAGAGATGCCTCATCTTCATCCGCTTTGAGGTCATCATCACATATCTTCACATGAGTCAATAACGTGTCACACATGTGTCCAGAAGTGACAACCACAATACCTTTCGTCAACATCCAGGTATTGTTGCTGAAGCGGTTGTCATAGCCCTGGCGGTAAAGGGCTGACACAAATATTGGATTTAGCTGGAGGTTGGGCACTTGTATAACACCATGATAAATGATACATTGGATTTTTTCTGATCGTCTACACCAGCGATCTTAGAGAAACTAGAGTTTCCTCTTTTCACTGTACCATAGTCTCCGACTCCATGAAGAAGTCTTTGCGAGGAGCGACGTGGTAGGAAGCTGCTGTGTCTACCACTCATCTGCATCCGTACTTGCAACATTAACACAACCTTCTTCAAAATCTCCAGGAAGAGTGAATAAACTTTCACCATCTTCCTCTTTCCCGGCTAGTTGCTAGCTTTCATTTCTCCAGCTTTTGGTGGAGGAGGTGACAACGCCTTCTACTCTACACCATCTGCATGTTCTGCAATGTCTAGTGGAGAAGGTGACAACGCATTCTACTCAACACTCTCTGCATATACAGCAATATCTGGTGGAGGAGGTCACAACGCCTTCTACTCAACACCCTCTGCATGTGCTGCAATGTATAGTGGAGGAGGTGACAACGCCTTCTACTCAACACTCTCTGCATCTACAGCAATATCTGGTGGAGGAGGTGATCCACCCTCTACTCAACACCATGTATCCCCCTGCAGTATTTGGTGGACGAGGTGACAACACCCTCTACTCAATACCTCATCATCTCCTGCAGTCTCTGGTGGAGGAGGTGACAGTAACCTCTACTCAACACCGAGCCATCTCCTGCAGCATCATGCATAATCCCCGGAACCAGAATTCGCCATTGATTTGCCTATATTTGAGGCTCAAATGGCTTTTTTCTCTATATTCGGACTTGAATCTCGCAAAACGGAGCACACAATTGCGTCCAGAACGGTCGAAATAGTTGGGAATAAGTCTGGTCCGGCCCAAAAATGACAAAAATTGGGCCCAAAGTGCACAAAACTCGAATCTGGAATATTCTATCCAGAAACGGAATATTCCGTCCAACGTAACGGAATATGCTTCGAAGATGCTGCTGCCGTTAATGTTTTCCGTCACCATTAACTCAGCGAGTTGACTCGTCCCAACTCGGTATGACTCGCCACAACTCGGTCTGAATCGCCCTAACTCGGTCTGACTCGCCGAGTTGACACAGTAACCCGGTCATGATCCGAACCCGGTTCGAAGACCCGAACCGATCCGGTGTCCGCCTAGCGCGTGCTGCGCGTGTATAAACGCTCTTTCCTCCTCCCGAGCGTGTGATGGCGCGTGCGCCAAACTGTCGGTTGTTGGCGGCGCGTGGAGGAGCGTGGGGAGAGTGGGGACACGCTCAGAAGCTTCTAACGGCGCGTGTGAGTGTGTCCATTTGACCCCTGGTTTGTACCGTTGTGCTCGTTTCGTTGCGCGAAATTCCCAGTTAGTTCCAAAATTTCATTTGGACACATATCCGGTCTCGGCCGAACGAAAATTCCGGCCACCTGTCGCCTCTGATACCACTTGTTGAGCACGAAACGGAAAAAATCACAAACACAAGAAGGCCAATATTTACGTGGTTCGGCAACTGCCTTCGTCCACGGAGGAGAGTATTTTGATTTCACTCACAGAATCAAAACTTTACAAACTCTCAACTCCCACACCGCACATTTCTCCTCACAAAGCTCTCTCTCAACCCACGGGTGCTCTTCCACTGAGAGTCACCCCTTCTCTCCACTCACTGGTGCTCTACATCAGAGAGTCACACCGAACTCATTTACAGTCTTATTTATAGAGCAAAACGATCGAGAGAAGTGAAGAAAAACTTCAAGATTTACGGCTTGCAAATGGTCTTCATTTCGGTGCATTTCATTCCCTGTCGATGTAGCTGAAACCAAGCGTGATTTGCTGCTCACAAATCTGGACATTTGTGGCAGCCGCAAATCACGACTTTTGGGTGGCGTGGATCTTCACGCCATCACTTCCTCCATTTCTAATATCCCCTTTTCCAGCTTCCTCGTGTCTATCTCCCGTGGTGTGCTCTCCATCAGAACTTCAAGTATGTTCATGATCATTTAAATCGTAGTCCCCAAAACAATAACTGAAAAGATTAAGGTGCAAATCGTATCAATTATCTTACACTCAGGCTTATACCATATGATTGCTCCTCCAATCATGACTCCAATGCTCTGGATGGAGTCACCAAGTACATGAAGATAAGCTCCCTGGACGTTTATGTGCTTTCTCTTCCTCTGTTCATGTCCAGTTGTCGGCTTATCCAGCAGGGTTTGGGAATGATCGTCGTGATGGTCTGCATGTATTTCATGACCATGACTGTGTGCAGGATCTCCATGAACATGTTCCTCTTCTGGGTGCTCCTCATGATGATGATGATGAGCAGAAATTTTCATTCCATGGTTGTGGCTAATACCATGACCATTTTCATTCATGTCCGTGGCCATGATTATGTCCGTGACCATGATCATGGCCTAATACCAAAGCCATGATGATATTGACCACTAAACCAAATGTGGCAATAATGAACATCAAAAAGCCATTCACGTCACTTGTGCCATTAATAAGTCTAACAATTGCTTCATATACCAGAATTCCTGCAAGTAACCAAATGAGTTGTATGGAAACCAAAGCACCAAGAATCTCAACCCTATAAAATCCGTAGGACTGACGGGGAGTGGCTTCCCAACCAGCAGCCCATAAGGAGAACAAGGAGATGGCGAAGGCTGCAACATCTGAAAGCAAATGTGCTGCATCAGTCAATATTGCTAAACTATTGGCTTTGATCCCACCAACTACCTCAACTGTCATGAAGACAACACAAAGTACCACTGCTATCAAAAGCTTGCGCATTGAAGCTGATCGTTCTTTAGCATCCTTAGAGTTGGATCCAGCCTCCAAGAATCCACAAGGTGCTTCCCCACAAAACTTGCTCCTCCAAATGGTCCTCTCTCCGGTAGGAATATCTATACTTATTTCAATAATCTGCCGACTTTGAGAGTTTTGCTCATCCATCTGTAAATTCCCAGACGACAATGAAAATCCCAAAATGGACTGAGCTACTGGGGGGCCGGTGGGGGCCATGCTCCCCCCCAGCTTTCCAAAAATCCTTAAAAAGATTTTTTTTTTCAATAGTAAAAAAATATATTTTTTAAGATTTTTTAGATTTTTTTGGATTTTGGCCTCTCCAAGATTTATTTTGTAGAAAAATAGAAATTGAAGGAAGGATTGGAAAAAGAAATTGCTCCAAAGGCACCATAGACTCTCAAAGAATCCGCGTGTGCGTGTGGTGCATCATAGACTCCATGTCTTGCACTATAGCAAATACAAGTTAAAGCTCTCCACTAATAAATGCAATCCTAGAAAGAATGAGTTCTCATGTAGGACACTTTAGTAAATTCCCAATCCCAAAATATAATATATAATAATACTTTTTTTGAAAACACTTTTAACATATTTATATGTAATTGGCCCCCTAAGATTCAATCCAGGCTTTGTCCCTGTCGATCACTTACGCAACTGTGGAAGCAGAACAAGACATAGTTAACCAAAACAGAACATCATCAATGCACTACTGAATTGTTAAAAGAAGCTAGTCAGTTAACTTGTTATAACATTCTTTCTAGCAGACTTCAGGTTTTACTATTGGTAAATGATGTTGAGAAGTCCTCCAGCGGGCATGGAAACAATTCCAAGTGAAAAAGAACATTCAAGAAAAAGTGATTTATTAACAGCAAATCACTGTAATTATGCAGAGTGACTGAACCTTACAAGTTAACAATCTTGTGTTACCTTTTTGAAATTATGGATTCTCAAAACTTGCCAAGAATAGAAAGTGATATTTTGAAATCATAAACAAAATTGCTTTCCCCAAGGAAATAATCTGGAATACATCAGCACATCAACTTGACATGTTATGATCACCTATTATATACATCAAAATGAACCAAACGGCCAGCTTGAAGAGGAAACAAATGTGTCACGGGTACCTAGCCATTAGCGGACTCGAGATTGTTAATGGGTAAATGGAAGTATAGACTTGTTCCAGAAAGACAGAACCGAAACAAATAGCAAAGTAAAACGTACATATCTAAAGTAACATGAGAAAAAGCTGGTCCTATATCATTCTATTGACTCATATTCTGCTGAAAATTTTTTTTACGTGGGACTTCATAAGCGAACACCTTAAATTCTTTTCAAATTCTTCACTTAAATTTCACTACTTATATACTTTTCTATTCCTTTTAGTGGAAAAATTTCTGAAGATGCAGACCAGGGTTAGAACCGTAAGATTTGTCTACACTTGCTTACGAAACTATAGGTAGAAAAATGAAATCAGGCTAGGGAACTCAAGCGAGCAATTCCCTTGAATCCTTGGCTGAAACCAACACCAGCCGTATCATTTGGCCTTTTCTTTTCTTTCTCTGATTATCAATTCCACTACTATTTGATAAGCACAACATGGGTAAGACTTCAACAGCATAATAAACGAAACATACATTCCAAACTCATGACAAAAGCATATACCTTTGACGTTCGTCTGGAACTCTCTTGATCCCAGGAAAACATAAACCAAAAGTCAACTTTAAAAAATAATAAACAGAATTTTGACGACGGAAAATAGTTACAGCAATCATTTGAAATTGACAAGGAAATAAACAGCAAATGTGCGGAGCTATTGCCCTTGTCAAGAGGGATTCCTACCTTCGATGTTCTTCTGGAACTCTCTTGATCCCAGGAGACCTCGTGCCTCAGAGACCCACCCTTTTCTTTTGACTCTTGAATGTCGAGCCCGGGTGTCAGTCTTGTTGGAATGGTTGTGAAGGCCCTCGGGATCAGAAGCGAGGAATATGAGAGTAGGGTTTTGACCCTATCAACATTTGACATCTAGTCCTAACAAAACTCAAAACAAGAGGGTGAGGTTGGTACAAATTACAATCAAATTAATTTCAATATTTTCACATTAATTTCAATATTTTTCATTTAAATAAATTACTTTAACTCTATTATTTTGTTCAACACTTACTCAATTCTGGCCTCCCATTATTTTAAAATCACTGCCTGGCCAACACATTGTATCGGTACTGAAAATATGATCTAGCTATACGCCAGTTTGGTTAGTTGTGAGTCGTGACTAACTTTTCTGTGATCGGTAAGAATTTGCGTTTACTTTTTTTTTTCTACTGTACAAACTGTAACGCCTCAATCCTTCGAACGACCTCCTCCATTCCATGTTGGCTAGCAATTTCATGCATCCATGCTGCCAACTTCAAATGGTTGCGCTTCTTCTGTTTCCTGAAGTTTCTCTCTCTGGAAGGAAAAGGCCTCGAGACCTTATCTACTTGTCTATATGTTTTGCAATTCTGCACACATCATTGACTTTAATAGGCCATTACTTCGACCTTCGAATGTTATGACTATACCGTCATGTTCTATTCTTCTAGTGCATATTTACTTAATTAATGAGTGCATTGTTTATAGAATGGAAAAATCTTATTCATGATGAATTATAGTGTATATTTACTTAAATAAGGACTAAATACTGCAAGCTTAACATTGTCTGAAACTATTCATGTAGTATTGAATGCTATAAGGCATATATACTTACTCAATCCTAATTGCATTAATCAATTTATATAATAAAAAAATTGAAGAGTGTCTCAATTCATGACCACGACCCTTAGAGAATTAATTAAGAATCTAAAAATAGTCTCAAATAAAACCATGCACAACCAGTGGCGGAACCAGGATTAAAATCCATGGGTGTCGAACTTTAAAGGTGAAATGACAAAAAAAAATCATTCGTAATGCAAAACATTGTCTTAGAGTTACAATGTTGAAAATTAAGGACTAAAAGCATTAAAAATATTGGAATACATGTACCGTAATATGTACTGCGACTGAGAGGTGACAATTGGATCCTACAAGTTTGCATCTCCTAAAAATGTTGCAAAATAACTTTGTTCTCAATAGTTTTAAAAACTTCTTGCTCGATGTACACTAACATGCAATCATTCATGCAGTTATCTCACATCTTATTACGCAAATCACTCTTGATGATCTAATTCAAGTTAATTCCCTAGTTAATATCTAAAAATTTAGAACAAATTACAGATGATTCTGATGGTTGAGGTCTTGATGCCACTAGAGGTTGTCTTTCATATATTTTTTTGGCTATTACCACAACTGGGGTCTGTCTTTTTTTCTTTTTTTTTTTACAAAAGGTTACTGGGATGAATTTGTAATTTACTTTCTCTAGATTCTATGGATTTGGAATTGAAAGATATTCACATTCTCCAAAGCAACTTCCACACACAAATCAACAATTGGTGGCCAATCATGCTCTGAATAATAAAAACAAAATTTTCAGAATAAGCAAAATTTAGTAAAAGAGTTCCTTAGATAAACATATCCCAAAAGTGGTCAGAACTTTGGTTTGGCCTATACAAGGATCCTAAACAAACACAACATTTTTCAAGGTCCCTAATAAAAATGAAGAAACAGATCAACATATGGAGAAAGAAATGAAGTGGTCTTGATTGTGAATAAATTAGGAGCAAAGAGTAAATAATTTTTTACTAACATAAATTTAGCAAGATAGCAGGAAGTTACCCCTCAGTTGAAGAACTTGAAATCGATGCAAAACAAAAAATCATAATAACTGTATATTTGTCTCAGTTATTATGTAGCACTAGGAGCAAAATCAATGTGTAGAAAAAAAATTGTTTTAGATATGATACCCATTAAGTCTAGTTGGCCTGGACTTGATGAGTATCGGACCTAGCCAACTTAGGAAGAAAAAGAAAAAGAAAACAAAAAAACAAGTGTAAATTTTTTTTTGGCAAGTAATGGGTAGTAGACGCACGTGTTTGATACCCCTTGCGTCCGCCACTGTGTACAACAAGATCATTTACCCACTACAACAAAACATTATGTCCCAAAAAACTCTTTTGGGACGGATTTCGTCCGTGGCCCGTTTAGTGCCAGTAATACAGTCACTAAAGGCTTTTAGGACGGAACACCAAAAAATTCTTCCATATCAATAGCATGGAGTCGAAAATCCCACTGTTCCGTCCTAAAAGAAGCTGCATCGTTGGAACATAATCGCATGGTGTCGAAAATCCCACTGTTCGAACGACCTCACACTCCAACTATTTGAAACGTTAGAACATTATCCGACTATGTATGGCATGGCATTTGATAGACAAGACGTTCCAACGACTACTTCCAAGGACATTCGATGCTGTTCAAAACTGTTCCAACGGTTGAAAAAATACGTTCGATACTGTAATGACTCGAACCATGAAAACCTCTAGCGTTGTCTTATTGTAATGGAAGCCGTTGTTAAGTTGAGGTTATGGTCAGTGAAAGGATTGTTAAAGCAACATGATTTTAAGTAATATACAACATCAAGACCCTTTATTCAAGACTTCCTTCAAGATATACCACAAAACAGTACTACTTTTGCCTTCTATATACATACTACAAAACTTTGGCTCAGGTCAACTACTACATATTTACATTCTACACCAGGTCTCAATCTTTTACTTTATTTTACTCCGCTTCCGCTTCCTCTTCATCATCATTGATTTCTATAAAATCAGAAGATCATGGTCCATTTCGATGCTCCATTCCAACTTCCATAGCAACATGCTGTTGGAATCGAGAGATCGCAGCGGAAAGGATTGTTGAATCAAAGCAGCCCAAGCGTTTTGTCTCATTCAGATTCACGCACACAGCTTTGAGAGAGAATTTAGAGAGAGAAAATATTCCGTGAAATGATTTCGTTAAAAATGAATTCTCTACTATCTCAAATGATTTCTGAGCTATTTATAATGGTTGGCTCAGAACTCAACTGTGCTATAGTGTGAGATCCTTAGGGATCTCAAATCTCGGCTGTAGGATCATCATGAAAAACTCTTTTTCATTAACCCCCTTATATTCTATAATCCGAATTTATGAGCTTCTACAAATTGTGATCATGCCCATTATCACAATTGACCCCCGAGATAATGAAATTATTTTTGTGAAATCCATTTTGCTAACAATTATACGCTTATTTATCCTTCTACCATACTATATTCTACATGAGCTAATCGGACCGGAATAATATCACTGATTATTCCCGTTGGACAAAATATTATTACCGGAATAAAATATAATAGAAAAAAATAAAATAAAAAATGATCTAATACCTACTTTATATACTGCTCGATCTCCATGCAATTATTAGGCAAAATTATAAAGCGTGTCTGTGAGACCCTGTATTGCATTTTTGCTATTTACTCTATGTAATTGTTTTTGGATTTAAATTAAGGGGTTGTTGTTTGATCAATGTAAGATATTAAAATGATTATGATATTTTGAATTATAAATTTTATTAAGTATTTTCATTATGGTTGTGAAATCATGTTAGTATAATTTGTTATGTTCATCATGGCCGAATTACCTCAAGGTAAATTTTCTTTATGAATTAATTTTCAAATTGGCCTATTGTAAGGGATATTATTATGCTACCATGATTTATTAAATTAAATGCCAAGAATATTTGGACTGTATTTTATTTCTTATTGTTGCTGAAATTCTTTAAGTAAATTCATTACATATTAGTCTATGGTTGTGAAATTCTATGTTAGTGCATGTAGATTATCCCATGTCCTTATTATGTAACCTTAATCTCCATTAGGAAGCTTTAAGCTTCATTAGGAGAACTAAATGATAAGTTAGTGTGCTTATAAAGTAGTCCATGTGAAAAAGAGAAAAGAAAAATAAAGTAATAGATAAATGAAAGTCAAGAGAGGTGTAGAAATCACGTGAGTGGCAAGAGGTGTAAAAGTGGGTGTTAAGGAGGAATCACGTGAAAGTCTTGAAGTCAAAGAGAAAAATAAATGAAAGGAAATGAAGGAGAAAAGACAAAAACCTTCAACTAGCCGGCCATATCACCCAATAGCCATGGGCGATACAAACAAAGGTCATTCTCTCCCTTTTCTCATGTTTTAGGCTAGGTTCATGTTGCTTTTTTTGCACTTCACTCTTCACCGTACACCATTCAGCACTCAGCTCATCTTTTGACCGAAACACTCAGCTCACTTCATTTCACTCAGCTCGTTCATTTGGCCGAAAACCCTCTTCATCTCTCCATAGTATTCTCTTCTCCCACGCCACTTCCAGCAACTCCACTCACCTCACCCCACCTTAAGCCTTATCTCAGCACCTATCTTGCTCACACTCAGCCCATTTTAGCCACACAAGAGAAGGGAGAGTGACAGAAACCGAGAGAGAGAGAGTTTGGTTGTTGGCCAAATAAGGTAGAAGGAGAAAGGAAGGTAAAGGATATGATCCCTTTGCATATTCATCTCTTTGCTCTTTTCTTTCTTAGATTCTGACGATGTGTATTCTAATGCTAGGTATTCCCTAACCATCACTTGTGTCTAGCTATAGAAAGGTAAGCTAGGGTTCAGTTCTCTCAAAGAAAAGACTTTCTGTTTTGGCCGAATGGGCTTGTTCTTCTTGTGTTCATTTTTCCTTTGGAAATGTTTGAATAATGGATTTTATCTTGGATGTGATTGTTGGAGTTGTTGTTGTGATGTTGTTGTTGATGGAGGAAGGGTTTAAGCCACGGTTTTGGGCTAAGAATGTGATGCATGTATCTAATGCTAGTTGTGGCCGAATGGAGTATTTGTGGTAATCTTGGATGTTTGCTTTTGAAATGCGATATTAGTCATGATTTTGCTGTGATATGTCCATGGGTTAGCTTAGAAAGGAATTTGAAAATAATGTTGCTTTGAGATTTGAACATGCATCTAAAGCTTTATGGATTTGATGTTGGCCGAATAGATTAAACTTGAAACCAAGTTAATATTGTTGAAGTATGGATTGGTTAGAGGTAGTACGGTTTCATTCCCATCCATGCATGTGATTAAAGATGGATAATGGAGATCTGTGGAAACGGTTTTGCTTTAGCTAGGGCTGAAAATAGGCTAGCTTGTTAAAGTAGAAATGAACTAGGTGCATATGGAAATTGAAGTTAAGATCTTTGATTTAAGTGTTGTCATGTTGCTGATGTAAACCTAGATTTTGGATGTGAAAACCTTGGAGAATTATGATGTTTACGGGTTCGGTCAGTGGTCTTAACCTAGGGGCAACTGGGATTAGATTATGATAACTTAATATAATTATGTAAATGGAAGATAGGGTTCATTGGAGCCGAATGGTGCTGCTGCCCTTGGTCATTGGATGCACCTTTTGTTAAGTTTTCTTAAGGGTTGTTTGCTGTTAAGGAGTATGTTGATGAAGTTGATTAGAACAGCAAGTCAATAAGAGAAAAGGAGGTTAAGTTGGTGGAGTTTGATAGACATTAGGTTTGGTAAAGGTATAGAACAAAAAAATTAAGTTGGACATATTATGAGTTGCTGTTTTGGCTTAGAATTTTTAGTATGAAATGTTATTGCTGAATTTTATGAATAGGCTTTGAAATCAACGATGTCGATGGGAAGGATCAATGTACTTAATTGATCATAAGTGGGATATATAGTAGTCCAATCAGCAACCTTGTTGGAGATGTTTGATGCTTATATTTGATTGTTTTTCTTGAAATTGTTTTATGAAAGCTAGTTACAGAAATCTTTTGTAAATGAAATCATAATTTCAAAGATACGTACTTTTGGAAAACTGAAACGTTTATAAGTATTTCTTTTGTATGTCTATTTGATTAGTTTCCTAAGCGTCTAAAAAAAGTGACGTATTTGACTCGCTTGTAGGCGAAACTTCATACCGAAACTCAAGAAGATCGAGGTAAGTGGAAGTAAGTAGAAACTTACACTTATACAAAAACTAGAATGGTACACATCATGGTTTTTCATGAACGTGCATGGCATCATAAGCAAGCATGACATGACACGAGCATTTGTATGATTTCTAAAAGAAGTTTTTATGCAAATGGAAGTATGAAAGTTTTATGACAAGTTACGTTCAGGGGGGGCTCTGGTCAGTACCGTACCATCAAGAAGGACACCCATACGGAAGGACGAATGCAAGAAGGATGGGTGATCCTAGAGGTAAGGGCAACCACACTGAAGGATGAATGAGAGAAGGTGTGGACCTCTAAGGGTCGTGTCTAGCCACCAGGCTTGAGGTCACTTCAAGGGCTAGCTCGACCAGATGTAATGTCTCCAAGGGTAATAGGAGACGGTTCCAATGGGAATGCACAACCAAGACTTCAGGGGTTAAATGAAGTGTATGTAGCCCACAAGATAAGAAGTGAATACTTTTCAAGGACCATGTGTCATTTTAAGTTTAAGAGCATGTTTTCAAGAGCAAGTGCATATGCATACGCAAACATGAAACATGCATACACATCAAGACTTATGAATACTCATGATTTTCATGTTCAAGTCATAAGCTCATGTTTACAAGTTTACATTTTCCCTTACTGAGTCTTTTAACTTACAGTTTTCAAAAATGTATCATTCCAGATGTTTCAAGTGAGGGCAGTCAGGAGGATTATTTGTCTTGAGAAGGAAGATTTCTTATGTATTTCGATGCTGTGACTAATGATCGATGTGATAGTCACTTAGGAAATGTATAGTTTATGTGTTATATAATTAAGCTACAACTCATCTTTCGTGGAATATTATGTAGTTAAGTTATGAAGATTCCTTTGGCCCGTCTCTCTCTCGATTTTATTCCACTGTTAAGTTTGGTTAAGTTCGCTGGAGCTTTTTCTCGAGATTGCTCGCAGCTGTCATTGCCCTACGGGATAGCGTTTGGGGTGTGACAGTGTCCCTCTGCGAGTCCAGGAAGTAATTAATTTTATCACACTGCACAGAAATACTTAATTAGCTCATGGCATCATATGATGAAATTAAATTTATCAAATAATTACAATGCCAACAATCATAGTGCAAATAATAAAAATAATGATTTTAGAATGTGTAGACACGGTATGACTTAAGTACAACAAGTCAAAGATAAGAGCTCATGTGAGCTCATCCACAACAATCACAACTCAATACATAACTAGAAATAGAATTCACATTACCCAGCTTACCGAACATTTTTACCAAAGAATCAACCTTGGCATTCAACATGTTTATGCCATCTGCATCATACATACTTGGAACTTTCTTAGGCGTATCTCTTTCATTAGACCACTTATAATTGTTAGAGGTCATTTCTTTTAACTTGTATGCCTCTTCTGTTGACTTACTCATTAAAGTACCTCTTGCAACTGCATCTATGGTAATCCTGACTGAATGTGTTAATCCATTATAAAAATTTTGTGCAAATAGCCAATCAGGAAGACTATGATATTGACACTTCCTTCGCAAATATATAAATCTCTCTCATCCTTCATATAAAGATTCACCATCAAGGCATTTCAGGTAGTGAAAGAGTTAGGCGCTTTGGAATTCAACAGACCTTGGCTTTGTCCTTTAGAACATATAGAAAAAGTTGGAGTCGAATAACATAATCACTAACTCAAACTTGTTCTTGAAATTGGCCCCTGGCCCTTGAAAACATTTCCTTCATAACTTGTGGGCTACTTACGCTCCATTTAACCCCTGGAGTCCGGGTTGTGCGTTCCCATCGGAACCGTCTCCCTTACCCTTGGGCACTTTTCATTTGGTTGAGCTAGCCCGTAGTTGCCCCAGGCCTGATGGCTAGACACGACCCTTAAAGGCCCACACCTTCTCATTGTCCTTCAGTGTGGTTTGCACAGCCTCTTAGGATTCACCCATCCTTCTCGCATTCGTCATTCGGTATGGGTGTCCATCATGATGGTACGGTACCGACCAGAGCCCCTTGACTTAACTTATCTTTCCATAAAACTTTCCATACGACATTGCATAAAAATTAGCTTTAGAAAAATCATGCAATGCTCATGTCTTGCCTTGCTTGCTCGAAATAGCATGCTTGTTCATGAATCAATGCAGTGTGTCATTCCAGATTTCATAAAAGTGTAAGTTTCTACTTACAATTTCCACTTACCTCGGTCTCCTTGATTATGAATAAAGGTATGAAGATCGCCTACAAGCGATTCAAACACCTCTTAGTTACCAGGAATTAAGTACATAAACATACAAGATAATATTTTTATATAACTCGGTTTTTTCCAAAAATATATTTCTGAAAAAATATTATATCATTCTCAAGGGTTTACATAGAAAACTCTTATTAATAAATTAAGAAAAGTATTTAGCAAATCAACATATCCTATTAGCATCTAAGTCCAAAATCAATAATCTAATGGTACCAAAATCCAAGTTTTGCTAATTACCTTAACAAGTACCAATCCGAAGTCTAAGTTCCATCATTTATACTTAATTAACTTGCAAGATTTCTCTTAATACTAAATCTAGGTTTTAATCTCTAATTCATTTAGCCAAAATACAAATTTTACTTATACATCACATGAAATTACATTTTAAATTACTAATCTTTTGGCCATTAGGGTTTCCTTCACTACATCATTCGACCATGCCATGAACAACATCCAAAACCTACTTTTAGTCAATGGCAACATCACATGTATTGTTCATTCAATCATCCATTCACTAGATCTAGCATTTAAAGAGACTAATCGCAAGATATCTCAAAGGAACCCAACATGCATTTGGCCAATGGTAGTGTAAGCCAATACCCGAAACCCTAACATGCATATTCTTCTATTTCCATTTCATTGTCCATAAGCAACTTACAATCCATTAACATTCTCATGTATACAAGACCAGATCTGGCATCACAGCACAACCTAAAGTGTTCTAAGCTCAAGATCTAGCAAGAACAAAGCAACTAAACTCAAGATCCAACTAAAAAAAGACATTCGGCCATTAAAGCTTTTATTCTCTAAGTCATTCGGCCATGAATCAACCACATGCATCAAATCTTCATCTCCAACATAGATCCCATCCTCCATGATCAGTTTCACAACCTAGGATCTACCAATTACAAAATGACTTCAAGATCTAGCAAGATCATACATTCGGCCAACACATCATTTTGCACCAACAACCATGTTTGGCCTTACCTTGATGATTGGACACAAGCATTGCTTAAAGGAGAGCATCTAGCATAATAAAACATCTTAGGTCAGAAATTATAAAGAACTCAAGCCAAAACATCATATGAAAATCAAGTCTACCTCTACCTTCCACTAGTCACACGGTTTTCACTAAAATCCTCCCTTAACCTCAACTTTCGGTTCCACCTTTATGAATGGTTCCAAGGGCTGAGATTTGTGTCTTCAAGGTGCTAAGATAGAGGTTTATGGTGGGGAAAAGAGAAGTGTTCAGCATCTGAAGGTTGCTTGAAGAAACAAGGCAATACTTGCAACTTTGAGGTGATTTGGTTTCAAGAGAAGGAAAACAAGACTTAAGCCAAAGGAGAGGAGTTTCGGTCAAGAGAGTTGAATGAGAGTGCTATTCGGCCAAGGCAAATGAGCATTTGAAATGTGAAGGAGTGGGGGGGTAATTCGTAGAAGGCTAATTTGAATCTCACTAGATTCAATTATGACAAGGACAAGAGAGTTGAAAATGACAAGAGGAAAAAAGGGGTGAATTTGGTGGGGTGTGACCGACCAATGCATGGTCACTTTCACCCTTTTCTCTCACTTTCTCTCACCTCATCCCTTGTCCCCTTAAGTCTTGCCCTCCCACGTGAAAATCCTTGCCATTTCACTTCAATTGCTCTCTTTTTTGGCTTAGCTTTCACGTGAACATCACCATTTCATAGATTTTCTCTTCTTTGTCTTGTCTTGTCAATTTAATGCTTATCTTATCTCTTCTTAACTCTTCGCATGGACCACAACTTTAAGACTTTCCCCCCTCCTTGCTCTTCACGTGCTACACCATTCTAGACTCTTCTCACTTGTTGCATTTCACTTATCTTCTTTTACCTCTCTTATCAAATAACTATTTCAACTTATCACGCACATATGTATTCTAACTTATCTCCTATAAGCACTTTAGCTTATCTAGTTCAATCTCATAACTTATCAACTTATAAACATGATAACCTATCTTAAAATAATTGCTCTAGCCTATCTCTAAGATAGCCACAACAACCTATTATCTTAAAAGCTCTCTAGCTTATCACTATGATAAGCAAGTGTGCTTATCAATTAAATTCTCTTCAAGCTTGTCATATATTTAGTAGCTTATCATATAATATCTATAATGATAATTCAAAACTAATAATTAAGGCCACATAATGATGATCAATGCTACCTATTAAAGACACAAAATTATTTAAATGCTTACATGAAGTTCATGATTTTCTACTTAATTATTTTCGGTCATAATATATAAATCTCTCTTCATAATTTAATTTCATGGATTATGGAATATACTAAGCAAATGGAAAATATAAATCCTTAAAAGAAACTTACCTAGCAAGTTTCGGATCTTAGGGAAAATAAAATTTAAACTTGCACTAAAACTTCCACAATGAAAAAGAAATTATTTAAAGAAAAATTCTTGAAATAAAATTTCATAATAGTTAATGTACCTAAGCTTAGGTCATACATTGGCCAAAAATATGGCCCCATAATTTAAATTAAAAGCTAATTCATAGGAAATAACAAAAGAGATAAACAAGGTCTCACATTTAGTGTCCAATATGATGCTTACATTTTGTTTGAAATGAAATGCTAAAGAGAGTCTTAAAGCCCATTGATAGCATTCGGGTACCTGTTTTGGAGGAGCAGATTTGCTCCTCGATTTTTATGATTTCTTTAACCATTTCAGCACCTTAATTAGAGCTAAAATGGACCTCTAGGTGATGAATTAAATCTGGAATCATTTAGTTGATTTGATGACAAGGGGCGTCGGAAGAAAGAGTGATGTCCTTGAGGATTTGGTTGTTGGAAATTTTGAGTTGAGATCAATGCTACCGTTGGACATTAAGGCCTCGATTTGAGGTTAACTATGAAATTAGGTTGCTAAATTCTTTCAATAGTGGCTTAGCTTATTAGCAAACCAAACCTTTTAATTAGTGATTCTATTGTCAATGGGCCTTGTCAAATATCTTTAGGTGGCCCAATACTTTACCTTGACGGGACCCGAATGAAGAGAGAGAGAAAGGATGTGAGTTTGGGCCTTAGGGCACGTGAATGCTGAATTTGCCCGAGACCCAATTAATTAACCTAAAGCCCTATCAATGCCCAACATTATTAAACCCTTGCTTATTGACCAAATCAATAATTTTTCTCAATAATAGTAATTGCTCAGCATAAAAGAAATTGTCAAGACAAATTTTTTTTTTCTGGGTAAATGTCACTAAGAGAAATGAAGTTATTAAACTGGAACATCTAAAGTTTTATTATTTCCACATTATTGCTTTTGGTTTTATGAATTTTCCTTATTAAATTGGACGTTGCCAGCTTTTAATTTTGCCAATCAAAGGGTATTTTGTTCAATTTACATATCTAAGTGTCAGGAAAAAAATTCAAATAAAAAAACATATAAACTGTAATCGAAGTCACTACATATTCACAAATAAACAGTTATGTCCCAAATATGTAAATAAAAAACCCAAATCCAAATAAACATAGTCACAAACAGATAAATAAAAACATAAATCCAAATGTATGTCCAAAATAGATAGTAAAAACAAAATAAAAACATCAAGGTCGGACATCATCATGGAAAGTCGCGAAGTCATCAGGAATATCTCCGGGGATCTTCTGTGGATCTACCTCTGTCTTGAACTCATCCAGGGTCTTCTTGATTTCTTCCAACGTGGCGTCGACATTCTTCAAATGACCGACGACCGTCTTGTTGCGCAGCATCGCAACAGTGGAATCCCTCTCAAAGGCGGCTTGGAGCTTCTCTTGGTCTTCCTGGAGCCACTGCATCTCCTGCTCCAAATTCTCGACAAGCTCTTGAAAAGGCCGTAAAGCAAACCTCACAATCGCACTAACACGGCTGTCGAGGTCCGTAAATAGTTGGGCCACTTAGGGACAAGGCACTGCAGGCACTCCGGTCTCAAGAAGTGCCTCTAATATGCTCGGTCGTGTGTCGGTCGATGACCGTGCTGCCTCCTCAGAGGTCGCTGGTGCTCTACGAGCGAACCGTCTAGTCAATGCCACCTCCTACCCCCTGCTACTAGACAAGGTGAACTTGTTCAGTGCCCTCATAACCCCCTTCCAAGTCTCACTGTTATCGATCACGACACCCCAAGAAGTGAGCAATTGAGTCAGGAACACGTTGTATGGGAGAATATAATCCTTAATTCCCAAGTCTCATCCACGATCAACTCGAACATGTATAGCGGGAAATAGATCCGCGTCTGCTGACCCAGCAAGTCCATGTACTAGGCTGTAGTGAAGGGGCGCTCTATGCCATGAGTTCTGCCATCCACGTTCGGCGTCCAAATGAGGTGCAAAATCCACCAAAACGATAAGAACTCACTCTGCTTGATTATGCTGCCAACAACTAAAGAAATTTTTCTCGTCATCAGAGTCCACAGGTCATACTCTGATTTCCTTTGCTCATCCGTCAGCAGCACCGCCGGAAATGAGGGGGTCTCAGGCCGAGGGCAGTGTAAGAATGAGGTTTGCATAGATGTAATGAGCACTTTTTGCACTTCCAACTGCAACTCAGCTGCTCTATCTACTGAGACAAGTGCACAGAAGAAATCGTGCACCAGGATGTCGAAACAGAATCCATCCGTCCAGAAGAGTTGATGTAGGAATTCCTGGTACTCGAAGAGCTGGTAGAGGGTGTGCTCCTCATACAACAACTCATCAAAATTAGAGAGCATCAATGGACGCTCTTTGGCCACCGGCCACCCCTCAAGTACTCCATCCGCCTCTCCAGGGTCATCGCCAAATTAGCAGCCTCCTGCTCTTGGGACAACGATCCCGGCCCGGTCCTCAAAGTGCGCGAACACTAAGCTCCTGACATTTTAGGTATGCTGCAAAAATTATACATAAATATGTGTTAATAAATAATCGCAATTAAATAATTAAAATATTAAATAATTAAGCTACAGCAAAATGATGATCCATCGAATCATTCAGGGATCGATCACTTACACAAAATGTGTAACACCCCGTCCCGAAAAAGGTGTTAAGTGAGTAATTTGAATTTAAAACGAAGAAATAAGAGCTTAATCATATTTTTTATTTTTGAATAGAGGTTGAATCGTATTTTTGAATGTAAAGGTGCTGAGATGAAGATGTAATCTATATTTGAATTTAAAAGTTTGGATAGAGATTTGATACTAGGTTTGAATTTAAAGGTTTTAGTCTTATGTTTGAATTTGAAAGATATGGATAAGGATCTTATATTTGAATTTTAAAGTGATGGATAGAGATATGTTTGAATTTTAAAAGTTGAAGAGATCGAGGTAATAAATGGTCGTAGAGAATGTATAATGGAGACCAAAATTTGGATTAAAGTGATGCTACTAGGTTCAGAGAGATTGTTCGACATTTATTGGAAAAGCTTTAAGGATGAGTTAAGCATTTGAGGTGAGTGGTTCTTCAATGAGTTTTTTAAACGTGTACCGTATTTTATATGGTTTTGATGTATTATTTGGGGAACTGAACAAATCTTGGGTAAAATGAGATATTCAAGATTTCGTGAAACTCAATTAAAATATTTATAACTTGTTTTGGTGAGTATACTGTGAAAATTGTCCTTGCATTGGTGATATATCTATGTGATCTATGTGGCCAATTTGGTACCCGTCGTGGTACGTTGTGGTCTGCGTGGCCAATTTGATACTTCTCGTGGTATTTGGAGGTCTTTGTGACCATCAGTGATTTTCCTATATTGTGTGGCCTTGGATATTTTTGTTATAAACTTGTATTTTGGTTTTGGTATGGCTCACCGGTATTTTATTTTGGATTTCGGTTATTGTGAAAAAATTGTTTTTCCCCAACCCCCATTGACTTGCTACTTACTGAGCTAGTCGTAGCTCACCACTTATTCTCATATTTTTCAGAGTTGGCAGAATTAGAGAAGTTCGAGGAGATTCAGATAGATTTGTATTTCGAATGCGTGTTTTGTAAGAGTACTTTTGGAGATTTATTTTGGGGAAGTCATAATTGCAATTGTTTTGGGAGATCTTCATTAACTATGATGATGGATCGTCATTTATCACCAACTACCTAACGATGGATCGCCTTGAACAAGCGATTGATCGTCGCGTGGACGATGAAAAAAAAATCATAGTTCCTGTAAAGAATTAAGTAATTTAACCGAGGCATACAAGGGGGGAAGGGTTGATTCGTCAAACCCGCAGCCGAGCAATGGTGACATTGCGAGGGCACGTAGGACACCCGTCTTGGGTATCCGTAGTGATGAGGGAGGGCTATTACCAGTACCCGACCGAACTCCCCCAAGCCTCGGTTAAATTACTTAATTCTTGTATCCGTAGTACAATGACTCCGAGCGAGCTGAGTGCAGTGACTCCAAGCCTACGACTCCTCACCCCAAATTGATCCCTAAGCAATTCTAAACTCCTAAAACATACATTAACACTAAAAAAAACTACATTTTTACGAATCTACATGGATCATACAACAAATTAAAAAGACTAAACTAAAAACAAATTTAAAACCGCTTAAAATCAAGAAAAATACGTACCTTTGACGTAGATGACAGTGGAGAAGATTACAGCACTTTGGCAGTCAATGCAGCACGAACTCGATCATAGAAAGTTGAGAGGATTTGGTGAGAATTTTTGGGAGATAACCGATAAAAATGAGTTCGACGATTTCATATAATTGTTCTCAACGATCTATCGATAGTTGTGTGACGATCGATCACTTTTATTTACAACACGTGGCGCTTTACCATTTGTTAAATCAACGCACGATCACTAATTCAACTATCGAAAGACGATTCAAAAAAGTGACAGTTACGTAATACATGGCACAATTCCATTCCGTGCATCAGTGATCTATCAGTATAATATAACGATCGATCGTCGTTCCACATTTCCTTACTGTTACGTGGAACAATCGATCAGTAGCTGTCATTGAGCAATCACTGAACATAGCCACATGTTAATTGGTAAACAATTGATTCGTTTATGTACTCAGTAGTGGGGACGATGTAATTTCGTCGCCAAACAATTTGTATTTTGTGACGGACTGTTTTGTCATAAAAGGAACGATCAATCGTTTATGTACCGATCGATCGCCTAGTGACGAAACTTTTAATCATCAAAAAATTACCTTTTAGTGATGAAAAAAAATTTCGACACGAAACCCCTTTTTTAGTGACGAAAATAGCATTTCTTCACTAGAAATAGACTTTTAGCGACGAAATTCCTTTTAGGGATTCGAATGAAGCAGCGAACAATACGACAGAGCAAAAGCTAGCTACTTTTTTTTAATATTTCTTGCTTGCTTGAAGCTACGGCATCCCACCGATCCTATCCGAAAGGGTGAGTTGATGCTAGGGTGGTGCCTTACCCTGATTGCTCAGTTGTTAACTGAGCTAAACCATTCCCATTTAAAAAAAATATTTATTTGCCTACGTAGCGGTGAAATTACTTTCACTACAACAATTTTCACCTTCAGTGGCGAAAATTTTCGTCACTGAAGATCGGAATTTCGTCGCTAAAAGGTATCAGTGGCGAAATTTTTTCGTCGCCAATTCGTCGCTGAAAGTCATCAACGACGAAATTTGTATGTCGTCACTAAAAGTCATCTTCAGCGGCGAAATTCATTTCGTCGATGAAAATGTGTCTTTTAGTAACGAAAACATTTTGCCGTTGTTGAGTAAGATTTTCGCCACTAAAACATTATTTTTAAAAGAAATGTATAATTTTTAGCGACGAAAAGTTTCGTCTCTAAACTCTCGTTCGAATACGATGGTCTGTTCGAACCAGATTTTTTTAACATCTTGTTCGAACCAGCTTTTTCATTCGAACCAAATTTTTTGACATCCTTGTTCGAACCAGATGTTTCGTTCGAACCAAATTTTTTAACATTGTTCGAACACATTTTTACCTTGATTCATATTTACAAATATCCAAATTATAGCACAATTTACACCTCATAAGAATATCGCAATACCAACACATTTTGGCTCTTTAAATATGAAAACATTCTCAAATACACAAGTACAATGCAAAATAGCAAGTTTTACACTAATCCAAAAGGTAGAAAAAAAGTATCAATATTCTACACAAATCCAAAACATAAAGAATGTACAAAAGCCTATGTAAGTCTAAAACCACTAACAAAATTAAAACTATTCTTGAAAGCTATTCTTCTTCATTTCAGGCTCAGAGGCATGTGGCAAATTTACTGAAGTGGAAAATTCTGGGCGGAGAGGTGGGGCTTTCCTTAACATGCGGACAAGAGCACCAACAACAGCATCTTGAGACTTTCTTGTTGGAAACACTCCTCCTGGGTCAAGTGGCTCACCTAGATGTCCTTTCTGATCAAAAGACTCGGGTCTGGAGAGAAATGCACAACAGGTCAATTTTCATTCGCCATAGCACATTAATAACGCCTGTAAGTAGAACTTTTATTTCACAAATAACTCAGCCCAAATCAAGAAGGCCGACAAGACCCTCCTCTATCAGCAACACTCCCAGTAAATGCAGATAAGACCAAATTAGACAGAATATGAGCATCAAAGAGAACCACCATACCAGCTGTAGAACCAACTCTTTGTAGGACACTTGGCTCACTTCCTTCATAAAATACGGAGTAAGATGCACTTTTGAAGGGCATGCCAGGTTGTGAGATGTACTTGAGCAGTAGTTTTATCACAACCAAACTAACCAAAGAGCTATCCTGAAATAGCACTAGCAATTTAAGACCCAGACAAGATATTGGAAAGTTTTGGAAATCAGCAAGCTAGAGTTTAATTGTGCAACCTGAACTGTTGTTGCATCAATAAATGGATTGACGTCTTTGGGTCCTGGAGATGGTCCACAAAGAAGCTGGGTCGACATTGCAATCAGCATGAAATTAACAAGCTCCAAATGTAGGACAATTCCAGTAATGAGGACATTTGGAGCCAGTGGAGATCTTATTGGCTGCAAAGCAACAGGCCAACACATTTAATACAACTAATAAAATTTGAGCAGCTGTGACAAATTGACTAGAAAAAACTGATGATTAAAACCAATGCTGAAGAAAAAGAAATGCGACAAAATGCACCAACTCGTGCATCCCCCAAGGCGTGGGGCACCGAAAAGGAGCTGACCTGAGTGAAGGCGCGAGGTTCTATTCATGAATCAAGCCAATTGTTTAAAGCAGGAGTTGAACAACAGGCAAAGGGTATTTAGATCAGGAAATACCTCTTCAAAATAGGTAAGTTCACTAAGAAGACCAGAAAGCAGCTGTCTAAGCTTTTCGATCTTCTTCTGAGTATTACCGCGTACATTTCTTACATCTCTCATAATTGAACACAATTGGGCAGTCAATTCCGTCTGACGCACCAAACTCTGCCACAATTTAAATACATCTTCATCTCCATTTACACCACCTGCCAACTGTAATTAAATGGATAGAATTATATCATTGCTGAGACAAGCACTCAAATATTCTGAACAGGTGGGGGAAAGTTTCAGCCTAGCGGCTGACACGAGAGGTTCACTCTGTAATTTCCAACACCTGAAGTAGAAACAGGAAATTAGTTCCATGTAAAGTTTAAAAACAGATTACAGCAAGAACAATTCAAATTCTGATACCTCAAAATTGATTAATTGCTTTGAAACAAATAGAAACTCTGCCAATAGTTTAAGTTGGAAGCGTCTGAATTCCACGGGAATGGAGATATAGAAGAGAATTTGGATACTTTGGGCGCATATCTGCTAAAAGTTTACAATACTTGCTAGTGAAAATTTGAAAGTATAAGCTGTTTAATGATACACCGTGCTACCATTTGAGGTTTAGGAGCTTTTAGTGCCAGTTTATTATCTTCATTAAAAATCGGAGATTGGTGTTTTGCAATGATGACCAGAACAACCAACCCATATTGATTCCCTTAGCCTAAAAATAATATTCTAATATAAGTAATGCACGAAATTGAAAGGTTCGAGAGAGGGTACCAGCGAAGTGGTTTTCATCAATTTAAGTATTTTCTGTTTCACTTTCCAGTTAACTACATTACTATTCTAAGATAAAGCCCTTCATTTTGCGGACCGGATTCCATCCAACTAGTTTGATGCAAAGAAAGCTAAGGTTTTTAGATGCATTTCATTAAGGAAGTTCCAGCCTTTGCCATTTGCAAAATCTAATTTGCTGTCCAAACTAACACTGCAATCGACTCATTGAGAACCCCAAGATGCCCCAATTTAAACAGAACCCAAATCCCCCCTCTGGGCTGAACGCCATGGAGAAGCTAATAAAGCTCAAATCTTCGCCAGAATAAGTAACAAACTTTACCATACATGAGAATGGCCTACAATGAGAACTTATCCTACACAAACATAGAGGGAGAAAGAGGTGGGGAAGAGAGAGAGAGAGAAAGAGAGACGTACCTGGGGAAGAATGGCCTAGACTCCCACTTGGCTTTTGATGGGGGCCCTGAAATCCAACCTTGAACGCAGCAGGCAAAAAGAAACCATGTTCACGGAAAAGAAAAAAAAGGGGGGATTTGGGGAGAGGAGAGATGACAGACGTTGGTTTTTGCAATTTGGGATTGGAGAGATGACAGACGGGCAGGAAAGAAAAAAAAGGCGCCGGGAGAGAGTTGACGGAAAGTTTTTTTTATTTTTTTTTTAATTTGTAGTTTTTCAAAAAATTTAATAATAAGTTATATTTTGTAATTACGTGTTTTTAATAAATTAAAGGGTGAAATATACTTTGCTCCCTTTATCTTTGAGTACATTTACACTTTGTATCTCGATGTATTATTTTTTACACATTGTACCCATAAAGTTACATATTTTTTCAATTCGGACCCCAAACCCAAATTATCCTTCAATTTAGACGGATTCCGTCAAACCTGGGGTGCAGTGTGTAAAAATTTCTAAAGATAAGAGGGGCAATGTGTATTTACAACTGATTAATAATAATCTTAATTAAAATTATAATCTTAATTTAAAATTAATTAAAATAAATAATACTTGGTACTAATAATAATAATCTTAATTAAAATAAATTAGTAGTAGTAAAATACTTATAATATAATACTAGTCCTATATCAATATATCATATATGATGTCATGATATATCATAATATAATATAATATATCATGCTATACCAATATTATACTTGAGTGACATATTATACAATATTATACTTGGTGTCATCATTATTTATGCTAATATTGATATTACACTAGCGAATCTACATAACACGCTCTCTGATTAAGAATTTGTTAACTAACTAAATTACTAAGACTCTTAGTATGCACTAGATCATTTTGATTATATAGAGAATATAATTCAAATCTTAAGATCTTCCTCCCAATTAAAAGATAAAATAACATATGACCTATATATAGTAATGTATAACATATGACATGTTGTAGTGAACAATTCCTAAACATGTATTATACGATAAAATTCCAATCATACATACTTAGATGTTTATGTGTATCATACATACTTAGATGTTTATGTGTATATATATACAATAAAACTCTTCCTATAAGCTTCAGCTTTTGAGATGAGTGATAGATTCACATGGTATCAGAGCTAAGGTCCTAAGTTCGAGACCTGATTTCGCACTCTATTCAATTTTAATTAAATATTTGAGCCTCAATTAATTGGGCTCAAAATTTTAAGTTTACTACTAAAAAATTCATCACATAATTTTTTATTATTATAATATTTATTAAAAATCTTCTCTTTCTTCACTTTTTCACCAACTCCCATAACATTTCTTTACTTTATAATATTTCCCAAACCCCAATACCCAAAATTTTCACCCTCAAACATATCCATTGTACGTGTTAGGTCTCCCAATTAAAATAAAAAATAACATATGACCTATATCAGTGTATAACATATGATCTATTGTAGTGTATAATATCTAAACATATATCATACGATAAAATTTCAATCATACATACTTAGATGTTTTAGTATATAATACCTAAATTGATATATATACAATAAAATTCTAGTCATACACACTTAGATATTATCCAATTCGATTGTGATACTTGTATTATTTCTTTTATTACTATTTAGTATTTATATGATTGGTCAAGGCTCAATATGTGACGTTGCTTATATGTTATATCCTTTTCCTTTTGTTTATCGAGTTATTCTTTGAGTAGAATTAATTTTATGGTATATTTTCTGTGTGAACTTTTATTTTTTTAAGATTGTCTCATTTCATATATTTTTATTTCTAAGTTTAATGTTTCTTTTTATTTTTATGATTTTTAATCATCTTGTTCGCACCACTTTTTTCTTGTTCGAACTAGTTAGGATTTTGGCAATTATCCTAACTAAAGATTTATTCAATGACGAATTAGCAATTTTCATCACAATTATGTGTTCGAACTAGATATTTTGGTTCGAACCAGAATTTGGATACTTGTTCGAACCACACTTTTCTTGTTCGAACGCGATGATTTGGGTGACGAAACTATTTTCGTCGCTAAAGATTTATTTAGTGACGATTTAGAAGTTTTCGACACAAATATGTATTCGAACGAGATATTATCGTTCGAACCACTTTTTGACTGTGTTCGAACCACACTTTGCTTGTTCGAACGTGATTATTTGGGTGACGAAACTATTTTCGTCGCTAAAGATTTATTTAGTGACGATTTAGAAGTTTTCGTCACAAATATATATTCGAACGAGATATTTTCGTTCGAACCAATTTTTGATGATGTGTTCGAACCAGATTTTTCTTGTTCGCACGAGAATCTTTTAGCAACGAAAATAGTTTCGTCGCTAAATACTTATTTAGGGACGATTTACCAATTTTCGTCACCAATACTCGTTCGAACGAGATTTAACTGGTTCGAACGAGATGAATTACTCTTTAGCAACGAACTCTTAATGTCGTCACTGAAAAGGTATTTTTAGCGACGAAATTGATTTCGCCACTGATAAGTTCGCCGTTAAAGAGAAAATTTGTTGTAGTGTTTCTTTCGAGTGATTTGATTCATCAATAGGCGACCATCCCATACCATAGGAAGTTAGTTCTTCGAATGCTGTCATTCAAGCACAGGCTGACCACTGATTCAATCTTCAAAGCGTGAATTTTGTCACTAAAACTCAATTTTCTAGCTGTGTTTGTCCATGGTAGATCTATTTTGTCTTTCTGGCTGTAATGATTTTATGGATGACTCTACCCTTAGGTATCTTTTGTGGGCTGTGTGGGCCCATCTTTTGTTTAGAGCTCAATTTTTCATTTGGTTTGATACGTTATTCAAGCTATCTGATTAATCTGTTTGCATGCCATTTACAGGAGCATGAACAAAAGGTCAATTAACAATTTTCTAAACTAATTTTCACAAAGAACAATAAGCAACAACAAAAGTTCCAACAACAAATAACCTCCTAATTCAGTTAGCAAGAGAATCAATAATATTGGGGTTAGGGAAAAAAGTCATTAAGCCATAAGTATATTCTAGACTCAACGTGCAACAGTAGTAAATAAACAAACCTTCCTTGTATTAGCCTCGGCAATTGGTATGTCGAGCACATCACAGAATTCCAACAACTTTTATTTGTTACACTTGCTAAATTTCTCTTTAACTTTTATCATGCATCTGCTTTTCCTGTAATAAGAAAAAAATATTGCAATGACGGAATCTCAAAAATATCAAGACTAAAATCTTGAATGCCAAACCTATATATACAAGTAAAGACTAAAATCTTCAGAATATGAATTACCTTCCCTCTCCTCCCAAAGAGAATTGTATGAAGCAGTTTGAAAGTGTCATCAGTCTTTCTTCTTGATAGCTTGAATGCCACTGAAGGGAGAAAACATATTCAGGTTCATTGAGAGCATATGATCACAACATGATTCTACCGATACTCCACATATTTGCACCTTAGATATCTCCAAACTTGCTTAGAAAAGCTAAGATTTTTACCCTATCGATTACAATGACTACCCAATTTATCTCCTTCCAGATATCCCTTCTGAAATATAAAGCCCCTTATCTCTGCTTAAATATAAAGCCCTTCTCCAAGGTTTCCCAGCAGCATTTATAAATCTTCCAAGTATATCATCACGAAGATATGTTCTCAAGTATCAAGTTTACCATCCAAAAATCAAGGCTGCTAACTACAGGTCTCAAAATTGACCTGAAACATCACTTTTTCTTCCTCTTAAAACAGAAAGATCTATAACATTTAAGAGCCCAATGTAATATAGGAAAATCAAAATAAGATATGAAATAACCAGAATAACTGACGCAATATCAGTTTGGGACAGGAAAAGAGATTTGAACAAAATACTAGAAAATGAAATTAAACATGGTTAAGAATCAAGCCGTTTGGGATATCTTTCAGTGGGGTACCACGGCCCTGCGATTTTGAAAGTTAACTATGAAGGAAAAAATTTCTCAGGAATATTGAAACGTTATAGAATAGACCACCCGAAAAAAAAAAACCTTTTCAACTTGGAATTCCTTGACAGAGTCTTTTTCAATCGAGGCTACTAGCACCTCAACTGATTTCCTCTCTCGTACAGGGCGGTCGATACCAGGAGTCCTTGGTTCTGGCTCCTTCTTCTCTTTTACTTTGTCTTCACTCTTCCCTTTCCCTCGCTTCTGTTAGCCCAAGGTTGATCTTGAGCTATCTAACTCGATTTTGATGATAACAAATGATAAAATAGCTCTGGAAGTATTTTAGAATACGTGGTTGTCAATCTACTATTCAATCGAGAGTACTCAATTGTATTTATATCTCTCTTTAATCCTTTATGTCCTATATTCGATTTAAACATCATGGCTTGCACCTAAAACGATGAAAATTTTCATTGTAGGAGTTTTCGTGTTGAAATGTGTTAGCCCAAGGTTGTTTTGCAAACAATTCTTAAATGAATTTGATTTTAACTTTGTCAAATCCATCATTTCCAAGTTTTATCTCAAATGGAGTAATGTTCTCTAACTAAAACTTCCTTAGAATCACTTACGCATCATTACGCTTGTTGAAACAAACTTTTCTCCTTTGTGGAAATCTTTAAAAAGGTCTTTAAATGGTTTTGAAGCTTAAAAAATCTGATTTTTTTCTTCAAGGATGCTTAGGTGTCGACACATACAGGACATGTGTCGACACATTGCACTTACTCCCGAGACTGGAAATCATGGTGTCGACACATATGTGACATGGTGTCGACATATTGCACTAACTCCCGAATAGTGAAAACATGGTGTTGACACATATGTGACATGGTGTCGACACATTGCACTAACTCCCGATTACTCAATTTTTGCTCATTTTTCTAGGTGTCAGCACATACTATTTGATGTGTCAGCATATCTCACGAAATTGAGGATTTTCCGGAAAGCAATCAGACGCATTTATTTGTCCCTCATTTCACGGGCAACTTTCCAACGGCCATCTCACCTACCCCACCGACCGTTGAAGAAGACTTTGTTTAAATTCAAGACCAGTAGTTGAAGAAACAAGTTCTCTCACCTACTTGCACGACATTGGCAATAACTCCGTGACCTAACTTTTGAGAAAAGAGAGAAAGCACAGAGAAGAGTAAAGTTCCGCATCCTTTGAGAAGGCCTGCTATTTCACCATCATATTTTTTTAGTCTTCTATATTGTAAAACCACTCTCTCTCCTACCCATGTGCCACTCACTTGTAAATACGACTTTAAGAGCCAATACTTGAGTTTTCCATTGTACCCACTTCATTTAAAGCTTGAGAGTGTTGGATAAACACTGGGTCCTACTTGTGAGAGTAGAAGAAATCCTCTAGGTTGTGAGGATTTGTGAAAGTTTAAGCGTGAGCTTTAAAAACGCTTTGTAACGGTTCCTTAGCACCCCAGAAGCTAAGGTGTACTTGCTATTCGATTATAGTAAGGGAAGCCCAAGGAAGTCTATAGCCTTGGGGGTGGATGTAGGCAAGGATTGGCCGAACCACCTAAAAACACGGTGTTATCTCTCTATCTCTTTATCTCCTTAATTGTGCATATATGGTTGTTCATTAATATTTTGCCTTATTTTCTGTATGTGCTTAAGTCTCTTTGCAATCGTATAAATTTTTGGAACCCAATTCACCCCCCTCTTGGGTTGCTCTTGAACTTTCAAAATGGAAAAAATTGCACATTAAAAAGCACTGAAAAACTCTATCTGCCAAGATGATGTCGACACATAGCACAGAATCCAGATTGTCATTTCGATGGTGTCGACACATGGCGAAGGAAGTGTCGACACATGCCATAGACACCTGCGAGTCAGTTCTAGACTTGATGAAGGTGTCGACACATAGGCATGTATGTGTCGACACATGTTGCGGGAACACTGTTTTTAAAAACGACGCTCTGCACGCAAATCAAGACGATGTGGCACTTAGGGCACCTCTCCAACATTCCAAAAATGTCCTCTAGAAAAGAGACTTTTGCACAACCTTTGCCTCTCTACATCATCATTGACGCCCTAGCTTACAAAAAGTGAGAAAAAAGCAAAAGAAAAAGGATGCACGTTTTTCAAGAAGATCTGGTCCTCCATTGTTGTCATCATGATCAGATCTTGTCTTGTAGCTATTTTATTGAGTTTTGTCTTTGCTGATCTAGCTTTAAGAGCTATTGTTTATTCATTCCTATCATTAAACCTTGAAAACCCTTTGAGTGTGGGATACACTTGTGTCTACCCATGAGGATAGAAGAAATCTCATAGGCTTTGAGATTTGTGGCGAGTTGAAGAGTGAGCTCGGGAAAACTCTTGTAACGGTCACTTAACACCGGAAGTTAAGTTGTAGACACTATTGGATTATAGTAGAGAAGCCCAAGGAAGACAATAGCCTTGGGGATGGACGTAGGCAAGTCTTGGTCGAACCACCTAAAAATAGCTGTGTTATCTCTCTTCCCTCCTCTTTACATTATCACTATTATTCCTTGTTTATTTTTAGCTATAGTTTTAAACATATTCAGATCTGCGTTTTTATTCGTTAAAAATGAGTATTTTTAAGATATGATTTTTTTATCAAAAAGGGGGCTAAATTTTTTATAAACCCAATTCACCCCCGCTCCCCCTCTTGGGTTGATATTTGGACTCACAGCTTCTTTAATCCCTTCTCCACCTTAATCTCTGCTTTCTCTTTATCTCTGTCTTCATCTTTGCTGATCTATTCTGAATCCGCCAATCAACCTTGCTGATCTATTCTGAGAGAGAGGAGAGAGCGCGACTGCCAAAAGAGGGGAGAGAGGGGAGAGAGCATAGAGCACAGAGATGAGAGAAGCATGGCATGGGTAGAGAGCACAGAGACGAGGAACCCTAGAGTCTAAAATTTGTTTGAAAGTTTGAAACTTATAAGACAGTGAATTTATATAGGTAACCCGCACGAAGTCTAAAATCTTTTCCCGCGACATTTTATTTATTCAATCAGATTTGAAAATGGAGGATAGTCGAAACATTTGCTTGTGTCATTCTCTTAAAAATATTAATACATTAACATGGGTTGATACTAGTAATTCTTAATACTTAGATCATATAATAACAGTATTTTAAAATCTTAGTACTTAGTATTAAGTACATAGAATATTATTTTACACTTTGTTTCAATAAATTAAAGCACTCATCTATTAAATAAATCTTATATGTGTATAAGAAAAATATATAGATCATATGACAATTGTAAATTTTCAAACAATTATTCTATTATATTGACTATGCACTGCGTATAAAGATATATACACAGTTTTTAAAAATCTTTATATTTTGTATTAAATACATAGCATATTATTTTACACTCTTTTTTATAACTATTATAATAATCTTAATTAAAATAAGTTGGTAGTAATAATATATAATACTTATAATTTAAAAGTATAATACATTCTATATAACATTGCATGATTTGTTATATGTGTTTATCATATACATGATATGTGCTAATTAACCTAAGCATTTTATATATATGTACCTATATACCTAATGACAAATCATAGTCTCTAAGACCATATATTAAGTTATGTACTTTAATTGCATAAGCTAATCTCACAATATATTTTTTGTTTGAAATTAAATAATATTATATTAATAATTATTTAAAACATATATGTTCATCATAAGTATAATAATAGATGTTTTCTAAACCACTTAGACATAGTCAATAAATATGCAATTATCATAACAATCATAGGTATAATTTAAAATATATCATATAACAACTTCAATTTTTATAACTTTCCCTCTAATTCCATATTTTATTGAGTAGGTCCTTTAAAATAAAAATTTTCAAATACATGATAAAATAAAATTATATACTAAAAGGAATATAATAATATATAAAATAATTATTAACAATAAATAACTTAGAATTAATAATAACTTAATTAGATACACCTTTAGCAGCGTTTTTTAAAATAAACGCTGCTAAAGGTGAATGTTTTAGCGGTGGTCAAAGTTACCCCCACTGTAGATACCTAAATTATAACAGTGTTTGTGCTTGTGCACAAACGTCGCTATAGGTTCGACTTTTAGCGGCATTTGTGGAAAAACGGCACTAAAGCTCTAACTTTTAACTGCGCTTTTCAAAAAACACGGCTAAAAGTTTGATCTATAGAGGTGTTTTTCCACAAACGCCACTAAAAGTTCGATCTTTAGCGGCGTTTTTAGCGACGCTGCTAGAGACCAGTTTTTTGTGTAGTGCAAGCTAAAGTGAATCGAATACACTTTTCTGAAAAAACTTTAAACCATAAGGACCTATGAAGCAATTAAGCCTTAAATTTAAATATGGACCAACCAGATTTAACATGGGAAAATGAAATAGTTGCTATTGTATAGCTTTAAGTATAGACCACTGTGGACCAACATATGGTCGCTAAGAGTCGACATGGGGTGGGTTTGTTAACAAAAATTTTACACCTCCTAAATTTTTAACACAATAAAAATTACAATATAATCTCTCTCTCGCCACATCATTACTTTTCACTATAATAAATATTAAAAATCACCTCTCATCAATTTTTCACCAAATTCAATACCCTAAAATTTTAACCTCCCAAAATTTTAATACGCAAACACAACTTTAATCTTGTCTCAATAATTAACTTTCAGTGACAAAACCTTAAAAGTTGTCACCATACAACCATGAGAAAGTATCCGCAGCCAAATGATGAAATAAATGATTTCCCTTGTCCTCACCCTTTGTGGAGCCCGCTAACGCTCTATCTGTATAGTTACATGACTGATGTTGTACTCCCTTCTGATATAATTTATTACATTGTCCAACACAATGTCTGCATTTGCCTCTGGGTTGATTTTGACGTGGCAAGCCAGCAGGATCTTCCCCACTGTGATAGCCCATATATGCAGTTCATGAATTGCCACCACTTCCTCCATTTCTAATAACCCCTTTTCCAGCTTGCTCGCGTCAATCTCCCGTGGTGTGCTCTCCATCAGAACTTCAAGTATGTTCATGATCATTTTGATCGTAGTCCCCAAAACAATAACTGAAAAGATTAGGGTGCAAATCGTATCAATTATCTTCCACTCAGGCTTATACCATATGATTGCTCCTCCAATCATGACTCCAATGCTCTGGATGGAGTCACCAAGTACATGAAGATAAGCTCCCTGGACGTTTATGTTCTTTCTCTTCTTCTGTTCATGTCCAGTTGTTGGCTTATCCAGCAGGGTTTGGGAATGATCGTCGTGATGGTCTGCATGTATTTCATGACCATGACTGTGTGCAGGATCTCCATGAACATGTTCCTCTTCTGGGTGCTCCTCATGATGATGATGATGAGCAGAAATTTTCATTCCATGGTCGTGGCTAATACCATGACCTTTTTCATCATGTCCGTGGCCATGATCATGTCCGTGTCCATGATCATGGCCTAATACCAAAGCCATGATGATATTGACCACTAAACCAAATGTGGCAATAATGAACATCAAAAAGCCATTCACCTCACTTGTGCCATTAATAAGTCTAACAATTGCTTCATATACCAGAATTCCTGCAAGTAACCAAATGAGTTGTATGGAAACCAAAGCACCAAGAATCTCAACCCTATAAAATCCATAGGACTGACGGGGAGTGGCTTCCCAACCGGCAGCCCATAAGGAGAACAAGGAGATGGCGAAGGCTGCAACATCTGAAAGCAAATGTGCTGCATCAGTCAATATTGCTAAACTATTGGCTTTGATCCCACCAACTACCTCAACTGTCATGAAGACAACACAAAGTACCACTGCTATCAAAAGCTTGCGCATTGAAGCTGATCGTTCTTTAGCATCCTCAGAGTTGGATCCAGCATCCAAGAATCCACAAGGTGCTTCCCCACAAAACTTGCTCCCCCAAATGCTCCTCTCTCCGGTAGGAATATCCATACTTATTTCAATAATCTGCCGACGTTGAGAGTTTTGCTCATCCATCTGTAAATTCCCAGACGACAATGAAAATCCCAAAATGGACGCTCGATGCTATAAATTGTGCGTAGTTTGACAAACAACAAAATTACTGTTTTTTCTTCCTATATCTCAACAAGCAAAAAGGAATAGATGAATTGAGCATGATCAAGGAACATCATAATTCATTATATCATCAATGACCAGAGACTGAGCTACCGGGTGGGCCGGTGGCGGCCATGGCCCCACCTAGCTTCCCAAAAATCTTTAAAAGATTTTTTTTTCAATGGTAAAAAAGTATTTTTTTTAACGATTCTTTAGTATTTTTTAGATGTTAGCCTCTCCAAAATTTATTTATATGTAATTGGCCCCCCCCTAAGATTCAATCATGGCTTTGTCCTTGTCGATCACTTACGTAACTGCGGAAGCAGAACAAGACAGGTAACCAAAACAGAACATCATCAATGCACTACTGAATTGTGAAAAGAAGCTAGTCAGTTAAATTGCTATAACATTCTTTCTAGGAGACTTTAGGTTTTACTATTGTTAAATGCTGTTGAGAAGTCCTCCAGCGGGCATGGAAACAATTCCAGGCGAAAAAGAACATTCAAGAAAAAGTGATTTATTAACAGCCAATCACTGTAATTATGCAGAGAGTGACTGAACCTTACATCATAACAATCTTGTGTTACCGTTTTGAAATTATGGATTCTCAAAACTTGCCAAGAATAGAAAGTGATATTTTGAAATCATAAACAAAATTGCTTTCCCCAAGGAACAAACTAATTCATCCTTCTTATTGGTCTAAGCTATTGCAAGAAACCCAAAAATCTGAAACTCCAGCATTACCATTGCCGAATTGAAGGCAAATTCGTAAGATGTCAAACTCTGGACACGTTGTTCCAGAACACATACAAGTTATCTATCAACTCTGCAATCACTTGTTATTAGCAATTAGAGACATACTGACCCAAAGGAATATTAGCGAGAAACCAAGGACTATCAACACCTAGTAAAGGCTCGTCTCTATAGTCAACTCCAACTGGATGGAAGTAACGGTTTGTTGAGTTGCAGTAAGATTGTGACTATTTAATCAGAATCAATAATCTGGAATACATCAGCACATCAAACTTGAGATGCTATGATCACCTATTATATACGTCAAAACGAACCAAATGGCCAGCTTGAAGAGGAAACAAATGTGTCACGGGTACCTAGCCATTAGCGGACTCGAGATTGTTAATGGGTAAATGGAAGTATAGACTTGTTCCCGCAAGACAGAACCGACACAAATCGCAAAGTAAAACGTACATATCTAAAGTAACATGAGAAAAAGCTGGTCCTATATCATTCTATTGACTCATATTCTGCTCAAAAAATATTTTACGTGGAACTTCATAAGCGAACACCTTAAATTCTTTTCAAATTTTTCACTTAAATTTCACTACTTATTTACTTTTCTATTCCTTTTAGTGGTAAAATTTCTGAAGATGCAGACCAGGGTTAGAACTGTAAGATTTGTCTACACTTGCTTAGGAAATTATAGGTAGAAAAGTGAAATCAGTCTAGGGAACTCAAGCGAGCAATTCCCTTGAGCCTTCCTAGAAGCATTCAAAGAGGAAAGAATCCTTGGCTGAAATTTCAGTAAAATGCAGCCGGGGTGTCACAAAAGATTATGTGTACTGCAAACAAATCCATCAAGCCTCAACCAGGACAGATGTTAAAGAACACCTGTTGCAAGGACGGCTTTCAAATATGCAGATCAACCTTTTTTACAGGAAAGGCAGGTGAATTTATCACGTATCCAAAACCCCCAAGGGTTTGGTGTGGTGGTAAGGCTTCGGCTTGGGTTCTAACATGTCCCAAGTTCGAGCCCCAACATCCCCATTATCGCCCTTGACTTATCTGCTCCCTGGGTTGTGGGGTCGGTCCAGTGGGCCGGGGTTTGTACTTCAGGGTTGGGCCAAAAGGGTCCGGCTTTGGGGAATTTCCTCGTCATCAAAAAAAAAAATTTATCACGTATCCAAAAAGAAAACAGTTAACACCTAATTATAGTTGCGTGAAATTGACTCGTAGACGGAAAAGTATCAGCATCAAATCCAAACGAATTTATGACTAATGAAGAGATTAGAATCACAACAATGAAATCCATAAAAAAGGGGCGGGGGGAGGAACTTTGTTTAAGATTGATAACTGTTACTTTGGACGATTAATACAAGTCTAAAATTCACCTACTTTGATCGAAACATTTTCACATACAAATAATGATCAACACTTTCTACTGCCTATTTCACCCGTTAGTTGAGAGATTAAATCCCCGATTCAGTACATGCCAAGCCGAAACCAACACCAGCTGTATCATTTGGCCTTTTCTTTTCTTTCTCTGATTATCACTTCCACTACTATTTGATAAGCACAACAAGGGTAAGGCTTCAACAGCATAATAAACGAAACATACCAAACTCATGACAAAAGCATATACCTTTGAAGTTCTTCTGGAACTCTCTTGATCCCAGGAACACATAAAACAAAAGTCAACTTTCAAAAATAATAAACAGAATTTTGACGACGGAAAATAGTTACAGCAATCATTTGAAATTGACAAGGAAATAAACAGCAGATGTGCGAAGCTAATTCGCTTGTCAAGAGGGATTCCTACCTTTGACGTTCTTCTAGAACTCTCTTGATCCCAGGAGACCTCGTGGCTCAGAGACCCACCCTTTTCTTTTGACTCTTGAATGTGGAGCCGGGGTGTCACGGTCTTGTTGGAATGGTAGTGAGGGCCCTCCGGATCGAAAGCGAGGACTATGAGAGTAGGGTTTTGACCCTACCAGCCATTCCAACATCTAGTCCTAACCAACTATTCGGTCAAAACGCCAGTGAGCTCACAGTGGGCACCTCCTCCTTTTGGCAAACGTTAGATCTGGGGTCGAATCTCCCTCTCCTGCAGGTTCTAGTCCTCCTTCAAAAATTTGCCTAAAAAAAATCTCTTCGGTTAAAATAAGAGGGTGATATTGGTACAAAATTTTCACAAAAATTATAACCTATTTTCACATTAATTTCAATATTTTTCATTAAAATAAATTACATCTCAGGGGGGTTTGTTTGTGGAAATTTTGGGGTTTTTGAAATTTTGGGTATTGGGGTTTGTGAAAAATATAGATATTTTATAGAAAAGTGAGGAGAGAGAAGATTTAATTGAATAGTATAATATTATTTTATAATTTAATGAGGAGAGAGAGATTATTTTATAATTGTTTGGAAATTTTGAGGGATGAAAATTTCCGGAGACAAACGCCCCCTAAATCTCCTTTCAATACTTTTTAACAAACTCATATAATTTTAACAAAATCTTTTCACTCCATCCAAAACTATGAAATCAATACAATTTTGAAATCTAAATTACTAAATTCTTGACATTAAATCTTTAAACTATTAGCAAAAATTACATTTTTCGCCCCCCAACTATGGGGTACTCGCACATTGCACCCCATATTATTGATTTTGTGACATTTAACCCTCCAACTACCATTGTTGACATTTCGTATCCCGCCGTCTGTTTTTCCGTCAATTTGAATGGAAATCAGTACAAGTGACACACACGTGCGACTGACCACTTTTTTCTCCTCGAGTTACCCCTCACATGATTTACAATCGACCTTGTTTCACTTTCGGGAAAATTACACTTTTCGCCCCCCGACTATGGGGTCACTCGCACTTTGCACCTCATATTATTGATTTTGTGACATTTAACCCTTCAACTACTGCTGGCCCACAATCTGCACCCTGTCGTCTACTTTTCTATCATTTTGAACGGAAAATCATTGTACGTGACAAGCACGTGCGTCTCACCCAATTTTCTCCCTATTTTACCCCTCATATTGAGACTGAAATTACTGTGCTACGCTTTTTAACTTCATCTCCCTCTTCCTCTGCTCTTCCTCTACAGAGTATACTCACATCCATTCCTTCGTCCCCTACCCTAAGAAAGAGCAGCTAAGCCTATGCCTGCAGCAAGCATGTCCAGAAAAGGAGGAGCAGCTTCTCTTCAAAAGGACGCCCCATGGAGGGGGCGTCTTCTGCAAAACCCATCCCCAAAATTCATCACGCCCCTGATGTCCGTCTGCCCCAAACTCTCACTTCAAGTTATGTCTTCTCTGTCATGAAGGTGGGGGGGTCTCTCTCTCTCTCTCTAAACACATACGTAAACGCGAGGATATTTTGTAGCATTGGTTTGTGAACGTATATTTATTATATATTTGTTGATTTCTCAATATGAGGGGAAAGATGGGGTGAGACACACATGTTTGTCACGTGGAATGATTTCTGTTCAAAATGACATAAAAATAGACGATGGGGTGCGAAATTTGGGTCAGCGGTAGTTGGAGGGCTAAGTGTCACGAAATCAATAATATAGGGTGCAAAATGCGAGTTACACCATAGTCAGGGGCAAAAATTGTAATTTTCCCTTTATTTCCTTTGTTAAGGGTTAGTCCAGTCATTTCAATGCCAATATGAGGGGTAAAAAGGGGAGAAAAAAGGAGTCAGCGACACGTGCGTTTCATGTGCACTAATTTTCGTTCAAATTGACGGAAAAGTAGACGGCAGAGTGCATAATGTCAGTCAGCGGTAGTTAGAGGGCTAAATGTCACGAAATCAATAATATGAGGTACAAAGTACGAGTACCCCATAATCGGGGGCGAAAAGTGTAAGTTTCCCAAACTTTTATTTTGTTCAATAGTTACTTAATTCTTACCTTCCATTATTTTAAAATCAATGCCTGGCCAACACCTTGTATCGGAACTAAAAATATGATCTAGCTATACGCCAGTTTGGTTAGTTGTGAGTCGTGACCAACTTTTCTGTGATCGGTAAGAATTTGCGTTTACTTTTTTTGGCCACTATACAAACTTTAACGCCTCGATCCTTCGAACGGCCTCCTCCATTCCATGTTGGCTAGCAATTTCATGCATCTATCTTTTTTAATTTTTTTCCGATCAATAATAATTCATCCTGCCAACTTCAAATGGTTGTGCTTTTTCTGTTTCCTGAAGTTTCTCTCTCTCTAGAAGGAAAAGGCCTCAAGACCTTATCAGCTTGTCCATATGTTTTGCAATTCTGCACACATCATTGACTTTAATAGGCCATTACTTCGACCTTCGAATGTTATGACCATACCGTCATGTTCTATTCTTCTAGTGCATATTTACTTAATTAATGAGTGTCTCAATTCATGACCGTGACCTTTATAGAATTAATTAAGAATCTAAAAATAGTCTCGAATAAAACCATGCACAACAAGATCATTTACTCACTACAACAAAACATTATGTCCCAAAAAAAGTCTTTTTGGAAGGATTTCGTTCGTGGCCCCTTCAGTCCCAAAAATGTCGTCACGAAAAGGTCTTTTAGGATGGAATACCAAAAAATTTCTTTTCGAGGCATGCTTATTTATGTCCCAAAAGAAGCGGCATCATTTGAACGTAATCGCATGGAGTCGAAAATCCCACTGTTCGAACGGCCTCACACGCCAACTATTTGAAACGTTCGAACATTATCCAACGGTAAATGACATGGAATTTGGTAGACAAGCTATTCCAATGACTACTTCCAAGGACATTCGAAGCTTTTCAAAATCGCTCCAACGGTTGAAAAAACACGCTCGATACTGTAATGACTCGAACCGTGAAAACCTCTAGCGTTGTCTTATAGTAATGGAAGCCGTTGTTAAGTTGAGGTTACGATCAGTGAAAGGATTGTTAAAGCAACATGATTTTAAGTAATATACAACATCAAGACCCTTTATTCAAGACTTCCTTCAAGATATACCACAAAACAGTACTACTTTTGCCTTCTATATACATACTACAAAACTTTGGCTCAGGTCAACTACTACATATTTACATTCTACACCAGGTCTCAATCTTTTACTTTATTTTACTCCGCTTCCGCTTCCTCTTCATCATCATTGATTTCTATAAAATCAGAAGATCATGGTCCATTTCGACGCTCCATTCCAACTTCCATAGCAACATGCCACTCTGGTTCGACATCATCTCTACACAACGGAAGCATATTAAACCAAGAATCAACGTACAACTAAAACGACTCTTCTTCCTGACGAGTTTTTGGTCGTAAATCTTCGTTAGTCATTAACATTTCATTCAACACCAGTCAGACATTATAAACAATCATGTTCGATATTCCTTGCACAACGATCCACCTTTATTCGGATCTGTCAGGTTCTCTAGCACCCAGAAGCTAGAGAGTACACTATTGAGAAGATAGTGGAGAAAACTTCAAGAATTTTGAAAGAATCTTGAGGGTGGATGTAGGCGGGGTTTGTCAAACCACCTAAAAATCTTGTGTTTACTTTTCTATCACTACTCTTTACATTTAACACTTATTTACTTGTTGCATCAATATTTTCTTAATATTATGCTAAATTATCCTTTTACTTTGCAAACACTATTTTTGGGGGTTAAAATCCTGAAAATTTGGAAACCTCATTCAACCCTCCTCTTGGGTTGTCTTAATCCTAGGAACTTCAGTTTAAAGTGTCAAGACTCTTAAACCACGAAAGTGAAAAGTCTCAAAATTAAAATAACGAGGTGAAAAGTGTTAAGACCCCCAAAACACGTGGGTGCAAAGTGTAATTAACTCATTGTTATACTTTCTCAACTTGAGCCTAAGAATTTTCTTGAGGCTAAAGATGATGAAAGTTGGATCCATACTATGAAATAAGAGTTAAAACAATTTGAGAAAAACCAAGTATGATATTTTGCTCCTAGACCCAAGGATTCTCCAATCATTGGTATAAAATGGGTTTTTAGAAACAAAATGGATGAATCCGGTGTTGTAGTAAGAAACAAAGCAAGATTAGTAGCACAAGATTACAATCAAGAATAGCGAATTGATTTTCTTGAAACTTTTGCTCCTATTACTAGAATAGACTATTCGCATCTTACTTACATGTGTTTGCTACAAAGATTTTAAACTCTTTCAAATGGATGTACAAAGTGCTTTCCTTAATGGTTTTCTTTCGGATGAATTTTATGTTGAGCAACCGCCCGATTTTGAAGATGAAAATTTACCAAACCATGTTTTCAAGCTTACAGAGGCTCTTTATGGTTTGAAACAAGCCCCTAGAGCTTGATATGTGATGTGAACCCCGTTAACCCGTAACGAAACCCAACAACTATAGGGAACTCAAGATCGTTTCTAGGACTGATTCGATGGAGATCTCAACCCGTTGTTTAAGAAAACAAGAACCTCGGTATGATGAGGATGCCACAAACGGTGATGGAAATCCGTTTGATAAGTCAGGATGAACGCAACGGGAAATCTCGATAAGTTCGAGAAGTTCTTCAAAGAACCAAAGAGAAATACTCTCACAAATATATTGATCAATGTGTTTCCTGAATTACAATGCAAAACTCCTATTTAAAGGGCAGAAAATAATAAGGAAACAAAACCTAAGCTAGGACACATATGTTGGACGCCTAAAGTAAAATAAGACCAAGGAAAATATTCCTTATTTGACTATCACAAAAGTTGGACGTAAAAGCTGGACAGTAGGAAATAAAAATATTCCTTATTTGACAAAAGGCTTAAACTGGACGTAACACAAACTTAGAATAAGGAAATAAAATTCCTTATTTGAGAAAACCGGAACCTGGACGTAAAGACACTCCTCCGAATAAAAACCACACCTGGACGTGAAAACACTTGCCTTAAATGAGCACATGCCAAAAAAAAAAGGACTTTAACAATGGAAAGGGAGCTGGACGCCTATAGCTAATAAAGGGAATCAAAAAGGTGCCAAAAAAGGTCACACACGCCTAACACCAAATTAGGAAATTAAAAGTCACATGGCTGCACGACCAAAATTTCCAAACCAAAGAAAAGGAATTAAAATAATTGCCCATGTAATCTCAAAGTCAGGTAATTTGCGGCAATTTATTGGCATGCAAATATAAATGCCAATTTTGCCTATTTGAAGCTTATCCTTGAAGCTTAGCCTTGACCGGATTTGATGCGTCCTTCTAGAACTCTAATCATGGTGATGATTCTTTGTTGCTGACATGTATGATGCTCAATGGGCCTCCACGAAATTGCTTGAGCCCATATCTCATGAATGAGTTCGTCTAGCACGTCCTTGAACTTCTTGGCTCGTTCTCTCGTAGCCGGCCCTACGAGAACTTGAACTAGCTCATTTGAAGCATTGCTCGGATTCTCATTAGTATGAATGCTTAAATTCCTTTTCAAGAAGCATGATTGATACCACTCTTTTCACTAAGGCAAAAGCTGTCATTCTTTGATCTTGTCTTCTTGCTCATTATTGTGCTTTACAATTGCACATTTGGCTTAAAAATTCATTCTTTATTACTTCTTTTAGTTATCCATTGTAAAACACTTGAGTGTAGGGATACAAATGAGCATACCCGTGAAGATAGAAGAAAAAACACAATTGGGTTGTTGGGATTTGTTGTGAGAGTTGAATCATGAAATCGAAAAATCCTTGTAACGGTTACTTAGCACCTGAAAGCTAAAGTGTGATTACTATTGGTTAATAATAGAGAAAGCCCAAGGAAGGAAATGCTCTTGGAGATGGACGTAGGCAAGTCTTGGGCGAACCACCTAAAAATACTAGTGTTATCTCTCTATCCCTTACTCTTCTTTATTTGTCTTATATTTGCAATTATGTTGTGCTAATCTATTTTTGAATATTTATCTTGTCTTATCTCTAAAAAGATTTAATTTTTATTAGAACCCAATTCAACCCCCCTCTAGGGTTGTCACTTGGACTTACATACTGCCTTAATAAAAGACTTGATGATTCCATATAGAGCAATTATACAAATCCAATTACTATGCACAAGGCTTAACATTCTCTAGAATATTTGATCTACGAAGATTATCACCAAAAGACTCAGTCAAAGCATATGCACACAACAAGCAAATAAGCATAACTCCCTCAGGTCTAAGGACAACATAAGCTAATTGTGTTGAGTACCATTCTCTACATCAGTGATCATTTCTAGAAGGTATTCATGTTTGATCTAGTTCAGTGCATGTATTCTTTGCAGTGCACCCACTCGTCTGCTTATGGTCACCACCTCAGTCACGGTGTCCATCATTCTATTTTATATATGCACAACGAGTGTATAACTATTTATAAATTATTATGTATCTTAGTCTAGAACACAGTGATTTAACAAGGATCCAAAAAATCATACCCTCGCCTCTGATTTATTAATCATTGACATTACTTTTTCTACAATGTTGCTCAACAATATTTTGTATAGACATCATATCTCATTGCAAGTACCAAAAATAATATATACAAGTGATTAATCCATAACAATAATTATCTCATAATTATTCCAAATGATTGGCTTTGAGGACATACATCTAACAAAATGTAGCGTTCAAACACTAGCAAAATTTGACGTTCAATCAAATTTGAACGATTCAACATTTTAGTTCGTTGATTGTTTCAAAAGCTACTTTTTGGTATTCAAACGTGTATTTTCAAACGTCTGAACCCGTTCTAACGTATTCGACGCGCAACGTTGCAACACATTAAGAACTGTTATAGACGTTTCTTTTATTGCGTTGGAACAGTTTCTAGAGCAACAAACGTCAAATTATTGTTTCTATTCGAATGGTTGTTCTCCTTATCGAACGGAGATAAATTTACCATTGGAAGTCATTTAAACTCATGACTAAGCAAGTGTCCAAAGAGGTTACACAACTTTCTTTATCCTTTTGGATCCTATACAATTTCATGTCACTTCTATTGTGGTTGACTAGCTATACTTTAATACTATACTATAGCAATATGATCTAAATTGAAATAATTACATAAATAGAGTTTAAATCCTGGTATTAAAGTAACGACCCAATGTTTACCATCAACTTGATTAGTTATTGTCATAAGTTGGGTTAAGATAAGCCATGTGTACTTGTTTGATAGACGACCTCATTGGGGATCAAGATCCTTTTCTGTTTACAACTCGATTTGAATAGTTTAATTCGATATATATATATATATATATAATGATGTCCGTATTAATTGTTAACAATGTGGAATCTATGTAATTCAACATATAGTGGGTATGTTTGGGCTCAAATATTTGGGTTTAATCATAAAAAATTCACCACATAATTTTTTATTATTATAATACTTATTAAAAATCTTCTCTCTTTACTTTTTCACCAACTCCCATAACATATCTTTACTTTATAATATTTCTCAAACCCCAATACTCAAAATTTTCACCCTCAAACATCCCCAGTGTATCTATCTCTCTTCAAATTGAACAGTCCAATTCGTGCACTAAATTGTGACACTATGCGTAGTTCCTTTTCTTTGGCATGCATTGTGGGATCCCTACATTAATACTCTCAAACTGCCGCCTCCTTTCCGATAAATCCGAAAAACTACTTACATTAGTGACTTGCAGTCCCAAACTATTAATAGGTTTCTAATATAAATTCTATGTAAAGATTTTCACTATTAAATAATCAATGAAAAATGGTCAGATAATGTCTTATATAATAATGTTAGGAGTGCAACGGGTCAAGATTGCTATTTATAGCATATTATAAAACTATCTGGAGTTAGAAAGCATACGTTTTTCTTTCACTTGTTTTCCCTAACAGTATAAAATGTAGTCAGTAGATGGTATTTAGTGAAATGCGACTGTCAATAATAGACAATGAAAATCCATTGTAACGAGAGTTTGAACATTCAAATTTTTTTTTCTTTAAATCAGATCAAGTATTTTCTACAATGAAAAATGAAGGCATGGTTTAGGAGGATAAAAGGGATGTAAACAAGGACGCAAGTTAGAGTTTGTGTGCTAAAATTTTACCTAATAAAATAATTAAAAATTAATCTTTTTCTCCATCAAATAATCTATTTTCACTATAATAAATATAAAACATTCATTCAAATCATCTCTCTTCACTTTTTTATTAGGTAAAAAGTCACTTTACTCTAACAACAATTGCAATTTCAAGTAGGGGTCTAAATTATTAATTTTGATATAGTGTGCCCTCTAACTTTCACAATTAATCAAATTGCGCCCTGAAATAAAATCTGAGTCAGAATCGTGCCACGTAGCTCATTTACAATACACGTGGCACGAGATCTTTTTTAGGGGCACAAATTGATGAAATTTGGTAGTTTGTTGGCTCAATGTGTCAAAAATGATAGTTTAGACTCATGTTTAAAATTACATGGGTAGTTAGAGGGCTCAAAATGATTTTTTCCCTTTTCACTAACTTTCATACCCAAAATTTTAACCTCACTAAAATTTTAGTACACATACACTTGTAGTTAGCCAAATTGGACTTCCACGAGTTGTTTTTCATATAAATTGTATTATAAAAGAACATAAATCACACAACATGAAAAGCATGAACGAGTAAATTTATAGACTAGTATTATAACCATCAAAAGAAGCTAACCTTTGACCGGGGGAGGGGGAGGAGGAGGAGGCAAACTTCTGTTAACTTGTACGTTGGATCATTGTTCTAACACAAGTAGCTGATTGAGATGCTGCATCCACCCACCAAAAGCCACTTGGTTTCATTTTGTCACACAACTTTATCGTCCTGTCATTTTGGATATATATATTATATATCCTGCGGCGTGTAATTTACTGGTTTTGATTTGGGTAGCAAGTTGTTGGGTGCTAGCCATGCACATGGGGCCCACCCCTATGCCAAATTTGCATTCTTTAACTACCAATTTCTGATACTTTGCACCCTATGCCAAATTTGTAGAATAAAATGACGATAATACCCTTAATCTATTTTGTATATATTAAAGATATTGTTGTCAATTCATTAATTTATTAAAGATATTATTGTCAAATGGAGGGTGCAAAGTATTTAATATTAATAGTTAAAGGGTGCAATGTGTCAAAGTAGGTAATTTAGAGTGCAAAATGTTAAAAATTGAAAATTAGAGAGTCTGATATATCAAAATTAATATTTTAAATTATAAAGTATAAAACTTATAGTAATTTATCGGTGGAAATTGTATTTTTTACCCCCAAAAACAGAAAAAAAAGCTCGCATGTAAAAGTCTGAGCATACTGGGACACCAAAGTTCAAGACCACAAAGGCACAAACTATTAAAAAATCCAAAGATTCTCTTCAAATTCTCCACGTGTCGCGTTCTCCTCCATGAGATTGCGATCGTGCTGTTTACAACGCCGACGTGGCACTACCCCAGAAAAAAAACCTCCCGGGGACAAAAGCAAACGCAAGCTACCCCACTACGTGTCCGTTCCGTGGCCCCCGAACGAACCTGGGGTACTCACCACCATTTCTCCCACAAAGCAAGATAAAAAAAAACGTGGCTCCAGGCCGGCCACGTCAGCCTCACCAACCATAAGCCAATGACGGCCCACCTTTTGATCCGACTTCCGCAGGATATTTTCCCTGATTTTGCGGCTGTGAGTAAACGCTTGATTTCCAAGATTTTCAAAAGGCAGTTTTGGGTTCCCCTAAATTTAGCGGAGCTTCAGATATTCTGAACTGTCACATTTTCTTGCTTCGTTTTGAGTAAACTTGCTTGAGCACTGGTACTGTTGCCTTGTGGAAAGTGCGAGAAATTAGGGTTCACTTTTGCTTTCTTGTGCTTCGGTTTTTCCATCGTTTTCTTGTGGTTAGGGTGTATGAGAATGGGTGAAGGGGAGCTGAGTAGTATGGAGGGGATGGAGGTGGATGTGGAAGTGGAGTTGGAGGGAGAAGAGTGGGAGACTGAGAAGAATGACGTGCCGGGAGAGGTGGTGAGGTGGGAGAAATTGAGAGTTCTGCTGGTCGAAGCCGACGATTCGACTCGCCAGATTATTGCAGCGCTTCTTCGAAAATGCAGTTACAGAGGTCAATTCGTTTCGCTCTGACTCTTTTATCTGTTTCCTTCACTCGTGTGATTAGTTCAGTCGTTGATTGCTCAATTCTCAAACTTGCCATTTTTGGTTTTGATCCTCCATGTTTCTTTTTATTTAATTTGGATGGTACTTTTTTTTTTTTTTCAAAAGACTAATCATAGTAAGAAAAATAGATTAACTTTTACTGTGTGACTGGAATACTTGCTTCGGAATTGGTGGTGTATTTGGAGTCGATTTTTATTTCTTGTCGCATTTGATTGCACAACGTAAAAAGTTTATACTAACTAGGTAAATTTAGCATCCTAAAGAAATAGGCTTGTCAACTTTAAAGGTGTTTTCGTAGCGGAAAGAGATGCTGGGTCTCTTTCCTGCTTAAATGGCGACTTCACTGATGGCTTTGCGAGTCATTTAGGTTTGACAGTTTATTTGGTGCTTGGGATATGGTTCTTGCCGTGGTGAGATTGAAAGCTATCTTGTAACTAAACTATTCCATCTTTTTGAGAACCCCATGCCTGTTTAAAATTGATCCCTCTTCTTCCTGGACCAAGTGAAGCATGTAATAGCAGTGCGGGATTTACGGATAACCTATTGGATAATCTCCAAACTTAATAGACACATACATAACGGTTGTCTTAAGTAACATGCCTCCAGCATTCATATCATGGTAATTGTTGTAAGTTATTCTCTGGTTGGTCTCCTTTATCCATGTCAATGAGATTAAGGTTCACTGCTTTCTGTGAGTCCATTCTGATGTGTAGCCCTTGGTGCTAGGTGGATTATTAGGGTTTTTTGCTTCTCTTTATTACAGACGGAAAAATTTTCTCACACATATTCAAGGCCACTGATGGTATGTTGATAAAAAATAACGCTGTTGTACAGGTGTCCGTGTACATATGTGCGACGTTAGAACTTGTTCTTTATGTTTCTGCTGCCTCTGTCTAATTTTCTGCAGATTTTGCTCATTTTACTTGCCAGTGAGGCTTTATTGAACCCGCTTACTTGGACTTCGGATATTGACTGCAGCTTACTGCAATTCCTCTTTCTATGGGAAAACACATTTTTCTTGGATCCTAATTTCTGCTAGAACACCAAATTGTATATTTTATTGTTTATCTTCCGAGCAAGTCAATGACCGGTATTCTATATTCACTTTCAATGAACGAACAATTAAGAAAACTTTCCCCTTCTTTCTGCATCAAAAACTAAATCACAAGCTTCAGATAAAAGACGAGTGGTTCAAATAAGCTTTATAATATGATACCTGTATGTGCTGAAGAAATTTAAATTGCAATCCTATAAAATAAAATAATCTTTACTTCTTAAACAGTTGCAGCAGTTCCCGATGGATTGAAGGCATGGGAGACAATAAAGGGGAGACCTCATAACATAGATCTCATATTAACTGAAGTGGAGTTGCCCTCCATTTCTGGATTTTCCCTTCTTTCTTTAGTCATGGAGCACAACGTTTGCAAAAACATTCCTGTTATAAGTACGTTGTTCTGACCTTACTGTTGATTCATTATATTAACTTGATCTCAAGTTCAATCTGAAGCTAAAGTTGTTACCATTTGTTGTCATTGGTCATGCAGTGATGTCTTGGCACGACTCAATTGGTATGGTGTTGAAATGCATGTTAAAAGGTGCAGCTGACTTTCTCATAAAGCCTGTGCGGAAGAATGAGCTAAGGAACCTTTGGCAGCATGTATGGAGAAGACACACTGTATGTTTCTATCCTTAGATTTTGTTTCTGCAATATTTTATGGGCTCGTTGAGTCTCTTTCTTTTATTGTATTGTAGAAATCAATAGAAAATGTTTATTTTGTTGATCTTTTTTGGTTGATTTCTTTTTACCAGCTGACAGGTGGCTATTTGCCTGAAAACTTGACTGTTCGTCAGCAAAAAGTGGAAGGGACTTCTGAAAATAATACAGCAAGCTGTCATTCAAGTGATTATGTGGCTTCTACACACAGAAATATTGAATGCAGTGACAAAGGGAGTGATGCCCAAGTAAGTACTTTTATCTTGTAGCCATTCTCACCAAAATTCTTAAAGAATAGTGATATACATGCCTAGTGAGAAAAGTACTGGTTTCGATTCACAAGTATGTAGATTTAAGTTTGCATCTATCATATCTCTGATGGCAGTCCCCTCTGAATGTGATATGGTTAAAGAAAGTAATAAATAATTAGGAGTTTTCATTTGGTTTTATGAGCATCAATGGCTTTTCCCTTCCCTCTATCTGGCCCCTGTATTGTATTGTTGACATGGAAAGAAAAATATTGTTAGATTAGTGTATCCAGGATCCGTGGAACAATGCATATGTTAAGCATTTTTCCTGCTTAGGTTGGCTTCATGAAGTTTTACATAGAGACTGAATGTTTTGCCACTTGTGCAGAGTTCTTGTACAACGCCTTACTTGGAAGCTGAGAGTGCATACATGCAAAATCTGCAGGGTCTTTCACAGATGAAGTGTGGGCGTGCTTCGAATTTGAGCAATACTTGTATGGAGATGCACAGAGTTTGTGCTAAGTTGGATAAGGAATCAGTTATGGTGGACAGTGAAAATGCAGGTCTGTCATATTATATTGTTTCTTCCATTTTCATTTTTTGATCTTTTATTTAAATATTTTTACCTGTATAATGGCTATTGTGGAAATCTGACAAAGCTAATATTGCTGCAGAAAAACCAAATATACTGAGAACAGAGGTTGCACCGTACAGTGAAGCTTTTCACTCAACTGCTTTAATATTGAAAGAAGACCACGCTTGTGCTGAATCTATTACTCAAAATGAGGGTTTGCTAGCAGAAAGAAATAACCACAATGCTAAGAATGCTAGTGAGATTCATGGTAGCGATGATGGCCTGGTTGAAAATTCGAGAGGAGCTATTGACTTGATTAGCACATTTGATAATCGCCCCCAATGCGCTTATGGGAACTCTAATTTTAATGGTGGTGCCACAAACAAGTTTGAATTTGTTCCACGGTTGGAACTTTCTTTGAGAAGAACTTGCCCAGTTGGCTTGAATTACCAAGGGACTGATGAAAGGCATACTCTGAACCATTCTAATGCATCTGCTTTTTCATGGTGAGCTACTGAGGTCAAAACATAACTCTGTTCATATTCTTTCTTTTGTTCTTTTTTGTTTTATTGCTTTTTCTTTCTGGGTTTATTTATTTCTTTACTTTCATAATGACCTATGGTTAAAAGAATTTTGTTGTATACTTATTTACAATGAGAATGGTCTCCTATGTTTGAAATTAGGTGATGGTATAGTGTTTATGGGCAAAAGGAGCACTAGCAAAGGTGAAGATAGATGTAATGATCCAAGAAAGTATTAGCTTGCACTCAAACTTTAGCAGGGCTAGTCAAGATTGCTTTTGAAACTCCTTGAAATCATTATGAGGTCCATTTTCACCTTGTAAAGTTCTAATGTGGGACTTGACTTCTTATTCCTTTTCCTCTTCCACCCCATGAGGGATTGGGTATCACAATTGAGGTGACATTGTCTTTTGGTGGGGGTAGTGGCATAGGTTACAACAAGACACCCTCCCAAGACATACAGGAGAAGGAGCATGGGGCTGTATTTAGCACCTAAACAAGAACATTTTGGAAGTTTCTTTAGATAACAGTTTTGGCTTCAATTAGTTCTTCTTTATTAGGTATATAAGTATACATGATAATGGCCTGGTGCCCAATCCTGTTTTCTTGTTGAAATATTCCCACATGACTAGTTGAATGAAATCCTTTTGCATTCATTCTAACCATTTAACCATGAGGCTGATACACACTATTCAAGTAATGGAGTTTTTGTCTCTAGCTATTTTGACATAGCTGTTTGCTGTTGTTCTTCAACTTCTTGTACGTCAAGAATCTGAGTTATGCCAAACCTAAAATACAAAGTGATTTCGACACTTGCATCCATGTGAATTGCAAATCTATTCTCAACCTCTGTTTATAAACCTCAGTGCCAAGTTAAATGAATTTTTAATGAAAGGTATTCTGTGAGGTTACATCACTGATTTTCTAACCACACTGAAGCTCCCCTCTGCAGGTATGATAGTAGCAAGATGCTACAATCCCTTCTCCCCAAATCATACAGTGACTGTACTAGGTTGAAGAAGGGTGCAAATAAACCCAACGAACTTTTATCCAATAAACTCTCTGGAAGTATCAATAGTACTGTTCTTCAGAGAAGTCAGGAAAATGTGACCACATCAGTCATTAAACAGTCGAGACAAGTTGGACTAAAGCTTCCAAGTGATCCGCTTGGGATGATTACTGTTTCAGGGGTAAGGTATGATGGTATAGGTGATGGGTACAATCATGTTTTCCCATCCATGTTTTATAGTCAATCTGGTCTACCGCCCACATGGAATTCCAAGCCGGCCTGCCAGCAAGATCAGTCTCCCTTTCCTTCTAGTACCTCTGTTAAATCCAATCCTGAAATTCAAAGCCTAGGGCAAGCTTGTCACTTCTCTGATGAGACTACGAAAAATTCAAGTGACCAAGCTGTGTTTGAAGAACACTATTTGAAGCCTGTGGAGGAACATAGACATGGTTCGCCTGCTGCTGGGAGGTCCATTGGCAGGGTATGTAATGGTCCTTATGCTTTTAGTAAAAGCACTGCATGTGAGAGTAGTTCCAGTAGGAAAGATGAGACTGCCACTGTGCTTGAGAGTTGGAGTGAAAGTGGTCTCTTTCATAATGGGTCAAGAGGAATGGACTCTCTTCGCTTTAGCCAAAGGGAAGCGGCTCTCACAAAGTTCCGACTGAAGCGGAAAGATCGATGCTTTGAGAAAAAGGTACTTACTACTCATATTATTAATTGACTGAGGTCGGATCCATGACTTGTGCTGTACTTATATTTTTCATTCGTTTGAGGTTGGATTCATGACCTCATGGACAGAAATTCCAATTCCGGGTAGGCATTAATGTCTACTAATGCAGCTCACTTTTTTCTTGCTTCATCCACAGCTTGTCTCTGCTACCCCAATTTCTTCTGTCATACAGACATACAACAATTTTGTGTCATAATTGTTGCTGTTTGATCTATTCTTGTGCCTGCATTAAAATGCGCTAGTAGTTTAAACTAGCTTCGAAGCTCCAATTCTAAGTCGTTCTGCAGATCCCATCCTAGATTCAGAGACCTGTCGTTCCTGAGCTGCTTAGAATGATGCACACACCTTTAGTTGCATGTTGTGAAAGCACAAAAGTTGCACCCTAACATATATGAAAGATTTTTTATATTTCTTTAATGGCAATCTTCTTTGACAGGTTCGATACCAGAGTCGAAAAAAACTGGCAGAGCAACGGCCGAGAGTGAAGGGACAGTTTGTACGCCAGGCACAATTTGACCATCAAGCTGGTGATGAGGCTGCTGGTTGTGCATAAAACTAATTTATGCCTTTTTTGAAGTTGCTTGTCAATCTAAGTCCTCACGCTTCCAATAGCAAGTGATTAGTTGTAGCTGAAGAGTTGATTGTATGACGTGGATCTGTTATATTGCTCTGAAGCTAAAGAGTGGGATGACCACCAGAGAACTGAATGGTTGCAATTCTCTTTCAGTGAGTTCTGACTATTAGTGTTGCAGTAAGTGAAGGATGTAGTCTTGTAATTATGTAGTGGGGTTTCTCAGTTTTTGATGCGGCCTCCTGGTGGTGATATGTTTCCATGATTACCGGATAGTGGTGTGTAGATAAGACAGGTTGGTTGTGTAACTCTGTGGATTGACAAGTTGGATACCAGTTGATATTTTGATAGGAATTGCCAAGTTTGCTGCTGAATGATATTTCCTTTCTATCGTCTCAGCATCTTCTACAAAAGGTTTATAGACATCATATTTTGTTGATTTCTGCTGCCTGAAATGTCTTGATTTCTTTCCACATATCAGTAAGATGGTGTTGATTTCGATATATATGTTCTTTTATGAATTAAAGATTTTAAGATAGGAATTTTTTTCCCCCTTATGGGCAGTTAAGACAGGAATTTAAAAACCTGCTGTTGTCACTTGACCTTGGCTAAGAGAGAGTAATTCACTTTCTTCTCTTCCTTAGCAGTGCGGCTGAAAGGGGTAGGCAGGTGTGGTAATCTCCTAAGGCGCCCCTATTATGAAGGTCATATATTATAATAAAATTAAAATTAAGAGTAAAAAAAAACCTAAATTTTTTCCAGATATAACTTAATGAAAGGCCTACAAAATAGGAATATTTAAAAATTAATTTATAAAATTTAAATTGAAAATAAAAGACATTTATCAACTCTTTTTCCAAAATAATAGCACTGTCAACGTCAATTTTCAAAATAATCATCGTTCAAAATAAATTTTTGGCTTCTCAATCCTAGAACAAAGTTGTCTACCTAGTTATTTTATTGCTAATTAAGTTTTCAAATAATTAAATTCTACTTTATTGCTAATTAGTAATTTTGCATCTAGTGCAAGAAGTAAATTTATAGTTTAATTTTAAATTTTTTAATTTTTTAAAAAATTAAAAGGCCTAATTTTTTTACTTGCCTAAGGCCCTTAAAAATGTTGAGCCGCCCGTGTTCCTTAGGTTTAATTTTATGAACAAAAGAAAAAACACATGCAATGTCAAGAAATTTGTAGATGAATGGCATAGACCTAAAGTGGACGTTAAAACTCAAGTTTCAATAGGTTTGAAGTTCCGGGGTATCTCATTTTTTCCAAAGCATGAGTAAATTAGAATTGAATGTGAACAACCTAATTTAGAGCCAACCTATGTGCAAAAACCTGAGAGGGTGAATAAGTATATTTAAAAATGATCAAATATCTTTTTAAACAATCATATGTAAAATCAATCTAACTACATTGTTTTCAATATGCAAAATATTCAATAAAGACCAGAAAACATATAAGTATAAATCTGTATAGAATAGTAAAAGCAATCTATAAAACTTGAACTCACTTCAAGCAACTCCAAAGAAACTTGACTTGCATAATGCGAATTTTACAGATTCAAAAACACAATTGATACACAATCAATTTAACAACTCACCAAAAACCCAGATCTAATCAGCAACTTACCAACCTTAGATGCTTGAACCTTCTTTGTATAGAAGTAATCAAATCTCAAGTTTTCAAACTCACAATACAGAGAACAATCTTGGTTTGTAAGATAATAATGAAAAATAATTAAGAACAATAAACAAAATCGAAACAATGTTTTTTACTAAGAGAAAACTCCCTAAGGAACATTGTTAGGGAGAAAAACTCTGCGGGCTCGTACGCCGTTCGAATCCACTTGTTTCCAATCGATTACAAAGTGATCTATTGAAATGACTAATCTAGCCTATAAAAACACTCTAAATCTAACTCAATTTACCGTTAACCGAATCTGCAAGGACGTATAACCTCTAATAAGTCTACAAGGAAACTCCGATCTCGAACGGCTCTTGATCTCAACGCATAAGCCTTGTGCTATCTAAGGCAATCACTATTTAAGAACCTTTGGAAGCCTCAATCACAAGACGAAATCAAGTGTAGGTGATCAACGAAACAAAAGAGCCTTCCAATCTGATCAGCTAACTCATACACAACAAACCCCAAGGTTTCTACAAGAACAAAGGAGCAAGAAGGTTCAACACTTTTTTTAAGAAGCTTGAAAGGAGAAGAGAAGAAGTGAAGCAAATAGAAATTGTTCGATCTGTGCTTCTATCGGACAGATCTGGTGCACTATATCCAAGACCCATTCCATTGAAGCAGAGGCGCGTGAAGGCATAGCAGAAAGGCAGTTCCTTTCTCTTTTCTTTTAGAAACACCAAATTGGACAAAAAATGTCCCTATAGGTCTTTCACGAAAATGCCAATCGGTTTTTACAGAATGTAATATAAACTGGTAAATCTAATATTTGAGAGAACATCTTTTTTCGTTTCTTGGGTAAAACAAATGCATCTATTAAGTGTTGATATTGTTTAAGAATCACAAAGGAATAAGGATAAAGGTTTTCTGACAGAGGAGATTATGAGTGTATTGCAGATTAATTTATCTTGTTGGAACACAGTGAAGGTAGGCTAGATTGAGGATTGTTGGTGGAGTTGCCAAGAAATTGGGAAGGAGGAGGAATGATGTCATCAACAAAGCCAGAGAGTTGTGGGCCTCGAAGGTACAACACATGCAATATAGGCTGTGTTTGCGTAACAAAATTTTAGCCACCTAAAATTTTATCATCATTACAAAACACTCTCTCTCCTCATTTTTTCATCAATTTTCATACATTTTTTCATCAATTAGGGTGCTTACTCAACAACCCCATTTTCATACATGTGTGTTTTCACTATTTCTCCTCACTTTTTCATCAACCCCAATATCTAAAATTTTAACAAACTTAAAATTTTACTTCTCAAACACACTCATAGTAACACCACATGTTCCGGTGCTTACTCAACAAGATTACCGAATGTCATTTAGGGGTTGTTTGTTTACCAAAATTTTGGGAAATATTTTTAAAATTTTGGAAATCTTTTGAATGTTGAAGTTTATTTTGGTTTATGAAAAGTTTGAAATATATGTTTAAAAGTTGGAAATTGTGAAGTATTTTTGTTTGGTTGGAATTTTTGGGAAACAAACATGTCCTTAATTTGAATTTTCCTTTCCAAAACATTAAAATAAATTAAATGAAAAAATATATACATAAAAATATGAAAAAAATAGGAAGAAAAGGTAGGACGTTCCACTCCTTGCGTAAAAATTGAAAAAATCTAAAAATTAAATAAATAACTGGGAAATACACAAGAAAGATGAAAAAAATTAGTAAAAGGAACAGGGAGAAAAAAAGAGAAAAGAAAAGAAAAACATTGCAAAATAAGACATAAAAATAGAAACAATAAAAGAGCAATACTAAGCGAAAAAGAAAACACACGACCAAGTAAATAAAATGATAAAAAAGTATGATTCCACCAACTAAAAGAATATAAAAATTAACAAATATTAAATCATAGAAAATGGAAAAATAAATCCAAGACTAAAATAAAATAAAATCATAAAAAACGGAACAATGAAAAAGAGTTTAGAAAAATAATAACCCTCCAACTTAAAAAAAAAAGAAAAAAAAATCAAAATTAAAACCTAACCTTGAAATTTATAAAAAATACACAAAATTCAAAATAAACTATCCAGATATAAATTAATCATAAAATAAAAATAAACTAAACTTGAAAATATAAAAATAGTGAAAAGTTTGCAAAAAGAGAGAAAACAATTGGAGAAAATCTTGAAAAAAAAAAAATTTAGCGTTCATACTGTTAATGGCATTATTTAAAATTTTTTGTTTTTAATTACTTGTACTTAATTTTTTATTTTAACTTTGCGTCTTCTTTTGATGGAAATTTTTTCATATATAGGCTCAAATGATGGACGTTCAGAGGTTAATTATAACATTAATAATGATGCATAAGGGCAGGAAAAACAACTCGAGCTGATATTCCTTTGCTCATTCAAAGTGCCATACGCCATCGATTTACAGCTTTATAGAGAAAACGTTGCCTATTCAAAAGGAAAGAGACTCAGTTTTCTTGGGTACTACAGGTCGATGAGGGCAGGATGCTACACATTAATTAAGTGATTGATTGGGAATAGCTGCTTTCGTAGCATTAGAAGGCTTCTTACGTATTCGGAAAGAAGGAGAAATGAGGATGTGGAAATAAAGCAAGTCTCTGTCCCATTGATGATTGATGGCGCTAATTGATCGAACAGAGACCCAACTAGGTCTGTGTCCCAATATTGCTCTTATTACTCTCAAGTCTCACCTCCCTAGAAGCATATATTTCAGATTCAGCTTGGATTTACTTTTGCTTCTCTTAACAAGGCAGTTTTGAAGGTTAGGTCTGGATTCAGTTTAGATCTGTCTATATTCACGGTCTGGATTCAATTCAGACTGTATGGACAGCTCCCGTGCACGTTTTCGTTGTTGTGATCGAATTTAAATTGTAGTGGTCCGATTACTACAACAAATCGCGTGCACAGAAACCGTCTATACGGTCTGAATTCAATCCAGACAGTGGATCTAAACGAATCTAAACTCGTACGATTTGAACTGAATCCATATCCAATTTTGAAGCCCCGGTTATAATTAAGTTAGTAGTTTGTCATCTTTCTGAATTTCTCCTGCATTATGATCATCTTTATTTGTTCCGGTGTAACGAAAAGAGAAGACCTCTCACCGAAATATAGAGATGCATGGAAGGATATATATAACGTGTCAAAATATGTATGCAACATGTGCTTAGCAAAACTGGAGGGCCCAGTCCCCCTAATAAAGCCGTGGGATCTGACGAAAAGGTAATCCAAAGAGAGCCAAGCATGTGTACGTACGCGAAGGAAGAAACACAGCCACCTATTCTGCTTCATGCAGAAACAGCAGTCTGGGACTTATCCACATGTCGGTGATGGGTGCGCTTACAAAAAGAGAAGGAAAAAAACATGTCGGCGATGGGCAGTGGCGGATCCAGGATCCAATTTAAAGGGAGTCGAATACATAAGGCGAAATGACAAAATTTTTTTTTTAACGTAATCTAAAAAATATCTTAGAGTTAAAATATCGAAAATTAAGGATTAAAAAGCTTTAAAAATTTTAAAATATAAGTACATACTATTTGCTAAGATTGAAAGTGACAATTAGATCCTACTAATTTGCATCTTATATATATATATATCAGAAAATGATAGTTTGATCAGTAGGAACTCCACAGAAATTCAAGGGCATGAAAAATCCTAAACAAACAAAAACCAGCTAAATAATTTATTCGGGACCCAAAAATATGGAGTGAGTTTCTATTTATTTTCAAAAAAATTAAAAAATTAGAAATTTTTAGGTAGAAACCTCTATAGCCCTAAGATATCCAAACAAATTCAATCTCATCCTCCCATAATTTCACAACTCACAAAATTTCAAACCGTAAAGTATTTTTAGCATACTAAATAAATGAATTTTTCTACTGAATTGTAGAGAGAATCTTGGATAGAGGGACATACTAGGGGTCGAAGGTCCAATAATTTTCAAGTGTAAAATCTCGAGTATCCTACAAAAATTGAAACCGTCAAAAATCTAAATAATGATATTGAGAGAGAGCTGAGAGTCAAGGGGGATGTACACTAGAATTTTCAGTATCAAGTACTACAAAAATAGTATGGACAAAAATAACTGAGAAGTATTGCATTATAATTCCTATAATAGTATGGAGAATTTGCTGTTAACTATAAATTGCCCAAATTGTTCAATAAATTGCCAGTGTCTTATAGGCTACCAGGGGATTTACCATCGTTAGTATTCAATTGCAAATACATTAATTAGGTTTGATAAAAGCACTGGTTGCCTCACAATATCCAGTTAAGATGCAAATATCAAATTGTCAAATCTTTCACTCCAAAGAAAATATACTTTAAAAACTAAAAGAAAAAAGTAATAAAGAGACAACATGTATAACTAAGATACACGTATACTCATTTCCAGGAAAAACAAAACCCAAAGAGGCAATTAATACACACTTAAAACCAGACCCTGCAAGTTTAAAACTATGGTTGGACTGGGCCTATGGGGATCGGGCTCCCATAGGCCCATACCAACTTATAATAAAAAATAAAATAAATTTTTTTTTTACATATAATAAATATTTTTGGCAGATCCAATGGGGGCGGCCGCCCAGGGCCGCACCCCCTGGATCCGCCTGTGGCGATGGGCACTGTGTGAAAATTTTTGGACACAATATAATTAATTTGTATGAGATTTGAGTTAGATTTTCGTCTTTTTGGCACTTGCCATTCAATGCATGTCATGATATCCAGATGTTTAGTTCAATGACAACTTTTGGGTGCTCGATCGTCCAGCATATATAGAAATGGGAAAGGCTTGGGATCTCGATGCCATCCCGACAGGGGCTAGAAATGACATTTCCCGTGGACTGGAAATGTCATTTCCAGCCCCATTCTGGAAATGCTCGGGATCCCATCGGGGTCCCAAGCATTTCCCTATAGAAATTAATGAGCTCTTACGTACGTACTCCAGCATATGTCAATCCCTGTGTTTAGTCAGAGATGCTTTCAATGCATCCTCATTTTTTTATTCTCTTTGTTGTTTATTATTATTATTTTTTTAAAAGTCTACGACTTAAAAAGAAGAACAAGAATTAAACCCAAAAAGATCGAAGATAAAAGTTTAAAGGGATAAATGATATTTTGGTCCCTGTGGTCTGTGTGAAAATTAAATTAGTCCCTTAACAATTTTTTTCATCAATCGGGTCCCTGTGATTTGCATGAAAATCAAATTAGTCCCTTATCAATTTTTTTCATCAATCGGGTATCTGATCTTTACATGCTTTTATATTAAGTTCTTCTGTCCAAATCCGTCCACTGACTTAACGGTAAGTGCCAACCTGATCTGCTCGGGATGGAGAGCTGAGAGGATCGAGAGGTTCGAGCAGGTCGGGCTGCTATCAAATTAGTCTCTTATCAATTTTTTTCATCAATCGGGTCTCTGATATGTACACGCTTTTATATTAAGTCTTTCCGTCCTAATCCATCCACTGACTTAACGGTAAGTATCAACTTGATCTGCTCGGACTCGAGTTTCTCAGTAGAACTAAAAAAAAAGAGTTATTTTATTATTTATATTTTTTTATAGTTTATTAATATAAAAAATATTATTGAATAATTTTTTCCTTTGTAAAGGGGGCGATCGCGGAGTCCATGCCTTCCGTACCACCACAGGACTGGTCGTTCTTGGGCGGATCCCGCTCCTAAACATAAGGGATAGGGGGAAGGTGGTCGGGCCTATCATATCAAAAGGGTTGGAGAAAGAGAACCCGACCACCTATTTCATTCGACGTGGTCTTGAACGACCCCATAGGCTTTGGACTTCGATGGCTGCTTGAAGGACACAGATTGGGAAGTTGGTTGCGGTTCGTCGTGCATTGTGCAGACGACTGATGGCTTACGTTGCCAAGAGGGCATTGTGAGACAAAGGAAAGGGCTAAAAAGGATGGTCTTTGGCCCAGGATCTCACTATCAGGCCGACCGCGCGCACAAATGCTATATAAAAGCAGTCTGAGCATCCCGAACATCAGCAAATCGAGAGGCCCGAGCAGCAAGGCCGCTCGCGCAAAGACTATAAAAGCAGCCCGAGCATCTCGAACACAAGTAGTCCGGCATCCCGAGCATAATCAGCCCGAGCATCTCGAGCATAAGCAGATCGAGAGGCCCGAGCAGCAAGGCCGCTCGTGCAAAGGCTATATAAAAGTAGTTCGAGCATCCCGAGCACAAGCAGTCCGACCTGCTCGGGCCTCTCGATTCTCTCGGCTCTCCATCCCGGACAAATTTGGACGGAAGGACTTAATATAAAAGCATGTAAAGATCAGGGACCCGATTGATGAAAAAAATTGATAAAGGACTAATTTGATTTTCATACAAACTACAGAGACCCGATTGATGAAAAAAATTGTTAAAGGACTAATTTGATTTTCACCCAAACCACATAGACCAAAATATCATTTATCCCAAGTTTAAACGCTCTACAGAGACCCGATTGATGAAAAAAATTGTTAAATGACTAATTTGATTTTCACCCAAATCACATAGACCAAAATATCATTTATCCCAAGTTTAAACGCTAAATTCAGAAACATTGATGTGAAGATAATTACAATTCTCTCTTCTCCTTTTTTTTTGTTTTATTTTTTATATACGAATAATTTGTATAATGATCAGGATGGGGAATGTGCTTGAGCTTACTGACTCATTTCAATTATTGAGAAAAACACATGATATCATACTCCACTATTTTATTTTATTTTCTTCTCTTTCTCCTTCTACTATGAAACCGTCATTTTTAAAATTTGGAACTATCCACAGCTTCCAAGTCCCATCTATGAGTCGATTGAGTTGTGTTTTGAGAATTTTTAGGTGATGTTAACTTTATTGGTATACGTGTTGTAATTATTTTTATGTAGTGTTAAAAATGATGTTTAATTGTAAAATTTTTTGTGTGATGAGAATTCTAAAAAATCCTAAAAATACCGATTAAACGAACAGCCCCTATATCTTTCCTTTCCTTCCCTTCCCTTTTTTTTTTTTTGTTTGCTTTATCCCAAAGATTCTTCTCCTCTTCCCAACTTTTTCTTTGTATTCACTCGCCACGATCCCCACCCACACTCGCCTTTACGCCTCCACTCCCTTTGCTTACTCTCTATTTTATACCTTTATATATACATCACCTTCCATGGTAGAAGAGCAGGATCCAGAAGAAACCAAACAACCCCACCCCAAAATGACCAAAGGAAAGCACGGACGTCAAGTTCTCTGCACAGTCATCACTATCTTTCTTCTCTTAGCTGGTGTAACAGCCCTCACCCTTTGGCTGGTCTACCGTCCCCACAAACCCCAGTTCAAGGTGGTCGGCGCCGCAATCTACGAGCTGAACACGTCGAACCCGCCGCTCATCTCCACAACCATGCAGTTCACTGTCATCACAAGAAACCCCAACAAGCGCGTATCCATACACTACGACAGGCTTTCAACTTTTGTATCGTATAGAAACCAAGCCATCACGCCCCAGGTAATGCTGCCTTCCTTGTTTCATGAGAAGCACAGCACCGTGGCGCTGTCTCCGGTGGTGGGCGGCGGTGAGGTGCCTGTGTCGGTGGAGGTGGAGAATGGGTTGGTGATGGATGAGGCTTATGGGGTGGTGGCATTGAGGTTCGTGTTGTTGGGTAGACTAAGATGGAAGGCTGGGGCTATAAGGACGGGGCATTATGGGGTTTATGTGAAATGTGATGTTTTGGTGGGCTTGAAGAGAGGTTTTGTGGGTCAGGTGCCTTTGCTTGGATCTCCTGGATGCGAGGTGGAAATATGAAAGATTGTAGTTCCGACGTTTATATTTCCTCCTTTGTTTTCCTTTTGGCCTTCATATATATGCTTTAGCTTGTTTATTCTGCAAAAAAATTCCTTTTCATTCCAAATCTGTAACTCTGTAGAGAACGATTAAAGATAGTTCGGTGCCAAAGCCCGAGGTTAGAAGGCATATATTTATATGAAAAAGCATGTAGGAGAGCTTTCTACTTCTCTTCCTTTCCTCAACGGTTCAACCCCATCCCATCCTTCCGCTCTCCATATATTCATCGATCTGATCAAACATATTTATAAGATTCTGGCAAATTTTTCCTTTTGTTGGTATTCGCTTTCTAGCATCGCGCCACGAGGCATTCAGAAGTGCTGACGCATGGCTGTCCATGCAGCGAATTATTAGGTTCCGTTTCTGATCTTGCCTGCCAAGTAACACATGTCACATGATGAGCGAACCTAGCGAGTTACCTTTCTGTCTAGAGAGAGACTCCTCCCTCCCTCTCTAGACCATCTTCTCCCGCACCTAAACAAACTCTTGCCTTCCTCTCTTTGGGTAGAGGGGGAGCTCTGTCTTCCCCTGACTGTCCACCCTCATCTGGCTGGATTCTTGCCAGCCTCATTCCAAATCTGTAACTCTGTAGAGAACGATTAAAGATAGTTCGGTCCCAAAGCCCGAGGTTAGAAGGCATATATTTATATGAAAAAGCATGTAGGAGAGCTTTCTACTTCTCTTCCTTTCCTCAACGGTTCAACCCCATCCCATCCTTCCGCTCTCCATATATTCATCGATCTGATCAAACATATTTATAAGATTCTGGCAAATTTTTCCTTTTGTTGGTATTCGCTTTCTAGCATCGCGCCACGAGGCATTCAGAAGTGCTGACGCATGGCTGTCCATGCAGCGAATTATTAGGTTCCGTTTCTGATCTTGCCTGCCAAGTAACACATGTCACATGATGAGCGAACCTAGCGAGTTACCTTTCTGTCTAGAGAGAGACTCCTCCCTCCCTCTCTAGACCATCTTCTCCCGCACCTAAACAAACTCTTGCCTTCCTCTCTTTGGGTAGAGGGGGAGCTCTGTCTTCCCCTGACTGTCCACCCTCATCTGGCTGGATTCTTGCCAGCCAGATGGTGTTCATACCGGATCTGGTCTTTTCGCTTTTCTCTGCACACAACAGTTTGGGTTTGGTGACACGCACAACAGAGCTGCTCCTTGTTCTGATTTGCATCTTCCCCTCTGTTTGACGAGTTGACGCCGACGCGTGTCAACTTCTCGGTGCTGTTGGTGTGTTGTTATGTTGTTTTTTGTTAGGATCCACTTTTGGTTGCACTGTTGATGGTTCCCAACTTGGATTTACATTGCTCGTCTTTGGAAGATCTCTGGTGCCCAACTTGGATTCACAGTGCTCTTGCTTTTGGAAGATCTCTGGTGCACAAGTTTATCTTGTTTGCACCATTCTATAGTATATTGTAGGCCTTTGGGCTGTGTGGGTTGTGAGTCCTAAATTACAGGATTAAGGCAACTAAGAGGGGGTGAATTGGTTTTCTAAAACTTTTCGATATTAATCTCCAAAGTTGTGTTTGCAAGTAAAACATATTTTAACACAAGTATATAATATGCAATAACTGTAAATAAGTGCTAAAGTAAGGAGAAGGGTAAGAGAAGCAAACACAGTATTTTTAGGTGGTTCGGCAAACCTGCCTACATCCACCCCTCAAGTTCCTTCACCGAGTCTTGAGGTTTTCCACCATCTTCAACCAACAGCTTACACACTAGCTTCCGGGTGCTAGTGAACCGTACAAGTGTTTTCCCGGGATCAACACTGAAACCCACCCAAGTGGTTTTTCTGGCTCACCACTCACAACCTTATCAAGCTTGAGATATACTCTCAAAGCTTCTTCTTTAGTGAACAACCTCACTAAAGGAAGCACCTCTTTTGATAGGTAGATTGAGGAACAAGACTTTCTCAAAGAGTAGATATAAAAATGGAAAGCTCTATCTCTTTATTCACATAAAGACAAGGATATGAAAATGTGTTTTGTGTGAATGCTATGAGAAATATAGAATATGAAGGTTTAGAATATTTCTCAAGTAGTAGAAATGATATGTGGTCGTTGGGTATCCATTTTAGACGAAATGAAGGTGTATTTATAGGCCACATATGAAAACTAGCCGTTTATAGTCGTTGAGAGTTTTTGCTAAAACAAGCCGGTCGACCTCTACATGAATCGGTCAACCGCTTCAAGTTACCGTTACCTAACGGTCATATTTTCAGAAGCTTCAGTGACTCTTTTGTCAAAACCAACTGGTCGACCGCTACATGAGGCGGTCGAAGTACCTGTCACGCCCCGAACGCTAGCCCGAAGGGGGTTAATGACAGCCGTGAACATCCACTCAATGAATGCTCCAGCGTTTTCTCTTATTCTTGCAGCGGAAATTTTTTTTTATACATATACAACTGAGAGAGACGGCCAAAGAGTTTTACCATAAACTTCAACCTACACAAAACGACTTCCTCGTAATAGGGTAAGCGTCTTAATTACATCGCATGGCTGCACAACTTAAGTACATGATCTAAGGGATTCCATCAAAACCTCTTCATATTGACATACTCATAACGTCTTTATAATACATCTTGAATCCTTAGACATAAAACATATACACAAGCTGCCTCAATATGATATCAAGCGCTCTTAGTGCTTCATATGAACTCTCCAACTCCTGCTTCGGTTTACAATGACTAGGATACTTGACATCTAAACTTACTACGTTAAGTAATCCTCAGCACTCCTGTCGCCTGGAACATTTGGAATGATACGGTTTAAAAATTCGTGAGTCGAAAGACTCAGTAATGAGTTATAGTTAAAACATGGACTTGAAATCATGGTTTGGAAACATAAACTTGAAATCGTGAGTTTGAAACCATGAACTTGTACTTGAATTCATAATCATGAACTTGAAATTATAAGCATGCACTTGAACTTGAAATAAGCATGAACTTGAACTTGAAATAATAAACATGTAAACATAATGTAATTCATGCATGATCATGAATTTTGATGCACGTGTATGCCTCATGATTGCATATGCACATGCACTTGCTCTTGAAAACAACACTTGTACTTGTAAAGCTCTTGCTTTTGGAAAATCATTTCAATTCTTATCTTGTGGGCTACTTGCTCTCCATTTACCCCTGACATCAGGGTTGTGCGTTCCCGTTGGAACTGTCCCCTATTTCCCTTGGGGACCTTACATTTGGTCGAGCTAGCACACCTTCTCGCATTCGTCCTTCAGTGGCTAGACACGACCCTTGGAGGTCCACACCTTCTTGCAAGCATCCTTCGGTATGAGTGCCCTAGGTGACATCCACCCTTCACGTAAACGTCCTTCAGTATGGATGCACCTTCTTAACTGGTACGGTACCGACCAACTTTAGCTCATTAACTTAACTTGTCATAAAGTAGCATAAAATGATACTTTCATTTGTATAAAATTTCTCTTTCTTTCTCATGAGAAAAATGAATGCAAATGCTCATGGTGTGCTCATGTCATGCTTGATTATGAGAAATCTTAAATTCTTCTCTTACTTTCATTTGCACAAAACTTTCTTTTTCATGCAAATGCTTATGTCATGTCGTAATAAATCATGAGTATTCATGCTGTGCATCATTTCAGCTTTTCAAAAAGCGTAAGTTTCCACTTACAATTTCCACTTCCAGACGTAAGTTCCACTTACCTTCGTTTGCTTGAGCGTTGAGCGTCACTTTACCTACAATCGAGTCATACTAGTGTTATTCGATGGTTCACTAGCGAGCGAATAGTCAATCAATTACTCGCACTTCATTATACATATTCTTGATCATCATACATATCACCCATTTTCTTGATTTCTATTTGGTGATCTTACAACACAAGGTATTTTCTTAAGTGAAAAACCTAGTAGGGTTTCCTAATAGTCAAAAGGAAACTATAAAATTTAAAGGAAGCCGCTCGAGCGGAGCTCGGGCGCTGCTCGGGCGAAAAGTCTCTGTAAGAGATGATTGCTCGAGCGCCTGTCGAGCGCAGGTCGGGCGAAAACTCTCTATATAAAAAACTCTGGATTTCGCTCGAGCGCATGCTGAGCGATAATCTGGCGGTAGTAAATTTTCAAAGCACAACTTATGCTATACACCTCCAAATCACACGAAACTTGACTTAAATAGCTCTCCTTTTCTAAACTTAAACTCAAGACCTTAACTTTTACAACTCCAACTGAAGCTTTTTCAGCAAAACCTCGCTCCCATCTTCATCAAGGTAAACTATTGCATTTTTCCCAATGATGACTTACAATGCAAAGTATTCTCTTAAGGATGCCGAAGCCATAAGAATCGAGTTCTAAAATGATCCTTACACTAATTTTCATAACATATCAAACTTCTAAGTAATTTGGAGCTCATTTGCCACTCAAAACCTTTACCCGAAAATACAAGCTGCTGAGGACTTCTAAGCGGGCAGCCCCGACGTCTCCAACTTAAAAATTCATAACTTCAAAACCATGGCTCCAAATTACATGAAATTTATTTTGAAATACTCAGATTTCATAGGTCAAGATTGGGGGTAAAATTCACAAGCGCAGAATGTGCTATATATTTTCACAAACACTTCATATTAGGCGAAAATCCTACATCAACACTGTTGCTGATTCCAGCTCGGCCCTCCATTTTCAAAATACTACAACTCATTCATTACACTTCTAAATCATACGATATTTACCTTAAAATGTTCCTCTTTCTTAAAATTAAAATTCAAGACCAACTTTGTAAAATTTGGACTTAAAATGATTCCTCAAAAGGTATTCGAAATGAGCTAACGTTCCGGACGTGCAAGGCTGCTGGCAGCTTGACGTCCGGGCCTTGAACAACGCATAACTCACCCAATAATTATCGGAATCATCTAAGGTATGTCTTAAAATCTTTCTATTTCCTAGGCCTACAATCTAGGATCCTTTTAAAATCAAGGGATAAATAAAATTGCATCAGAATACAATCCCAATCCGAGCCTTGAAATCTGTAGAGGTTAAATTTCAGCACCTAGTTTAACAAACCTTCCTCATGCAACAACTTCACCCATGATTCTAAATTAAAAACCTCAGCTTATTTTCCAACAACAACACTCATTCCCAAAGCTCATTTGAACCTCAATGCATTTAGATATGAAAGGACAACACCCAATACCACAACCACTACACATCCGGCCATGCACGCTCAAATAGATTTCAGCCCTCCTTTAGGCTTTTTATCAAACACTTAGGGTGCATCATTGATCCTCTTGAACAACTTTCAGATCTGACCATGTCTCAAACACTTAGGGCATGGTGGTTCTCAACAAGACTAACATGCATACAACCTAATACATCAAACCAATAGATCCGGCCATACATGCACAAACAAATTTCAATCCTCTTCTAGGCTTTTTATCAAACACCTAGGGTGCAGCAATCAATCTCTCTCTCTTGAACATATTTTATTTTTCATATCTGACCATAACTCTCCATGGTTCCATACATGATCTACACTAGTTCTTAAAGACAACATGTAGATAAGGAAAAAAAAACAACCTAATACAATGACCAACAACAAGTGTTTTCTCCCACCTTCAACATCACCCACATTCATGCTAGAATCTTCAAAGACAATAACCCATATTCCAATCTAGCCAAATCATGGCCTCCAAGTTTCCTTATTCACCAGCAAGTCACAACAAACACGAACTTAAGATCTTATATCATGAAAGAGTTCAAAAGAAAACACAACATCCACCTTATTCGGCCAACAGAAAAATTTTTACAACCAAGGGCCGGACTTTACCTTCTTTCTTCTCTTTCTCCTTCTTCTTCTTCTTCTTCTTCTTCTTCTTCCTTCTTCTCTTCGGTTGTGTGAGTGTGCTAGGGCAAGTGAGTGTGCTAGGGCATATGGGAAATGAAAAATGCGGCAGCAAGGGGGAAATGAAATGTTCGGCAAAGGGGAAGGGAAGTAATAGGCGTGAAAGTGCTTGGGGGGGAAAAGACAAGGCTGCCCCCCTTTCTTTCCCCCTTCACGTGAATTCCACATTTTCTTCTTTTTTTTTGTCCACTTCATCATTTTTCTGCCACTTCTTTATTAAAATTAACCCTATTAACCCTAACATGCCTTTCACACATTTTTCAAGAGTCAAAGTCCCTAATTCAATTTCTTCCAAATATTGCAAACTTAGAGATATATTCCAACAATTAAAATGATTAGTTTAATTAATCACAACTACTCAAATTTAATACTATTAAAAATTGCAAACAATATAACATTTAAATCTTAGCTTAAAACGCATAAAAACTCTAGGGGAAAATTCCACCTAGACATAACTTTAGATTAATTTAACCATACATACATTTCTCAATAATTAGAGTAATACTTACTTAAGAGATCATATGCAATAAATTCCTCTCTTTCCTCGTTTTAAAACGACAGAAATAAAGTCGGGGTCTCACAGTACCGGTCGACCGCTTGAACAGCCGGTCGACCTCTTCAACTTAAGCATGATCCGGTTCTTTTAAAAATAATGTTTTTGACCACTTTTAAACACCCAATTTTGAAGACATACTTCCCATACGTATATAAAGGTTTGGAGGTTTGATTGAGATGTTTTGAAACCTATAAAAACATTTTAATCTTTCAAACAAAACTTAAAACGGTTTATGCATGTTTTGAAAGATATGCAAGTGCGTGATTCAAATCCCTGTCAAAAGTGAATTAAAGAGTTACAAAGATTATACCCTAAGGTCTTGAATCTTCACTTTGACCTCCTTGCATCTTCTTGTTCTTCTTTCTCAAGTCTTTGGCTCTTTTCATCAAGTCGTCTCTGTCTTTGAAGATGTCCATTTTGTAAACTTAATCTATTTATTGAAATCATCAAAATCTCGATTGTGCACAAAAAGCCAACAATCTCCCCCTTTCTGATGATGACAATAAAGTGATAGTTTTGGGATGACTCCCCCTATCTTTTGCAATTGGACAAACATTTAAAAATTGAAGACAAAACATTAGTAGCTATTGGATTCATAAAGAGTAATACAATTAAAACATAATCTAATTAAAAAGAGAATATATAGTCATCAAAACTATTAGCACATTTCTCCCCCCTTTGTCACATCAAAAAGACAAAGGACACATTTCTCTCCAAAAATGCATTCTAAAAGCAAAGGGAATACAAGCATGTAGACATTTAAGAATTCTCCCCCTTTGTCAATAAAAAAGAGAATGCATGGATATAATTCAAAAGTTCATTTTTCATCCAAAAGAACAAGTTTGAGTTTTAAATGACAATCTCTTTGATATGGTTTAGAGGATGTCTAACGGAAACTCTAGAGTCCATCGCTATTACGATAGTAGCCCACCGAGTGAGTTTGTACCAACCTCTTAGCTACCAACGACAATTTAAAGTCATTCTCAACGAAAGAAGTTTAAGCCCACAAAAAACTCATCAAAGTTCATGATTTTTGTAAAAATGTTAGCTTATAGAGATGTTCTATTTGATAAATGCAAGAAATATGTAAAAGATGAATATAGTTGCATTTATAACTTTTAACAACCAAGACAATATCATAGAATATAATTAGCCAACAATTTAAAACTTATTTTCAAATAAGGATTTAGATGTTACCAAAGGTTTCCCCCTTAACATTTGTCCTCAAATGTCGCAAGCCTTCTTGATAGGCAAGTTTTATCCAAGCACCGTTTATTGCTCCAACCTACAAGAGAATCAATAAACCATTTTTGGTACCCAAGCCTTCTTGGGTCCTTCAATTTTAGCTTTGGTTCCTTTTGGAACCCATATCTTCTTAAGAGTCTTGCTCCCAAGTTTCTTTAGTGCACAATAAAAAATAAGATGCCCATCTTTATTGCAAAAATGACATGTTTGAGTTGGTACACAAAATGACTTAGCCTTCACAAAATAATTCTTAAAATATTTTGGTGAATAGAAGGCTTGTAGCATAAGCCACTTTTGTCAAAGACACATCTTTGACTACTAAGCATGTTTTCCAAGGTTTTGCTTCCTTTAGTAAACTTATCAATAATTTTGCTTTGAGAAACAATTTTGTTGTTCAAAGCAACCTTCTCATTTTCAAATTCTAAAGTTTTTTGTTGGAATAAATCATTTTCTAGCTTTAGAGTATCTCGCTCATGTTTCAAATAATCAATTTCATTTGAAATCAAAGTGAGTTTCTTTTTCAAAGAAGTATATTTTGAACCTAATTTTTCAAATTGGCATAAAAGATTATCAAATGCATTTTGTAGCTCACTATAAGATGGTTTAGGTTCATCATTAGAAGAATATACCTCATCGTCATCCTCATTATCCTCAAATGTCATGAGGCACATGTTAGCAATTTCTCCATTTTCTTCTTCTTCGGAGGAGCTTTCATTGTTATCCTTTCAAGATGTCTTCTTATATTTGAGGCATTTCTTCTCTTTCTTTCTCTTGAGGAAGTTTTTGAACTTTCTAGTCATTATGACTATATCTTCCTCATCTTCATCTCCATATTCAATTATGGAGGATTTGAGAGCGATCCTCATCTTCTTTTTGCTCTCATTTTCGTTTTCAAGCATTTGGGTCTCATGGGTCATTAAGGATCCAATGAGCTCATCCAGAGGAAGCTTGGTGAGATCCTTGGCTTCTTGTATGACGGTCACTTTGGCCTCTCATGCCTTTGGTAGTGACCTAAGGATTTTTCTCACTAAATCGGAGTTAGTATAAGATTTACCAAGTGCATTCAAAGCATTTATAATTGTGGTAAATGTAGTATACATGACAGTAATAAACTCATTTGGTGTCATTTTAAATAACTCATAGTTATGAACAAACATGTTGATTTTTGACTCTTCGACTTGATTTGTTCTTTCATGAGTAATTTCTAGAGTATGCCATATATCTCGAGCATTTGAGCATGATGCAATTCTATTAAACTCTCCTCTATCTAATGCATAATATAATATGTTCATGGCTCTTGCATCTAGAGAGATTTTCATTTTGTCATTAGCATCATATTCATTTTCGCTTTTGAGAGTTTCAACCTCTCCAACTTTCTTTGTGGAAATATGAGGGCCATTTAAAATACAAATCCATAAGTTAAAATCAATAGATTGAAGATATACTTTCATCCAAGCTTTCCAAAATGCATAATCATTTCCATCAAAAAATGGTGGTCTAAGAGTGGAAAGCCCTTCAACTTGAGTGTTGAAGCTTGTAGTTGCCATTTTAACTCAAGATGGATAAATCTTGTATAAAGAGCACCAAGCTTTGATACCAATTTTGAGTCCTAGATTACAGGATTAAGGCAACCCAAGAGGGGGGGTGAATTGATTTTCTAAAACTTTTCGATATTAACCCCCAAAGTTGTGTTTGCAAGTAAAGCCTATTTTAGTACAAGTATATAATATGCAATAATTGTAAATAAGTGCTAAAGTAAGGAGAAGGGTAAGAGAAGCAAACACAGTATTTTTAGGTGGTTCGGCAAATCCGCCTACATCCACCCCTCAAGCTCCTTCACCGAGCCTTGAGGTTTTCCACTATCTTCAACCAATAGCTTACACACTAGCTTCCGGGTGCTAGTGAATCGTACATGTGTTTTCCCAGGATCAACACTCAAACCCACCCAAGTGGTTTTTCTGGCTCACCACTCACAACCTCACCAAGCTTGAGATATACTCTCAACGCTTCTTCTTTAGTGAACAACCTCACTAAAGGAAGGACCTCTTTTGATAGGTAGATTGGGGAACAAGACTCTCTCAAAGAGTAGATATAAAAATGGAAAGCTCCATCTCTTTATTCACATAAAGACAAGGATATGAAAATGTGTTTTATGTGAATGCTATGAGAAATATAGAATAGGAAGGTTTAGAATATTTCTCAAGTAGTATAAATGATATGTTGTCTTTGGGTATCCATTTTAGACGAAATGAAGATGTATTTATATGCCACATATGAAAACTAGCCGTTTATAGCCGTTGGAAGTTTTTGCTAAAACAAGCCGGTCGACCGCTACATGAACCGATCGACCGCTTCAAGTTACCATTACCCATCGGTCATATTGTCAGAAGCTTCAACAGCTCTTTTGTCAAAACCAACCGGTCGACCGCTACATGAGGCGGTTGAAGTACTGGTCGACTGCTTGAACAGCCAGTCGACCTCCTCAACTTAAGCATGATCCGATTATTTTAAAAACAAGGTTTTTGACCACTTTTAAACACCCCAATTTTGAAGACATACTTCCCATAAGTATATGAAGGTTTGAAGGTTTGATTGAGATGTTTCGAAACCTATAAAAACATTTTAATCTTTCAAACAAAACTTAAAATGGTTTATGCATGTTTTGAAAGATATGTAAGTGCGTGATTCAAATCCTTGTCAAAAGTGAATTAAAGAGTTACAAGGATTATACCCTAAGGTCTTGAATCTTCACTTTGACCTCCTTGCATCTTCTTGTTCTTCTTTCTTCAAGTCTTTGGCTATTTTCATCAAGTCGTCTTATTCTTTGAAGATGTCCATTTTGTAAATTTCATCTATTTATTGAAACCATCAAAATCTCGATTGTGCACAAAAGCCAACATGGGTGATCACCCTGGACTTTGCGTCCTTCTTTATTATCACCATTATTATTATTATCGGGCTTTCTGCCCCTAGTACTCTTAGGTTTGAGTTCTGCGTGATAAATATTGGGTTTCATATCAATTTACTTCTGTTTAATGTTGATCTTGTGTTTTATCTGCTCCCAGCATCTTTTGTGATGCTTTTTGTTTCAGTGATGTGTCTTTTATTTTGTTTCTGCTTCCTTTGTGAAGCTGTGTATATCTTTCTTTTGTATCTGCATCGTTTGTGATACTTTGTTTGAATGATATTGTCTTTGCTTAGAAAAAAAAAAACACATGTCACATGATCCTTCAGTAGGTACTTGGATTATTTCTCCCATTTGTATTTAGTTTGGAGGTTAAAATAAAGAATTTATAGAACAATATACATAGAAATACGGAAATCATGACTATAGAGAATATTTAGAATAAAAAATTTGTTCTAGTTTTAAGTATTGGCTTCTAACTTTTGACTCAAAAATAAAACATTAATATATATTTTGTTTTTCTTGAGATTTAGATCCTTCACTCGAATGTTGACAATATTATCACTCGTACTTGTTGGGAGCCTCATAAGCTAGAGTAGTTAGATTAGTAATCTTTGTGCACTTTTTCTAATTTAACTCTAATAATATTATTACGCCTTAGCAGCAGATATTTCGTGTGAAGAGTTAAAGATATAACCTCTTGCATTGAAACCTACAGATTTACTTTTTACTGTTTTGTAGCTTTGATTATAAACCGTTTTAGTTCAAGAAAATTAAGCAAGGTAGTCTATTTTCTTGAATTGTAACTAATAATTGGTTTCTACTTGCCGGCGATTAATTTTATAGCACGTTTAGAGAGGTTAATGTAAAATGATTTATCTTTAAGCACTGCTTTTAATATATTGGGTAAGGTCAGAGATTTCCATAAAGATTGTGAATCTACCACTCATCTCAAAAGCTAAGTAAGAAGAGAAATATTTTAATATTTAAATTATATTCTCTAACAAAGATCAAGCTTGCATCAAACCTACAAAGGTACATTGTAATTAGTAGCCCGTTTAGACAAATTAATTAAGGAACTTTGTGTCTAATAGAATTCCTATCGATATTATATATATATATATAACGTGCGTTTTGACTTTACGTACGTCGCTCCACCTCCACTTGAAAAGTAGGACGAAGTACTTCCGACCAGAAAGCAAAGGGTTCTTTAATTAGGTTCCTTTGGAAACTTTACTTCTTTATATTTATTCCTTGCAAACGAAGGATCTTGTGATCTCATCCATCATACAGCTAAAAGCCCCGGCCAGTCGCAGTACTGCAGGCCCTAAAGTCTACCGCACAAAAATTGTATGGTATGGGGAGAGCCCTGATAATGAATGGGCATCGCATCTCTCGTCTCTGATCACTCTGTTTCCGATTCCAAATGTTTAGTGGATAGAGGAGGCATCGGATACGTAGCTAATTAAATTGGTAATTACTTTAGCAAGTGGTCAGCTTGTTGATCAATTTTCCAAGGAACCTATTAAGACAATATCGAGGGAAAAAGTTAGGCAGATCACTTTCCAAACTAAAAAGCTTAATGTTGATGCTAAAGAAGAAAAAATTGACCGGAAAAAAGAAGAAGTTAGGCGAACAAAGATAAAAGAAGAGGGAAAAAGGCCCCTGGCCTTGGAGGTAAGTTACAGGCACCCCCATTTATTTATCCTTTTTTTTCTAAGCACCCCCATTTATTTACCTAAATGTATAAACTTGCTTCGGCGATCTCAGAAGGGTTAATCTCTCGTACGGTTGGGCAAGAGCTCAACTCAATAAAATGCCAAAAACAGTAAAACACTACAACAAAAATCACTTTGGGTGTTAACATTTTTTTGTCACCCGAAGTGCTATTTTTGTCACCAAAGGTTTTGGGTGACAAAACCGAGTTGTCACCCGGTTTGTCACCAAAAGCATGTCGGCAAAGGTTTTATGTGACAATTTCCGTGTTTTGTCATTCGAAATCGTCCGGACATAAACATATATGTCCAGTACACTCCATCCGTTCGCATGAGGAGTGCGAACGTTTGGTCCAATGTGATGAAATGCATTTTGTCATGGAAAAAATGTGCGCATAGTATACAACCGTCCGCATGATAATATACAAATCGTCTGCATGACAACATAAAGACGTCCGCACCGTTGTTTAATTCATGACGAAATTTTTTTTGTCACCACAGAAACCGTTTGAACACTTACATCGACAGTGCAGACGCTTATTATATTGAACACGTTGGAACATGTTTTCTTCTCATTCGAACGGTTGTTTAATTAAAGAACCGTGTTCACAGACGAATAACCCTGCGAACGGACGGTATTTCATACAAAGTGTTTGTATGGATAGTTAAGCGTGCGCATGTCTTAACTGCAAAAATTGTTCGGACGATTTTGTTACCCTTCGAACCCTTTGTTACGTATTTGAATTAATTTAATTAAATATTTAAAATAATTTGCAAATAATACAAATAGAAAGGTAGTCATATTCATAATAATAATAAAATGTCTACAAATATGTAATCGTCGTTAAAAGTAACTAAAATACATAATCGATAAGTACTGATCAAGTGGTGAAAATACATAATCTACCCAAATTTTCATTTGGGTGTCGTACGAGATGCCAGCTGTCTGATCAGCTCCATCATCTGCTCACACATCTGTTGTTCCATTGGTTGCATCCTCCTTTCTTGCTGTTCTACTAGGTTCTGTTGCTGCTCCTACATCATCTTCTGATGCTCTTCATCTTTCTTCCATTGCTGTGCCTCCATCATCTGCTGATGCTTTCGCATCGTCTGCTCTATTTCTGACCGTTTGACCAAAAGCACTTCATATTCCATCTGTCAAGCCCACATCTTCTCTATCTCTAACTTGACCTCTTTTAATCTCCGGGATAAATCAACGGACGATACTGAAGATGATGATCCAATAGACCGTACTGAACAGCCTAAACCTCGCACGTAACACGCTTTCGTCCCCAATACCTCAGTGAAAATCTTCATTTCTGTGTATGGCTTTCCCTCTGACTCATGCTGCAATTGTAACGCCTCCATTTTTTCATACAAAATTAGAAAAGAAGATAAAGTTAGCACATATAAAACATAAGAGATAGCGAATGCATAATTAAATCTAACGTTACAACTTACAAAAATTTTCCGTGCATCTTCTGATGTCCACATCCCATCCTTATTAATATGCATTTTTTTATACAACACCACAAGATTAATCTCATCAGATTCTAGATTTTTCTGTATACCAAAAGAAATTCGAACGTGCATATTAAATTACCTAAGTCTTTTATTTAAGTAATATCTCTAAAAAATGTAAATTTATTACCTACTAACAACTCTCTCGAACGATGGAAGGACCTCACTCCCGATGTGTGTATAATCTTCAGCTTAGCTTTATTCTCCTTGTTGATTGCACTCCTCCTCTACATTTTACATTTACAATTGTTATAGCAATTAATAATAAAATAAAATAAACGTTCAGTACGAAATAAAAATTTTTAACCTGAAATTCCTCGCTAGCGAATAAATCAAAGACACAAGCCCATTCTTTCTTGTTCATCTCATGATACGAGTGCTATAACGCTTCTTCATTGGAATTGAACACCGAGTAACGCTGGTACATTTTATTTCAATGCGTACTGTACACTGTGTTCATCATAGATATCACAGTCATGCAATCTTCAGGTCGGTCATAATCTAGTTGAAAGTCATCCTTAACATATATAACAATTAGTACGATAAAAGTTTGCACAATTAAAATTTAATAAATTAAACTTACCAATACTCGGCTCACGTATGATTTAACCTGGTCGGGGACCTCCTTCCACTTACTCGTTTGAAATGGGACATGCTGTCAAACGAGCGCACCAATATGACTTGAGAGCATCGAGGACGCCTTGTCCTCACCACCCGTACGTCCATCAGGTATATGGAAAGTTAGCTTTCCTCCTATACGAGCTATGAGTAATGCAATCTCGTGCGTACTACCCCTTCCGTGTTTGATTCCGGACGTCGCTACAAATGAAGAACAATAAATTTAAAATTTAGTTAGTATAGAAATTTAAAAGTCAAAATAATTAATCAAGGTCGACGGGGTAAGATACTTACAAGCACAACTACTTTGATTGCCCACTGAACTGGCTGTGGTAGGAGACGAAAATTTGTTCCTATCTCTAAGCGATGGTGTGCTACCCCTAACCTTTTGAGCTACTTTTGAAATCCTTGTGTTAAGGTTTTCCTTTAAATATTTGTTAGTAAATGTGATCTTTTGGTACTTGTTTATTTGCTTTAATTGTTAAATTCACGATCTTAGTGTTTTGATTAATATTTGTCATTTGATTAATTGCTTATATGATTTCTTTCCTAATTTTTAATCTTTGAATTGAGATCACTATTTTTAGAGCAAATGCATGTGTTTAAATTGTCTAATTGATTTTATTTTATTTCCTCTAATATTTTAGAGTATTTTGGTGAATTTTTAGTAGATGGCAGAATTTTCCCTTCCTTGGTTTAAATATTGCATTTTTAACCTTGGTTTTAGTAAATTCTCTTTCTTATATTAATGTGATGCTATTTTCCTAATCTGATTTTATTATTTAAGGTATTTGATTTTATTTTAGCTTAATTATTTTAAAATGCTTCTTTAAGTACATTTAAATTTCAATTGGGCCTACGATTGTTGAATTATGGACTTGGGCCTATGGAAACAAGTTCGGCCGAAGCCCATTTGTGCATGAAAGGCCAAAACCCACCCAAGCCACTTTACATGCTGTTGGTCGGCTAACTTATTGAAGATTTGGTAAGCGTAGTGTAGATTTTTCAAATCTTATCTTGTTGCCTATTTGTCAAAAACTCTTGTTCCTATGAGTTAAGATTCAGTGAATGCCATTAATCTCTTGTCTCCACAATCATTAGATCTCCATAAATATAGCATGCCCCTAATTACTTAGTTAGAATAAAGACAAAAAAAGAGATGTAGTGAAAGAGAACAAGTGACTCACGACAAACATTTTTCCGTGAGGCAAGAGAGAGAATGTCATGAATCAAGAGAGAGAAAGGGGGAAAAGAAAGAGAGAAGTTATGAGGAAAGAGAGAGAAGAGAGGAAAAAGAAAGGAGTTATGAAGAGAGATGAGGGCATTTAAGGCCTTTGCAAACAAAGGGGCGGCACTTGGTGCCCCTTTGCTTGCCTTGAGATAGAGAGGGAGAGAGAGAGAGAGAGAGTGAAGATAGAGGAGAGAAAAGAAAATAAAATGAGATAAAAGAAGAGAGAAAATGGAGGATCGGCCAAGAAAAAGGAAAGAAAAGGAAAAGAGAAAGAAGAAGAAAAATGAGAGGAGAAAGAAGCTTGAAAACAAGATAAGGTATAGAAATGATGAGAAAGATGAGATCTTGCCCTAGAAATGCATGCAGGAAGAAATCCTTTATTTTCTTGAAGTTTTTGCACAAAAAAAGGTTGTGTGAACCTAGTTTATTCAAAGATATTTTGGGCTGTGTTACAAGCCATATCAGTGGCTGGAAAAGGGTTTTTGAATACCAATAGGCCACGGGTTGGCCTTGGTCCTTGATGAACTTGTTGCACGTAAGTTTACTTTCCTTTGTGATGATTTCTACATGAATTGGTTGTGAAATATAGTGACGAAAGGCTCTTGATGATAGCCGAATGACGTGGAAAGGATTTATGGTTGAAATGACAGAACAATGCTTTAGAGAATGAAGCCAAGAGGGCTTGAGATGAAAGTGTGAAGCAAAATGTCCATGCAAGTGTTGTTTGGATGATTTTGAAGAAAGTTGTGATGTTGCATTTGATTTTTATTGCTGATTCATGTTCTAATGCATGCTGTGACAATATAGTTTCAACTATGATGATTTAAATCATTAGATCTAAGGATTCTTAGAATATGAACATTACATACAAATGGAAAATTAGGAATTTTTAGTGAAAATAGTGCACTGTCCAAATGGAAATCTTTATATTTTTTGCATGAAAATTGGTAGAACTATATTTTAGGGTCACAGTAAGTCCAAGTGAAAATTTAAGCTCAATCGAAGGTTGTGAAAGGTCGAAAATGCCCCCGGAGGTCTCTAAGCGTAGTTTCGGTATTTCACACAAAACGTTAAGGTAAAATGTCCAAAAGGAGAAAATAACTTTATGGCTATGTAAAGAATTAAAAATAGATGGGGAAGTCCAAATTTGAGCTCAAACCAAGTAGATTTAGGGGCTCAAATCACACATTCCGTTTAGTAGCCAAAATGGACTTTCGAGCCAATAACCCTAAACAAGCCTAGTAAGCCTTGAAACCTTAGAGATAGGCCCATTAGGGTCTCACTCATGTATTTTAGAGAATATTTGTTATTGATTAATAATTTTCGTGATTAATTCATTATCAATGATGCATAAGATAAGTCATGCTACATCAACATATCATGGGTATGGGGTTACTATTGATAGAAATGACCGAAACAAAACCCATAACCAGATGTGGTACTGAGATGGGTGATGGTACCGTTCACAGTGGGATAGTGCAAGCCACCACTGAGAGGATAGTGGTTGATATTCCTAGGCGGTGGAATAAAGCATGCCTAACTGAGTCATGGTGCCGGGGCAGGGATAGTCCTAGAGGAGAGGAGGGATGCACAACCCGAACTCTGAGGGTTAAATAGAGTGAAGTAAGGACACGTATGAATGGAAAAGAAAGAATGTAAATGAATGGAAAATAAAGAAAGTGAAATGACCGGGAAACGGATGCATCATTCTGCATTGCATCGCTCATACATCAATATTCTATTTATTATGAGTATTGCTTTATTGTTGATTATTCACTGCTAGGGTTGCTTTTGTTTAATATACTTGCATATTATGTCCCTTCCCCCTTTATTGTGTCAATAGGACCCACCCCTTTTATGTTTGTTTGTGTTTTAATTTTTATTGTTAAGCAGGATGTTGGATTATTTCAAGGCTGAAGAGATTCTAGATGCAGGGTCTATTTTGATGGCAGTGTTTTGTTTTTAATCCTTTGAAACACGGTTGTATAGGCTAAGTGGACTATAGGAAGCTCACATTTTGTATAACCTAGGCCAATTCTTTTGTAATCCTCCCGAAGGACCCTTTTGTGCACAATCGAGTTTTTGATGATTTCAAAAAATGGATTAAGTTTATAAAATGGACATCTTCAAAGAAGAAGACGATTTGATGAAAGAGCCAAAGTCTTGAAGAAAGAAGAACAAGACGATGGAACAGCTCAAAAGTGAAGATTCAAGACCTTAGGGTATATCCTTGTAACTCTTTGTTTCACTTTAGACAACGATTATGAATCATACTTGCATATCTTTCAAAACGTGCATAAACCGTTTTAAGTTTTGTTTTAAAGATTAAAACATTTTTAAAGGTTTCAAAACACCCCAAACAAACTCTCAAACCTTTCATATAGTTATGAGAAGTAAGACTTTAAAATTGGGTGTTTGAAAGTGGTCAAAAACATGGTTTTAAAAGAACATGAGTGCGCATGCAGAAAAAAGAACTGGATTGTGCTTAAATTGAAGAGGTCGACCGGCTGGTGAAGCGGTCGACCGGACTTCGACCACTTGGTATGGCGGTCGACCGGTTGGTTTTAAAAAATAGCCGTTGAGCTTCTGATAATATGATCGTTGAGGTAACAATAACTTTAACCGGTCGACCGGTGCATGTAGCGGCCGAGTCGTTTTAACAGACGATCCCTAACGGCTATAAACGGCTAGTTTTCATATGTGACCTATAAATACACATCCATAACGTCCAAAAGCAATACACAACGACCACATATCATTTAGATCACTTGAGAAATTTTCTAAACCTTCATATTCCATATTTCTCATATGATTCGCACAAACACACACTTTCATATCCTTGTCTTTGTGTGAATCAAGAGATAGAGCTATCCACTTTCATATCCACTCTTTGAGAGAGTTTGTTCCTGTAACTTTCCTATTAAGAAAGTTGTTTCCTTTAGTGAGGTTGTTCAGTAAAGAAGAAGCTTAGAGAGGGTATATCTCAAGCTTGGTGAGGTTGTGAATGGTGAGCCAGAAAAACCACTTGGGTGAGTTTGAGTGTTGAGCCCGGGAAAACACTTGTACGGTTCTTTAGTACCCAGAAGCTAGAGTGTAAGGTATTGGAAAATAGTGAAAAACCTCCAGGCTCGGTGAGGGAGCTTGAGGGGTGGATGTAGGTGGGTTTGCCGAACCACCTAAAAATCACGTGTTTGCTTCTCTATCCCTACTCTTTACTTTTAGCACATATTTACTCTTACTGCATATTATACACTTGCGCTAAATTAGGCTATATTTTACAAACACGTCTTTGAGGGTTTTAAGCGAAAATTTTATAAAACCAATTCACCCCCCTCTTGGGTGCCTTAATCCTAGAACTCACATTTTGTACGAAACCACGTTCTTTTAAAGGAAAATGTGTATTTCTCTATATTGATTTCTTGTTACAAGGTTTAATTATTATTTTTATTACGTTTTGAATCTTTTTACGATACCAATAAGTTTTCAACCTAATTCGTTACTGCGATTTTTCTAAACAAGTGTAAATTTACCGATTTATTACTTTGTTATATTTCACTTCTTTTGTTCAAGTTTCTAAACTGACTTTTGGCCTTCCTTTTAATCAGTAACCTTTTTAATCAAGTCTTCCGCTAAGTAAATTCTAGGGCATTTCAGCGATCTTAAGAGTTTCTATCGTACAATAATCCCTTCTTGTGTGCATGTGATTATTATATGCGAGCCTTGGGGGTAAGTACTAGCACGAGGCATGACAGAAGGACCCGACGCTGCTATAGTACAAGGAGTACTCTCAGCTCGAACCGATGAATCGCACCGAAGACGTTTTCCTCCTGTTGGTATGACGTCGTCCTGTTTCCAAATAAATCAATATTAGAGAAAAAAACACAATGAATATAAAATTGAAATGCAAAGTAAATTGAAACGATAAAGTTACTTTAATACTCAGAGTCATATTCTTCAAAATCACTACAATCTTCATTGAACGATTCCGAGGAATCTTCGATTCCTTCTATTTCACGTTGTTGTGGACCACTCTCATCGGTTACCAGCACATACCCCTCGATGTCATTTCTAGTCAACGAGATCATGTCAAAGGAGCTAAAGTCCACAAAAAGCTCAACAGACCCATTCTCCTGGTATGCTTCACCATTCGACGGTCCTTCGCCTTCTTCACTAGCTTCCTCCTCAATATGTGGAATATCATATGTGTTTCTAGGGGTAATCTTTCAAACAATCTTCCAGTGACCACCCAACTTCATATCATCGATATAAAACACTTGATTCCATTGAGACGCTAACACGAACGAATCGTCTTTGTATCACTTTCGAGATGCGTTAATACTAACAAACCGACCACTTTTATCAATACCTAAGTTTTGGGTAATCAAGTCAAACCAGTCACATTTGAGTAAATAAATTAAATTATGACGCAAATAACGGTACCCGTAAATCTCCACGACTTGGCCATAAAAATCAATGTCTTCCCCAGCATGATCCCCTGGAACAATCACGCCACTATTCTGAGTACTACGAATCTATTCACGAAGGACCCTGTGAAACCTAACTCCATTCACTACACACCCAAAATAACAAATTGCTCGTTGATCCGGACTGGATGCTAATGCTTACAAATCATTTGACACCGAGCCCAAATTTTCATTGCGCATAGTTTGAATCTAAAATAATAAACACGTGTTAATGAGAATAAAAAAGGGTTAAAGTCATAGTTAGCCCCATAAGTATGAGCAAAAATTAAATTGGTACCCCTAATTATCAATTCGGCGATTTGAGACCCATAACTTTTGAAAATCACAATTCTATCCCCGTCAAAATGACCAAAATGCCCCTCCAAGATAAAATTACTAAAAAATTCATTACAAATAAAAAATTATGTTTTTGCAAAAAGTAATATTTTTTTAAATAAAACTATTGAAACTCTATTTCAAAAATATATTTATTTTTAATTTATTTCTTAATGTTTTATAATTTTTATTTATTTTTTGAATTTTGTCTTGAAGGGGAATTTCTGTAATTTTGCATGATTTTCTGTCGAATTTAACGCCTAATTTAGATTGGGAGCTAGAATTGATGATTTTCAAAAGTTATAGGTCTCAAATCGCCGAATTGATAATTAGAAATACCGATTTAAGTTTTGCTCATACTTATGGGGCTAACTATTATTTACCCCTAAAAAAACTGATCAATAAAAGTGGAACATATAACAGAGACAAATTAAATAAATATCTAGTTTATAAACCATAACAAAAATCTCTCTTCGTGCCTCCTATCAACATTTATTTGCGATTTTCTCCCGACCTCTTCCAAGTGCTCGCTATAAACAATTTAGATATTTTATAATAAGTTAAAATATCATGAATTGATAAGTGTCTATTAGCAATGATTGTAATAATTTCCGTATGTTGCTCCAAAGATAGAGCTGGAGTGGAAGCTTGCTCGGGATCTTCCTGGCTGTTGGAAGCCTCAGCATCGAAACGCGGATGCTTGCTCATTTTTTCACGGTTAGAAAAGACGTTCACACTCAAAAAAAAATCGCCCGCACGGTTAGACAATCCATGTGAATGGCTAGCATATATACAAACATGTATGTGAAAACGATGACGTTTCCACCAAACGCGTTCGAACATCTAATGATAGACGTCCTAATGATGAATAAAAAAATACAAATTAAATATGAAAATTCATCTGTACTGCTTGGATAAGCTGTCCAGAAGCATTCTAAGGGCCAACATAAATATATACAATTGTGAAAATGATGACGTTATAACCAAAACGTCCGAATAGCGAGCGATTGTCGTCCGAATGGAATAAATAGAAAAATTTATTTAAATTAAAACAGAGTCCGGACAAAATTTATACCATCCAGACTGCTTAGATATAGCATCCAGGCATATGAAAAACGATCACGTATCCCTTTTAGGATATTACCACGCTTCCGAATTACTCAAAACAGAGTCCGAACGTATTGTGGAAGGCTAATGAATGCTTAAAAATACATAGTTTCTTATTAATAACAAGCATTATCATGCCATATTTTCTATTAATTATTGCATTTTCAATTGATTTGTGGTTTATTGCTTAATTATTAATCTTGAGCTTAAATGTTATATTAATGTTGTAATTTCTATTTTGCAGGAGAAATAAAGAAAATCATGTGAAAAGATATAGAATCAAAGTAGAAGTCTTGAAGAAGAAGAATAAAAAAATAAGAAAATAAAATAAAATGAAAGACGAAGATGAGGCCACGTGTATGTCAAAGCAACAAAGAAAGAAAAGGTGATGCTTATAAAATGAAGTATTGGCTGCACGAAATTTGAGGGAAGAACTTGGCTGAAAATTGAAAGAAGTAAAGACAATCACGTGAGAAGAGAACAAAAATAAAAGAATCTACATAAGCTATTCGCGTGGGGGAGTTAAGAAAAAAAAGGGGAAAACACACGGTTTGGCTATACAATGTAGAAGGGCCGCACTTTGAAAGCAAGAGGAAAAAAATTCAAAGAGGCGCATGCAACCCTAGAAAAATAAAGAAGCTCTCAGCCGCACTGGTTTTTAAAAAAGGAGTTGCCGCAATTCTATTTTGATATAGAGGTCGAACTTTAGAGACGAGGAGCTATTCAGTCCAGAGCAAGAAGCAAAATTTACAGTGATTTTAATTTTCTGCTTTATTTTTGGTTTATTTCAATCTATGTTTAGCACTATGAAGTTTATTTTTATGATTATGTGTAGGTAAATATTTTAGTTAGGGCTAGATTGAAGCCCTAATCATGTTTTCTTAAGGATTTTGATTTGCTATGTTACAAATGGTTTGTGATGCTTAATTGATTATTTTCAGGTTTTAAATTCTTTCTTCATATGATTTATGTTTATGCCTGATCACCATATGCATGTGCTATATGAAGATTGTCATATAGGTAGATTTAGATGACTGAGTCTTGTGCCTATACTAAGTGACAAAAAGGAACCAATCGCTGGCTCTTTTGGATTAATCAACATGAAAAACCAAAATAGATACCATGTTCCAGGTTTCGTGTGTTTGTGGATTTCCACTGATTTATGCTTTCTTAAGGTGCAACTTAGTAGATACCATGCTAAATACTTTAAGAAAGAAAAGAGTTAGAGTAGACACCCATGCCTAACTTGTTGCTTAGGGAAATAAATAGCTTAAGGAGTAGATACCATGCCCTTAGGTTGACAAACAGTGAGCACCCAAATTTAGTTTGTAGCATTGTGCAAGTCATTTGATTTAAGGAAGATGATTAGTGGTGGATATTGAAGCCGTAACTTGTTTTTCTCATTATTTTAATTCTAATTTCAAATTTGTTTTGTGATTTTCTTCCATTAATGCAATCTTGTTTGATTATTTAATTCTGTTATTTGTTTTGTTTCCGTTAGATAAAAGTTTTAATTAATAATCTTTAAACGCAATTAATCCAATCCTCGTGGGAGTGATCTCGTATTTGCCAGCTATACTATTTGTTTGATCTTGTGCACTTGCGAGTAAAACATACATTTAGAGGCTTATTAAAGACGACCGAATTAACTCAGCCATGGCAGCGTCCCTCCACTTCCCACACACTCCCAAATACACCACCAAATCTCAAACCAATATACTTAAAACAATTTTAACACTTAGCACAATCAATTTCTATATAAAAATCAATAAAAAAACATAATGTAGTATCCAAAAAATAAGATTGAAATTCTATATGTAAAACTAAAAAAAGAACTGAATTTTTTACTGCCAAAATCAAGCTAAAAATGAATAAAACATACCTGGATGTGATTAGAGCCTTGAAGGAATGAATTTACATCAAGATTTGGGAAGAAAACATGTGAGGGTTGAGAGATTTTTGATGAGAAAACAATCAGTTGAAGAGAAATTGTCGAACTTGTTCGAGTATTTGACAATTCGTGCACGCTGTCTGGACGGGGGTTGCCTGTTAGGACGCTTTTCAGAACACGTGGCCCAATGAAAGTTCACCGCATTAAATGCCAAAATTTAAACCGTTTAAAACGGTTTGAAACGTTAAAAGAGTCTGGACAGTGGCTGCACGTTAAAACAAAATTCTCCTGACATCTTGCGATGTGGAAGCACACATTTGGCTAAATGATCTTCACGTCGCATTCGGAGGCTCTGGCAACCATCTAGACAGTTACAACTATTTTCAATCATCGTCTTCGGTAAACATGTGTAACCAATGCGACCGATACACAGACCTTCGGATGAAGGCGTTCTGTGCGGACGCTTAAAGTTGTTCTCAGCCTTCGTTCTCATTAAACACGTGTAAGCGATGTGACTGCGATAAAGGCGTCTAAATGGGGTTTTTCGTGCGTTCCAATGATATCGACTAATGTTAGGCGTCCGCACGGGCCGTTACAACATATGTAATGCATCACAATATTTAACTTAATTTATTTATTTTGACAACATAAAAAAAATATAGTTAAACATATTTTTATATTAAACATATGTTATAACTAATTATACTAACCGTTCGGTTAACTTAGCATTCGTACTAATCATCCATTTAATTGTACTAATCGACCGTTTAAATCGTAATAAATTTAAACTAACGAAAAAACATAATTAATATAAAATATCAAACATAATCGAAATAACAAACGAAAAACACAATCATAAAGTCTAGTACAAACCGAAGACTAACAAAACATAAGTAAGTAATAGCGAAAAAAACATAAACAAAAGACTAGTCTGAATCACAAGCTAGACACTAACTAAGCATAAGTCACAAACTAGTCTGAATCACGAAGATGAGCTGGCTGGTCCAGATCTTGTCCGTGGGTGTCACGAACATGCTTCGATTCCTCCTTCATATTATCCACCCATTTGATGAGTGTCCGGAGCTGTATCGGAATGGTATGGAGAGACTGGTACAACTAGGACACGTGTTCTCTCACATAAATTTGTTCCCTATGCAGAGCATTCAACTCCTTCCTCAGAGCCCTTTCAGTTAGAGCGAAATTATTCTCTAGATTGGTCAAGCAGGTATGTAGCTCAATGCACAACATATGCATCCACTCCACTATTGCCCAAATACTCTCTCTCAGCTCTCTAATAAAGCGTTCGCCTAAGCTGGTCATTCTCTCCTTCCCCGACATTGGTGATATTTTTCCTAGAGTGATCCTCGTCCGAATGCAAGATAACCCATTCGCACATAACTCAAACGACGATGTTTCTATTTAGAAGGCGTCCGGACGCTATGCAGGAGACATCCGTATTCAAGAGTCCGATCGGTACTCCAACAAAAAAACAATAAAATTGTAATGCAATAAATTGAAAAGCAAAGTCACGAATAAGGTTTTACCTTAAGTTGTTTGAGAGATCTCAAAACAAATCTTGAAATAGTGAAAATGTTTGAGTGAGGAGATAATGAAAGTGTGATTTTTACAAGTATGGTTGGGATTTATAGGACAAGTTGTGCATCCGCATGACTTCCATAGGTGTTCGGAAGATTCTCAATGGTTAGATGCACATGTGGCCCAATTAAATTCAAATGTCATTAAGTATGGCAGATTCAAAACGCGTAGACGGGAGACCAGGTGACTTACTTTGATTGGGTAGAAGTGGAGATTAGAGAGAGAGAGTGGTGGAGACGAGCCATAAAATGGAATATCAGAACAAGGAAATAAAGAAGAAGTAGTTGAAATAGAAAAATAACGTTTCAATTGAGACCCCTTTATGAAAGGGCAAGTTGCGTTGAACCAGCAATCGACATTGATAAGCATGTCAAACTGATGTCCACTAGTAATTGGTCAAAAATTAAATAACTTTGTTGAAATTAATGACTAAACCAGCCATGAAGGCAGTAATGCATGAGATAAATAACTTAAAACCGTCCAATACCGCGGTATGCATGTATGGATGAAATTGAAATTTAAAACTGTCCAATCTGGCGCAATGCATATTTGCAGAAAATTGAAAACAATTTGACCTGAAACTTCAAGTTACATAATAAAAGATTACTTCGAAAGTATTTACAAATGTTACTAATAAAAGAGAAAGACTTGGGATACATGGAAAAGAGTGACTCAAGAAAGGGTAGAGAGGGAGAGAGGGAAACTTCAGAAATCCAGAAGGGAATTCTGTCCCTAAATGACTTTGGACATGTGCTTAAAATGGAAAAGAGTGACTGTAGAATCATATGGATATTGTGTAATCACGCGTGCTTTTACTGTTCATGAATAGTGCTTTTACTCGGCCGTACTTTGTAGTCTTATCGGATACTTGGCCGGAGAAAATGCCTGAATGACTTGATAAGGATTCCTTGCAGTGGCTAAGGCCGAAGTAGATGGTGGTATACCTATTTGGCTGACTAAGGCAAGAGAAGACTGGGGTCGGACTTTGACCATTGGAGAAGGCCTAGGTACTTCGCCTACGATATGGAACCGGTTAACATTGTTAGCAGGCTGACTGGGATTTGGGTCATAGGTGACTACATGACCTGGTCAGAGGACAATCTATTCGGGAGATAACTTTGGTTTTGGTGGTGGTGTTGACTAGCTTGAGTTGGCAGGTTCTTTTCCTCTGGTTTTAGGTGCCATGAGATTCTTGTAAGAATTCACAGGTGAGGAAATTAGGGATACTGTTTTGACTACCGTTGATGTATTCAATATAAAAGTCCAAAAATACTTAATATAGCTTGCCGACGAGCAAAAATATGTTTTGATTTAATATTTTGAACATTTTTTTCTAAAACAAATTTTGCACTTATGCAATTAAATTTTTTTGATTTAATAAATCAAATCAGCTTGAAATTTACTAATGCATAGTACTATAGATAAATCTCTTTTTTAATAGAAAGGTTAATCTCAACCAAAGAAAGTTTAAGCACACAAAAAATTATCAAAGATCAGGATTTTTCTACAAGAGGTAGATTATAGATGTTCCACTTTGATAAATGCAAGAAAATATGTGAAAGATAAATACATTTGCATTTGTAACATTTTACAACCAAGAAAATATCATAGAATATAATTAGCCAACAATTTAAAAACTTATTCACAAATAAGCATTTAGATGTTACCAAAGGTTTCCCCTTAGCATTTGTCCTCATATGTCACAAACCTTCTTGATAGGCAAATTTCATCCAAGCACCGTGTGTTGTTTCATCCTACAAGAGAATCAAGAAACCATTTTTGTTACCCAAGTCTTCTTGGGTCCTTCAATGTTAGTTTTGGTTCCTTTTGGAACTCATGCCTTCTTGAGAGTCTTGCTCCCAAGTTTCTTTAATGCACAATCAAAGATAAGATGTCCGACTTTATTGCAAAAATGACATGTTTGAGTGGCTGCACAAAAAGACTTAGCCTTTACAAAATAATTCTTAAAATATTTTTGCTGAATTGAAGGCTTGTAGCCTAAGCCACTTTTGTCAAAGACACATATTTGACTTCTAAGCGTGTTTTGCAAATTTTTGCTTCCAGGAGAAATTTTTTCAATATTTTTTCTTTGAGATATTATTTTCTTGTTCAAAACAACTTTCTCATTTTCAAAATCTAAAGCTTTTTGTTGGAACAAATCTTTTTCTAGCTTTAGAGTATCTCTCTCATTTTTTATTAAATCAATTTCTTTTGAAATCAAATAGAGTTTCTTTTTCAATGATGTATATTTTGAACCTAGTAGTTCAAATTGACCAAGAAGTTCATTAAAAGCATTTTGAAGCTCACTATAAGAAGTTTCATGCTCATCATCGGAAGAGTATACCTTATCGTCATCCTCATCAGTATCCTCAAATGCCATGTAGCACATGTTGGCTATTTCTTCGTCTTCTTCTTCAGACGAGGAGGAGGATGAGTTTTTATCGTTAGCCTTCCAAGATGTCTTCTTGTATTTGAGGCTTTGATCATCATCTTCTTTCTACTCTCATCTTCATTTTCAAGCATTTGGATCTCATGGATCATTAAGGATCCAATGAGCTCATCCATAGGTAGCTTGGTGAGATCCTTGGCTTCTTGTATGACAGTCACTTTGGCCTCCCATGCCTTTGGCAGTGACCTAATGACTTTTCTCACAAAATCGGAGTTAGTATAAGATTTACCAAGTACATTCAAAGCATTTATAATTGTGGTAAATCTAGTATGCATGATAGTAATTGATTCCTCTGGTGTTATTTTAAACAATTCATAATTATAAACAAACATATTGATTTTTGACTTTTTAACTTGGCTTGTTCCTTCATGAGTAATTTCTAGAGCATGCCAAATTTCCTTAGCATTTGTGCAAGAAGATATTATATTAAATTCATTTCTCTCTAAAGCACATAAAGAATGTTCATAGCTCTAGCATTTAAAGAGATTTTCTTTTTGTCTAGGTCACTATATTTATTTTCGTTTTTAAGGATTTCAATCTCTCAACCTTTCTTTGTGGGAATATGTGGACCATTGAAAATGCATAATCAATGGATTGAAGATAAATTTACATCCTAGCTTTCCAATATGCATAATCATTTCCGTCAAAAAATGGAGGTCTAAGAGTGGAAAGCCCTTCAACTTGAGTGTTGAAGCTTGTAGTTGCCATTCTAACTCAAGATGGTTAAATCTTGTATAAAGAGCACCAAGCTCCGATACCAATTGTGAGTCCTAGTTTTCAGGATTAAGGCAACTCAAGAGGGGGGTGAATTGATTTTCTAAAACTTTTCGGTATTGACCCCCAAAGTTGTGTTTGCAAGTAAAGCTTATTTTAGCATAGGAATATAATATGCAATAACTGTAAATAAGTGTTAAAGTAAGCAGAAGGGTAAGAGAAACAAACACTCAGTTTTTAGGTGGTTCGGAAAACCCGCCTACATCCACCCCTCAAGCTCCTTCACCGAGCCTTGAGGTTTTCCACTATCTTCAACCAATAGCTTACACACTAGCTTCCCGGGATCAACGCTCAAACCCACCCAAGTGGTTTTTCTGGCTCACCACTCACAACCTCACCAAGCTTGAGATATACACTCTCAAAGCTTCTTCTTTAGTGAACAACCTCACTAAAGAAAATATCTCTTTTGATAGGTAGATTTAGGAACAAGACTCTTTCAAAGAGTGGATATAAAAATGGAAAAATCTATCTCTTTATTCACACAAAGACAAGGATATGAAAGTGTGTTTTGTGTGAATGCTATGAGAAATATAGAATAGGAAGGTTTAGAATATTTCTCAAGTCGTAGAAATGATATGTGGTCGTTGGGTTATCATTTTAGACGAAATGAAGGTGTATTTATAGGCCACATATGAAAACTAGCCGTTGGGAGTTTTTGATAAAAGGAGTCGGTCGACTGCTTCAAGTTACCGTTACCCAACGGTCATATTGTCAGAAGCTTCAACGGCTCTTTTGTCAAAACCAACCGGTCGACCGCTACATGAGGCGGTCGAAGTACTGGTCGACCGCCTCATCTTAAGCATGATTCGGTTCTTTTAAAAACAAGGTTTTTGACCACTTTTAAACACTCAATTTTGAAGACATACTTCCCATAAGTATATGAAGGTTTGGAGGTTTGATTGGGATGTTTAGAAACCTATAAAAACTTTTTATTCTTTCAAACAAAACTTAAAATGGTTTATGCATGTTTTGAAAGATATGCAAGTGCGTGATTCAAATCCTTGTCAAATGTGAAATAAAGAGTTACAAGGATTATACCCTAAGGTCTTGAATCTTCATTTTAAGCTCCTTGCATCTTCTTGTTCCTTTTTCTTCAAGGTTTGGCTCTTTCATCAAGTTGTCTTTGTCTTTGAAGATTTCCACTTTATAAACTTGATCCATTTATTGAAATCATCAAAATCTCGATTGTGTACAAAAGCCAACAGTTAGACCCACTGGGATGGTCAAGATAGACAATTTGTTTTATTGCGTATTATATTTTAATTATTTGGATGTTTTTCGAATATTGTGATTAACTATTTAACATTACATTTTGTTAATAAATTCATTATTTAATTTCCTTTTAATAAATTTCTAGCAATTTTTAATTAAAAACAAAACAAAAAAGAAATCTGTTCCAACATTAAATGTAGTGTTTGGCCGTCGTTCCTCTCGACGTTCTATCAGATTTGAATGATTCAACATTTTCGTTTATATGTCCAAACACCCGGATCTGGATATTGAGCGGATATAACGCTACCCGTTGGAACGTATACATTACGTGTTCAAACATGTATTTGCAACTTCTGAAAAGGTGCAAATGTTTGCAGAGTGATGGGTTGTAACTCATTAAGAACGGTTACATATGTTTCCTTTTACTGTGTTCAAACGGTATCCAAAACATTGAACATCACATTATTATTTTTGTTCGAACCGTTATTCTCCTTATCAAAAAGAATTAAATTTACAGTTCGAAGAGTTTTGGAATGTTCCACATAAGTGTTGGAAGTTGTTTGAACATTTACTTCTAATGCCCGTTCTAAAGGGTTCGAATAGTAAAATTATTTTAGGTCAAAAATCTGTCTGTCCCGAAATGGTACTTTTTGGGACGGAACAAATTTTTCATCCCAAAAATCCTTTTTTTAAACGGATTGTTGGGACAGTTAATGCACTACAACAAAAAGTGCCTATAATGACTAAAATATGGGTAATTTGACACCCCTATCTGGTCGTTACAGTTAATAGGTGGACAAAATTTTGTGGTCAAATGTTAGTAATTTTTGCTCCTTCTAGTTAAGTTTGTATGAACCCGAAATGAGAGCGTCAGTATTTGATTGATTTATCACGAATACAGTAGTCGCCTAAACAACATAATCTTTTGTCATCACACTTTTCTTTAGAGCTAATGTTGTCTATATGTGAATAGTTGTCACAACATACATTTGGTCACCCCTAACAACGTTCTGTCCAGTCGTCTTACGGGGTCACTCTTACATGTTTTTTTCTCGTTATTATGTGAGTAGTAGCAACTAGTGTCATATGGTTACCACTAACAACTTTCGGTCCTGTCGTCTTACGTGGTCAATATTAACAGTTGATTAATCTAGTTCTATTAAAGGTATACTGACAGTTTGTACTTTTGTCTTATAAAATTCAATTTTTTTGCTACCACAAATGCTGCCGCTGGAATTCAATTTTGCTATCAGTAAAGCATCTGTACATTGTCGCTAAGAGCAATGATGGTCAAATTTGTCTGGTCGTTTTTTATGACCAACGCAATATGGTTAAAAAGATTTTGATCACTATATCTTTTTGTTGTAGTGGTTGGAGCGACGGACAAAATTTGGATTTATTAGGATAGAAAAATGCATCCCAAAAACCAATTTTTGTTGTATTGGCAATTGCGTGAGGCTGCTTTGTTGCTGTTTCTTATATTTCTGACTTGGGAAGATGGTTTCTCTGAGTTCCCTCTAATTTTACTTCTTACTTTTAACCAAACGAATCTTGTAGTTATTCGAATTATTCTTAGGGAAGGAAGAAACTCCTATGTGCTTTCCCACTTTTTGTGTTTAAGACCTGATTTTTGTTCATCCCTTTATTTCTGGCCCATTTGAGACCTCAATTTTTGCACAGCTTGAGTTCTTTTTCTTTCTTTCTTTTTTTTCGCTAAGCAGCACAGCTTGAGTTCATGACTTTTATCACCCGCTCCATTAACTTTTTTATGAAAGTTGCACGTTTTTTCACAAGATAATTCATTGATAATAATAATAAAAAATACATTCCAAGGGTGAGTCTTTCACATGCACTGTGAAAAGGCTTGAAATGCGAGTGACGTGTTTTCCTCGCGGAGTAATCCAAAGTTGACTGATGCACCCTGCCGTGCTAATTCGTGCGCTTAACCAATGGATAGGACTGTTTAGAAAGTTGACAGAATGAAATGTGAACCACTTTTTATTTTTTATGGGGGTGTTTGGACGAGTTATCCGCATAATTTCGGGAATTCTGGAGTCTTCTGTCCCACAAAAATTAAAGCTTACCAATGGATAGGACTGTTTAGAAAGTTGACAGAATGAAATGTGAGCCACTTTTTCTTTTTTATGGGGGTGTTTGGACGAGTTATCCGCATAATTTCGGGAATTCTGGAGTCTTCTGTCCCACACAAATTAAAGCTTTAACTACTAGGTTATTAACCCAAAAGGTTGAAATGTGAACTACTAATTATATTCCTATAAATTAAGAAAGAGAGAAAAAAAAAACTACCGAAGCCCATCCTTCACATCTGCTGAGACCCTTTCACCCTATTTTTAATTGGATTGCCTTTTGACACGAAATTTTAGCAACACTTAATCTAGCATTACCAGTATTACCAGTAATACCCATTCAAGAAATTACTATCCTAGGAAATATTATAAGATCTAATTCTACGTAATAACCATTCAATGAGAAATTTGACATTACACTATTCGTTTATTGTCCATTTCTCTCCCACTTCACGACAGACTCGCTGGCATCACCAGCTCTAAAGTATTAAACAAAAATTAACTTCTCCAAAATATAAAGATCTTTGACAAACTGCCAGGGAATAAATATCCCATGAAGATCCCTTATTTTTAACAAACGGATATTGGTGTTCCCTTATTTTAAACAAACGCGACCATCTACTACGGCAGGCATACACAACTATTCGTAAAATCCTAGTAGCTTTGATTTTTAATGATTATTATCTAGCTAGTCCCGTTATGCATAAGCTTGTGCAGGAAGGCGTGGAGTAAGTTGAACATCGAGGGGCGAGGCTTTCAGGTTCGTAAGTCCAACGTTCTCAGCCATGTCCACAGGTTCACCTGACGGGGTTACGATCTCAAATGCGTGCAATAAGGTAGCAAGAGTGAGGTGCACAACTTGTAGCGCAAACGAGACTCCGGGGCACATTCTTCTACCACTGCCAAATGGCATCAATTCGAAGTTCTGGCCCCTAATATCAATATCCTTCGTAATTGTGAGGAATCTTTCCGGTCGAAATTCGTTCGGATCCTCCCACACATGCGGGTCTCGATGGAGCTTCGATAGATTGACAATAAGCCGCGTGCCTGCTGGGATGTGGTAGCCGGCCAAAGTGCAGTCCTCAGTAGACTCATGCCGCACAGAAAGTGGCCCAGCAGGATATAAACGCAATGTTTCTTTGAGGATAGCGTGGAGATAGACAAGGTTTTTCACGTCTGATTCTTTCACTTGCCTTTTCCTGCCAACATGGAGGTCCAATTCTTCCTTTGCTTTCTTTAGGGTCTCAGGGTTGTTTAGAAGAAGCGAGAGAGCCCATGTCAACGTTACTGTTGTTGTATCTGCAGCCCCTAAAATGAGTCCCTGCAAAAGGTATCAGAGAAAAAAAATCCCTTTTCAGGTAAAAATTCTTAGGAAACAAAACACGGTCACATAAAAACATAATATATATATATATATATATATATAGATAATAGAATAGAGATCGTGAAGAAATAATTGTGTTAATTGTAATTTCTTTTATAATAATATGTATTTAATATTTATAAGGAGAAATTAGGTAACAAAAAATTATTGAAAATTCTAGTACATACGGACAAGGGGCCAGGAGCTGGGGGCCAGTTTACTTGGAGATCACGATGTTAATTAACACCGAATGGATCAACTAGAATATCTAAGAAAATATTAGCCATCGTGATATATTCGGAAAGAGGCAAAAGGGGGATTATGTTTTGTGCAAATCAGCAAATATGCATGGAGGTTTCTAGATTAATTATCAAAAGTTAGCTTACCAAGCACGTGGCTTTGGTGATTGTATCAGCATCGTAACTTGAAGTGATTGATGTGTCATCCTGATCTGTGACAGTGGATAGCATGACGTCCATAAAGTCTGAGTATCCCTTCACTTCACCTGGAATTTTTCTTTGTTTATGCTCTTGCAGCCATTCTTCGGCCACCTCATCCAATTTTTTTGCAGTTTTCTCCATGGCCTTCTTGTATCCACCTAAATCCAACCAATTTAAATATGGAAGTGCATCAGACACCACAAATGTCCCTGTCAAATCAAATAAAGATCTCAAACCCTCTCGGCACCGATCATTTGCTTTATTCTCGTCCTTACTTGCATCCCGCGCAAATCGCTTTCCCACAATCATCTTGAGTACCACATTAAACATTACGTCACCGAACCATCTCTTCATCTCCACCAACACCTTGTTGTTCTTTTCACATAGTTGGTATGCTTCTTTTATGGATGTACTTACTTCGGCCTCCCGGATGTGTTTGAATGTCTCGAGGCGGTGGTTGGAGAGGAGCTCGAGAGTGACAATTTTGCGCACTTGACGCCAGTATGGACCGTATGGACTCACCCCGAACATGGCATAATCATATGTCATGACATCGGTTGCTAAAGCTGTCGAACGGCTAGCAAAAGCTTTGTCGTTGGTCGTGAAACACTCTTTGGCTACTTCCCAACTGCTTACGATAAGAGTACGATGCACGCCCAACCAGATACTGAAGAGTGGTCCATATTTGTCGGCCATATTACCCAAGGTAATATGTGCCAGTTGTGACCCTCCTATTCGGTGGAGGTGGCCAATCACAGGCCACGCTCCACCAGCTTCTGGCGGAAGAGCCTTTTGAGGAGCAGTTTTTTGGAGCACTCTTCTTGATATCCATAGCAGAAAGAGGAGAAACAGAAACGGAACCAAAATGGTGGCTAGAAAATTTGTCGGGGATAGGTCAGGCAAGAGCATAATTGCTTCTTCTATTGTTTCTTGATGGGAGAGACGAGTAGCTATAGCTCCTTTCCAGCCCATTATATATATAGTACTACTCAGCGCCCGCCACTATGGTCAAGATATTATGTGACAAAAACCACGTAATCAATGTCCATGAATACTTCGGTTAATGTTTACCTAAATTAATTAAGCACATTCTTTTAAAATCCAATATATTTGGAAAAGGAAATGAGGACTGAGACTGTAAACAAATAGGATTAATCCTGACTTTTACAATTAAATCATCAACGATCTTGATGGAAAACTCCAAGCTAGCAGGTTACGAAAAATACTACCTCAGAATTAGATATTAAGAAGTTTGAATTATAAAAGTCAAGACTTGTAGACAAAAAAGAATTATTAAGTATGAGTGGCGTGTACGTTGGACTAACGGCATTTAATTAATATATAAGGGGGTAATACACCAAAGTGAAGTCAGATTGCGAAAATCGCCACATTGACTGTATATATATATATATTTATCCCGCCAAGCCAACTGTCTCTTGGCAGCTTATACACTCTGATTCTTTCGAGATCAAATAGAAAACTGACAACAGATGTTGGTGGGCTAGTCAGAGAAGTGCAATCAATTTTCATTACCTAGAACCATGAGTCAACGTCGACTATATCCCTTAACTATTGGGGCTGATCATCGGTATCCGTGGTGTGCCAGTTACACTGCTCGTACCGTCGTCGTTATCAGTACCGTGTATCGGTTACTGACATCTAACTGCACTGGTATCAGTTGTGGGTCTTAAAATTAAGACGATTTAAGAGGGGTGGTGAATTAGTTTTCTAAACTTTTTACTTTTAACTCTCAAATATATGTTTGCAAAGTAAAATCTAATTTTGCACAAATATATAATATGCAATAAGTGTAAATAAGTGCTAAATGTAAATAGAAGGGTAAAAGAAGCAAACACTTGATTTTTAGGTGGTTCGGCAAACCCGCCTACATCCACCTCTCAAGCTCCTTCACGGAGCCTTGAGGTTTTCCACTATTCTTCCAATAGTATACACTCTAGTTTTCGGGTGCTAGATAACCGTACAAGTTTTTTTCTGGGGCCCGACACTGAAACTCAACCAAGTGGTTTTTTTGGCTCACCACTCACAACCTCACCAAGCTTGAGATATACCCTATCTAAGCTTCTTGTTTAGTGAACAACCTCATTAAAGGAAACAACTCTCTTGATATGAAGATTGAAGAACAAGACTCTCTCAAAGAGTAGATATAAAAATGGAAGACACTATCTCTTGATTCGCACAAAGACAAATATACGAAAGTGTGTTTTGTGTGAATGGTATGAGAAATTAGAATATGAAGGTTTAGAATATTTCTCAAGTGATCTAAATGATATGTGGTCGTTATGTATTGATTTTAGACGTTATGAATATATATTTATAGGCCACATATGAAAACTAGTCGTTTATATCCTTTGGGAGTTGTCTGTCAAAACGAGACGGTCGACCGCTACATGAACCGGTGGACAGCTTCAAGTTACCGTTACCCAACGATCATATTGTCAGGAGCTCAACGACTCTATTTTAAAACCAACCGGCGACCGCTATACCTAGCGGTCGAAGACCGATCGACCCTTTCACCAGCCGGTCGACCGCTTTAACTTAAGCACATAGTTTGGCTCTTTTAAAATAAGGATTATACCATATGATCTTGAATCTTTACTTTTGAGCTCGTTGCATCTTCTTGATCTTCATTCTTCAAATTATGTTTTTTTTTTTATTTCATACAAAATGGCGTTGTTTTGCATTAAGGGGAAACGACATCGTTTGTTTGTTGCTCAGAACTTAACCCTTCTCGTCCCCCTTACTTCATTTTTCTATCGAGTCTCGCTGCTCCTCAGCAACCTCTCAGCGCCTCTTCGAGTATCCCTCAGCGATTTTGGGTTGTTTATGTGGGTTGTAATTTTGAAAACTTTTTTTAGGCGAATCTCTGAGATTTTTGGGTTGTAATTTAAACAGTTTTTTGATTTTGTTGATTATTTGGGTTGCAATTTTGGAAATTTGTTTTAAGAAATCTGCGCAATTTTTGGGTTGAGATTATGTTGAAATTTTTGTACAATTTGGTTGCGCGCTACTTTTGTGGGACTAATTGCGATTTTTGTGTTATTTTTAGTACAAATATCTATAGCAACAAACAGATAGTTGCTGTAGACACAAAATGATACCGATGTAATATATTTTATAAGAGAAGATTTTGGCCGTCACTACAGATAGTTAATTTTTTGACATTTTGGGAAGGGAAATTATGCCTAGACACACCTATCTACCAGCACTTTCACTGTCGCCATAGCCCATTGTCCACGAAACATGACTTTTCAATTTTTTCCTGAGATTACTCAGCAAAACAAAGCAGTTATTTTCTAACATCTTGTCTTTTCTCCCTTATTTCTTCTTCTTTCTTTTTCCTCTGCTCTTTCTCCCATCGTCATCTTCAACGTAGATCTGTGTCGAAAGCTACACTTCATTCTTCTAATACTTGGTGTTTTCCCTATTCAAGATTTACCCAACAACAAGAAGCCACGACAAGATGTATGAAGAAGAGGTTTGAGTAAGGAGAACAGTTAGTGAAGAGGTGTACTGGCCTATGTGGAGCGGCTGTAATTTTTTGAAGCTCATTGGCTGCCAACCCAGCTATTTGGGAGAGATGGGGCTGCCATTTGTGAAATCCTCTTTTGTTATTTTTTTCTAACTTCGTTGCAGATCTAGCTTGTTGTAGATCTGGTTTGTTGTAGATCGAGATTTCTAGTTCTGGTTTGTTGCAGATCTTTGGGTTTTCTGCGTTTGTTTCCTACTATGGTGATTTGTAAAGTTCTTTATTCATTGTAGATCTTTTTTTTCTGGGTGTGTTATATTTTCAAATCTGGTTTTGTTGTAGATCTAGTTTGTTGCAAAATTTTGGGTTTTCTAAGTTCGTTTCCTGCTATGGTGATTTGTAAATTTTAAATTTTGTAAAGTCAAGTCATTGTACAACCGTTTATGAAGATTCAAATTTTATATAGATTGTTGAGATTCAAATTTTACATGGATTTGTTCTCTCTCACTGTTTAAAATGGATTATCTGGTTGGTTTTGCTATTTCTTTAAAGGTGTTTATTCTTGACGAACTAAGGTCCTCAATTACCACGCGATTGACAGAGATCGACTTTTTCTCCCAACGTATTTTATCGTCGACGTAGATTGCCTATTGTTGATGGAGGAGAATGGTTGCGAAAAATGGCAATCGGCACGCTGAAAACATGACGTTGGTAATTTGTTGTAGTGAATCTAACAACGTTGGTAATTTGATTAATTAATTCAGCCCAGTCGCGTCCCCTTGTTCTATATGTAAATTATGTATATTAAAATTAGTTTTATTTCTTCTGTAATAAAGTACACATTTGTGATATTATTTCCTACATTTTTTGTTATTTAATTATTCCTATGAGAATAATTCTCCCTTAATGTGTTAATGTACTTATGCTCTTCCAACCATTCCCCAACTTTAGCGGTATTCAATTCTTTTGCACTTCTCCTCATAGCATGCTGATGTACGTTGTCCTTCTCCGACCACCGGCCTAGGAAGCAAGGATTGGCATCCGACAACAGAATTAACAACCCCAGAAATAGAAATTAGGAATTATTTTTTCATATTATATATTACATAGTTAGATTCGTGTAAAAAAACTGAAGTTGTTACAGTCAGTTTCATGAGTTACACAAATCGGTACTTAGTTTGTTTTTCGTTCATTCCAGAGCTAATGCTCAGCTGTATATATAAATAGTGTACTCATTTCTAGAATAATATAACTTCCATGTATTGTTTCGTGATTTCTGAATTGGTATCAAAGCATTTCTGTCAAACCTTCCGCAAATTTGTTTTACATTTGTTACTCTATTTTTTACATACTGCAAATCGAACATGACCTCATCTCAATCTTCAGAAGAAATTACCAATCAACCTCCTCAACCTAAACCTAATCCTACTCAAACGCATCGGCCTTCTTAACGTTCGAATTCTTTGTCATCACGCAGAAAATTCTAGGAATCAGTACTTGAGACTCATGCATGTTTAAGAACGACTGCTTTTGTTCAAACAAAATCTAAAAATGACTCGTTTTTTTTCGTGGTCCAATGGCGCTTCTAATTAATTAACCAAGTCTCAACTTTAAGGACTCAAAGATAGGAAATAAGCTAGACAATTATTTTCTGTTAGAACTACTACATAAATAACTCATCCCATGCAAAAGCTACATGTTTGGGAGGAGGTACCCATGTAATAAGAGAAATGATAAAAATGCACACTGAGTGTTTGATGAAAAGTAAAGAAGAGACAGAGAGATATTATAAAGAGCTCTGGAGAGAAACTTTATTGATTAATATTTGTCTCGAATTACTTAATGAAAGCTGTACAAGTAAGCTTTTATAGCTCAAGACAAAAAACACTTGCTGAGCACTTGAGCAACTGACGAAACAAAACTAACTATGTACAAAACGGGCCAACAATGTATATTTCATCACACCCCCCTCAAGATGGAGTGTACAAATCTAAAACACCCATCTTGGATAATAGGAAATGAAACTGTTGAATACCCAGTTGTTTAGTAAACAAATCACTAAGTTGATTAGAAGAAGAAACATGTAAGGTATGAATCAACTTGCTTTGAATCTTTTCACGCACAAAGTGACAATCCAACTCAATATGCTTAGTGCGCTCATGAAATATAGGATTAGCTGCAATGTGAAGAGCAGCCTGGTTGTCACAAAAAAGAAGAGCAGGCCGAGTAGGTGGAAAACGAAGATCTTGTAACAAATAGGAAAGCCATTGAAGCTCACAACAAGTAGCAGTCATAGCACGATATTCAGATTCAGCTGAAGACCGAGAAATGGTAGGCTGGCGCTTGCATTTCCATGAAATCAGAGAAGGACCAAGAAAAACACAGAAACCAGTAAGGGATTTTCGTGTGTCTGGGCACCCTGCCCAATCTGAATCACAAAATGCTTTGAGATGGAAATCGGAATCAGCTGAGTAGAAGAGGCTTTGACCAGGATGTGCCTTGAGGTAGCGAAGTACGTGATGAGCAGCTTGAAGATGTGGAAGGCGAGGCTTGTCCATAAACTGACTAAGAAGCTGTACAGAGTAAGTAAGATCAGGTCTGGTCAATGTCAAATAAAGCAATCTGCCAACCAAGCGTCGATAAATGGAAGGATCATCAAAAAGTACCCCATCCAACTTAGAAAGCTTATGATGCTGCTCTAAAGGAATTTGTGCAGGTTTAGAAGCAAGAAGGCCAGAATCAGCAATGATATCAAGGACATACTTGCGTTGACTAAGACAAATGCCTTTGGAGGAACGAGCAATTTCTAAGCCAAGAAAGAACTTAGGAGGACCAAGATCCTTGATCCTAAATTTGTGATGCAACAAGTCCTTAATAAAGTGAACTGATGGCAGATCATTGCTAGCAATTAAAATGTCATCCACGTATATCAAAAGAACCAAAAAACGAGCTCCTTGCACTTGGATGAACATAGAATAATCGGATTTACATTGAGTAAAACCATGAGACAAGAGAAAAGATGACAGCTTGGCAAACCATTGACGAGAGGTTTGCTTAAGTCCGTAGAGAGATTTTTGAAGCTTGCAAACCTTAGAAGAAGCAGCAGAATAATAGCCAGGAGGTAATTGCATATACACCTCTTCATGTAAGTCACCATGAAGAAAGGCATTGTTAATGTCAAGCTGATAAAGAAACCAATTGTGAGCTGCAGCAAGGGCTAAAAGAACTTGGACAGAAGTGAACTTAGCAACAGGGGAAAATGTCTCCACATAATCCAAACCTTCCACTTGAGTGTACCCTTTAGCAACCAATCGAGCTTTATACCTTTCAATACTCCCATCAGCTCGATGCTTAATGCGATAAACCCATTTACAACCAATTGCTTCTTTATCGGGAGGTAAATCTACCAAAGTCCATGTTTTGGTATCTTCTAGTGCCTTAATTTCAGCCTTCATAGCCTCACACCATTGAGGAATTTTAGAGGCTTGAGTGAAAGTTTTAGGTTCGATATGAGAGGAGATAGAAAGAATGAAATGCTGATGGGAAGGAGAAAAACTGTTATAAGATAAAAATTGGGAAAGAGGATAAAGTGGAACGATTACCTCAGGACCAGCTTGCTTGGAAGAACTGTTGGACTCAGTTGAAGTTGAGAGAAGGTTGCAATGATAATCTTGCAAATATGCTGGAGTTTTGCGGACACGAGTGGATTGTATAGGAGTAGCAGAAACTGTAGATGAAGGCACTGGGGGTGAAGGGGACAGATCTGAAGTAGGAGAAATATTGGAAGGAGGATAAGATTCTGGTATAGAATCTGCCATAGGTAAAGGCAATGGGAAGTGATGAGATGAATGTGAAGAAGAAATGGATGATTTATAAGGGAAAATATTTTCGTAGAAAATAACATCCCGAGAGGTTATAAGTTGATGAGAATTGAGATCATATAATTTGTATCCTTTGATGCCATAAGGATAACCAACAAAGATACATTGTTTGGCACGAGGATCAAATTTGTGACGATTTTGTGTGATGGTAGAAGCATAGCAAAGACATCCAAAAACCTTTAAATTGGTGTAAGAAGGCGGAGAAGAAAAGAGACATTCATAAGGAGATCGATTATGTAACAAAGGAGTGGGCATTCGATTGATAAGGTAAACAGCCGTCAAAACACATTCTCCCCAAAATTTGAGAGGAAGATGAGCTTGAAAACGAAGAGCACGGGCAACATTGAGGATATGTTTGTGTTTACGCTCCACAACACCATTTTGTTGTGGAGTCTCAACACAACTTTTCTGGTGAAGAAGATCGTTAGAAGAATAAAATTCAGGAAGATGAAATTCAAGGCCATTGTCAGATCTAAGACATTTAACCTTAGTATTGAACTGAGTTTCAACAAGAGAAAAGAAGGAAATGAGCAAAGACTTAGTATCGGATTTATGTTTCATGAGATACAACCAAGTACACTTAGAAAAATCATCTACAATGGTAAGAAAGTATTGTGAACCATTGAGAGATTTAATGGAGAATGGTCCCCAAATGTCACAATGAATCAATTCAAAGGCATGAGAAGACGTAGAAGAGCTAACAACAAATGGTAATCGTTGTTGTTTAGCATAGTGACAAGTGCTACAATGAGTTTTATTTGTAAATGAAAGAGAAGGAATTGAAGACTGCAACAATTTGAGTCTTTCATATGAAGGATGTCCTAAACGACAATGCCAAATATGAAGAGAATTATTCTGCACAAAGTTGGAAGTAGCAAAACATGAAGATTTGGGAAAAGAGAATTTGGACAAATCAACATCTTGCAAGAGGTAGTATAATCCTCTTCTCTCTTCAGCTAGTCCAATCGTCTTCCATGAAGACAGGGCCTGGATAAAACAATGACCAGAGACCATAACAAGACAATGAGCATTTGATTTGGTGAGTTGACTAACAGAAATGAGGTTAAAATGGAAAGAAGGTACACAAAGTACATTATGCAAAATGAAAGCATTGGAAATCTGTACAGAACCTATATGAGTGACTAAAACGGAATTACCATTAGGAAGTCTAACAGTAGAGTTAATGGTAGAAGTTATGGTTGTGAAAATAGAAGTGGAACAAACAATATGGTCAGTAGCACCCGAGTCTATTATCCACGGAAAATCAGCAGAATTGACACTAAAAATTGAGGCATGTTGTGAGGAGAAAACCGAGTGACACATAGACATACCTGACATGGACAAAGGTGATTCTCCTGAATGAGAAACAATATTCACATTAGCTTGATGAGAGGGTTGATGTCCACCGCCATGGATTTTAAGTAACTGAATGAGCTGCTCACATTGCTCTTTCGAAAAAGGCAGTTGAGGCATAGAAGAACAATCTTCAGTCAAAGAAGAAATTTCAGAAGGCATAACACTGATCTGATTAGCAGACCCAGAAGCATTATTCTTGAAACCATGCACAGAACGCCCAGCCTTATACCCAGGTGGATAACCATGCAACTTATAGCATTTATCCACAACATGCCCATTCATTCCACAATGACTACAAATGGGCTTATCCTTGCGATAATTCCCTTGTTTACCAGCAAAACGGGAATTCGAAACAGACTTGCTCAATAGAGCAGTAGATTCTGCAGATACATTGGTAACAGGGAAGGAAAGACCTTTTTGCCGCTCTTGAGCCAAAACCATGGCATAAACCTTATTCAAGGTTGGCAATGGATCGAGAAGCAAAATCTGCTCTCTGGTTTGTGCAAAAGAGTCATTCAAACCATTAAGAAATTGCATTATTTGTTCTTGCTGCTGATATTCCATTAAGGCTTTAATAGCACCACATGTGCAAGCCGGATTGCATGTGCAAATAGGTTGGGGCTTGAAATTCATAAGTTCATCCCACACACCTTTGATTTTAGTAAAGTAGGCACTTACAGTCAATTGGCCTTGAACTAATGATGAAATCGATCTCTATAGCTGAAAAATGCGTGGACCATTGCTTTCGGAGAACCTTTCCTTCAGCTCATCCCACATTTCCTTTGCTGAATTGACGTAAAGAACGCTGCTAGCAATTTCTGACGAAAGAGAATTCACAATCCAGGATAGTACCATCATATCGCATCGAATCCAATAGGCATGCATAGGATTCGTGGAAACTGGTTTGGGGAGAGTACCATCAACAAAGCCAAATTTGTTCTTCACTCCGAGAGCAATAGTCATAGAACGTTTCCAGGTATTGTAGTTCTCACCGAGTAATGGTTGAGAAACCAAAATGTTGGAAGAATGATCTCCATGATGAAGGTAATATGGATTCGTCGGATCATCAATAATCTTTGAAGAACCAGAATTTGAACCCTTCGAAGTCATCGTAGCATAGAAAAATGATCAACACGACCAGAGCTTGAGTGCAGAAGCGAACGGAAGAAGCTTTCAATGACCCTCTGATACCATGATAAAAATGCACACTGAGTGTTTGATGAAAAGTAAAGAAGAGACAGAGAGATATTATAAAGAGCTCTGGAGAGAAACTTTATTGATTAATATTTGTCTCGAATTACTTAATGAAAGCTGTACAAGTAAGCTTTTATAGCTCAAGACAAAAAACACTTGCTGAGCACGTGAGCAACTGATGAAACAAAACTAACTATGTACAAAACGGGCCAACAATGTATATTTCATCAAGAAATAAATTCTGCAATATTACGGTACCCCTTACATCGCCTCTGGAATGGGTGATACTAGCGTTTTCGGCGATCGGGTTCTGAGATTAGCGAGCCCCATCAGCTCTTTTTGCAGTATATCAGACGCTTAGGCTCTGCACCTACTTGACATGGGGATGGGTTCCAGCAATAAAAGCCCACTTTACCCAGATACTCGTCTACCGTCCAGGATAGTCAATCATGACGGCCAGATTGACCAGGACAAATTATTGGTCATCTTCTCGAACTTTGAAATTGGAGCTTTATCCATTTGTATTGTAGCAATAACCAAGTGAGACTTTATTCAAAGCTTATGTAGGGTAGATCTCCCGCATTACGTTCTTTCCATATGCCTTTTGGGGGAGGCTATATCCCACTATCAACGGCGGTGGAGAGGTATTACAATTCTACAATCAAGACAAAACAGTTTGCAATAGGTGATCTGGTCCTCCGGGAATACATGCCCCCCACAACGGATCCAGTGGAAGGAAAGCTCCATTCCCATTGGGAGGCCGATACAGGGTAGTGGAAACTACTCGACCAAGAACTACCACCAGTAGACAATGCCCGACAGGCATCACTTATTTTGTTTTTGTCGCGATGAATAACGCTCTCATATCCAGTTTTGTTTGATATGGAGGCAATTTTACTCCCCGACTAGCTTGATGGAATGCTACAGTGCTACAGCACCCCGGGTACCTTTATCTGGATAATGTCCCAACGGAGGTCAGACTCCCCCGATTACCCTGCGTTAGACAAAATCCCAGTAGTGGTCTAACTCCTCCGAGTGCCCTGGTCCGAATATGGTCCTAGCAGAGGTCTAACTCCCACGAGTACCCTACTCTAGATAACATCCCAGCAGAGGTCTAACTCCTCGAGTATCCTGCACTGGACAAGGTCCCAACAGCGGTCTAACTCTCCCGAGTATCTTGCTTCTCACAAGGTCCTAGCTGTGGTCTAACTCCCTCGAATACCCTGCTCTCCAATATAACTGTGTAACATCTCATGTTACAACATTAATATACCCAATAAGTAATAAATACATGTGAAGTTAAAAGAAATAATTATCTCATAATTATTCTAATAACTGATTTTGAGAGCATATTTCCAACCATTACTATTGATTAGGTGGAGCTTACTCACTCTGCTTTCTGGGCTGGCAGGTATTAACAGTGAAATTCTCTCTGTGAATGGTTCTTTGATTTGGCAGCTCTTGGAGGTTGAAAAACTTCCTACTGGGATTTCCTGAAAACGCTTCTTTCGTATCAAGGTCCGTTTTAATATCTGCAATCCGCTCAAGAGTGGTGTTCTCTTTCCTCGTCCAAATATGCCAGCAACATTTGTTAGCTTCCGTTATGAAAAGTTCAGATTTTTGCTACAAATTTGGTCGTATTGGTCACTCCTTATCCATGTGCCCTCATGATTTTCCATCTAGTGATGTTCAGCAATTTGGTCCATGGTTACGCGCGCTCTAATCCATGGGACAATTCGTCGGCTACTTTCTCACCTCAATCGTATCGAGCTCCTTTTGATGATCGGTCAGGTTTGAGTCTTACCTCTCTTTGGTCCAGCAGGTCACTTCCCACTACCCTACTCTTGCATGTCATTCTGGCACAGATCTTAGCCCTTCGTTGGGCTCAAGTGCATTGTCAGCTATCCACCTGGACTCTCACTACAGGGATAATTCGTATAAGCTACCATCTTAATTCGGATAAGCTACCATCTTCGTTGGACTAGTGCATTAATATCGATCCCCTCACTGCCAGTTTCTCTGTCTTTAGCTAGATCGGATTTAATCTCCACATTAGTAGCTAATGCTACTTCGAAGATATCTTTGACTGGTCCTTGCCCAGTGGCTCTATGCCACGATAGCAGTTCTTTAGACGATATTTCCTCTCTTGTCGTCTTCTTCCTATTTCCTGTCTGTACCCCTCACTCATGCAATTAAACTGCCTCCAGCATCTACTCGTGATTAGGGGTGGTTAACGGTAGTGTAGGTGACGGTTTGGCAAAAATCGTCACCGTCACCGCAATTGACGGAATCACATAATTGACACCGTCACGGCACCGCTAAGGCACAATAACTGTCCTTGCCCGTGACGGTATTAATGGTAATAGTTATACGCTAACCGCTTAAACCGTATAACAGTGTGCCAAAAAAAAGTTTTTTCCTTGAACTTTTTCATTTTTTCACTATTTTTGCCTGTTTAAATTTCTAACTTAATATCATAATCAATAAGCATATCAAATGGACAAATATCATAACATATTCAAATATAATATCATAATCATTAACAATCATAACAATTATAAAGTTGTCCAAAAGTATAACATAATATCATATTTAAACATAAAGACTAAAGTCTAATAAAAGTGTTCAACAATGTGACAGAAAAAAACTAACATATTCCAACAAAAGTATGTCAAATAATCAATAATCATCTCAAGTCTCAACTAGGGGTGGTTAACGGTAGTGTAGGTGACGGTTTGGCGAAAACCGTCACCGCAATTGACGGAATCACATATTTGACACCGTCACCGCACCGCTCAGGCACAATAACCGCCCTTACCGGTAGCGGTAACGGTTTTAGCGGTTAAAACGGTAACCGCCGGTGTAAATGAACACCCCTACTCGTGACTTCCTGAATTTGCTAGATTCGCTGAATGGACTGGAGTCGCCACTTGCTGACATGGGCTTCTCCTACCTTTCGGCCTCTCTCCCCACTGTTACTCCATCAGAGAGTTGTTGGCTCTCTCTAGGATCTTCTTCTCGTTTGGTTCTGTTTACTGTTAGATGTATGCCCTCAAAACCAATCATTTTTGCATAATTATGAGATAATTATGCAAAAATGTTTAATCACTTGTGTATTATTTTGGGACTCTTGCTTGCTGGGAAAGATGACTAAGAATGCGTTTTATAGGAAAAGGAACTAGAACCAAAAAGTTATTAGACTTAGTTCACACTGATGTGTGTGGTCCTTCTAACCACATAGCCAGAGGAGGGTTCACATATTTCATCACTTTCATTGATAATTATTCCAGGTATGGTTATGTATACCTGATGAAACACAAGTCTCAATCTTTTGAAAAGTTCATAGAATTTCAGAGTTATGTTGAGAATCAACTAGAAAGGAGTATTAATATACTCCGGTCTGATGGAAGTGAATATCTCTCAGGAAATTTTCAAACTCATCTAAAAAAGAAAGGCATCATATCTCAGTTGACTCCCTCTGTTAAGCCACAACATAATGATGTTACAGAAAGAAGAAACCGAACACTATTAGATATGGTTTGGTCAATGATTAGCAGGTCACAATTACCTGTTTATTTTTGAGGTTATGCCATAGAGACGGTTGTTTATATTCTAAACAGGATACCCATTAAGTCTGTAACTAATACTCCATATGAGTTATGGACTGGCAAAAAGCCAAGTCTGAAACATTTTAGAGTATGGGGATGCCTAGCTCACGTTAAAAGTTTTGACGTGGAGAAGTTAGGTCAAGGACTGAAAAATGTTTGTTTATGGGTTACCCCAAAAGATCAATTGGTTATTACTTTTATACCCAAAAGGATCAAAAATTAATTGTCAGTAGGAATGCGAAATTCCTGGAAGATGAGTACAATCTAAGTGATGGAAAAAGCAAGATTGTCCTTGATGAACAGTCAGCTGAACCAGAAACTGTGGCATATAAAATTGATGAAGGGGATATAACTAAACCCACTGATGAGTTTGAAAAGTTCATAACTCAAGAACCTCGACGCATTAAAAGAATACATGAACCTCCAATGAGATATGGCATGATAAATGATATTTGTCAAATGCAATCACAGGGGTGGGATGATGACCTATATACTTAACAAGAGACTATCAGTGACAAAGATGCAGCACACTGGAAGATAGCAATGGAATAAAAAATGGACTCCATGTACTCCAATGAAGTCTGGACCCCTGTTGATCAATCAAAAGGCATCAAGCCTATAGGTTATAAAAGGGTATTCAAAAGAAAATGAGGACCTACTAGAGAGGTAGAGACCTTCAAAGCTAAACTGTCGCGAAAGGTTATACTAAAAAAATATGGTATTAACTATGAGGAAACTTTTTCACCAGTAGCTATGATGAAGTCCATAAGAATCCTATTGTCAATCGCCACTCATTATAATTATGAGATTTGGCAGATGGATGTGAAAATCACATTTCTGAATGGGTACATCCAAGAGGAGATTTATATAGAATAACATGAAGGTTTCCTTTCTCCTGGATAAGAATCTAAAGTGTGCAAACTGAACAAGTTCATTTATGGACTAAAACAGACATCATGTTGCCGGAACATTTGTTTTGATGAGATGATCAAATCATTTGGTTTCTCACAAAACATAGATGAATCTTGTGTTTACAAAAGGATTAGTGGGAGTTCAATAATGTTCCTTATTCTATATGTCGACGATATTCTACTCATGGGGAATGACATCGGTGCAATGTCATCAGTGAAAGTATGGTTAGCGAACCATTTATCAATAAAAGACTTCGGGGAAGCATCCTACATTCTCGGGATCAAAGTGTTTAGAAACCGAGAATATAGGCTTTAGGGCTTTCACAAGCCCACTACATTGACAAGATATTGGCACAGTATAGCATGTAGGATGACAAGAAAGGGTTCTCACCCTTTAGGCATAATATTCACCTCTCCAAGAATATGTCTCCAAAGACACAAGAAGAGAGAGATAAGATGAAGAAGTTTCCTTATGCATCTGTTGTAGGAAGCCTCGTGTATGCAATGCTCTATACATGACCAGATATCAGTCATGCAGTTAATGTTGTGAGTAGATATCAATCAGACCCAGGCCCTGCGCACTGGACAACGGTTAAGCATATTCTCAAATACTTGAGAAGAACCAAACACTAATTTCGTGTGTGTGGTGGAGAGACATGTTGATCGTCCAAGGATACACAGATTCAGATTTTCAATCAGATATTGATGATAAAAGATCTACATCTGGATTTGTGTTTACAACGGATAAATGAGTAGTGAGTTGGAGAAGTTTCAAGCAAAACACCACTGCTGACTCAACCACTGAGATAGAATATGTCGCTACCAGCGAAGCTGCAAAGGAAACTGTGTGGATACGTAAATACATACAAGAGCTTGAAGTTTTCCCCTTCGATAGAGTCCCCGATCACCATTTATTGTGATAAAAATGGTACTATAGCACAGGCGGTAGAACCTAGGGCTCATCAAAGGACAAAACAAATAGCAAGAAGATTTAATATTATTCGTGACATTGTGAATCAGGGTGATGTAATGATGGTTAAAATAGCATTAGCTGAGAACATCGCAGACCCGTTCACTAAATCGTTGACTTAGAAAGTGTTTGAGAAGCATTTAGAGTCTATGGGTGTCAAGTACATGTCTGATTGGTTCTGAGTGCAAGTGGGAGATTGTTAGATCTATACCCTCAAAACCAATCATTTTTACATAATTATGAGATAATTATTGTTATTATTTAATCACTTGTATATTATTTTGGGTACCAACAATGACATAAGATGTCATGTTTATAATGACATTAGATGTCATATTGTTGAGCAACATTGTAGAAAAGTCATGCCAATGATTAATGAATCGGAGGCGGAGAGTATGACTTTTCGGATCCTTCTTGACTTACTTTGTTCTAGACCGAGATACATGATAATGTACAAATAGATCTACACTCATTGTGCCTCTATAAGATATAATGATGGACTCCGTCATTGAGATGGTGACCTTCAGCAGACAAGTAGGTGCAATATAAGAGTACATGCACTAAACCGGATCAAATATGAATACCTTCTGGAAACGATCATTGATGTAGAAAATGGTATTCAGAAGAATTAACTTATGTTTTCCTTAGACCTGAGAGATTTATGTAGGTTTGCTTGTTGTGTGCTTGTGTTTTGCCTGAGTCATTTGGTGATGATCTTCGCAGATCAAATATTCCAGATAATGTTAGACCTTGTGCATAGTAAGTAAATTTGTATAATTGCCCAATATGGAATCCACCAGTCTCTAAATGAGGCAGTATATTCATTATGTATATTGTTGGACTCAAGTAAAAACGTTGCGCAGCGAGATTTTGTGAAAAGTGTTTTCACGATTTTTACTTATATCATATATGAAGTAATTATTTGCAAAAAATATTTTGAACCTTTTTGGGAGTTCAACTAGATACAGTCTGAGAATTAAGAATTATATGAGCTAGGGACTTAAACGGTGATATTATTCTGGTCCGATTAGCTCATGTGGAATATAGTATGGTAGAAGGATAAATAAGCGTATAATTGTTAGCAAAAGAGATTTCACAAAAACAATCTCATTATCTCGGAGGTCAATTGTGATATGTTAATGTACATGATCATAATTTGTAGAAGCCCATAAATTCAGATTAAAGAATATAAGGGGTTTAATGAAAAATAGTTTTTCATTACGATCCTACGGCCGAGATTTGAGTTCATAATGATCTCATATGAGTTTTGAGCCAGCCATTATAAATAGTTCAGAAGTTCATTTGAGAAAGGAGAATTAATTTTCACTTGAGATTTTCTCTCTCTACAAAATCTCTCTATAGTTCTCTCTCTAACCTGTGTGTGTGGATCTGAAGGAGGCAGAACACTTAGGCTGCTTTGATTCAACAATCCTTTCAGCTGTGATCTTGCGCTCTAACACTTCTACTCAGTTTGTGAGTTCTTTATTGCCAACTCACCCTTCCACCCAGCTGGTTAAATTCCATAATCCTCTGGTAGTTGACTATTCCCACTGCTTCAAAGGCAAAGGTAAAATCTATTCTCCTGACTTTGATGGTCTTCTCACTGATGTTGTTGTTCCAGTTACTCAGCCTCCTCCAGGTGGTGGGGTTCTAGCTATGGCATTACACCAGATTGCCTTGGCTTCTGATAATCTTTATTGCCATGGTCTCACTCATCACAAATGCAAATTGAATGCAATTGTTGTCGAAGATTCTCCTCAATTCTCTAGCAAGAAACTCATCCTGTAACCTATGTCAGCTGTGTTACCGCCACTGCCTGATGTGAAGCCACCTGCTCAGCCTGCAGTAGCTGATCTGATTCTGTCTATCCTGAAGCAATCCATGAATGCCTTGACTACTTTCAAGCACAACCAAACTCGGCTGAAAAAAGTGGAACAAACTCGTCAGGCTATGGCCCTCGTGCTGGATGATCCGTTTCTGGCCCTTCTGAACTCTCAGGATAAAGAGGTTTACCCTAACCAGCCTTCAGCAGCACCATGATTTTAATTTCACCTAACTGTCAAGGCCTTGGCCAGGCCTCGGTTGCTAGAGCCCTTTAGGCCCCTTATAAATACCTATAATTCGAACTGTGTTTTTCTTTGGGAAACCAAGTTGAAGGAAATTCATACTGATAGTATTGTACATAGGTTTGGCTTCTCCTCTTTTGTTGTCTCACCACCTATAGGCTCTGAGACACCTGCAGGCTCTAGAGGTGGTATTCTGTATTTGTGGACCCCTAATGTTCCCGACGTACTCGAAAATGAGCAGTGCAAAGGTTATCCCAAGTATAGGAGTTTTGTCGTGTAATAATTAGCCCAAAAGGTCAAATCATCTCCTTAGAGAAAATAGATTAATTTCAAACTTGCTTGAAAAACAAGGAGAAAATAAAAAGTATTTACTGAACACATTTCGTATTCATATTTTTGAATTTTTGAGAGTTTGTAACGAAATTAAAACAATGCAAAACGTAAACTAAGAATATGACATGCATAAAGTAAATGAAGGAAAGTAAATAACGAAAATTAAATGATAGAAAATAAATAACAATAAGTAAAGAAAAAAAATTTAAATGACACTAATTAAATGACAAGGAATAAAAAAAGAGCACAAGATTCTTGGATTAAATAAGATTGTCTTATTACAACCCAAGCAAGTTAAAAGAAAAACAACAACAACAACAAAGTCCGAAATTGAAATAGAAATCAAAAAGCAAGAAACTTAAATCTAAATCCTAGGAATTGAAATACAAGACATTGAAATTATAAAAGCATATGTTGAGGAGAGGTGAGGCTGAAAAATTAAAAATAGGTAAGAAAGTCTAGGCTTTGTTCGGCTAAGAGGTGAGAGAGAAGAGAGAGAAGAAAAGGTGCGGCAAAGAGAGAGAAAGAAGGGAAAAGAGAGAAGAAATAGGGAGAGAAAATGGTTGAGGGGCAAATTGAGAGAGAAAAATAAAAGAGAGAGGAGAGTGTGAAAAAGTGCTGCAAAATAAAATAAAGATGTAGAGAATGTGATTTGCGAAAAGGAAAAAGAGAATAAATAGGTGGAAGAGTCGGCCAAGGAGAGAAGAAAAAAGGAGAGGGAGAGAAAATAAGGAAAATGAGGCTAGGTTAGAAAAAGTAGGGAGAAGGAGAATAAGATGTAGGGTTTGCTAGGTTAAATAGAAAATGAGAGTGAAAAGAGATGGTTGACTGAGATTTAAGTGTCTCTCATTTTTTTATAGAATTACAGAATTGTCGTTAATGAATCTCTCTTACTATGTCATGTGTTCTAGTAGACTGCTCCTGTTGTCTGCAAGTCTAGAAAAAAATTAATTTTATCATCCTACACAAAAATACTTAATTAGTTCATATTGCATCATATGACAAAATTAAATTCATAAAATAATTACAATGCCAATAATTATAGTGCAAATGATAAAAATAATGATTTTAGAATATATCTGGACACGGTATGACTTAAGTACAGGCAAGTAAAGATGAAGGAAATTGCATGTCCAATAAATTAAATCTAAAGTCATATAAATTGGGGTAATTTCATTATTCGCCCCGTAAGTATGGAGCAATTGCAATCGAGCTCCTCTAATTATCAAAACTGTGATTTACGCCCCCTAAGTTTCAAACATTTTCAATCTTTGCCCCTGTCCAATTTCCTGTCAAAAGTCACAAAATTCGAGTCGCACATGCTCTAAGCCCACCTGTCTTTACCAAAATACCCTTTGTAAGTGAGACCAAATGACTTATGTCTGCCCTTGACAACCCCGACTACCCTATCCCAATTTTGTGTCGTCAGTTCCCCCACTCCCCCGTAATCTAAAGCTATTGACTTCGAGTTATTGCTCTCTTGAACCCAATCGCCTTTGAGACACCATTAACCCCCAATTGCGCCGAAGATAACAGTCGAAGGACTTAGTTTTCAACAAAGCCCTAGAGGAGGACGACGGTTGAGATTTCGAATCCCATATACGGTATAGCTTAATCGTACTTGAATCAACTGTTTAACTTGGTTACTGTTGTTGCTTTGATGATTCTGATTCAGTTGATTTGGCTGGAAGGAGATGTAGACCAATTTTTGGATTTTCTGAGTGTTACCAAGTGAGGAATGTTTTAACCTTTGATATTGTGTGTCTAAAGTTGTTGTCGTTGTGTATGTATATAGGTTTACTTTGTTTTGAATGTCATGTAATATTAAAAAACCAACTATTTTATTATGGTTTACATTGGTGGTCGACAAGTTGTGGTCTGTTTGCATTGTCATTATACATTATTGTGCAGAGCACATGTGGTCCTCTACATTCTTTAGTTTTTGTCAAGCTTTTGTTGTCTTCACGTGTTGATGCTTTTCTTTTTGCAGTTGTTTTTATGCTTCAACTATATTCACGTGCAATTAAGACCACTTAAGCTTTGTCGTGTCACCAATTAAAATTGTAACTATGTTGTGTCACCATATGCTTAATTAAGTGTTGACTCTGACTTTATGTAACTTTGGAATTGAGGGACTTCAATTCAGTCTCTTTGAGTTGTACCATATGCTTAATTAGTTTACTGTTTTTGAAGATTGTCACCATATGCTTAATTAGTTTTTTTGTTTTTGAAGATGAAGCAACATGCTTAATTAGTTTACTGTTTTTAAAGATTGTCACCAATTAGATTAATTAGTTTATTGTTTTTGAATATTGTCACCATATGCTTAATTAGTTTACTATTTTTGAAGATTGTCACCATATGCTTAATTAGATTTCGATCTTTGAACTTGTTATAAATTGGCCTGCTGATTAGCTACATATTCGAAGATGTCATGGATGTCATGATCTTTTAACTTAATTACTTTGCTGATTAGTTATGCACATGTTTATATAAACTGTTTGTATATATTACATGATGTCATGCTACATATTTGATGATTTTAAAGATTTTATTTATGTTATTAACAAGTTTAAATAAACTGTTTATTGTTTACAGTCCCATACATTGTTTGGTTGGCTCAATATTGCAGGCTTGATCTTTTGTAATGTCGGCTGATTCCTTATTGTTTAAGGTGCACTATGGGGGGAAGTTCGACAGACCCCGATTGTCTATCGTTTATAGAAATCAAGAGTGTCGTAAAGGAGTACGAATACAAGTCTGGAGATCTAATATACTATCATGAGCCAGATAAGAGTCTGTTTGAGGGGTTGAGAATCTTATCAGAGGATTCTGATGTACTTGACATGGTGGCTCCACATGTTGGGAAGAAATTGGTTGTCTTCTACATAGTTGGGTTCGAGAGTGGCCCCGAAGAGGATTTGGTAGACGATGTTGATGAAGATAGGGAGAGGCGTCGTATTGGCTTTGCTACGAAATGATGGAGTGATGCTTTAAGTAGTTATGATGACTTGTATAAACAACACCAACTCACATTATATATTAGTACATCGTCATGGTATTTTGCTTACCTCATTGCTTATGCTGGTTATCACAGCTTACCCGGAGTTGAAGACTTTCACAACTCATACCAGAGATGGCAGCAGACGGGACTGTACTAGCGAGACCATAAGTAAGCATATATTGAGACTACAGCTAACATAAAAATGAACGTTGCCTAACAACTGATTTTTACATTTGCAGACATTGAAGAAGAAAGGTGTTCATGCTCAATTGTCGTATAGGGAGCCACCTATTGTGGTAGAGACCCCTAATGTTGTTCAAAGCATAGACACACCCTATGAGGAGGTTCTACACAGCCACCGTCATTGAGCAGAAGGTTCGCTACCACGTGGATCGCTGCAAGACAACGGATGCGATGTTCTGAAAGGTTGCGTGGGGGAGGCTCTAGCTCCAGATAAATTAGGGTTGAAGGATAAAGGGAAGAAATCCCGATGATAACTGTAGTGTGGGGGGTTTTGTTGGTAGAAGTGTGATTTTTTTGTAGTGTTATTGACAAATTGTTCTTGATCTTGTTGTTGGGACTTATTTTATCGTATGTTGATATGTTGGGACATGTGCTTGACTGTCTTTGGTTGCTTTTTTGGGGTTTGGCAATAGGTTAGATATGGTTTTCATTTTGGAGAGCCACTTTTGTTGGAACTGGATTATGCTTTTCATTTGGGACAACCACTATTTTGTTCACTTATAATGAAAATTTAGTAGGTACCTTTTGGAGTATTTATCGTCACTTGTAATGAATGTATGAAGTGGAATTATAGCAGGTGCCTTATGGAAGATACTGTCCACTTTTGAATGTAGTAATGACCATTCATTTAGTTTCAACTATTGGCACATAAGTCAGCTTCTTTTGAACAGGTTTAATGCAAAATAATTTTGATCTTTTCCATGTCTATTTTTAACACCATAAGACCACCTCTTCCTCTCTTGTTTCGGATGGTATGCATGGGTGAGATAATCTGCGGGAGAAAGATTTTGAGTCTGGAGGCTAAAATCTTGGAAATAAATATGTAAAGGACACTACACAAGCTTATGGCGCGGAAATGTGAGGCTAAAGTGAGGTTGTCCTTTTTTGGTATTAACACTATATTGATATGATCAATGGAATGCAATAGGTAACCAGACTAAAAAAAAATGCTAAACAGAGGCCACAACATCATGCTTCACAATATCCCAATAAGAATGATAAAACAAGCAGTAATTCCATCCGACCTAGGTGCCTTATGCACCTGCTGAGCGGACGACAATGAAGATTTCTGCCTCATCAAGGACGTGATAGAGGAAATCATTATCAGCATCCGTAATAATAGGAGAGAAAAGATCACTGATATCACCTGGAAGCGTAGGAGAGGAAGTGGCAAACAGATTCTAAAAATTGGAACATAAGTAGTCACCATTGGTCGGACCAGATTTCCGGTTGTGCAGCGCTACTACGTGGTGAAGAAGGGCTGCCAGGTGGAAAAAGTTACCTCTGAGGTGTCAGTGTCAGGGTCTGTCCAAGGGGTGGTTGAGGATTAGGGGACACAAACTGTTGTAAGGCTCCTGCAACAAGTGTACATGCGTCCTCTGTCCCAGTGTTAGACAAAGTAGAGGGGGCAGCACTAGGATTGTGGCGTGGAGATGCCAGGGATTTATCAGCCACTTTACGATGGGTTATGGGACTAGCGGGTGGAGGAGGACTGTAAGACAAAGTAGAGGGGGCAGCACCAAGATTGTGGCGTGGAGATGTCAAGGATTTATCAGCCACTTTCCGATCGGTTATGGGACTGGTGGTGAAGGAGGACGGTGGGATTGGTGGGGATAAGAGATGAGAAAAGAGGAGTTTGCAGAATGGGGATTCAAACCATTCAGCTTGTTTCAGTTGGAGAAACTTGGTGATGGAGGGGGACTATCAATGGCCCTTCGATGGAATGCAGATCCTGGCCCTTCCGTTTTCATCCGAGGTCCAAACTTGAAATTTGTATCTTCAAAAACAAATGACACCTTGCAGTTGTTCTGGTCATGGCCTAAGTGACCGCAGGAGTAGAAAAATTCAGAGATCTTTTCATATTTTATTTGGACCCAGCAGGGAGCAGCCTCTCTTCGATTTTGATAGTAGCCTGGGACAAGAAGTTTGCGGACATCCAAGAGGAACTCTGAAGAAACGCGAAACCCAGATACCTATGTTAGCAGGAAAATCATGCTCAAGCACCGGACCTACTAGATTAGCTATATTGGCAACCCTCCACATTTCTCGAGCTGACAATGTTGATGCTCACTCGTTAGCAGCCCTAGGCAGCTGCCCACTCTTTTTCTAGACCTGTGCCCTCTTCTTTTCTTTTGAATCGTGGGTTGTGGAAATTCAACGGAGCGAAGCCGCCTTAGTTTTAGTTTGTTCTTTTTGGCTTTGTGAAAATTCTGTGGTTCTATCTATATTCTAGATCAAAAGTACAGTGCCACATTGAAATTTCCTAAATTGAGCATGAAATGAAAAAAAGAAAAAGATCTATGTTCACAATCAGTGTTCAGTAATACCTAGTGTTGTATAATATAGCACAACGTGACTAGCCAAAAAACTGATCAACCAACTACAGGCCTGAACTTCACTTAAATAAACGGGTCACTATCACCAGAACAACCTAATGCCACTGCCAATGTGGAATTAACATGCAACAAAACTGAAAAAGTCGCCACACTTTGTAATTTGGTGTGGACAAAGAATCTTGCCTGTCCAGCCTTAAATGCCGCAGCTAAAAGGGTCCTCCAAACAACCCATTTCCGAGTAAACAGAGGGAACTTCATTCAGTATGCATGCAGCAAGCAAAACTTCAGTCACGGCTTGGTCCTTTCGACACCTTCTCTAACTACTAGTTTTCTACCAAAGAACTCCTACAAGTGAGATGAAGTAGGTAAGAAAGATGGCAAATGACTTGAAACGAAAGCAAGGTTTAGTCATGGCAGAAGTGGACTTAAATCAAATATGATTAGGCTAAAAAACACAAAAGGAAGTGGTCCTAACTGTTCCATTTAAAGATATTGCTGAGTCACGTTCGTCAGCCGAAGAGAAGGAGAGAAACCCATAACAACGGTTATTTCCTGCTTTTTTGTCATGCAACACTCGTGCACTAACCAAACTCCAGAATTGGCTAAAATTATTCCTCAAATCTTCAGGTGTAACGTCCCGGGGAAGATTGCCCACTTATAACTTGTAAGGACTTTCATATATTATCTCTTTCTTGGGTGCGAAATTCAGTACCTCGGGATTCCTCCTAGGGTTCATGTCAACTGAAAATCGAACACGCATTTCTCAGTCCTTAACATCCTTCAAATGAGAATGGAAAATAATTTCAGAAGAAGTACTGAGAGAAGAGTGAATTAAATAAAGAGAACTAGTTTCACACTGACAGAGCCATCCAATGCCGCAATTGCAACTTTTGCCGCATTTACTGTACCCATTGTGACGTAACCGCATCCTTTACTTACACCCGTTTCTGCATTGTGGGAAATCTGTAATCCAATTGACACAACATAAGAAATCCAGTACATTGACATGCCTACTAATCCTTCAAACCAATTTCTCATTCGTTTCTTAACTAATAGAAATTTCAGCCTCTCCGTATTGGTCAATAATCCACCGCCAAACATCATTTATTCTGAAACCTGAACTGATGAGGAATTACAAAGAAAGGCAACCCTATTCTGTATTGTGATAGAAACATCTGAAGTATCCAAAAATTGACATATATACAACTCCAATCTAAGCCCACAATTGGATGCACTTTAGGCAGATCTCCAGTAGACAACAATTTTTGTTTAAGATGAAGGTATGAAAATGGAGAGAACTTAGTCCAAACAACTGGGTATGAAGTGAGTCTTACCTCAACAGATACTACAATTCCAAAAGGCTTAAACATTTCAAGCAGCTCCGCAATGTCACAACTTTTCGGAAGATTACACACGTAAAGCTCACACGGTCGGGTGTGTCTTTTCCATTCCAGGACCAAAGCGCCGTTGTTTTCGTTGTCCACATTTGTATTTCTTCTCTCTCCGTTAATTCCTTTCCTAACCACTACTTCCTCTTCACCCGCGACGCCCAAAACTCATGAAACCCTATCTTTGGTAGTACGCCCCACCACAGAAGAACACGAGATTCTCGGGTAGGAGTCCACTCGATCGAGGAAGGGAAGAACGAGTAGGAGCACAAAACGAACCGTTTAACTGCACCATTACCGGCACCAGGTCTGCTTTTAGCCAAACAAGTAGAGGAAGGGCTCAAACTATGGAAGCAAGTGGTCGCCATAGCTTATTAGAAGCTAGTGCAGTAAGTAAGTCCCATCCACTTCTCACAGCGATAGCCTACCGTTCGGTTTGGATCAGGATGGAAATTTGAGACTGTACCTACATTAATTTTGTTTACCGGGTCGGATCTAATATACCGAGTCGATCAATGCCCGAACCGACCCGCCACGATTCACGCACTCCTTTTTCTCGGACCGATAAGGCGAAACAGCCAGAGTTGTGGACTAAACTGGATGGGGGTCTTAAAGGAAATAGGGTCTACTGCGAACGGATCAATTACTGCCATGGAATTTGACAACGACGGAACTCCCGCCTCGTCCACGTCCTTCAATTTTGGGAAGCCTGAGGCGATGAAGCACATTCGGACGCTGACAGACGTAAGGGCTATGACCCGACTCCTTCACAAGTGCATAGCGCACCAGCGGGCCCTGGACCTGGACCTGGACAACCTTCTCTCTCAGCGTTTCGACCTGGACAAGCAGTTCCTCTATCTCCAGAAATCAGCTGACGTCCTTGACAACGTCGCCGCTAACTCCCACCACATGCTTGCCAACTTGTCCTCCACCTGCGACCTCGCCAACCAGGTCAGCCGCAAGGTCCGCGAGCTCGACCTTGCCCAGTCCCACGTCAACTCCACCATCCTCCGCATTGACGCTATCGACAGGCGGTCCAACTGCATCAACGGCGTCAGGAAGGCCCTCGAACAGAGGACTTCGAGCTCGCCTCTACGTACGTCCAGGCCTTCCTCCAGATCGACGCCAAGTACAAGGACACTGGATCCGATCAGAGGGACCAGATGCTCGCATCAAAGCAGCAACTTGAAGGAATCGTACGCATGAATCTCTCCGCAGTCGTGAATCAACGCGACCACGACTATCTTACGGTTCATAAGGATCTATTCGCCGCTTGGATTGGAGGACGAGGGATTACAAGTATATGTAGGTGACCTGAAGAAAGTGATCGCAATGAGAGCGAGGCTCGAGTTCGAGCACATGGTGGAAGTAATGGAACAAAATAGCAAGAGCCAAAACCAGAGAAGCCAAGTTAATTTCATCGCCTGCCTAACCAATCTGTTCAAGGACTTGGTCTTAGCGATCCAGGAGAACGAAGAGATTCTGAGAGGTCTGTGCGGCGAGGATGGTATAGTTTATGCAATTTGTGAGCTTCAAGAGGAGTGCGACTCGTGAGGTTCATTGATCTTAAAGAAGTACATGGAGTACAGGAAGTTGGCCCGGTTGTCGTTCGAGATCAATGCGCAAAACAAGAATTTGCTCGTTGTGGGAGGAGAATCCGAAGGTCCGGAGCCGAGGGAGATCGAACTGTACTTGGAAGAGATACTATCATCGATGCAATTGGGCAAGGATTATACCGAATTCATGGTGTCGAAGATTAAGGGCTTGAGTTCTGTTGATCCGGAGTTGGTTCCACGGGCCACCAAGGCCTTTAGGAGTGGAAGTCTTAGCAAGGTCCTACAAGATATTACCGGGTTCTATGTGATTCTAGAGGGTTTCTTTATGGTGGAGAATGCGAGGAAGGCGATCAGGATTGACGAGCACGTGTCGGACAGCTTGACCACTTCCATGGTTGATGATGTCTTCTATGTTCTGCAGAGTTGCCTTCGGAGGGCAATATCCACATCCAATATCAGCTCTGTCATCGCGGTGTTGAGTGGTGCGAGTAGTTGTTGAGCAATGAGTATCATGAAGCTTTACAACAGAAGATGAGAGAGCCCAACCTCGGTGCCAAGCTGTTCTTAGGTGGTGTTGGCGTGCAGAAGACTGGGACAGAGATTGCGATAGCTTTGAATAACATGGATGTGAGCAGCGAGTATGTTCTGAAGCTTAAACATGGGATTGAGGAACAATGTGCTGAGGTGAGTGGCATAGGTTACCACCTTGTGGTTTAGTTTGAAGAATTCAAACATAACTATTCCTGACGTTCTTCACTTGTTTGTGGTGTATTACCTGAGACATTGCCACATTTTCGCAAGTGAAGCTACTGGTTCCATTACATATATTGCTCCTCACTTGCCTGCAATTCTGCTATTTTTTTGTGTAGAATTTGGTTTAGAGTGAACTAAATTTAAACGCATGCAACGACTGAGTTCTGAAAGAGAATTTCATGGCTTTATAGCAGACATCGATAGTTTTTTTTATGAGTACGCAGACATCGATAGTTGAGAAGATTTGAAAAAATAAATAGGGGAAAAGTCATTTTGAGCCTTCTAACTACCAGTGCAATTACAAATAGGGGTATATACTACACCTTTGACACATTGAGCCCATGAACTACCAAATTTCATCAATTTGCGCCCCTAAAAAGATCCAACAATCAAACTTGTGTCATGTGCGTTGTGAATGAGCCACGTGGCACGATTTTGATCTTTAGATTTTATTTCAAGTCACAATTTAATTAATTGTGGAAGTTAGAGGGCTCAATGTGTCAAGATTGGTAGTTTAGACCCCTATTTGAAATTGTATTGATAGTTTGAGGGTTCAAGGTGACTTTTTCCCAAATAAATATGTCTACTTATTAATATAACTTACTTGGTGACATCGTTGATACCCTAAAGCCTAGTATGCTGGAAATGTTGTGGGCAGTGACTGATGTTCATGGAGAGAAAAACGAAATCTGCAACAAATTGAGATTTTCACTTTGCATCCCCCACACTTATTTCTGCTTTCTGTTGAACTTTATGATTTACTGACACGTGCAGTAGTTTATGTAGAGATAAATTCTGGACATTTTTAGATTTCTCAAAATGGGCTTGAATCTGAGGTTTAGTCTTCGTATCTCTTCATCTTTTCCCCTCCTTTTGGGAGCAATTTGTGGCACTTGGTTGCACCAGCACTCTATGCATTTTGTACCGGAAATGTATCTTTTGAGATGAGTTCAGCAATTGCCAAGTCTTCTTACAGCCACCATTCTTTCACTCCATATCTATCAGTCAGGTCTTAGAAAGTGGTCCTTTCTTGTATGACATACTACTGCTCTCTTTACATAATTATATGATTTTATTCGAGTTCTTATCCAGAGTGGTTATTCACCTGGTTAGGCTCGATGCAAAAGAATGACCCGCTTCCAGTAAAAATGATTCATACTTTTATGCACTAAATGCGCGTACATCATTTTCTTCAGGTATTCCCTGCACCAGCTGATAGAGAGAGTGAAATCTTGTCTGTCTGAATTTAGTGATATGAACAATATCTTCAAGCAAGCTCTGAATGCTAGCATGGAGCAGCTTGTAGCAACTGTGACACCTCGAATCCGTCCATTGTTAGATAGTGTAGCCACCATCAGTTATGAGCTGTCAGAGGCTGAGTATGAAGATAATGAGATGAATGATCCCTGGGTTCAGAAGCTTCTTCATGCTGCTGAGACAAATGTTGCATGGCTTCAGCCACTAATGACTGCAAACAACTATGACTCATTTGTTCATTTTGTCATTGATTTCATTGTTAAGAGGCTTGAAGTGATCATGATGCAGAAAAGGTTCAGTCAGCTTGGAGGGCTACAGCTCGACCGAGATGCGAGGGCTTTAGTAAGCCATTTCTCTAGCATGACTCAAAGAACTGTCAGGGACAAGTTTGCTCGTCTTACTCAGATGGCAACAATCTTGAACTTGGAGAAGGTCTCTGAGATTCTAGATTTCTGGGGTGAGAGCTCAGGACCTATGACCTGGAGATTAACCCCGGCCGAGGTTAGGCGAATGCTGGGTCTCAGGGTTGATTTTAAACCTGAAGCAATTGCTGCTCTTAAGTTGTAACTCCCATCTGTTTAGGCGCAACTCTTCCATCATATTCTTTCATTCTTACTGTTGTTTTTGTTTCATAAGCTTTTCTTCAGCATTTAATGAAATACATTCTCCTAATCGTATGCTACTCGTACTGTTGGGAATTTTGCCCAAAAAATTCACGATGTTCATTGCTACCGTTTGTTCTTTTTGTTAAGCAAGACAGAGTGTTGGAAGGATTAAAATCTATCACGCCTTTTCCAGTTATCATCAAGTATGTCACACTGCTGACATTTCCTTCCAAAAAAAGAAAGTAGTGCTTTATCAAAACTTAAAACTGTATCTTAAATTTATAACAATTTAAAGGAAACTTCAAAAATTCACTTTGAAAACAAAACATTTCGAACTAACACTCCAGCGTACAAAGCAGTGAGATTCTAAAGATTCTAACATCTCACACTGTGTACCAAGGCACTACTTCTAAGATCCTCGAAGAATTACAGTGTCATCTAATATACTCGTCTCCTATGGACTCATCCTTATGCAGTGGTGGAGGCAGAAACCCAATCAATGGGGGACAAACTCTTAAGGAAAGAATGACAAAAAAAAAATTTACTACGTAAGGCAAAAAAAGGTCTCAACACTATAAATATAAAAAATTAAGGACTAAAAATACTAAAAAAAATTGAAATACACGTACCGTACTATTTGATGATATTGAGAGGTGACATTAAAGATTAAATTCTTGTTGTTCAAGATACCAATAGAGCACCAAATAATCACACAAACAAATATTTATATATATATATTCTTTGTAAAACAAAACACATAAATGAAACAAAGTATTTTCAGCAATATAACTCTTTACTTCCATAAATGAAGTATTTACTTTTGTTGCTAGAAAGAATGTGCCCTATGCTAAAAAAGTCCTGCTGAATTTGTTGGGATTTGTAAAAAGAAAACATAACACATAAATGAGAAAAATAAACGATTATTGTGTTTCTATTATTCTTGAAAGAAACAATAGCAAAACGAAGCATATTGGAAAAAGAAGCCAAAGGATCTAAAGTTAAAAAAGAATCCAAGTTCCAAAGGCATAGAGATACTTCCCACCCTTGCTATAAATGTTTTTTAGTGTGACAGTACTCTTGAACATGAGCTTATCAGAAGTTGAATCTCTATCAACAATAAAATAACCCGAAATTGCAAGGTGGAATACATACTTGGTAAATAATAATAGAAAAAAATTTGGACAAAAAGTTCAATTTTAACATCCAAATAACTATTCTACTCCCCTTACAAAATGAGAAAAGAAAAAAAATCGTAGTTCAAAATGTCAATTACCTGGCTAAATTAATGGCTAAAATTTTGAAGAAATATATCTATAACTTGATCCAAACGTCACAAATTACAATGGAAAAGAAGTTCCACCTTTAGAGAAAGACAATTAAAAACAAGTTAATCTCATGAGCTATGAAAAATCAGACCTAAACAAACAAAAGAGAGATGAAAATGAGTCTTACCTCAACTTTGGATTTTCATAAAATGTGGAGAAGTCAGACATGTAAAATTAGATGATGATAGTGACAATAAAATGATATAACTAATGATTCTCTAGTAGGTAAAGATAGACACGCAACACACTTGAATAATTGATTTATCACTTATCCAACAAGAGCACACCACCCCATTTCTCAGCATTTGTGATATCCAAATTCTCAACCAAGTCCAACATAAAAGGCAAAAGAACAAAAAGAAAAGTAGCACTAGAATAACGAAAATATCTATTTCAAATATTACAACACACAACGATTATCAGGACTCAGGAGAATTATAGGACATGTAAAATATCCCGATCATATCGGTTATTGCACTAAAGCACATGCATTGAGTTGTACTTTTGGACACATATATGAGAATTAATTAACAAGGCCATCTAACTCTTAGATGATTACATATTCACATAATATATGCACACCCAATTAGCAACGATTTTGGGCAGACAATTAAAGCGGGTTATGATCTGCATGCCACTCCTAGGCTAGTTTTGACTATCAAAATTATATATCTTCAACCTCATAGCCAATCCAGTTCAGACTCGATCAAAGGAGCCACAGATTGAAAATCAGAGCCACGCAGCATGTCTTCAGAAACCAAGAGGGTTTGAATAGATTTTGGTGATGAATGGTCCTTGTCATAGGCGTTAGTGCTACTATCGCCCTCATTTTCCAAACATGCTAGCTGTGAGAAATCCATGTTGAGAAAATCCGACAGAAAATTTTCGTCCATCTCAAAGTCCGTCATGAAGTTGGGAGTAGGGATTCTTTTCATCCAAAGTGACTTTTGAAAAGTCGACCGGGTCATGAGCTAAAGAGGGTTCATTTAGTACCGCTGCCTTAGTGTCAAGTTGAGTAGGTTCTTGTGGGCCCGAAGTAATGACAACTTTGGTGCACCTTGTTGCCTTGGTTCGGATCACACACGAGCCTGTATTCGCTTTAGGTACTGCCTTGCCATCTGACCCTTCCGTAGAGGGATCTGGATTTTCTTGTGCTTCATTTAGCGGTCTCGGCCGTTTAGAGGTGGGGTTGGGGTGACCTTCAACTTTCTTTCCAATGTTGGTATTCCAGTAGTTCTTGATTTCATTGTCTGTTCGGCCTGGAAGCAGTGGCGGAACCAGGATTCCCGAGGAAGGGGGGCAAAGTTCTAAAGGAAAGACAACATCAACTTGAGTTCAAATAATTGCACCAACTAAAGAATCATTTACATATTATGATATTAAGATTGAAGGGATAATGTCATAATGATATTGAAAAACAAGAATCATACTTCAGCTCACAAACGAGGAAAAGTAAAAGCTGAAATTTAAATTAAGATAAAGTGTAGACATTTACCACCAATGCAAGCTGCTGGAATCAGATTGTTATCTGGGTTTTCAGTAATTCATCATTTGTGGTGGGAGCTTCCAATAGAAACAAGACAATCATAGTACAAACATTCAATATGAAAATTAAAGTATATAACGACAGGAATTTGAAGTTTTAATTTCAAAAATGAAAAGCTTACCTCAAAAGCATCCAAAAGATGAACAAAGAGAACAACTTCGGATCCTGCAACATCAAATAGATATATAAGAAAACAATTAAGGACTAAAAATCCCTCATTGTTTTCTCATATTGCTTCTCGAGAAAATCATGATCAAGTGGTTGACAAGGACCTTTAATCAAATACTAAAGTAATCAAAGAACCTGCAATGTTCCCAACTGAAGTATGAGCATTCCATATACCCATAATTAGCCCCCTCTTGCTCTTTCCAAACCAATTACCAACCACTGCAACGACCGAAGGCCATCCAGTTGATTGAAATAAACCGGCAATCATTCGGACCACCAAATAGTACCAAAACATATGGATGTTTCCCAGTATCCAACACCAAAGAGTGACATAAACAAACCAGTTCCCACCATTCCCACTGTTAAGAAGATCCTTAAATCCACTCTGTCACCCAAATGTCCAGAGAAGTACATTCCCACAGCATAAACTGAAAGGAAAGCCACATTGAGCTCTCCAAGCTAGCAAGGTTGTCCCATCTGCGTATGCTAAAAACGTTACAATCAAAACAATGGCTTTATGTGTTCTGAAGGAAAGGGAGGTTCCCTTGACATACCCCAGGAATCGGATTCCAGGGGGCTTGCTATAGTTCTCAGTTGTTGGTTCCAACAATGAACCCATGTATAAATTCTCTCTGAAATCGATAAAGAGGAAGAGAAGCTAGATATAAAAAATAAAGAATGAGAGATTGCATTTGAAGAAGCAATATTACGTTGTTCAATTCAAATCTAACTAGGGATTCATCTGAGGGAATCAACCAAAGCTCAACAAATTGCTATCATCTAACAAGATATAAAATGACCCTAAGCACTTCAAATTTTTATGCCATAAGTTGCGAACATGTTAAATTTGACGTCTTTTTCCTAGATTTATTATTTACTTTCTTCTTTCAATTCAATCAACTTTCCAAAGTTTTCATAAAAAGGACCAATATCCAGTAAATTGTGAACATTCTCGTAAAAGCTTGAATTTGGAGTGAATAGCGCAAGAAGCTAAGGGGAAGTCAATGACCACATGTGCTTCGTAACTTTATTAGCTAAAAACTTCGTTTCGGGAATTGAAATTTACAATTGCATAAACAAACTCGATCAATTCATACATATATATAATCACAATCAAAATTGACAAATGGAGGAAAGTTGTACCTGAAACACACTTTGAAACCAAGTTTTAGAAACGAACTCTTGCAGACCAAAAACAGAGAAGCTTTCAACAATCAGAGTGAAATTCATAATTTTTCAACCTAAATAAGTGGTCCTTGGATCCCTACGCATTTATTAAGTTTCTTTTCAAAGTTCATTCTTTGACAAAATAAACCTCCACCCCACAAGAGAAAGTAAAATAAAGTCTTCCAGAAAAATTTGGAAACGCTCATAAATATATAAGAAAAACCAAAACTTCAAAGTCAAATGCGTGTCTCAAAAAATATTCATCCATTGACAAATTCTCCCGTTAACAATATTTCATACCCAAAATCCATTTTCCCAACTACACCAAAATATTCGAAAATCCAATAAAAAATGTGAAAGCTACATGGTCAAAGAAACTTAACCCGAGCCCGAGGTACTGAGGAATAGATATATCGGTTAAATATTTTGGAAAACTTACCTCTTAAGGCCTAAGCTTAGCCGATGCCTCACTGGACCGCTTGCTCTCGCTTTCTCCTCCTCAAACAAAAAAACATACAAGCTCTCTCTTTATCTCTGTCCCTCTCAGTGTGCTTGCTTTCACCGTCCAATTAGAAAAGGGCACACTGAGCATGTTTGTTTTCCTAAGGGGCGGCCCATATTAACAAAATAAAAAATAAATTTTTTTCTTTGAGATTTTTCAGGCGATGGGGGCGGCTGCCCCATCGCCCCTCGCTAGATCCGCCTCTGTCCTTATGCCTATCTGATCATTTTTAGAACATAAAAACGAAAACAAGTTGAATATAAAATGCATATGTGATTACAAATTATACCATAATTGACTTAATAACGATGATATCGTCCTCGACCGGCTTTGATACGAAGATATTAAGAATTTTAAAAGGTAGATTGTGATAACCTGAGTTTTTCGAAGATTGTGTCATTGTGTACTTTTGTGAGTGATATTATTATATTATTGGAAATTGATAGTTTAATCTTTGGATTTTCCCCATTTAGCGGTTTGATCTTACCTAACAAATTATTCCTCAAACTACCATCATTTGACAAAATCATCCTTCTGTCAGGGTTCCGTGTGATTTTTTAACGGGAGAGCCACTTCAGCTGCCAACTAAGATGGTCTGTGAAACGACACCGTGCCTCTCCTGACGTGTTGGACCGGCAAGTGCTGGTACGTCTACAACCTCCTCAAGTACTAGTTCGACCTCTAATTTGATATTCCCATCACCTACCCCTCCACTATACCGGAGCTCGAGCTCCCCAACTCGACGGCAAGACCCTTTAGGTATCTTTTTTGGCTTTCGTCCCTCCTCCTCTTCCTCTTGGTTCCAATTTATTTTATTTTTTTATATTTGTTTACTTTTGATTGAGCCAGTTTTGTTTCAGATGTATAGAGGGGGAAAGATCTGCTTGACCATTCATTTCAAGCCACATGCACTGTGCTTGGGTCTTGCACCATAGCTTGCTGCAGAGGTTCCCGTTCTAGTGGATTCTGGTATGATCAAGCACAAAGATGATGCGAACTCATCATCCACTGAAACTTAGTAGAATGTTGAGGTGGCATAACTAAACAATGAGTTCAAAAGTTCTTCCAGGCGCCATGAACAGGCGGGAGCCTAGCCTAATCATTACTTCAGGCAACGATCTCAAACCATTCAAAAACTTAAGTATTGAAGTGATGTGAAATTATCAATCCACTCTCCTAGCCATCAAGCTATTACGATTGGAAATCCTGAGCTGTTGTAAAGTGGTAACATCTTTAAGCCCCGAAGGAAGAGAACAATTTTGGAGGATATGTCAGAGAAAGGAGGTCTAGAGCCCTTGTCATTGTATCCAATCCTCAGGATAGGCTCTATCAAATTTCTTGCGATGAGAAAGCTCCAGTTCTTGAAGCACAGTGAGATGTTGTATATCATGGAGAGATACTTTACTGAATGGCAGGACACTGTTGAAAAAAACTCAACAGGAGCTAGGGTCAATAGCCACCTATTTGACAGAGTTTGTAGAAAACCCAATTGGCTTTAGTTTTAGGTGCTTCGATTTTGAAAGAGGACTGAATGAAGAGGCAGCAATTGGAGAAGACGTCGTTGCTGTTGACATTGGGCACTGTGGTGCGGCTGAGCTTGAAATCCAGAAGCACAACTTTGAATTTTGAAACCGTGCACTTGAGCTTGAAATCTTTGGCACCTTAGATCAGTCAGATCTCTTTGGAAGCCAGGGAGCTCAAACAGCCAATGATTGTTTCAACAGTGCTGAAGATAAGCGAACAAAGGAATGCAAAAAAAAACTGAATCTTGAAGTAATGAGAGGGTAGAAGGAAGACTTTTTGTTGTGTACGAAAGGACAAAGCGTGGCCTGTATTTGAGAGGCACTGCTTCCGTTACTTGAATAGAAATCCACTTTCACCCCCTCGCCTTCACTAGTAGACAAGAAAAAAAATCGCAGATAGTGACTTCGCCGTAGGAAGGAACCTATCCTCTCCAAAGACGCCCCACAAAACTAGAAAAATTCAAAAGATTCGTGTCGCGTCTGTCGGCCACATTGTTAGAGAATGGATTGCTGACTTGGTTTGTGCAGTATCACGTGGAAAAATTGTCAGCGTGGAACGTTCCCCCGTTAAAAAATCACACGAAACCCTGACAAAAAGATTATTTTGTCAAATGATGGTAGTTTAGGAAGTAATTTGTTAGGGTTTATTTTCTAAAGATCAAACCGCTAGGAGGAAAACTCAGGGATTAAACTGTCAATTTCCCTTATATTAAAGCTACGTACAAAAGATAGTGAATATTGAGAGACTATTGAGGGGAGCATCTTATGGTCAAACCATTAAAAGCATAGTATATGAATTATCTATATATATACTTTTTCTCATCAAATATATTAACCAAAAAATTTATCTCCCACAATAATTATAACTCTTTTCTTCTTCCCAATAGATTCATCTCCCCCATAAATACAAAAACTAAAAATAATTATGCATATGAAAGTGGTCTTAGAAACCTTCACTTGGTGAAACTCATATCAAGGAACACACTTATTTGAGTAACTACAACACCTTGATTTAAACAGAGCCTGATAAAGGCAAAATTATATAACATCTTGATACAGACAGAACATGTAAACTGGCATTGGAATTTGCCATTCCAAACAAATGTCTAACGAAAATAGTAACTTCGAAAAGAAGAGGCAAAATCAAAAGTTGGATAGAGAATCCAAGCTAAAGAACGAATCCTGCTTACAATAGAATAGCTGACACAGGGTGATAAATTAACTAAGGAAAGCTAGAGGTAAATATAAACCAACGCATCCATAAACTGAGAGGGCCAGCGCAATTGATTGCTGAATGTCAAAGCTTACACATGAGCAGTGCCTTCAGTGAATTTGGGATCCTCACATCTATATCGTCCATCAGGCCCAATCCCAAATCCTTTTGGATCTGCAAACACATTCTCCAATAGCTGACTGCGAGCCGGAAAAGGGCTCTCATCTGCAAACTCAACAGCATCCTCAATCAATTCATCTATCCTCTTATCTATGGCCTTCAATTCTGGCTCACTTGCTAGATTGTTCTCGAGCAAATATTTCTTCAATGCTGTGATGGGATCTCTAGCAGCATAGTGTGCCTTCTCAGCTGCAAAAGTACAACCACAAATTTACGTGGACACTAATCACCACTAAGGATTAAACATTAAACCACAAAGGAGAATAACTTGAGGCTTCATATCTCTAAACTAGGTCAATAGGCAGAAGTATATCACAATAAAACTATACTAATCTGCAATTCAGGATAAAAGAAATTATATGCACATAAAAGAAGTAAACGTTCAGTACCCAACCCCATGCTTGGGTGGAAGCTAATCAAGTTTCTACATCTACGCTCCAATCAGGGATATATCTTCTATCAGTTTTATCTCCGGTCAATAAAAGACAAAACAAGATAACAAAATATATCCGCAGTGACGTAGTCCAACATTGAAAAGATGCAAAAACCACAGGGCCTTGTGAATATTAATTCTAATACAATAATATTAGCTCATGTCCGGAGAACAAAAAATAGAACGCCTTTACCCTAGAGCCAAACAATTGCACTTGACGACCCTAAGCTACCATAGGAAAGTAGATGCAAAAGAGGAAAACAAAAGACAAATGCTCACCAGGGTCACGAAGCTCATCAGGATCAGCCAATGAGTGCCCTCTAAACCTGTATGTCTCACATTCCACCAATGTTGGCCCTTCTCCTCTCCTAGCCCTTCCAATTGCCTCCTTTGCCACTTCCCTTACTTTTAAAACATCCATGCCATCAACATGAACACCTGGCATCCCAAATGCAGGCCCCTTCTTCCAAATCTCAGGATCTGAAGTCGCTCTCAAATGTGACATCCCAATAGCCCATAGATTATTCTCCACAACAAAAATAATCGGCAATTTCCACAGAGCCGCCATGTTCAAACACTCAAAGAACTGGCCATTGTTACAAGTCCCATCTCCAAAAAATGCCACTGTCACGTGATCACAATCTGCCTCTTTTAGTACCTCCCTCCTATACTTGGAGGTGAATGCTGCACCCGTGGCCACTGGAATCCCTTCACCAATGAAGGCAAACCCACCAAGCACATTGTGCTCTTTGGAGAACATGTGCATCGAACCACCCTGGCCCCGGCAACATCCAGTCTTCTTTCCGAAGAGCTCACTCATCACAGCGCGAGCAGAGACCCCTTTGCTAAGCGCATGCACATGATCACGGTATGTGCTGGCCACAGAATCTTCCTTCTTCAAAAGCTTGATAAACCCAGTGGACACGGCCTCTTGTCCATTGTAGAGGTGAACAAAACCAAACATTTTGCCCCGGTAATACATCTGGGCACACATGTCCTCAAAAGTTCTGCCCAATACCATGTCTTCATAGACCTCCAAGCCTTCTTGTTTCGTGATCAGCTGAAAAACCAACAAGGCAAAAGCAGAAATCTAAGAGTGTCCCTCGAGAAAATACCGAACGACCTCATACGTTACGGCTATTTGCTTGTTAAAGGCTAATAGGAGAGAAACACATAATAAAATTATCTTAAATACAATCTGGTTAAGACATAAACAAGTATGATTTGAAACAAAAGAAAAATAAGCAAGAGTGTAATCTGACTCCTTTTTAGCTCCAAATTACGAAAGTATGAAAACACTGTCCATCCAAATAAAGAAATAGTTCCAGACCGGCTTTAACTGGGCGAATCTGCTCGCTTTCTCAGGTACCGAATATTATAAACCTCAGAATAAACACTTCGAGAGTGATACTTACAATTCCTCTTCTTGCGCTCCAGAGATTCATCCGATTGGAGAATTGATTTCTCATAAGAGTGTCGATATTCGCATTGAAAAATTAAAAATGTGGGGAGAGAAGCGGTGAACTTACAAGATTGGTGGTAGATTTGGGCTTCTTTTCCTTGATAACCTCGGATACAGCCACCACGGCTGATCGACGATGGAGATTAGCGTGATTGGAGCTGGTAAGAGAATTGAAGCGAAGCTTGTGAGTGGATACGAGAAAAGAAGTGGTCTTGAACGGGTCCAACAAGCGCTTGGGCTCATAGGATCTGACGGCAGTGGTGTTCAGAGTGAGGGGCTGAGCGAGGTTGGTAGCGGAGAAAGACATTACTCGTACCCCTGCTCGCGCTCTCAATCGCTACAACTTTCCGGTTAGTTTGGGAGATGAGAAAGATTGAGAGGAAATGGGGGAGAGAGGTGGGGGAATAATAAGAAGGGAATGGAGGTGGGGGGCGGAGGAAACGAGGGAGGGAAGCGTGGAAATAACCGCCTGGAGCGTTGGGTGGGGGGGAGGTTTTTTTTTTCTTTTTCGTGTTTTTAATTAAATTGCTATTTGACGAAAGACCGAGAGAAACAGAGGTACGTGCGCGTGTAGTGCATATGTCTCTGCCCAAAACCAAAAAGAAAAAGAAAAGAAGAAGGAAAACAAAACAAAAAGGAGGGAAGGGAAAGGCAAAAGAAAGCCCACCCAACTCCAACCAAACGTGGACTGATGTTATCAGAATTCAGACGTGGCAATTGTCCATGGATACGGTCAAAGATCGGTATCAGTTATAATCCTTCTTTTATAGAAGCTCATAAAAAAATTTCTCTGCAGTTCATTTGTTGAACTTTAATAATAAAAATAGTTTAGCTCACACAACAGCAGAGGGTCCTTAGCTCAGTTGTAGAGCATTGACTGCAGATCAAGAGGTCACAGGTTCGAACCCTGTAGGGCCCTTTCTATTTTTATTTCTGATTTTAATTTTGATCTTAATTTCTTCTCCCGCCCGCTCTATCTTGGTAGTTTTTCTCTACCTCCCTCCCTACTAATTCCTCCATCATAATTAATTCCTCTTCAGAATGGCCTTTTTCCAACTTACTGTACTCCTCAGATTCATCTCTCTCGTTCATAAGTTCATTACTCTAATCAGCACATGAAACCTCAATTCCTGCATCTTTTGAAAAGAAAAACAGAGTCTCTATATATATGTTACTGAAGCTGTAGTCTTTCTTTGCTCTAAGGGGAACAGATATATTATATCTACCCCCCCCCCCCCCCCAATGGATTTGTAGTTCCAAAAAAGACAACAGTAATTCCAAAGTAGAGAAGTAAGATGTTCCTACAAAATTGGTTGCATTTTTTGCAACTTCTTTATAATTATTCCTATCGTTTGATAAATATACATTTCATGCTTCAAGCTAACTGCTCAAAACAATCATAAAATAAACACAGATCAAATATGAAACTATAGAACAAAAAGATTAAAAGACTGAAGAAGTCAGCCAATATGGTTCTCATCGTCTCCAGGATTGTTAGTGATCTATACATGGCGCTTGCATTACCGCTTGCCAGTCTTCTCCTTGCCTACAGATGTGTTTTTCATGCGTTAGAACCGAATAGACCACAAAAATTCTCTCTCGAGTAGAATTAATATCGAAACTCACCAAATATACTTGATTTCAAAGGTGGGAACCGAAGAGAGGACCCCTTTATTCTTAGCTCTCTCAGCTGCCTATTTTTACTTTGTTTCTCCATTTTGGCATGGCCATTGCTACTTTCTCCTGTAAATATATCTGTACCTTTCTTTACTCTTTCATGATAAACAGCTGGCGGTGCAAGCCTCAACTGAGGCATGTTTTCTACCTGGACTAATCTCTGGTCTTTCTGCAAATTAGTCAAGATCTCATACTGCAGCATCAAAATCAGCTTTGATTAGTTTTCTGTCTTGAAGAAATTGAGGAAACAGAAACTGTACGATTTAGTAGAGGGAATGTTTTACCCGTGAAATTTGCTGAAGCCCATAGGGATTCTCTGACGAATCAGTTTCGTGCTGGTGTAGAATACTAGTTCCCTGTGGGTGTTGGGGTCTGGATGAGGATTTTCTCACCAAACCATTATCAGGAAGAATAGATGTATTCCTTGCTTTCTGAGATTTCTTCTTCGGCATACAAACTGGGCATCCAGATGAGGTACCTCTACTCGACGTCTCATCTTCTGGAACTTCGCAGTGGACATGAGTTGCATGGCCACAATTAAAAACTCGAATACTAAAGCTAGAGGAATTCTTCGTGACCAGGCAGTTACATATACAACATATAAAACTCCGGGGCGCATATGCATGAGTGGCCCCCTTCTTGAGTAAGCTCATGGTATAGAACGTATCATCCTCTATTAAAGATTTGGCAGTGTCCTACAGATATACGCATCAGTTAGAAAATACCATATTCCAATTAACAACAGACACAGTTGACTTAGTCATCATTATATATATCTAAGGAATTAAGGAAACCCCACAATTATTCATCCAACAGAAGACCAAGAACTAATATGCACAAGTACCTATACATTACAGTCAACCTTAAACTCGCTTTGTTTGTGGAACAGTGTGCATGAGCATTAGTACAAAGTTGAGTAGCTCTACAGCTGCACAGTTGCTGCTTGTGTTGCAGAAATACAAAGTGCAACGTGCCATCCAACCCTTTTGTCACAATTAGAGAACAAAATCCGAGTTCATTGCATAGTCAAAGGTAGAACGAAAATTTATTCATGGTACTAAAACTAAAACCCCTTCCTAGGATCAGATGAAAGAACTCAAAATTCACGTGAAGAACCTTATAACTTAGTCATGCATGTTGGCATGGATAAACCTCAACAGAGATCACATATAATTCTCATTACACGACTTCATGCTACAAGGATAAATAAGCCATACTACATGACTAGAGCTTAACAAATATATACCAGGATTCGCCTTTCAAAGCCATATATTCCGAGCATGCCCAATATGGTAAGTTTAAAATCACCAAACTCCTGGCTGCCATTATCAGAGAGGAGTTTGGACATGATAGTTGGAAGGCGAACATATCCAATCATTCCCTCGACAATCCCTTTGATGAACTGAGAGAACAGTTTCCTCAAGATATGAGCCCCCGTATTGGATTTTGAGATTCTCCACTTAACTATGCATGCTGCTTCATCCCCTAGTGAAGCTGATGATTCAGGTAGCTTTCGAACATGATTTTCTCCTCCTGACACCATTTCATCACTGAGTGGGTCCATCAACGGGTCACAGAATCTGCATTGGATTGTTGGTGAAGAATTAGCACTGAAATAAAAAGATGTTTTTGCACAAGCATGTATCTTAATTCTTAAGAACAAGATAACTTCCTCCAAAGAGAAATTACACATACAGAAACCTTTTAATCAGCACAAAAGTTGTTATGAGAGAAGAAAACCAGTGAAACTAGTCATCTGCTGTATCCTCTAATAGTCTCTCTTTGGATATCAGGTGAAAAACACACTCCATACAGAAAGACAATCTACGCTGGCCAAGATGTTCGAGTCTTTCCTTGCTATCTCCATTATTTAGTGGTTTTTCAACTATCTGAACAACCACTACTCGAACCAAACAAAAATAAATAAATAAATAAACTAGTCTTTTTTTTTTTTGATAAGTAAGAAAATATTATTGAAGAATAAAAGTGTTAACAGTACAAAAGACTATACTGAGAACAACTAAAGCAAACAAGCTAAGAAACTACTGAAATCCAAAGAGTAAAAAAAGGAAAACCCAACACAGAATTTGCCAATAGGAAAAGAGACTGCAACATATGTCCCTTTAAGAATTCCAACGAAGGCGCTGTATTCTCGAAACATCTACTATTTCTTTCCCTCCATAAACACCACCAAATACAGGAGGGTATCATCTTCCAAACTACCAAAGCTGTCGGGTCGACAAATTTCCTCTTCCAACACAACAAAACTTCAGCCACCCTACTAGGCACAACCCAAGAAAGATTCAGCATAGAGAACATATGTGACCACAATCCTTTAGCTACCAAACAATGAAGAAGATTATGATCAACAGACTCCGCATCACATCTACACAAATAACATCAATCAAGCACGCAATGCTTCACTTTCTTAAGTTTGTCTATGGTCAGCACCTTCCCATGAGACGCCTCCCACACAAAGAACGAGACTCGCGAAGGAGATGAAGTCCTCCACACCTCTCCAAGGGAAAACCATAGCAAAATCACCCACAAGAAGTCCATAGATAGATTTATGGATAGATTTTACTGAGGAGGAACCATTCTTAGAACCCATCCAAAGCAACTTGTCAGGAATACCTCTTCTTATTGTCGTTGAGTAAAGAAGAGAAAAGAAATTCATGACTTCATTCAACTCCAAATCATTAAAGGTTCGAAGAAACTGAACATGCTAGACAGACACACCAGAGTCACATCTAAACAATTCTCCACTAGCGCATCTTGATTCCTGGAAATAGAAAAAATATGAGGAAATGCTAACATCAAAGCTTACTCTCCACACCAACAATCATACCAGAAGCGAACTCTTGTGGCACTTCCCACCATAAATTTAGTATTGAAGAAAAAGAAATTTCACCCCTTGGATATACTTTCATAAACTCACACCATAAGACCCACATCGCTCAAAAGTCCTCCATCCACCCACCGCGCTTCAATACTTTGCTACAGTAACTGACATCCATAGAGTATCCGTCTCAGAAACAAATCTCCACAACCACTTCCCTAATAAAGCTTTGTTATATAAAGTCAACCTCCTTAAGCCCAATGCACCCACAGAAAGTGGAGAACAAATTTTTGCCCAACCAACAAGATGATACCTATGATCATCACCACCACTTCCCCACAAGAAGTCATTTTGTAACTTTTCCAACCTATTTGTCACTAGGGTAGTTCAGTGCCACCGGAAAATTTCGGTGGCACTGGGTTGCCGGTACCTGGCTTCACCGGTGTCGGTCTAGTATTTTGAAAAAAACTCGGGGTACCGGGAAACTGGGTTTTTTTTAACGAAACGAATCATTTTGTCAAAAATTCCCCCCTCCCCCATTTCTCGGCAACCCGGTGCCGATGCCGGTTTAGTATTTTGTAAAAAACCCGAGGTATCGGGAAACTGGGTTTTTTTAAAACAAAACGAATTGTTTGTCAAAAATTCCCCCTCCCCCATTTATTTTTTCTGTGTTTCACAAACCCCCCCCTGATTCCCCAGTCTCCTCCGGCCCTCCCGAAAGCTTTTTGTCCCCCAACCTGTGCCTCTCTCTCCCTCCCCTCTCCTGTCGACCACCACGCTTGTCGCACCTCCCGTCGCCGACCACAACTTTTTCATTTTCTCCCCTCCTTCACGAGTCAATCTCTCATCTCCTCTGCCACATCTCTCTCAAGGCTTGAGATTCGTTTAGGTATGTTGTTAAAAATCAATGGACTTGTTAATTTTAATTTGTTCTATTGAAAATATGAGGACATATATTATTGCTGAACATTTTCCCCATGTTTGTTGTTTTTAGAGTTTGTAATTTAATAACATTTGGGAAGTTTATTATCATTAATGACCCAATTGAAAAACTTTGCATTTTCTGAATTTTATAAGCTTTCTCTTCCTATCAGTAAGGTGTAGAATCAGAGGAGAGCATGAATCTGCTCCCATAGCCATGTACTAATTTGAAAGGAAAATGTGGGGAGGCTGCAATTGTAAACCAATAAGAAGTTTCGGAATGTAAAAAGCAAGATTTTTTAATCTTCAGCAATCTCTTTTTTAATTGCAAAATATTATTAACTTTTTTCATCACTAGTTCTCTACCTATCGGTTCTATATGAGTTTGATATTGTGAAAGATAATTTTACCCACTGAGAAAAAAAAAAGATCATACACGTCTGCTGTTTGCATGGTAAAAGGGTATAGTATTCCAAAAACAATGTTACTTTTGTAACTAGCATGTAATTACTTTAGATTATAATTCCATATGCTTGTTAATTGATTCGTATTATGTGAAATTTTAATTATTTTTATAAGTGTTATCGTATTGTTAATTGATGTTTAAATTATCGTGATTATATATATAAAAATAAGACGACCAACTTGTAGCATACTTGATTAGTTTATTAGTTTATTTTTTATCTTCTTTACACTTTATTAATTATTGTATATAGCCTAATAAATGGTAAGGGAACAGGGCCTACCTAACATTATGTCGATATTTCTGCCACTGTTGCATTTGTTTAGTTCTTGAACTATGAAATTCTGCTATATGTTATCTTGCTTGCATTCAATATGTTCCCCTTTGGAGAAAACTCAAAGATGATTCCACATGTGCTCGACTGTTGTCTTATTTTGTTGTTTGTAAGTTTGTACGTTTTGTTGTTTGTTGGTACTTTGATTGTTAATTTTTAGGTGATTTTTATTTGCAGATGGACATTCCACCACAATCACAGTCACCTGCAACCACATGTAGTAGTGCTACTGCTATGTCGCCCTCAGTATCATGTCCGACTGTTAGGTCCACTCCGGATTCTGAGACAATGAGGTCAATGGCTAGAGGTGATGTAAGTGGACGACCACCACAGCCTAAACCCAAAAAAGGAAAAACTCGAACCCTTATGATGTATGGATAAACTACACCAAGGTACCTAACTCTGATCCACCTAAAACAAAATGTAATTATTGTAAAAATGATTTTATGGCTCGTCATAAGAATGGGACAGCGGGGTTATGGCAACATCACAACATTTGTCCATATTTCAAGAGAAAGAAGGGGGTCATTTAGATGTTGGGCAGATGTTATTGACTCACGATGCTGAGAAGTCAAAGGGGTCTGATGCTGGGATGATGGGGGTGACACGTAAGCTTTGTGAGAAGACTATTAAAGATATGATTGCTAGGATGATAATTATTGATGAGATGCCTTTTATTGTGGTTCAGAAACAGATTTAGGAATTTAATTCATTATCTGGAGCCTAGATTTAAAATGTCATCTAGGATAACAATTATGAGGCTTTGGATTAAACTTTATTTGAAGGAGAAGGATAAGTTGAAGCATTGATTCGAACGAATGGGTATAGAGTCTTTTACCACAGACACTTGGACATCGATTCAAAATTTTAATTATATGTGTGTGGCTGGACACTTCATCAATGTTAATTGGACCTTGCAGAAGAGAACTTTGTCTTTTAGGAAGGTGCAAGATCATAAGCGGGCTAGTATTGCTAAGGAAATAGAAGACATTATGAATGATTGGGGGATACAAAAAATCCTTACAATAACAGTTGACAATGTCTCCTCTAATGACACTGTCATTGACCATTTAAAGAAGAGACAATTGCAAAAAGATACTCTAGATGTAGGAAGGATTGTTTGTGGCCATGAATTCCTACACTTGAAATGTTGTGCACATATTTTGAATTTGATTGTGTATGAGGGGTTGAAAGAGGTTGACAAGTCAATTGCTAAGGTTCAGAATATGATTAAGTATGTTAAGTCATCACCCCAAAGGTTAGACAAGTTTAAAGAATGTGTGCAGAATAAAGAAATTATATTTACTCAATTTTTTGACTCTTGATGTTACCACTTGTTGGAACTTAACTTATTTGATGTTGGATGTGGCTTTGAAGTATCAGGAGGCATTTGAGTTGATGTTGGATGAGGATGGACACTTTTTATTGTATTTGGGCGAAGAGGGGCATGGGAGGAAAGGATTAGGCCCCTCACTCGATGATTGGGAGCACATCCGCCACTCTGTAAAGTTCTTGAAGTTATTTTATGAATTAACAATAAGAATGTCTGGATCAAATGTGTCTACAGCTAATGTCTACTTGGAGGAGTTGGCTAAGATACATAGGCATTTGGACAAGTATTCTTTTAGCAATGATACTTTGCTTAAGGAGATGACATCCCGCATGAAAACAAAGTATGACAAGTATTGGGGTGATTTGATGATAGTGAATAGACTTTTATTTGTTGCAGCATTGCTTGATCCAAGAAACAAGATGGTTGTGCTGAATTATTGGTTTAAGAAAATATTGGGAGAAAAGGAAGACCAAGTTATGACATTGAATGTGAAGGCTACTTTAGAACAGTTGTTTACGAAATATAACAATGGCAATCATGGTAGTGTTGGGGAGTGGGTGACAGTGATAGTGTGACTTTGGAGGATAGCAAGAATTGGGATGACTTTGATCTTCTAAGGTCTGTTAACCAAATTTCAGGCCCTAAATCTGAGGTGGAGAGGTATTTATCAGAGTTAGTTGAATCAAAGACTCATTCATTTGAAATTTTGCTTTAACTTTCATAAGTATCCTATCCTTGCCCACGTAGCTCGGGACGTGTTGGCAATTTTCATTACCACTGTACCTTCTAAGTCAGTATTTAGCACTGGAGGTCGAGTATTGGATCCCTTTCGGAGTTCATTGGCCCCAAAAACTGCAGAAGGTCTCATTTGTGCTCAAAATTGGATGGGATGCGACCCTATTGTGGAGGAGGACATGACTTGGCACTCCCCTGCCCCACATAAGATAAGAGTATCATTAACAAATAATAAATGAGAGATGGACAGCAAATCACCTCCCCTTCCTCTAATATCAAAACCCCCCAGGACCAGGACCCCTCCAACAACAACTAACTCCTTCAGCATCCTACTAAGGGCTTCCATAATAATGACAAACAACAAAGGAGAGAGAGGGTCACCTTGGCGCAAGCCCCGAGAACCCCCAAAAAATCCACAAGGAGCTGAATTAACCCTTGCTGAAAACTTGATAGTTGAGATGCAAAAGTGAATCCAGTTACACCATTTCTCCCCAAACCCACATCTCCTCAACATATACAACAAGAAATCTCAACTCACATGATCGTAAGCCTTATGAATATCCAATTTGCATAGCAACCCTGGAACCCCCGTACTGAGCCTAGAGTGAATACACTCATTAGCAATCAACACTGAATCCAAAATCTGCCTATCTTGCACAAAAACATTTTGGGAAAGAGAAATAATCTTAGGCAACATCACTTTCAACCTATTTGCAAGCGCCTTAGCAAGGATCTTATAAACTCCTCCCACCAAACTAATAGGGCGAAAGTCCTTTAACTATACCGCTCCCACTTTTTTCGGAATAAGAACAATATAAGTAGCATTCAAACTTCTGACAAACCTCCCATTCTGCTCAAATTCATTGAACACAGCTATCACATCTTTACCACCCCCAACATGTTTGGGAAAAAGCTAAAGAAAAACAATCAGGGCTCGATGCCTTATCCCCATTAAAAGTTCGAACAACCCCAGAGACCTCTTCATCAAATGGTCGTTCTAACCAATTGGCTTCAATATCCGAAATACTATCAAATGTCAAACAATCCAAAGACGGTTGTCATGCGAAAGGTTCCTTATACAAAGATGCATAGAATTCAACAATTCTTTTCAAAAATCACCTTCGGATCCTCTACAAGAAGCCTGTCCACCTCCAGACTAGAAATTGTGTTGACTCTCCTATGAGAATTGGCCACTCGATGAAAAAACTAAGTACACCGATCCCCTTCCTTCAACCAAAGTGCTTTAGATTTTTGTCTCCAATGAACCTCTTCCAATTCAATCAAATAATTCAAATCCCCCTTTACTGCCACCTTCCGCTCCCACCCTTCATCATCCAGAAGTTCCCCCTCATCCAAAGAATCAAGCAAAGTCAATTCTCGGAGTAAAGTGGTCTTTCTAAATGAAATATCCCCAAACACCTCCTGATTCCACACCTTGAGATCTTTTTTCAAAGCCTTTAGTTTTGAATCCAACACCAAACTAGAAGTTCCCGAAAACTCATACTAGGCCCACCATTCTTTCACTCGATCGACAAAGCCTTCGTCCTTAAGCCACATATTTGAAACCGAAACGACTTCTTCCTTCCGCAAAATCTACCATTCTCCAACATGATTGGGAAATTATCCGAAAGCAAACGAGGCAACCGTTTCTGAGAAACTTCAGGGAACAATGCCTCCCGTTCGGAGTTGAGCAAGAACCGATCAATCCGGGACGAAGATTGATTGATTCTATTATCATTGCACGTAACTTTTGTTTAGTTAGTTGTTCTTTTTCTTTTTCTTTTTTTCCATTGGTATGTTATTAGCACAAAATGAATCTCGACCTCATCATTTCACCATTCAAACCAGTCTTATCGAGAGAGAGTTACAATGTTCGGTTGTCACAACACGGAAATGGTAGCTTTATCTGTATCATACTCCAAAACGACTGCTCAAAGTAATAATTGAATGCCACTGAAAATAGGCATAACAGTCCAACTCTACCAAGTAAATATCCAAGGTGGGACTTAACATTCATGCATTACCATCACCATTCTTCCACCGAAGGTGGGGGACTCAATCACAATCGAGAATACCATAATTTCCCTCACTCTCCCCCATTCAAGTAAGTCACTGTCATGTGCATCAAGGCCCATATCACACTGTATGTCTGAGCAACCCATAGCATTATTTGGTTCACTTCAATACTATTTGTCCCAGACCAGGGAAGTATTAGCCAAATTTGCACTGTATCCAAGAGGCCTAATCAAACATACAATCGAAGGTTGTTGGAGCCACAACCAATGTGGGATTTAGCACTCGTGCAATGCCCTCAAATTCTTCTAAGCCAAAGTAAGACTTATTAATAATCAGTAGTATTGCAGCTCCATAACTCCTGGCCATTAACCTCAAAAACAAAAACAAAAAATCCTGGCCACATATTGCGCATGCCACTAGATCGAATAAGATCACATATGCCCTTCTTAGACTTTGTTGACTATTTCTACTGAATAATTACACTGATGCCCCTGCATCATTTCAACAAATCGAACTGCAATGTTTAAGAGTAACCCATGTACAACTTGAATATACAGTATTCCAACCGTGGAAGTCATTTAATGTTGTGTTTTCCTAGGGAAAGAGTCATTTAATGTTACTCCTAAAAGTAATTGCAAAATCAGTCAAATTCGTAATGTTACTTGTTTTTGTTTCACAGAATCCAAGGACCACAGGAAAACACACCAACCAAATAAAACATACAATGATAAATCAACACCGAGTTCTTGGGCATTAAGAGAAAATGAATTAAATCCAGGAAACAATAGAGATGAGCATAAGCCTACTAGGAGTTCATGCAGCAATAAAATCGTATAGGAATAGAACAACACAACGCTTCCTTGTTTTAACTTTTTTGATAAATAGAGAATCTAACAAGTCGAACTTCGTGTTGTCCCTGTAATTTAAAAAAAGGGCAAACATCACATGCATGCCTCTATCTATGGGCCAAAATCAAATTCCGCTCCATAAGTCTAATTCCATCTGATTGCGCCTTTTTTTACTCAACTACATCAATTTATTCTCTGCCGTCTGACTACCCCCATTAAATTTGACAGAAACCCAGGTATTTTTGTCTTTTCAAGTGGAATTTTTAAGAGCATTTTGGTTATTCAATTAAGTGGGTGGCCTACATGAGGACACGTGTCTGGTTTCCGTCAAGTTTAATGGGGGAATCAGATGGCAGGCTTGTATTGATTTAGCTGAAAAGATATAAGGCTCAATCAGAAAGAATTAGAATTAGGGACTCCAATTGGATTTTCACCCATATATGAGGGGCGCACTATGATACCCTAAAGAAAATATACCCAGTGTAATGGAATGGGTGTGCTTCTGATAAAGAACCATTATTCCCATCCCTTTAATGAAGTATACATTTACTCTATTTACATTAAGCAAATGGATTCTATCAAATAATCCTGATGATCATCTGTGTAGCAGTGGATCATTATATACAAATCTGATGATCTAGCAATGGAAAAAATCTTAAGCAGATACACCAAAAGCAAGGAAGCAAAAGAAAGACTGATGTTTAACTTACGAGTCAAGTAATCTGAACCAGAGTATCTCCGACTCCTCAGGGTTCAAACGAGGAGTGTTCCGCTGACACAATCCAATACAGGAATCCAATATATTGTGTATGTCATTCACCTGTAAGGGAAATATCAGAAATAATGTGCAGTTGTGCGATAGTCCAACATGCATATACAAGAAGCATAAACATAAGTTCAGATTAGAAGTCCTATATACAGACCTCCTTCATATGTAATATGGTGCTCAAATACTTTGAACCAGAAGCAGAGCCCAAAGCCTCATCAGATACTAAACTTCCCACAGCATTATCAAGCTCAACAAATTTGCTATTAAGGCATGAAACTGTAAGCAAAAGGGCATTCCCCACATCACCAACCCGTTCCAGTAAGAATGCTGCAGCATCGATAATCCCATATTCCTGACACAGTCGCAAACAGTGTTCCATGCGATAGCTATCAAAAGTTTCCAGGAATTTCAGAACAGAATCAGGTTCATACTGACATAAAAGCTGCAAAAGTAAATGGCAAAAAAGTTAGCACTCAAGATGCCATCAATCAATATAGAAGACCTACCAGGAAGTCTATGAGAAATGAGTAAACCAAAGACATTAAGAGGGCCAAAACAAGGATCATGCTTTATGGTGAAGAATTAGCATATCCTAGAAAAATGTGAACAAGAACGAGTATGATATGGCCCAAGAATGAGCCGAGTGAAGCAAGATCTTGATTGCCAACCCCAAACGATAGAAAAATGAGAAACCAAAAAATCATCTGCGCAATACTTTGTTTTGGGATGGTTGGGAATGGGGAGTGGTACATCGCTCTTGAGTGGAGAAAGCTAAACACCAAGTACTTCAACCACCATAGGATATGTCTGAGAAAAGCCTTAATTTAGGATTTGGGAACGAAAACATTGATGTCCTTTCCTGAATCTCTCTTTTTTCCAACACAAACTCCAATGCACAAACTGTGACACTCATATCTATCAGTTCCCTTGTGTATCCTAGGTTTTTCACTCCTGGGTTGCTTTTGAAGGGCATGAAAATTGTAGTGAAGAATGAAATGAATCCCGCATGTTTTGGTTTTGCCACCATATCCCTCTTCATAACACAAGAAAACAAAAAATTCTTACAAATTGCCACCATCATAAATTTGGCTCGAAACTAGTATTCTCATCTGGTTTTGTTTGGAGGTAAGAAAATTGCAGTATCTCATCACCCTAAAATTTGGTGTTACCCTTAATGAGTTATTCTTAAGCAACTAGTTCCCTGGATATGAGTGAAGTTCCGGACTTTAGGCTTTAGTAGAATAGATTTCAAGGATTTTGGTCCATGGAGATAGGCTTAGGTCTATGGAAGACAAAGTGAGTTAAAACAGAGCAATGGATTGCAAGACTTGTCCAGTAAAGCAAAGCTTCTCCTGTCTTTTCTTTCTTTTATTTTATTTTTATCTTGCATTGCCACTTAGGCCTGGTTATTATGAGTGACTATTGCTCCAGTTCATCAACAAGCAAAAAGGGCAATACCTTCTGCGCCAAAATTAACTTAGTCATGTTTGAGACGAAAAGATATTTCAAACTTAACTTCATAGGCTTCTAAAATATGCAGGTAAAAATTCATAATTCTGAATCTGACATATTTCTATGCATACACATGATCCATCCAATGGACTTCTAAGTCAATGGATCCTAAATCTCTGGCATTTCAAATCATTTAACATGAAATCTAAATCCTAAATCCAAATGCATGTTCCCAAACAAAACAACCTCAATCAACTCATATTCAAATTTGACCTGTGGTTGTACAAGTTCTAACCTCCAGATAAAGCTCAATCATTTCATCAGTTACTTCAACAGGATTATTCCGCAGGACCTTGGGGAAATCAGAAACTTTGTCCAAGTAATCCTGAAGTCCTTTTGACTGATCCTTCACCTTTTTTCCATCAAAAGAATCCACAAAGTCATCTTGTCTTAAATAAGAAAAGTTCAGAGTACCAGATAAGTGAACCTCAATGACCGTTTTCAAATAAAGGAAAAGGCTTCTTGGATGAGAGCGAAGTTCAGATGGGATATGCGAACTCTCTTTGTTGAAATGATCAATGACCAAGAGAAATGAGCCCTCCCTGCAAAGGATTAGCAATGAATGAGATTGAATGCAGAATAACAAAGTTTCCCAGCAACAAAAGATCCAGCATACCATTTTACCAAGATATGCAGAGAACTTCAACAATACAAAGCATTACCTGCTTAATTCAACCAGCTCCGGCAGCCGAGAAATAACTGCTGAATGAAAAACAGCCCATTCCTTGTCACGCAACTCTAATAATATTTTATTGATAAAGGAGAAGGCATGAATGGGTTCATATACGTCCTTCATATAGCTATCTAAAGCAGCAAGATACTGACGTCTGCTAGTATGAATTAACCCGCAAACCTATAGATTTACAGTAAAGTAGATGTTACATGTATCCAAAACAGAGAATTTGACCTAGGTTCCAAGCAAAACATCATAAAAACACATATAAAGATACCTGATGAAATTGTGCTTTCTCATAAAGATCTAACACGTCAGAAGCATTCCAGTCAGTCTCAGGCACTACTGCAAGAAGGGCAAGCACCTGCTTCTCTCTTCTTTGGGAAATTAGACGTGTAGAAATATTAGGTGGAAAATTATTGTGTGATGTTAAATACTCTATAATCTGACTCAGTACACTTTTTGAGACATTAGCTCTTCTACATGCAACATAGTACGCTATAAACTCATGTATATGACCTATGTCTTTCTGCGAAGGCCACTCCTCAACTGATCCAATGACATCTTCAATACCAGACATCTCTGCTTGGGAGTCGCTCCTATTAAGAATATCAACTAGAGCGTTCACCATATCTTGAACCAATTGGTTTTGACATCCATTGTCGTTATCTTTGTTTGCTTCTGTATCTTCATCTGCTGAATCATGCAATGGTGAGTCGGGTTTTGGGATTTCATCTTCTACAAAAGAGCATCTCAGAACATCTAAAGTAGCTTCAGTATCTAAATGAAGGAGATGATACATGTTCAGGTATGCTCCTCCAGAGGATAAGCTTGACACTGCTTGTGAGTTCAGGGCGTCAGAATTTTCTAATAGAAATTGTATAAGTTCTGTTCTAAGAGATGGCAAGCGTGTAGGAGACAGAGTTCCTTGTCCTGCAAAAGGCAAAATTTTAGCTTCAGAGTTGCCAAATCAGTTCCGTCCTGTACTCATTGAAATGATTCTGCAAGAGTGATACAGCTTCAAAACATGTACGTTTATGAAAAGAAAGAAGCAACGTATTCTTGCTACACTGTCCCACACTCATTACAACTTCTAAAGCCAGTGCAAAATGTTGACAAACGGAAGCAATTGCAGCTTCAGAATTTTAAACACTCAAATGCAGTGTCTCATAACGATGACAAGCTTCCAGGTCAATCGTAGCATGGGATTAAGGTTGGAGTCGCAGCACAAAAAAGTTGCAAATGGTCATAATAATGGTACTGGGCAGTAACCAAGCTATTAATAGTATGGTCAATATTGAAACCGATAGCAATACTTAAAACCACACATCTTGCAACGAACACACTAGGCAATCTCGCCACACTGCTCAAACTCTATATGCCATTATTTTTTTTACAATGCAATTTTATTGAAAGATAAATAGAAGGAACAGTGCAAAAGACTATACAGTGACCTCTAGACCAAACAAGCTAGAAAACTAATGAAATCTAAGAACTCTGAAAAAGGAGAACCCAACATATCATTCACCCACAAGAACAAAGACTGCAAAAAAATTGCCCCTCAGACCCTCCATGGACACAGCCACACCCTCAAAACATCTGTCATTTCTCTCTCTCCATAAATTCTACCAAATACAAGTAGGGATCATTCTCCAAATAGCTAAGGCTCAAGGGTCTTTAAAATTCCTTTTCCAGCACAACAAAACATCAGCTACCCTAGGCATCACCCAATCATAGTCCATAATAGAGAGCACCAAAGACCACAACTCCCTAGCAACCAAACAGTGAAGAAAAATGTGCTCAACAGACTCCCCGTCACATTTACAAAGATAGCACCAATCTAGCACATTCACACCCCTCCTCAAGTTGTCAGTGGCATTATTGAAATCTCTGAATCCTTTAGTGTCCTGGGTTTTTAACAATCAGTTGCTAACCGTGGTATGTGCCAACTTCCTAATCAAAGATACAAGAGCACGAGACTAACCATACATTAGAAAATGAGACCCAAATCTAGAACTCATCATTTCTTCATGACATTGCAGCGCACACAACAGAACTCTAGGTTTCCAACATTTAGACAAGCAAACAAGCAGCGACCAAATCTCCTTTTAGATGGCTGCATCAAGAAAGTTTAACGGTTTACATAAAAACTTTAGGAAAGTCTGACGTGTAAACATCCAGCATACCACAGCATGACAAAAAATACAAGATACAAAGTCACACAACGTCCAGTCTATATTATTGATCAATCCAAAATCCGTAAAGCAATTTTCACATTTGCTGGCACAAAGGAGATTTTAACAGATGGATTAAACAGTGCCCACCAGAATAAATCCTTACCTGGCGGAAAAGCAAGACCTGAAAAGCAGTATTTAAGATAAACAAGCATCCTGTACCTGTCAGAAATAACAAAAATAAAAAGTGACTACTTTAAAGCGGTGATAGCCAAACCATAAGAAGGGTACAAATATGACAAAACGGATGTTCACTAGTAAAGAAACAGCTTTCTGACTAACGATACTCTGGCTGCGTTGAGCAACCAAAATTTTGGCTCTCTAAAATTTTATCATCGTTACAAAAATTTCTCCTCACTTTTTCACCAACTCCCATAAACTTTTTCACTTTTTCACCACCTCCCAGAAACTTTTTCACTCTCTCTTCACTTTTTCATTAACTTCTATACCCAAAATTTTAATCACCTAAAATTTTGTCACTCAAACACATCCTCTATGACAGTCATATGCCTCGAGCAGTTTTATTCAATCAATACACTATGTTTCCCCAAGAAATATTTGATAGTACCTGTTTTCTTTGCATAGTGTAAACACTACCTATCATTAGTGGAATAAGACCTTCCTCAAAAACACATACCTGCATAGGAATAGGACCTAAATTTGCAAGTCTTATAGCATCTGTCCAATATGAATACAGCTCACTAAGGCACAGTTGAGATGCAAAAAAGCACAAAATGAGTGTCGTTTACACCTGTTCTCAACAAAATACTTCCCAATGAAGACTGCAACTACTATCCGAGATTAAAATTTGGAAATTACTGGCTTATCAAAAAAAAATGGAAATTACTGTCTGGGAAAAAAGGGAATCAAGAGACGTGAAGCTTCTTAAGAGTGGGGTTATTCATGGTTCCTAACATACTATCGTCTTAATATGATGCTAGACTTGCACACCGGCTACAGTTCTTTACGAAGTCAAAATTTATCTCAAAAGGATTATTCTGGATATCTAAGATGAGGAAATCCTCACATTTCATTATTAAGTCCTTGAACTCCAGAAAAGGAAAACCCGTAATTTATAAACAAAGCAAAATAAATAAAGTGAAATTAATGAATATTGACATGACAGCATCCATAAAAACAGAAGCTAACTAGATTAAGAAAACAAGATACTAGAAAGGAATTAAATCTGCAATGAATTATAACATGAGTGACCCACTCATGGAAACATACCCAAGGGCAGCAGCACTTTCCTTTTCACTATTTCGCAATACCTCCAAAAGCTCCTCTAAAGGAGCCCTAAAATCATCCAATCCTTTATTAAAGAGATATACAAGAGCACCATATAACCCATGCTCCCTACATAACTTGACAACCTTCAAGAAAACAAAACTATTAGTTATACAGTGGAGTCAACAACACATAACAACTGAATTAGTTCGACAAGCAAATGATTAACCAAGATATCAAAAGTTAGACCTGATTGAAATCCAAGGATGAGATATCCATGTGAAGGACGCATTGTTCAACTCGCTGTAACCACCCCTTGCTGCTATAATGCTCTACAAGTGCTTGCATAATCTTAGAAAAGAAAGAAATAAACATCAGCATGTATGACTAAGTTACCAAAGTTGTTAAATGTTTGGACATCACACAATACCTCTGGAGGTAAAGATCCAAGCATGTCCTTCAATATATATGGCTCCAAGAGCTCCAAAAATGTATCTAGAAAATGTCATGCAAGAGAGGTAAATCAGCCTTAGATAAACGTCCAAAGGCTGCTAATGGAGAAATTACAGTATATGACATCAAAAGGTAGGAGAACACACAAACATCAATGGCAATAAAACTGAAGCGGACACCATGTTTACCAAAATTGAAGCACCACTCCTATAAGCTAGTCTTGCATTATCAAAAGTCACCAAGGGTTCAATAAACTTTCAAGATGCAAGCAGAAGAGCCGAATAGTCTTGCCATCTATTTCACAAACAAACTCAACCTTAAAAAGGCATAGGTGAAACGGAAAAGAAGGTTAGAGAAAGCCCCTCACAGGGAAGCTTGCTAGGTTAATCTCACAACCAGATGTCTTTCTACAAAAAAAATCCAAGCATGTCTTGTTCCCAGCCTACAGTAGTCTGACCATCCCCCATGTGAGCTGATTCAAGTTCCAAACTTCTAAAGCACAACTTCCTATCCCTGGTTTTGTTGTTACGACTGTCACACTTCGTGTTACTATTTGCACTTCACAATGGAACCCAACCCAACGTTGAAACTTGATAGTAATTAAAGCATTTAAAACAAGAAGAGAAGGTGTGTGACATATACCTCTCTGTTGAACAGCCACAAACTTGGAGAAAATTTCATCAAAAAGGAGGTCAGTCCTCTTGATATGAACACAGAATTCCACAGCAACTCCACCAACACGAGTGTACTGCTCTTTTATTTCAGAGTGTACTGAACCGCCTCTACTTGGGTTGTCTGATTGTTCCACTTTTCCTATTTGGTTGCAAAATGCCACCGAAATATAAGAAAAAACTTCATCTACATACGCCAATAGCAACTCTACCAGAAAGGGCATTATGGCCGCGTGTACAGCATCCAAGCTTCTAGGGAGGTCAATAACACCATGAGCTTGGCCATCATAAAGTGTCATTGACATGTTCAGTGCACCCATCCAGTCACCTGCTTTCTTCAGAACCTGAATCCGTTCCTTCCATGGTAGAAGGCGAGAAACAACAAGATGCATGGGTCCGAGTACGTACACAGAAGCTCCTCTTACAGCAATACAATTGTGATAAGCCTTCTCAGGGTTACCAAAGATATTGATGAAGTGAGTATGATATGCAACAAGATCATCTCCTCCAGAAACATCAACAGAAAAACTCGTTTGGTGAATCACAGTTCCATCCCTCGCGAACAAACAGAGTCGTCCAACCAGTGTGAGAACTACCAGCATCTAGACAAGTATAAAAGTCCCGTTTTAATATCATATGCAGAATAGGAATCTGATACTATTTGCTTGTTTACCAGGTAAAGAATCACTACCCAAGATAAGTAGCCTGAATCAACTATTGACATACAATAGATGAAACAACATCTAGATGCATATATGTACCTGATCATCCAACCAAGCAAGACCTATCGCTGGACTATCAAGAGACCATTTCCCATATACTTTTAGCTCTGACTTGACTAACTTTGCCACTTGAACTTTCCGATCCCAAGCAATTGCGAGTAATGAAACTCTATCCGCAGCTTGCACAGGCATATTTTCTGTAACAAGTTCCAATGTTACAAAGATGAAAGATCTCAACATCAAGTCCAATAAACTCAATCAATGAATACCTGTGGGCAAAGCACGCAATTGTGTCGTGCATTTCCATGCAGTATAAGGCATAGAACCCTCCCGAATCCCATCGGGCTTAGAAAGTTGTGCATAGACTTCCAACGTTGGAGTAAGCCTCACCTGCATACACGTGACATTAACAAATTTTGAACAAGATGTACCAGCAAAAGACAAAAGAAATACAAAAAGATAAAAGCTACATGGAATATGTTGAATCATCTGAGGGCTTCATACCACCAGAGCAGTTTGATGGGTGACAAATATGACCACGCCTTCTTCAACTAAAGAAGAGGCTTCATTAAAGAGTTTCCAACCTGCATCTCCACCAACTACACCTCCCATCATACTACCAAGACTGCTGGAAGAAACCATATTGTTTCCCTGAGATGACGGCGCAGCGACCCCAGAAAATTCTTCAAACAGTAGCGGTGAAGCAGATAGCACAATTCCCGTTCTTTGCCCATCAAGAAGACACTGATTTCCAGCAAAATATGATCATATTGATTTGAGGAGGTGTCAACTCATAAGCATTTTATACGTCGTGCTAATAAATGACAATAATGAAAACTAATCTTTTACCTGTGTTTTGACGGAGAACTTATTAAACAAGGGAACCACTGAGATAGCATGCAGAAGAACCAGACCCTTACTATCACCAGTAACTGCTTTAAATTGACGAGTAACCTGAGAATCCTGCCCGAGAAACAAAGCATGTACTACTGGTGTTGTATGCTCTCCCGTAATAATTTTTGCTGGCGATGATCTCTGCACATCCCAAACAGTAACATGACCATCACCATACCCAGCTAAGAGCAGGTCACCTTGCTGATTGAAGCATATCGATGTTACGGATGCTTGAGATCGATCCCCTTCTAGTCCAAGCATTAACATCTGGAACATAAACAGAAGGGTTTGTTGAGTAAAGTTAATGGTTTCTATCCTGTCTAATCCAACATTCAAATGCAAAGTGCTGGGACGCTTCATACTTAGACAGCCAGATGTTTTGGATACAAATTATGGTAAGTATGAAGATTCCTTACATTATATGGTTTTTTTTTTATAAGTAAGAACAATTTATTGAAAGAAATAAAGAGTGAAAGCAGTACAAAGATTGTACTGAATCCAGTTAGAACATACAAACAAAAAAGCTAATGAAATCTGGAAAATCAAGAAAACGGCCCCCACCCCACATGGCAGAAACCCAACAAAAAAGAGAGTGCATAACAACACCCTGCAAATGAACCACCGACGATGCAAGATCCTCAAAACACCAACTATTACGTTCCCTCCAAAGGCACCACCAAATACAAGATGGGACCATATTCCAAATTGCCTTAGCCAAAGGGTCCTTAAACTTTCTCTCCCAACATAGCAACACATCAAACACCCTTGCCGGCATTACCCAATGGATATTCGAAATGCGAAAAACATACGCCCAAATTGAGCAGGCCATAGGACAATGCAATAGAACATGGTCGACGGACTCACTATCCCTCTTACATAAATAACATCAATCCGTAACATAAACGTCTCTCCTCCGAAGATTATCAAAAGTCAAGTTTCGAGCATGCTTAGCCTCCCATACAAAAAACGAAACTCTTATAGGTACCTTATTCCGCCAAACCCCACGCCAAGGAAACAACGGTGACGTACCACCAGAAATAGAGGAGTAATACGATTTCACAGTGAAAACGCCATCCTTAGCTCCCCTCCAAATCAACCTATCTTCGATACCTCGACGAAGAACCACAGCGTAGATAGTGGAAAAGAAAGCTGTAAATTCCGCCACTTCCCAATCATTTGCATATCTCAGGAACTGAATATCTTAAACCGAAGAAAGAGAATCAGATGACAAAAAATCTGCCACCATCCCATCCTTCCACCTAGCCAAACATCATGCCCAAACCTCACCCTACACCCATTACCCACCACAAGCAGAATATGGGTAGCAAATGTATCCCAACCCTTCCGAATATGCTTCCACAAACTCACCCCACAAGAACCTCGAGGAGGCAAAGATATCCAATCACCCCCCATTATGCCAAACTTCGCTGCAATAAGAACCCTCCATAAACTATCCCTCTCAGTGGCAAAACGCCATAACCATTTCCCGAACAAAGCTTTATTAAATACCAAAAATCTCCGAAGACCCAACCCCCCAGAATGAAGAGGAGAACATACCTTATCCCACTTAGATAAAATTTATGATCCCCAGATCGCTACCCCACAAGAAATCTCTTTGCAATTTCTCAATTCTAGAGACCACAGAAGATGGAATGAGAAAAAGAGATAAAAGCAAATAGGTAAGCTAGAGAGGGTGGATTTAATCAATGTCAACCTGCCACCTTTAGAAAGATACATTCTCTTCCATCCAGCCAACCTCCTAGCCATCCTCTCTAAAATACTATCCCAAATATGCACTCTCTTAGATCTAGCTCCCAAAGGAAGACCCAAATAAGTAATAGACAATGCAGAAATTCTACACCCCATAATCGAAGCCAACTCTTGGATGTTGCTAACATTACCGATCGGGATCACCTCCTACTGGATAAGGACAAACTATTGGCATGTCTGAATTGCCACTTCGTGATGAAAGCACCAATGTAGTTGTGATAAGTGGGCATCCAAAATTTTTTCATTTTTTTGTTGCTTTTTTTTCATGTTGTTACATGATGTTTCATTAATGAAAAATGAAGCTACGTAATGCATTGAAGTCATTATTAAACTCAAGCTAAGAATGTACACCAAAACTTTTTGAAAGCTACTATGATGTGGTAATACCAAGCTATTTATGAATCAAAGTCATCATGTAATGGATAAAGAAAGCACATCCTTTTCATATGTAATGAATGAGAGCATCTTGAAGATTGAAGTAAGCAATCCGTTTTGATATGTAACAGAATTTTGACAGTTTCTAAAATTTCGTGAATATCCAGAAAATTGTCTAATAATTTTTTTTTTATAAGTAATATTATTTTAAAGGGCGCAACTTTACTGGATTAACACGCAATATATCTGCACCGGAATCTACTCATCTTTCAACCACAGCAAAACAAAGTACTCATACCACAAAGAATCTTGAAGCCACATTTAGGGTAAAAAGATCAAACACGAGTAACATAACGTAAAAGCAACCTTTGCATCCATGCGGTCAGCATTATGACTGGAATATTTACTGGCCACGACCAAAATGACACCTTTTGACATGCCCACTGCAATATAATTCGTATGAACAGCCAACACTTCTGCTGAACCATGATCTCTCCGGAACGCATGAGAAGAAATTGTTCGTGTGATAGTATTATCCGCATCTACATCGAAGTATCCCAAGGTGGTTGAGCCTCTCCGGACGCCTTCAAGCCTCATTGGCTGAGCAACTGCACCCTCTTCCCAATGCAAACCAGTAGAAGCATGCTTCTTCTCAAGCTCCTCAGCCAACTCAAGCGGCTTCATTGAAGCCCGTAATTTCTGTTCCGCTCTTTTACTACTAATTCTCCTACTCTCCAATTGCCCAATTCTCTCTTCAACAAGCTCAGTGATATCCGACAGTGAACTTGTATCCTCGTCACCACCAAGACTCATCTCTTGCGTTTCTTTTAAGTCCTGTGTTTCCAGTGCAGCCATTGTTAATTCATCCTCAACCTCCCGTTTCTCGTCAAATCCCTCCAAAGAATAACCAGGCTTTTCTTTTAAACTAGCACCATCCAAATATTCAGAGTTACTCCTGCCCACCATACTAGCACTGTCTTCGAAAATCGCCTTGTTATCATCCTCCTCGACATTTATCGTTTCGACATAGGGATGTGAGATTGAAGTGCTTGTTTCCTCCAGTTCTTCATCATTTTTAGGGGCCCTTAATCTAATCTCTTCAACCACCCCTCCTGCTTCACTTTCAACTTTTTTGCTGTGAGAAATCTCACAAAAACTCTCATATTTCATATCCTCCAAAACCTCATTTCTTCTGGCAAACTCGCCATTATTGTCGTCCACTAGAAGAGCAGACTGAAAGTAGCCCATTTTCTCATCGTCTTCCCCTGCTTCCACATTACGAACTTCATTCGCAGAGTCCATTCCATTCGAAACCAATTCGGTATCATCTACAACCTTCAGGATGTTCCCACTCCCAGCCCTCCTCGACTTGATTGCCGCGGCGTGCGGTGTCGGCAGAGCCCTCGACGCCGCCGCCGCAGCCGCCAACGCTGCCCCGGGCCTCGCGGTCGATCTCACCCCTCCGAACAGCGACGGCAACGCCCTCGAGCTCGGGACCCTCCGAAAGGGATCCTCCAAGAACCCACCACCAGGTCTGACCCGAGTGAACAAGCCGGGCTTGGACTCGAACGAGGAATTTCCATCCAGTTGGGCCGGCCCTTCGGTTTCGGAAACCGAAGACTCTGAAGGGCGTTTAGTGGAAGAGATTGAGTAGTCGTCGTTTACGGACTGAGAGACTTCTTCTTTGGGATCTGAGAGGCGAAGATGAATAGGGGGTGGTGATGGAGGGGGTGAAGATGACGTGGAGGAATCGGAGGCGTTTAGGATTTCGTCGATGGTGCGGTGGGGAACAAGATCGTCGTCGTCGCTGGTAACGTGTGAGTTAAGGAAGGAGTCGAGGTCGAGTTCCATGGCCGGAGGTAGTTCGGTTCTCGTAAGATTCTTGGTCATGTCGTACTGTTTATAACACTGCAACTATTGCTTGTCGTTTAAGGGAAGAAGTTTCACCTTCGTTAGATCACCACTGAGGTTCCTGGCGAAAGGGAAGCCTGTTGAACTAGAACACCATTGGGCTTGATTTATTAAAAATTCTACCGTTACCAAAATTCGTACCAGTTAGAGTAGTTCACAATCTATAAATTCCATTAGAATAATCTATAAATTCCATTAGAAAAGTGATTGAAACAGGAGAAATAAAAATTAAACAAACCCATAAATTTTCGGATGTTTGACAGCAAAAATTTCAAGCTCTCAGAATTTTCATTCTAATAAAATAATTCCTCAAAATTATCTTTCTTCTTATCAAATCATCATTTTTCACTCCAAATAAATATAAAAAATTCATTCAAAACATCTTTCTCATCACTTTTTCACCAACTCCAACACTCCAAAATTTTGACAATCAAACACCAGAAATTTTGTATGTAGTACTTATCTATCTTATAGTCTCAAACTCAAAAAGCCCACGGAGGCCCCATGAGAGAGGATCCAAGCCCATCTATATACGTACAAAGTTCTCCTTAAACTAAGAGTTGAATTCTGTAGAAAGGCCGACAACATTCTTAAATAGGGATCACGTCAAGTGTGAAAAGTAAGACAGGGAGGATGTTAATCATCTGATTTTTTTGACACGATCGATACTATAAATAATAAAATCTCGTCATTAAATAGGTGAACAGGAACCGTCTTATTACAAACCAATAAGAAAGGTAAAAGGAAAGAATAAGTCCTATATCACTGATAAAAATCAGAAGGAACGAGATAAGAAAAGAAACGACATTGAAGAAGAGGAAAAAGTGAGCCAAGGCCTAGGAAATCTCAGCCCAAAAAGGAAAATAAATTTAGAAATAGAGGAGGAAAGGAACGAAACATGTACGCATAATTCTCTCCCAAAACTCTCTTACTGATAACAAGAAACCAGAAGATATTCGGGTTCGTCCCTTCGGGAGTACCGACCCTGGATATTCGAGAATAGCTCGAGAAGCTAATCGTCTGGCTGACCTGGAAAATAATATCAGTTACGTTTCAAAATGCATGGAGCAGATGCGCACTCATACCCGGCGATCAGACCGGCAATCCCCACGGGTCACCCTAGAAAGGGTCGATCAACCCCCGGCTTTTCTAGCCTGGTAGGACAACAGACTAGGGAAGCGGTTCGAGTTAATGAGGACTGTCAAGAAGGTAGGTTTTCAGGAAATGGAACAAGCCCTGGAGGTCATGCGAAATGAAGTAAGGGAGAAACATTCCACTACCCTAAACAATCTTATCCAGCAAACCGATTCTCCTTTCATTCACCAGATTTTGGAATACCCAACCCCACTAAAGTATCAAGCCCCGCCAGTAGAAGCCTTTGATGGGTCAGGAGATCCCACAGATCACTTGGAAATCTTTAAAGGGCATATGGCTTATCAGTGGGTGGGAGACGCACTTATGTGCCGGGCTTTCCCCTTACTCTAAGGAAATCTGCCCGAAAGTGGTTTAGGCAACTTCCCCCAAATAGCATTCACAATTTCAAGAAGCTGAGTACAGCTTTTGTCAGCCATTTCTTAGCTGGTCGTCTCACTAGAAAGCCCACTACTTATCTCTTGAGTATACGCCAAAACCATGGTGAAAGTCTCCACAACTTTCTGGCACGATTTAATAAAGAAGCCTTGGAAGTTGACGGTACGGTGGACAACTCAAAGATCATGGCTGTCAAAAACGGACTGGAAATAGAAAATGATTTCTTTAATAATCTGGCACGAAATAGCCCTGAAACGTACGCTGACTTAATGGTAGAGGCGCAAAAGTTCATAAGGGTCGAAGAAATCTTTAAAGCCCGAGAGACAGCCCAAATGGCTTAGGGTGGAAGGTCAGAAAGGAAAGGAAGAGAACCAGTGCAGACACCACCAGCTGATACAAGGGAAATATTTGCACTCCAAAGAACAGAACGCTAAGCACCTTCTCTTATGCCTGCACTACTTCTAAAACTCGCAATAGGGGGAGATCAAGCATATACTCCCATAAAGTTACCGCTCAGGGAAATCCTGATGCAAATTGCAAAAGATCCGTGTTTAAGGTGGCCAGGTAAGATGAAGACGACCCCTGAGAAGAGATCTCTTGATAAGTATTGTGACTTCCACAAAGATCACGGGCACACCACTGAGGCGTGCTACGAGCTCAGACAACAAATCGAACTCATGCCAAGCCAAGGAAAGTTGAGACAATTCATCCTGGACAACAGAACTTTTCAACCCCCGCGTCGATAGCAGGGAGGAAGGAAGGTTTACGCTTGGGAAGCCTATCAACATCAGATATGCTTAACTGAAGCCTCATTGGAAAAGAGACCAAGAATCACCTCGACCCCTTTAGCTTTCTCGGATGAAGATGAAGAGGGGGTTCTATATCCTCACATTGATGCTCTCGTTGTCTCATTGCGAATTTCCAACTTCACCATGCATCGTGTATTGATTGACAATGGTAGTTCTGCTGGTATTTTGTACTGGTCCGCTTACCAAAAGTTGGTCGATGAAATCCAGCTACAAACGAAACTCAGCCCTTTGGTAGTATTTGTAGGGGAAACTATTATTCCAGTGGGATATGTTCTCTTGCTGGTACTTATGGGTACACACCTCATGGTGTCAAACACCATGGTGAATTTTTTGGTAATTGACCCCCTGAAGGAAGCATCGGCCTACAATGCTATTATCGGTCGAACTACTCTGTGCGAAATACAGGCTGCAACTTCCATTTATTATCTACAATTAAAGTTCCATACTCCTTTTGGTGTGGGGGAACTCCGCGGAAACCAAAAGCATGCACGAAGCTGTTATAATGTCATGTTCAAAGGAACGTACATGACAACAACTTTATCATAAAAGAAAGGTATGTACCACTTTTGTCAAAACACTTTCATGATTTTGTTCATACTAAGAAAGTAAAACATGAATTTGTGGAAGAAATATAGTATATGCTTTAGAACTCTTGTGCTTAAATATCTATGAATGGTGATGTGAGGCCCTTGAGGTCAAATGCTTACTATAAATAAATAAAAATTGGCATTTATGTTTAAGAAATGGTACGAGCCCTCGTGCCCTGGATTTAAGAAATGGCAGGAGCCCTTGTACCCTAGATTTCCATTTCTCATGTTCACCAGTCGTACATATAGGAAGCGGAAGCAAGGAAATCACAAAGATACCTATACCGCTCCTATGCCGATTAGGTACCTATGAAATAGATTTGGATAGAGCTAATGTGAAGGTATGAACCTAAAGAGTTCTAAGCTAAGGAGACATGCAAAATAAGATACCCATGAGTCCTGGGGGCTATGTCAAAAAGCTACAGTTTTCACATTTATGCGCGAGAAGCATAAACTAGGAAATGAATATTTAGGAAACTCTCAAGTCTTAGATGAAACAACTGGTATCGTACGGGTCAAAATGATAAAAATGCTCTTAGGCACCTTCTTTTAAACCAAACCATTGTGCCATGATCGCAAATAAAAAAGCTATTTATCCAAAAAAAATGCAAAGTTATACATCTAAGAAGATGAATAGCAAAAAATAAGAGAAGTCAGATTGATGAATATTAGAGTCCCAGCCTAAGAGAAGTAAAATTGTTGTATCTAAATCATGTAAGGTAAAAAAAAAAAAGTAGTAAAGCGTTGTAGCAATGAAAGAATCTCCAAATAAAATGGTGGTAAACCCTTCAAATATTGTTTCAAGAAAGGGGTAAAATATCCCCCAAAGTCATCAAAGGTCCTTTAGGACCAAACACCTCAGGCAGAGTCAGGGGCATTCTCTTCTACTCCCTCTGGATCTACTCTCATCAAGTCCTTATCTTTCTCGGTTATCTCCAAAGAAAAAGAACCCTCTTAAATGTCCACAAGATCAAGAAAGGGGGAGGTGTTTCAAAAGTTGGGGTTCCAGGTTGTGAAGTTGCCTGGTTATATAGCTGCAGACAAACTCCTCATTGAAATATCAATATAATCCAAATCAGGATATCGAGAAGATAAGGCGGTCTTAAAATAGTTAAAGCCGTCAAAAAATCCTTCCGCCTAATGGCCAGATGAATTTCCAATCTCAAGTTGGAGTTTATGTTTCACATCATCCAACTCATTTGTCAAGTCTGTGATTTATATTTCTTTCGATATAACCAGACTTGATAGGCGTAACTCCTCGTTCTCTAGGGAGGCAATATGCTCCTCCCTTAGACCCAAAGATTCCTGCAATTTACAATCCTCCTCTTCAAGCCCAATTACGGAACCTTCTAAATTGGTTATCCGATCGTGGAGCACGGATTTGATGTTGCCCATTTTGGTGATCATTGCTTGTAAAGAGTCTATGGTACGTTGAGATTGGGTGATCAAAGTATCCTTCTCATATGTAACCTGATGGGCCAGGTCATTTCTTTCCTATTTGGCCCGTTCTGGGAAGGCTTGGAATTCAACGATGAGTTTGCGATGAGCCTGGACAGCCTGATCGGCCCAAGCCTCTGGATCAGAGATCTTTATGGTGATTCTCATAAGTTGATCATCCAGCCTCTAGCACTCATCTTTATACTTTTTGGTCCCGCCCACCTCATGCTCACAAAAGGTTGTCTGAACTTGGAGTTCTTGTTCTAACTGTTCAATCCTTTCTGACAACTCTCTGACTTCTTTTGCCTGTTGAGCCTTGCTAAGATTGTGAGCCTTCCGAGGATAGGGAGCATTCTTAGGGCCGGAGGGCACTGCCGGACATTCCTCCTGGTGTTGTTCTGTTAACTCTACCAATTGTATACCTTTGAAGGAAGGGTGAATTGTTCTGGTAAGGCCTCCGTATCTCTACCCTGATTGGATTCTTGAATTAGGGTTTGGAGCCTCTCAACCTCTTTTCGAGTTTTTCCTTCTTTTGTTGTTCTTCTCACAGAAGTGACTGAAACTTAGCCAGATCTCGCTCTTTGCTATAGAAAGCCTCGAGGGTTTGATATATAGCCACAACAGTCTGGCATAAAAACATATAAAGAACCATGACTCAAATGAGGAATGTAAAAAATGGAATTACCAAGGAAGAAAATTTCTGGAACCTTCATAGACTAGCCAAATTGCTTTATACATTCTAAAATGAAAATACATTTATTAAAATTTTGTTTTGCCATGGGAATTAAGCCAATATGCTTGAACATTCTCAGTTAGGATAAGCTCCAAGGTTGTTCAAGAACATGATAATCGGTCCGAAGAGAAGAAAAACGATGAGAACCCAGTAGTCGAGACTTCTGATCTTTTCCAGGTTAGAATAAAGTTTAGAGAGGGCACAAAACTGGTAGCATAATTTTTTTTTACAAACATTTATCTAAAGAGAAACATCATAGTATGGCTTATATGGGGGTCTTAAAGTATAGGAGGGAGCTTTAGAAGGCTGGCCTCAACTTATTATTTTGCGTCGTATTTGATAGGCCCTAATTTATATTCAATATTTTAACTTACCAAAAGAAAAATAGGACTCAAAATCTCCCATTAACTTTTTAGAATTATCATTAGATGCAAGAAATGCATACTTATTAGCAGCTGAGTTTTTTTTTTTTTAAATTTAAGCCTTGAGCCAATAAAACTAATTAATTGCTAACTAAAGTCAATCCATTGGAATGGATCTTTAAGAACCCGTTAAAGCCAATGCATGCTTCGAAGAAGACTGCGTCCATCGTTTTACCTCCATTAAAACTAGCAAACAATAAGTATAAATATAAAATATAAAATATAAATAAAAAACAGAATATTGTGAATTAAAATGTATAAAATAATAACTTAAATTCTAAAAACATGATTTTTTTAAAACAGAAGAAATGAATAAAAAACAAAAAACTACAACGTTAAATTCTAGAATAAAACATTGAAACAAATCGAATATAAATATTTATATTTTTAATTAGTTATTTTTATTTATTTTAAAGTTCAATGTTTTGTTTTAATATTTCTCGTATTAGTTTTTTTCAATTTTTATTCATTTTATGTGATACTATTTTTTTATACGCCATTTTATGTGATACTAAACGGTTGAATATGACGGAGCATAGTTGATTAAAATGGAAAGATATAGGCGTAATCAGATTAAAAAAAACATATAGGGAGTCATTTATTTTTTGTTGATAAATACGAGGGGTATTATAAAGTTTTCTATTATTTTCTAAAAATTAATAAACAAACACAGAAATAAAATTACAGCTTAATTCTATAATATAATAACTCTAACCAAAGAAGTAAATAAATAAATAAAATTGATTAATGACCATTTTAATCCCTGAGTTTTATACTCTTTTTCAAAATTGTCTCTGAATTTCAAATTTGCTCAAATTAGTCCTTGAGTTATTATTGTTTATCGATTTAATCCTTTCGTCACTCCCAATAATATCCTGCCACGTATACCATTTTTTTTAAAAAAAGGGGAGGGGAGTCAGGAGCTGCCCCTTGCGAGGGAGCCCAGATCTGGGCTCCCATTCCATGGGGTGGCTCCCCTCCCGGTACAGAGTTTTTTTTTTCTTAAAAAAAACTCAGATGCCACGTGTATGTTCTTTGTGATATATATTTTTTTTAAATTGATACACGTGACAGGATCTTATTGGGAGTGACGTGTCCTGTCGTTAGCGGACTGTGCATGTAAGGGACGGAATTGGACGAAATTATTCAATCGACAAAGAACAATAACCCAAGGAATGATTTGAAACAAATTTGAAACCCATGAACCATTTTGAAAAATGGTATAAAACTTAGAGACCAAAATGATTATTAACTCGAAAAGATTGACACCAAAGTATCGAGTACAAAATTAATCTGCTTAGATTTTATTTTCCAGATTCAAGAGACAAACACCCGGAACTTTCTTTCATTAAATGAGGGGATGCGTTTGTCCAACTAGATTTGCTTTTCTTGAAAGACTTATCTAACTCTCCTTTATTAAATGATGTGCCGCGTCTTTGTCCCTTAGCCACTCATTATACGTGTTTTGGACTGAACACTGTAGTTTTGAGCGTTTTTTTTTTTGAATGCAGTCAGGCGGAGATGCATATACGAGTCCATGGGCGTCTAATGTGTCCAAATGACGCAAAAATGTGTCGTAGGGACAAATATTTACACATGAATTCTCTAAAAAGAGATCATAGAAAAAAAAAAGGACCTTTGAGGTGACATAAAAAAACACTCACTGTTTTGAAATTGCACCCAAATTCGCACTCCCAAACTGGTTATGCCTAGTGAAGGAGTCCTGATCTGTCATGCTTCGGACATCATATTTGAATCTACAGCCTACAGCGCCTCCAGCCAAGGTTCGACGTTGGACAGACTCAACCTTGTATATCAAGAACCTCTGTTTTTCTCTTTTATCCAATTTGGTTGGGCAAGCATCACAACGCAGTGTCAAACATCTGAAGCTTTCCACACACATTAATGCCTTGACTTCTTTAATTCTCTCCTGCTTGGTTTATGCGACTTTGCTTTCTCAATGTAAAACAATCAACATAAATCACATGAAAAATGACGAACAAAATAAAACATATCTTTTCCGGAGCCTAAGGTGTTTCAATTATAGATAGCCACGAAATACATGTCCGTACAGAAAACTGAAACCATATTGAACTTCTCTGTTACCAATAACTTACAATCGAGATCGAATTCATTATTAAATAGGATCAAGTTTCATGCCCTCCGGCTCCGGCGAAACTCGAGCATTTAGCCTACCTTCCAAGCATTCTCGCAGGATCAAGCGGCCTAGCTCTGAGTTGCCTTTGCTCAAATCCACCCGTCCTATTAGCTCCTTGAGTTGCCTCTTACTCATTCGCACCTTGATTCTGATATGACTTGACGTTATCGTTCCATCTTGGTCTAGTGGATGCACACCTTTTTTCCTTCCGAACCAATTCCCCATTACTTCTCTTCTTGATCTCTCTGAGCTGAGAGCTCTCACTTTATAAAAAATATGTGGATATGGGCGTGTTAGGTCAAAGGAAAACCCAAAAACCAACGCCTGCAGTAAATGCAGAAGCGGCCCACAAGAAATGCATGGTTTAGCCTTTAAATACAGAAGCGGCCTACAATAAATACAGAAGCGGCTCGTACTCTTTTTTTTTTTTACAGAAGCGGCTCGTACTCAATTAGCCACATCTTTCCTTTTCTTAGCTAACCATCATCTAAATGAAATGAATTTTGGGTACGAGTTTGACGCGTGGTTCCAGTTTTTCTTTTGGAAAAATATGGGTGGTTTCCAGTTTCTAGCTACCAATTTAAGTAAATTAATCATGCCATAATAAAATATAATAAATTCCTTGTGCATTTAAAGTGGTCCCACTTTCCAAGCTCACCTGTCCAAATTCCCATATCAACTTTTCTCTCATCCAAGGGGGTCTGTATCCGCAAGAAGTTTGCGATGGAGAACAGAATGAAGGAAGTTTAGTGCATTTGTGTGGGGCATGTTGTGACAGAGGGAAGCACCACAGGTAATCTAACAACGAATGTGGGGGTGGAAGGAGCAAGGGTGTGGATCAATGAGAATGTCAATGCCCCTAAATTCCTAATCCATACAGAATTTTCCTAAATCGTTTTGGCTTTTTTCTCTCCATATAAAATTGTCTATACAAGTCGACATCGATCCTAATATACACGCTATTCATGTTGGTGTATAATTTACGGAATTTTGCTATGTTTGCTTAATGGTTTCAAAATCTCTTCAAAACAAGTCGACATCGATCCAATAGGCCTCAGGGTACAAATCTCTTCATTTCAGCTCCTCAGATGAATGTTTATCAGTTGATCATCTATCCTAGTACACCGCCTCACGCTCCAACACTACAAGAAATTCAGGCTATAGGCACGGACTCTTCCCGTTTCGTCACTAAAAGATCAGCTTTTAGTGACTAAATTCTTCCACTGGGCACTAAAGATACAAAATGTGTGTCCCCTTGTTACTCCAGTTACTAAAAGTAAAACTAGTGTTACTAAAATTCAAAAATCAAATTAAATTTCGCTTGTCATTGCCGCTTCTTGCTCCCACGACCATTTCCTTCTGTCATCCCTTGTTATTCTTCTCTTTGCCAGCTGCCTCACTTCTCTCTTCTCTTCTCCCGTTTTTCTTTCTCTCTCTCTCTTTCCACTTTCTTTTGAGTTCATTGCCATTGTCGGTTTGATTGGAATGTTTGCTTTTAGTCACAATCATTGTTTTGATGATAACAATAAAAGTAATTGAGATGTGAAGCAAAGCGGATCCAAAATGAGCACGAACCGATCAAGCAACATCACCTTCAATGGAAGTAGTCTTAAAGTGAAGACTCAAGATGCTAGGGTAATTTTTGTAACTCTAAGACTTCATCTTTAACAATGATTTCAATCACACACATGCATAAGTCTTCAAAACATGCATAAACCGTTTTAACGTTTGTTGAAAGATTAAAAACTTTTTAATGGCTTCAAAATATCCCAAATATACTCCCAAACCTTTTTATGTACTTATGAGAAGTTAGAGTTTAAAATTGGGTATTTTAAGTGGGTCAAAATCGAGTTTTTAAGTCAACCGGATCATGCTTAAGTTGAGGAGGTCGACCGACTCAATGAAGCGGACAACCGGACCTATGACTGCTTGGTGTAGCGGTCGACCGGTAGCTTTTAATACACAGACGTTAAGCTTATGACAAAATGACCGTTTTGTAACGGTAACTTGAAGCTGTCGACCGGTTCATGTAGAGGTTGACCGGTAGCATTTAATAAAGAGCCGTTAAGCTTCTGACAATATGTAGCGGTTGACCTACTCGTTTTAACAGATCACTCTAACGGCTATAAACGACTATTTTTCTCATGAGGCCTATATAAATCCATTCCCATGCCTTTGTAACTTAACTCAATCGTCCAAAATCATTTTACAAAGGCTAAGAGTGATCAAAAACCTTCCAATCCTTATTCAAACATCATTCACACATAATCTTCATTTTCACATCCTTGTTATTGTGTGAAGCCTAAGAGCTAGTTATTTCTCATTGTAATATCTCCTCCAACAAGGGAGCTTAGAGGGAAATTTCATTCAACCATACACATTACTAATAGAGTGATTCTCTTGTATCCTTTCGGTGAGGTTTGTTCATCGAAAGGAGTTTGGAGAGGTTTGTTCTCAAATTTATTCTTAAGGCTTGAAGAGGGTTTTCTCAAGCTCAAGTGTAAGGAAACATGTCCCTTGGTTGAAGGGAGAATAGTGGAGAAACCTCAAGGCTCGGTAAAGGAGCTCGAGGGGTGGACGTAGGCGGGCTTGCCGAACCACTTAAGATATTGTGTTTGCTTCTCTTCCCTTAACTCCTTTATTTGTGCTACTAGTTTATTGCTTTAAAGTCTTCACTTGTGCATTTAGAGCTATACATTCTCTTGTGTTTAATTCTTTAATGCAATCAACCTCATTTGTGAGACTTGTAGCTAGCAAACACATTCTTTGGGTAATTTTCGAAAAAGTTTTGAAACCCAATTCACCTCCCTCTTGGGTTGCCTTAATCCTAGGAATATCAATTGGTATCAGAGCGTGGTCCTCACTTTAGCAAGATTTAAAGATCTTGAGTTAGATTGACAACTTCAAGCAACAATTCTCATGTTGAGGGACTCTCAACATCTAGACCTCCTTCCTTCAATGGAAGTGATTACTTACACCCATTGGAAAGCAAGGATGAAAATATATTTTCAATCCATTGATTATGATGTATGGCTTTGTGTTCTAAATGGACCACATTATCCTATGAAATCCATAGATGAGAAAATCGTCCCTAAGTCCGCCAGTGAGTATACTGATGATGACAAAAAGAAAATTTCTATAAATGCTAAAGTCATGAACATTCTTTATTGTGCATTAGATAGAAATGAATTCAATAGAATATCTACTTATGATAGCGCAAAGAAAATTTGGCATACTCTAGAAATCACGCATGAAGGTACGAACCAAGTAAAAGAATCTAAGATAAGCATGCTAGTTCATAACTATGAATTGTTCAAAATGAAAGCGGAGGAAAACATTAGTGACATGCTAACTAGATTTACAAATATCATAAATGGTTTGAATGCTCTTGGAAAAGTGTACACTAACTCCGATTTGGTGAGGAAAATTCTTAGGTCTCTACCAAAGACTTGGGAAGCCAAAGTCACCGCTATTCAAGAAGCAAAGGACCTCACCAAATTGCCTTTGGAAGATCTTGTTGGATCTCTCATGACTCACAAAATCACCATGAAGGGTCATGAAGAAGAAAGTCCAAAAAGGAGGAGTATAGCTTTGAAATCCTCCGTTGTTGAGGTTAAAGAAGATGATGATGAAAGTGGAGACGAGGATATAGCACTCATGACTAGGAACTTTAGAAACTTCCTCAAGAGAAAGCAAGCAAGGAAGAACTTCAAAGATTTCAAGAGAGAAGAGCCAAAGAAGGAATACTCAAAGGTGGACAACAAGAAGGACCATATCAGTTGCTACATGTGCAAGAAACCTGGTCACATTAAGGCGGATTGCCCCTTACTCAAATACAAAAGAAAGCTATGAAAATTACTTGGGAAGATAGCGATTCAAACTCCTCCTCCGAAGAAGATGAGGGAGAAATCGCAAACATGTGCTTCATGGCACTAGAAGATGATGAGGTATATCTCTCGGATCTGGAGGATTCCAAACCTTCATATGATGAATTAGAAAATCCGTTTGATGAGTTATACATTACATTTGAAAAGCTTAAACTCAAATACAATGTTTTGAAAAGGAAGCATTCACTAGCTACAAGTGACCTTGATTCCTTAAAGGACGAACATGGAATTTTGAAGCTAGAGAATGAGGAATTGAAACTAAAAGTTTCAACCTTAGAAATTGAGAACAAAGCTTTTAAAGAAAAGATTACTCGTCAAAACACTATTCTTGAAAAGTTCACTCAAGGAAGCAAAGCTTTGGAAAACATTCTTAATAATCAAAGATGTGTCCTTGACAAAAGTGGATTAGGCTACAAGCCTTATCAAAATGAAAAGTATTTCAAAAATTTCTTTGTCGAAGCTAAATCTTCAAATGAATCTTTTCACATTTGCAACTTTTGCAACAATAATGGACATCTAATATTTGATTGTCCACTTAAGAAATTTGGGTGCAAAGCTCTTAGAAAGGTATGGGTTCCAAAGGGAAACATAGCTAACCCAAAAGGACCCAAAAAGGTCTGGGTACCAAAAGCTTGATGTTGAATTTGTTTTGTAGGATTCAAGAAAGAAGAAATGCAATAGTTGGTTCTTGGATAGTGGATGTTCAAGACATATGACCGGTGACCCATCAAGATTCTCAAGTCTATCAACCATCAAAGGTGGAATGTAACATTTGGCGACAACTCCAAAGGGAAAATAATTGTATAGGCAATATTGGCGGTAATATCCTTCCTCTTATTGAAAATGTGCTATTAGTTGATAAATTGAAGCATAACTTGCTTAGTATTAGTCAACTCTGTGATAAAAGTTATAAAGTTGTGTTTGAATCTTCTCGAGACCTTATTGAAAATGTCATTGATGGTAAATTATTGTTCATTGGCCATAGGAATTCAAATGTGTATAAGATTGATATTGATCAAAATGCTTGTGTGGAAAATTGCCTTGTGGTCAATGTAAATGATAGTTGGCTATGACATAGAAGATTAGAGCATGCATCAAATTTTGAAAATTTCTAAGCATGATATTGTGAATGGTCTACCCAAGTAAAATTTTAAAAAAGACCAAGTTTGTGAAGCTTGTCAAATGGGAAAACAAGTGAAAACCTCTTTTAAATCCAAAAACTTCATTTCAACTAGTAGACCTTTACAATTACTTCACTTGGATTTATTTGGTCCATCAAGAACTCAAAGTCTTGATGGAAAGACCTATGCTTTTGTAATTGTGGATGACTACTCTAGGTTCACTTGGATTTTGTTTTTAGCTTTAAAAGATGAGGTCATTCATGAATTCATCAAATTTTCAAAAAGGGTGCAAAACGCAAAAGAATACACCATTGTGGCCATTAGAAGTGATCATGGTGGGAAATTCGTTAATGAGAAGTTCGAATCATTTTGTAGCATGAATGATTATGAGCATAATTTTTCAACACCTAGAACTCCTCGACAAAATGGGGTTGTTGAGAGAAAGAATAGAACTATTCAAGAGATGGCAAGAACTATTTTGAATGAAAACAAGTTACCGAAATATTTTTGGGCCAAGGCCGTAAATACGTCTTGCTATGTGTTTGAATAGGGTATCTATGAGACCCACTTTGAAGAAAACTCCTTACGAGCTTTGGAAAGATAGAAAACCCAACATCCATTATTTCAAAGTCTTTGGTTGCAAATGCTTTATTTTAAATACCAAAGACAACCTTGGAAAATTTGATTCTAAAACCGATGTTGGAATTTTCCTTGGATATTCTACTTCGAGCAAAACTTATAGAGTTTATAACAAAAGGACTCTTTGTGTTGAAGAATCAATGCATATTACTTTTGATGAATCTAATAGTCCATTTGAGAAAAATCCAAGTGTAGATATTAAAGATATTGAGGGGAAGATGGAAGGACTTGAAATCAACATTAACCTCACTCAAAGTGAGGACGCTCAACCTCCAAGTGAAGAAAATGTTCAACCATTGCAAGGAGAAGGTACTTCACAAGAACTCCCTAAGGAGTGGAGGTATGCTACTAGTCACCCTCAAGAGTTAATTATTGGTGACCCATCACATGGAACTAGAACTAGAGCTTCACTTAGAAATATTTGTAATCATCTTGCATTTGTGTCTCAAATTGAACCTACGACTTTTCTTGAAGCCGAAAAAGATGAAACTTGGATTTTGGAAATGCAAGAAGAGTTAAACCAATTTGAGAGAAATCAAGTTTGGGAACTTGTCCCTAGACCCAAGGATCAAACCATTATTGGCATAAAATGAGTCTTTAGGAACAAGGTTGATGAGCACGACACTATTGTTAGAAACAAAACTAGATTGGTTGCTAAAGGATATAATCAAGAAGATGAGATTGACTATGATGAAACATATGCACCCGTAGCATGTTTGGAATCCATTAGAATGCTTTTGGCCTTTGCTTGCTATAAAAATTTTATGCTTGATCAAATGGATGTGAAAAGTGCTTTCTTAAATGGATTTATCTTGGAAGAAGTGTATGTAGAATAACCACAAAATTTTCAAAATGAAGCTTATCCAAATTACGTTTTCAAATTGAAAAATGCCTTGTATGGACTAAAACAAGCTCCTAAAGCTTGGTATGATAGACTTAAAACTTTCCTTGTTGAAAAAGGTTTTTCCATGGGTAATGTTGACACAACACTTTTCACCATGGCCAAAAACAATGATATTACAATTGTACAAATTTATGTGGATGACATTATTTTCGGTGCTGCTAATGACTCTCTTTGTCAAGAATTTTCTAAGTTTATGCATGAAGAGTTAGAGATGAGCATGATGGGTGAGCTCAACTTCTTCCTTTGACTTCAAATCAAGCAATCCAAAGAAGGAATCTTCATAAACCAAGCCAAGTATACAAAGGACCTACTCAAACGTTTTGGAATGGAGACCTTTAAAGCGGCCGAAACACCAATGAGCACATCCCTAAAGCTTGATGTGGATGAAAAAGGTAAAACGGTGGACATCACCAAATATAGAGGTATGATTGGAGCTCTCCTCTATTTGACGGCTAGTAGGCCGGATATTATGTTTAGTGTGTGCTTATGTGCTAGATTCCAAGCTTGTCCTAAAGAATCACATCTTGTTGCCGTAAAAAGAATTTTTCGATATCTTTCAGGTATTATCAACCTAGGACTTTGGTATCCTAGAGACACTCATATGAACCTAGTAAGTTATTCTGATGCTGCCTTTTCCGGGTGCAAAGTCGATAGAAAAAGTACTAGTGGCACTTGCCATTTCATAGGTTCATCTTTGGCCAAGTCATACCCATTTTCACACATTTTCTCTTTTCTTTTGATGGTTGTTGGTTGTGAAGCTTGTTGCTTTTTGGTTTTCTCCTTGTATATGTGTTGTGTTCTTGTGTTCTTTGAAGAAAATGTAGATCTAGTAAGTTTTAAAGAATAGTATGGGTTGTAGATGAAACCATGGAGAATGTGGCCAGATTTGGTAAATAGCACCCAAGAAAGATGAAGTATGAACTCTAGGTGTTTGATAAAAAACCAAGAGAGGAGGGAGAAAGGCAATAACTTGAATTTATGAGATGGACTCATGTTTTAGCTGAGAGATTTAGTTGGAATGTGAGAAAAGTTGAAGTCTTGAGAATGAGGGTGTGAAAGGAGAGTATTTTGGGACAAATTTCGTGGATTTTGGAGGTGTATGGCATAAGTTGTGCTCTGAATATTGACTGTCACCCGAGGTACGCTTGACAACCGCTCGAGCTAATAGTCCGAGATTTTCTTGCAGAGACGTTTCGCCCGAGGTACGCCAAACTAGCGCTCGAGCGAAACTGGGCGAATTTTTATGCAGAGAGTTTTCGCCCTACAGGCGCTCGAGCGAAAGTCTCTTACGGAGACTTTTCGCCAGACCAGCGCTCGAGCTCAGCTCGAGCGGTTTCCTTCGAATTTCAAGAAATATCTCCTATATTTCTAGTTTCCTGTTGACCTATTAGGAGACCCTACTAGGTTTTTCACTTAAGAAACTACCTTGTGTTGTAAGATGACCAGCTAGAAGTAAGAATACGTACGATTTGCATGTTGAAGAGTGAGTAATTTATTGATTACTCTATTCGTTTAGTAAATCTTTGAATGACAATTAGTATGATCCAATTGTAGGTAAAGTGATGTTCGACACTCTAGCAAATGAAGGTTTGTGAAAATTGTAAGTGGAAACTTACGCTTTTTGAAAAACTGGAATGATGCACATCATGAATTCTCATGATTTATTACGACATGACATAAGCATTTGCATGAAAAAGAAAGTTCTATACAAATGAAAGTATGAGAAGAATTTAAGATTTCTCATCATCAAGCATGACATGAGCACACCATGAGCATTTGCATTCATTTTTCTCATGAGAAAGAAAGAGAAATTTTATGCAAATGAAAGTACCATTTTATGCTACTTTATGACAAGTTAAGTTAATAAGTTAAGGTCGGTCGGTACCGTACCAGTTAAGAAGGTGTATTCACACTGAAGGACGTTTACGTGAAGGGTGGATGTCACCTAGGGTACTCATACCGAAGGATGCTTGCAATAAGGATGGGTAGCCCATGAGGTATGTGCAATCATACTGAAGGATGCTTGCAAAAAGGTGTGAAAATGGTACTTTCATTTGCATAAAATTTCAAATGGTACCTTGACTTGGTACGGTACCGACCGACATGGGTTCATTAACTAACTTGCCATAAAACTTGTCATAAATTAGCATAAAAATGGTACTTTCATTTGCATAAAATTTCACATTTCTCATGAGGAAATGAATGCAAATGATCATGATGTATTCATGTCGTGCTTGATAATGTCATGCTTGATATATTGTGCTTGAAAACGAATAACCGTAATATTTTCCATGTTTGCATGCTTCTTTTTCTTTCAAGAAAATCATGAAATGTTCGTGTCATGCCATGCTTGATGTGTTTATTCATAAATACTTTCATGCTGTGTATCATTCCAGTTTTGAAAAGCGTAAGTTTCTACTTACGATTGCTACTTACAAACGTAAGCTCCTCTTACAAGTTCCGCTTACCTTCGTTCCCTTGAGCGACTGAATTGTACTTGCCTACAATTGGGTCACACTAGTGTTATTCAAAGGTTCACTAGGCGTATAAAGTAGTCATTCAATAACTCATACTTCGTCATACAAAAACATCAATAGTCTTGACCTCTAGTTTGTCATCTTACACCACAAGACATTTTCTTAAGTGAAAAACCTAGTAGGGTCTTCTAATAGGTCAATAGGAAACTTAGAAACTTAGGAAAAATTTCGTGAAATTCAAAAAAGCCGCTCGAGCGCTAAGCCTCTGTATAAAAATGTTAAGGAACGCTCGAGCTCTGGTCGAGCGTCAGTCGAGCGCTAAGCCTCTGTGAAATTGTTCGAAGGACGCTCGAGCGCTGGTCGAGCGTCGGTCGAGCGTGAACTTACTGCACAAAAATTTCTTGAAGGGTGCTCGAGCGCCTGTCGAGCACCAGTCCATATTTCAGACACAAAACACACATAATACATTCAACACCCACAAAATTTTGCCCCAAATGCTCTCCTCATATAACCTCATTTCCAGACTTCTATTTTACACATACAACTCAAAACTTCCAACCAAAACTATGATCTCATCCTACAACCAAAAGCCATTGCATCTATTCCACTTCTTTTGATCCTATTATCAAACACCTAGATGCAAGTTGGTTTTTCTCTTGTACATAAATCTCCAGATCTGGCCACATTTCCAAGGTTTTCTATACAACCCATACTACTCTTTAAAGCTTGCTAGATCTACACTATCTTTAAGAAAGCATGCATAGATCTACATTATACTCTCATGAATACAAGGAGAAACAACCTAGACAAACTACCATAACAACAACAACCAACCATAAAAAATGAAAACAAAAAGAGGGTGAGAGAGAGATGGCTTGGCCGGCCAACTACTCACCTTTTCTCTCTTCTCCTTCTTTCTTCTTCTTCTTCTTCTTCTTCTTCTTCTTCTTCTTCTTCTTCTTCTTTCTTCGGTGGGGGCTAGGGCATGTTTTGATTTTGGGGGAGGGGGGAGCAACTTATACGGGAAGGGGTTGGGGGAAAGGGAAAAGGCAAAAATGCCCTTTCCCCCCTTACTTCCCTTTTTAACCCTCAACTTTCCCCCTACTTCCTTTTCTGCCGCTAAAGAACATCTATTTTACTTTTCCTGCCACTCCACAATTCTAACCTTAATATATCTCCTCATTTCTTGTTCCAAGGGTCCACATATTGTCACACATAATTTAAAATCAAAGCCTATTTAAATTCCTCCAATTATTGTAACTCAAGGACATATTCAATTAATAAAACACTTCAAGCTAATAAATCTCAATTGCTCAATTTAACAAGGACAATCAATTTAACATTTAAACTTCTAGCTTAAAACTCATAAAATGCTAGGAAGAAATTCCATCTAGACATAACTTTAGATAAATAAAATCATTCATACATTTCTCTCTAATACACTCTTAATTAAAGTAATACATACTTAAAAGCTCATAAGCAATAAATTGATAGACTTAAATTCGGGGTCTCACAACCTCTCTCCCGATATGTGTACAATCTTCAGCTTAGCTCTATTCTCTTTGTTGATTGCACTCCTCCTCTGCATTGTACATTTACAATTGTTAACACAATTAAGCATTTTGCTAAAATGAACGTTAAGATCGGAATAAAATGTTTAACCTGAAATTCATCGCTCGCGAATAAATCACAAACACGAGTCCATTCTTCCTTGTTCATATCGGGATACGTGTGCTCTAACGTCTCTTCTTTGGAATTGAACATCGAGTAATGCTGAAACATTCTATTTCTGTGCGTCCTGTACGCTGTGTTCATCGTTGACGTCAAAATGATGCGATCCTCGGCTCGGCCGTAATCTAGTTGAAGTCATCCTTAATATATATAACAGTTAGAAACGTAAAAAAGTTTCAACAATTAAAATTTAATAAATTATATGTACCAACACTCGGTTCATCATATACGATTTAACCTCGTCAGGGACCTCCTTCCACTTAGTCTTCTCAAATGGGACATGTTGTCGAACGAGTGCACCAACATGACTCAAGAGCATTGAGGAAGCCTTGCCATCACCGCTTGAACGTCCATCAGTGATATAGACGGTTAGCTTTCCTCCGGTGCGAGCCTTGAGTAAGGCAATCCCATGCGTACTACATCGAACGTTTCTAAACAAATCTGGACAATAGCAGATACAATTACGCACATTACACATATTGTAAACTCAAACTGTCTATAACGTGGACAACTCAAGAATTGCATCCATTTTGTTAAATAGGGTCTAAGACTACTACATGAATGCAAGCCATGACAAATAATACCGTTCGGACGTAATATAACAGTCCGAACCACACACGTAGATGTTCGGACGCGTTTTAAATCGCTTCCGAACCACAAAAATTGAGTCCGGACGGCAATCAACCATCCGGACTGCAATTGTCGAACAAGAATGTTCTTAGACGCACAGACTCAATTTTCAGCCCAAAATCTTCTCAAAATCAATCCAAATCACAAACACTTCAATATAAAACACATTACAACCAACCAAAAACTCCATTACTATCATTTGATAACCTAAAATTTTGAAGAACCACTTTCATATATTATAATACAAGTTTTTCATCCTAAAAAAATTCAATTTAAAAACAACTAACCTCAAATGCAATGCAACTTCAAATTCTAAAAGAGATGCTCCTTTCACACCCTCTTCAATGAGATTGAATGCCCAAATCAGCTCTACCCTCATCCTCGTGCTCAAATCTCTCTTTTACGTTTTACGGTTTTTCCTCCACTGTATGCGAATCTGTAAGTTTCATACGCTTGAATACCGTTCGGACAATTCAAAGGCCGTGCGGCCGTTTAAGTGTATTAGTTTTCGAGGGAATTCATGCCACCAAAATTTCACATACGTCCAAACGTATTTGTTTAATATTCGTCCGCAAGGGGTTTTGAATTGCAGGAGTCGCGACCATATAATTAAGTGTTCAGACGGTTTGTTTCTATAAAACGGCACCGTTCGAGCTTAAATTAAATAGTCCGAACGTATGAAGTAACGTTCGAACGATTACAATTTTTTATAATTAATTTCATTAGCAAATTTTAAATAACTAAAGTTAGTTAATAATGTAAATAATCTTAAGTGGATTAAGTTCTAAGATTAATATTTTTTTGAATGCGTATAAAGAAATTAGAAAGGTAACATTAATTAAAATATATTGACTCTGTTAATTTTGACTTTGAAATTATTAAGTTATAATATCAATAATAAAATTGAATGAGTATTTTGAAATTAAAATATGTTATTAAAAACATATTGTATGGGAAACATTTTGTATGGATAACATATATATATATCACATCTCGTCAAAACACAATATAAACAAAATAACATCAACTAAATATCAATTGATGTCCACAAAATATAATAGAAACAAAATATCCTTAGAACACAAGATAAACAAAATAATATCAACAAAATACCTATAGATGTTCATAAAACATAATATGAATAAAATATTCTGAAAACACAATAAACAAAATACTACAGGTCATCATCTTCATCATCGCCATCATCCGTGATATTTAGAACGTCACAGATATGTCTGAGGTACTCCTCGATTTCCACTATTCGCCGAGTAAATGCAACTAACTCAGCACTGCTTGCGGCTTTCCTCATGGCCTCCCGAATCAGGGCGATCCCTTTCTTCCACTCAGAGTCAATGTTCACGACCTTATTCTCCAAAGCAGTCAGCCGTAAACTGATATCACTGACCATCTCGTGGGTGGGCTGCAAGACTGATCGTATCCGCTGATTATATCACAATTTTGCTAATTTATCACTTGAGAAAGTTTCACAATTACACCATTTCCACTAGAAAATGAGAAAAATATGCTTTGGGCATTAGTATGAGGCGAATTGTTAATTTTGACAAAAGCAAGTGTAATTGATTAAATTTAAGTTATTTGTTTTCTCTCCTCTCACCATATTTTCATGTCTCCATTTTCATAAATATGATTGGAATATTTTCTATATTGACTTCTGTTTTTAATCAGCGCATAATCTGGAAACAGTTATTCAAGAGAGGGATGCTCAGGCGCGAGGCAGTCTTCGAATTTAATTGATTTGAGCCCAAGTGGTCGAAACGTTGTTCCAAGGCCCACTTGTAAGAAGACTGGTTTGGCCCATCTAAAAGACGTCCTCGTGTGGCTGATGTAGAATGACATTAGACCCAGGCCTCTACGTATGGACCTCAAAGGTTGCAAAAGCCCAGAAGGCATAAGACCCGAGAAAACCTGTAGGGGGAAAAAGAACAAAAAAAAAAGAGGAAGACTTCGGTTCGGTTGGACTTATGCGATAGAGACCTAAGGGGGGGGAAAGAAAACGCTGGAACCTTGAAACAAAAGAAGGGTCGAAACCTGCAGAAGCTGGACCCGAAACCTACATGAGCTGGCCCGAAACCTGCAGAAGAAAGGGGGCCCGAGAGACTTAGAGAAGAGGTGGTTTCCGTGCCCTTCTGTGGGGCGAAAAAAGAAAAAGGCCATTTTTACACGTAAGGAAAGAGGGAGACTTCGGTGGACTGAGAGGATGGAGACCTAAGGGGGGAAAGTTTTCATTTTGCTGGGGTTCGGTGGTCTTTGCGGCTGGAAGAGCTTTTGCTTGCTGCCAAGGACTTTCCTCCCACATTTCCCATTACTTTTTGCTAGTTGTTTCTGTAGAGACAAGAAAAAGCTATGAGAGCTTTTGGTTGTATTATTTTGTAGCTTTTAGAGTAACTTTAGTTGCTGTCGGTGCGTTTTTTTTCCTTAAAGCTTTTTGTTTCATTTCTTTTTCATTATTGTTGAACTAAAGCCCGATTGGCTGCTGCTCCCTCACTTTACGAAATGTTTTGTTTTGGTTGTTGTGGATTGCTTTTCCTTCATAGTTTTTCGTAGCTTTTGAGTTATTCTTTTCATTTTTCTTCATAGTTTTTTTTCCTTGCTTTTCGTGGATGTTGAGGGAAGAGAACATGCTGTTTGTTGCTGCTGAGGGAGACCGAAAGTTCTCTTGCTGTTTTTGTTGACCGAACCTTCCATTATTATTGCACTTTCATTTTAGTTGCAAAAATTTTCCAGATTTGAGTTTTGTTTTGGTTGGATGGTTAAATGTTTTGTTAAGCTCTATTTCACTTCCTTAATGTTAGATTAGTGTTTAAGTTTGTGTTTGTTAGTTGGTTTGAGTATGGATATGTATGGGTTGTGACTAGCTAAAGTTTGGGTACTAAGTGTTCGATGAAATGTCTCTTAGAGCAAGTTTGCTTGTTATCATGTTTGCTTGTTATCATGTTTGGGTACTAAGTGTTCAACTCCATTCCATGCTATTCTTTTATCATGTTTGCTTGTTAGCTTTTCATTAATCTCCTAGCATTTAGATTAATATCAACTCAAAAATCTCAAAAATCATGGATGGTATTCTAAAACCCAACCTTTCCCTTTGTAAATATCATTTTCATTGTAAATAGAATACCCTTTTTTTCTTTTATTGTAATGGTGATTGGAATGAAAGATTAAATACATCATTCATTGTGGAGATGACCTAGGACTACCCTAGTATTACTTGACAACCTCCTACGCTTGGGAGTAATTCGCTAATCATTTTTAGTCGAGTCAAGTTTTTGGCGCCGTTGCCGGGGAACGGTAAGTTCAATTGACATTCTATTGCCATTATCTTTCTTTATTTTCTTTTTACCTTATTAGTTGTTGGTTCGTTAGTTCACACGCTGACACTTCATACACACATACACTTGATATTACTCTTTTAGGCACTCATGTTTGATGAATTGGCAAGAGACGATACACATAGGCTATATAGAGTGAATTCTGCTGATAGTGTGTATAGTGATAGTGTGCCAAGTGTTGAGTTGGACATTAATAGCAGTGATATAAATTCTGATTTGGAAAATTCTGCTACTGTTGAAGCTATGGCTGAACAAGCGCCTAAAACACTAAGAGATTATTTGCAGCCCACTCGCACCACAACACCATCATGCATTGTTTTACCTGAGGATGCTTCAAATTCTATCTCTAGTTGGTCTGACATGCAACGTGAGTTCTTACATAAATTTTTTCCTTTTCAGAGAACTCAATTTTTGCAAGAGCAAATCAGCCACTTTATGCAGAGGAGTGATGAGACCTTCCACTCTTGTTGGGAAAGATTCAAGGATTTAATAAACATCTGTCCACATCATGAGTTTGAGTCTTGGAGGCTTGTCAACTACTTCTACACTGCACTTACACCTGAATGCAAACAATTTGTTCAGACTATGTGCAATGGGGAATTCTTTTGCAAGGAACCTGATGAAGCATTGAAGTTCTTTGATTATGTCACGCCCCGAACGGCACCCCGCAGGAAACGTGACAGCCGCGAACTATCTCCGGATAGCTCCAGCATTCTTACTTACTTGCTTACGGCGGAAACATACAAGACCACGAGGGATTCGAGCTTAATCGTACATAATCAGGGTTCTCATTAAGATTTCATACAAAACACATATAATGTTCAGAATTCAATTAGTGACGGATCTCATCGATCAGGTCACCATACTCAAAATAAGAATATCATCCGGGAACTTCTAAGTCAGGTAGTCCTCCTGACTCTCTTCACCTGTGGCATCTGGAATGACACAATTTTTGAAAAACACATGAGTCAAAAAGACTCAGTAAGGGAAAGACATAACTTGAAACATGCTCTTGACTTATTCTTGCTTAATCATGAAAAAGAATAAACTTGATAAGTGATGCACATGCATGTCATGGATATGTACATGCTCTTGCTTAATTTCGGCCCCAGGCCCTTGAAAATTACTTATTCATACTTGTGCCACTATTGGCCTTTCACAACCATTCCATCTCGTTTACTTGTGGGCTCGCTCCATTTAACCCCTGAAGTCAGGGTTGTGCGTTCCCTTTGGAACCGTCTCCGATTTCCCTTGGAGACCTTACATTCGGTCAAGCTAGCGCACCTTCTCTCATTTGTCCTTCAGTGGCTAGACATGACCCTTGGAGGCACCACACCTTCTCAATGTCCTTCAGTGTGGGTTGCACGGCCTCGTGGATTCACCCATCCTTCTCACAATTGTCCTTCGGTATGGGAGTCCATCTTGATGGTACGGTACCAACCAGTGCCCCTTAACTTAACTTATCGTTTGATAAAACATTTCATAATTTCCATAAAATCATTGCATAAAGATTCTCTTTAGAAAAATTCATGCAATGCACATGTCATGTCATGCTTGATCAAAATCTCATGCTTGTTCATGAAATGATGCAGTGTGTCATTCCAGTTTTGAAAAGAACCACTTACTGTCCACTTACTATTCCACTTACCCTCGGTCCTCCTTGGTAGTGTATAAAACACGTAGATCGCCTACAAGCGGTTCAAATATTTCTTAGTCTTTAAGAAATAGCACGTAATTATTAAATATATAATATACATATAATCACTGATATTCTTTTAATCAATTAAAGTATTTTACTCTTCTAATATTATCTAAACTTAGGTTATTAAATTATTAACCATGTTACAAAACATTTACACCTCTATTCCCGATTAGGGTTTTAATCAATTAATAGATTAGGGTTAAATAATACTCATAGATTTAGAATTAAACCTAAGTCTCTTTTTATTACACGTACTCCATTAAAACCTTATATCCAACTATGATTAAATCTTAACTAGGGTTCCCAATAATGTTTTATCAAAAGATCATGGTTCTTCAATATTTATTCGCACTAGCCTAAACTCTAATTTCCTTATCCATCACAATAATGAAAATCCATAAATCATAAATGGTACTTAGGGTTTCATTATTACTATAACATTCGGCCACTACTATTATGCACCAATTAATCACAACTTTTACTCCAATGGTGATCACATCCTCCATTCAACAATTTCACAACCTAGGATCTATAAATCAAAGCACCAACACAATACATCATACTCATAGCAATATTCGGCCAACTCAAAATATCACAACACCACTAGGTTTTCTTTGGTTCTATCACCTTGCATGCATTCTTTACACATAGCACTCATCTACCATGCATTAGGTCATAAATCTTGTACACAACATGGCCAATGTCCAGATCTAAGCATATACAATCCACTCATGAAAACCTAAGCATACATGGTTCGGCTATACATCAAAATCCCACATTTTTCATGCTAAAATTATAATATACGTCTCCTTTGCATTCATGACCCGTCTTGCATGTATTAATTTCATATTTTCATCATATACAACCACCAACTCTAGATCTATCATTTAGAGACCTCAACAACACAAGATCTAAAGGAAAACAACCATACCATTCGGCCAAGCACAACCTAGGCTAGGTCTAACCCTTTTTCTAACATACATTGCTCATCCTTGCATTTTATCACCTATCTTGCATATATCAACTTCATATCTTCATCATTAATATCCACATGACTAGATTTATACTTTAGACACATCAACAACCCTAGATCTAAGAAAATATTCAACTTTCATTCAACAAAACATAACCTAGGTTAGAACTAACTTCTTCTAGTATACATTGTCTATTCTTTGCATTTTTCCAACATTTAAATCTTAGATCTAAAGCATGTATGTCCAGATCTATCACTTGCACATACCCATGTTCAAAGTCCAACTAAAATAGAAAACAAAAACTCAAGATCCAACCCCATATGGTTCGGCCAACATAGAGATGCAAGATCCATGTTTACCTTGTTGTTCTTCCTTCCTCCCCTTTGATCCCTTGAAAGCTTCTTCCCCTTTTTCACCTACTAAGCAACCTAATACTCTTAGTCATTCAGATCTCATCATATCCAAGCATAACAACTCAAACCCTAAGATCTAAACACAAGAGGGTTTGACCATCAAGAGGAAAACAAGATCCGGTTTTTACCTTAGTGTTTCCCTTGTTTTCTTTTTCCCTTTTTCCCTTGCACAACATCTCTTGACTTCACCTTCTTCTTCTTCCTTGTCCTCCTTCTTCTCCTACCCAAAACCTCCTTGACAGCAGCTCAATCTCAGCCTTTGGGGCCAAGGGTTTCGGTTTGGCCTTGGTTCCTCACCTTTCTCTCCCTTTCTCTTGGTTTCGGTTTGACCTTGGTTTCTCTCTTTCTCTCCCTTTCTCTTGGCTTGTGTTGGTCGACCAAAAGGTGTCAAAATGAGTGAATGAGTGTGTGAGGGTGGTGTTAGGCGTATAAGGGTTCTCACAAGAGGCAAAATGAAGTGCATGTGGCCAAGAAATTCGGCCAAGGGGTTTTCTTTCCCTTTCTATGTCTTTTTTCAGCTTTTACAATTTTTGTCTCCTTCATGTCTCCCTTGCCTTTCTAGTATAACATTTTGCACCACAAGAATTCAAACTCTAATGTCATTCACGTGTATCTCCCCCTCCACATAAATCCAACTTCTAGTTTGAAACTTGTTCCCCATTTAGTTAACTTGGTTGAATTCCAACTACCTAGTTTACTTAGTAAAATATATGAAGTTTAGCAATACTAATCTCATATTATAAACTTGACTTCAAGGCCCATTGGGCAGCCCAATAAATCCTTAATCCAAGGCCCAACATTACCACCTAAAGCCCAATTCATAAGTCTAAGGGCTTGGGCCCAATGGCCAACTTTCTTAAGGCCCAATAGCACCATTACTAGGCCCATTACCATGTTTGTTTTGGCAGCCCATTAGCATGCCATTATAAGCCCAATATACACCACATGTTATAAGCCTCATGGCAGTCCAATATCTCACTTCAAGGGCCCATCATCACATGTACTTTGGCAGCCCATATGTCATAACTTCAAGGCCCAAATACATCTAATAACCGGCCATACATGGGTAGCCCAATGTCAGCCCATTGTTTGAGGTTTCTAAGCCCAACATGCAAGTCTTAATAATGTAAAGTCATTCATAAGAAAATCCTTCAAAAATTAAAATCAAGAATATTGAAGGAAATTATACAATTAATCTAGCAACATGAAATTGGTTACTATAGATTTAAAATCCCATCCATAGCATTTAAAATCATGCCTTGTCCAAGCAAGTTTTCTTCGGGGTCTTACAGATTACCTTGCTGAAAGTGCTCAACAAATTGGGTTAACAGAACACCAAATCAGCCTTTCTCCAACACTTAGAATCCGTGGTGGAGGAATCATCCGAACATTTCATGGAGGAATGATCAATCTGGTCAATCTTCGCATTTTCATTAACCTCCCCAGTCCTATGCACCACCTTCTCAGCAGACATCTCATCCGGCTGCTCCTCATCACCACTATCAACCACATTAAACTTATCAGAGCTATCCAATTGCAGCAGCACCTCCAGGATTTCAATCTCATATAGTTCCTCATAGTTCTCAGTTTCAACCCCCTGCTCCACCAAAGAAATCTCTTGACGATAGTATGGCACAGATGGCCAACACACTTCAGCAGTTCATGCAGATTCAGGCCACCACTAACAGTCAGAACACTCAGGCCATCAATGAGTTACGGGGTACCATTAATAAGATGAGTACGACATTGAACACTCTTGACAGAGGGAAATTTCCAGCACAACCTCAGCCCAATCCTCAATTATATCGGCAACAACAACAACAAGTGCATAATGTCTCAGAGGAATCCATTGAAACAGCAAATGCTGTTATTTCTTTAAGAAGTGGAAAGGAAGTTCCCCGACCTGAGATGCCTATGGATAGACAAACAGTTGTCCCAACACCTGAGGTTACAACTAAAACTGATGAAGCCGAAGAAAAATCAGAGAAGTCCGCCTGGAAGCCAAGAAACCTGCAAGTGATGAAGCAGAGACGAGTAGGGAGTTCCGACCTGTGGTTCCCTATCCTCAGAGATTGGCAGCTGGCCAAAAGAACAAATATCATACGGAGATTCAGGAAATATTCAAGCAAGTGAAGATCAATATTCCACTTTTGGACGCCATACAACAAGTCCCTTCATATGCAAAATTTCTGAAGGACTTGTGCGCAGTGAAGAGGAAGCTGAATGTAAAGAAGAAAGCTTTCTTGACAAAGCAAGTCAGCGCATTGATATTGAGCGAGACTCCTCAGAAGTTTAGAGATCCCGACACTCCTACCATTTCCATTATGATTGGTGAATCACGCATTGGGAGAGCTTCACTAGATTTGGGTAGCAGTGTGAACTTGCTACCATTCTCAATATATGAGCAGTTGGGATTGGGTGAGCTGAAAAAGACTTCTATCATGTTACAGTTAGCTGACAGATCAGTCAAGGTGCCACGGGGTATAATTGAAGATGTTTTGGTTCAGGTAGACAAATTTTACTATCCAGTGGATTTTGTAGTTCTGGATATGCAGCAGAAAGCTTCTACCATCTACCAGGCACCTGTCATTCTTGGACGTCCATTCCTTGATACCTCCAACGCGTCGATTAATTGTCGAAGTGGAGTACTGAACCTCACATTCGGGAATATGACATTGGAGATGAACGTGTTCAATGCCTGCAAGATGCCGAGTGGATGTGACGATTCAGAGGTACATGCAGTTGATTTGATAGATGACTTTGATATTTCAGAGCTGTTATCAGTACTTGATTCTGATAGTGCATTTGAGGAGGACTTTCCTGAGCAGCCTGAAACTCTTATTGAGACAGTTCCTCCATCAGTAGAATTGACAGAAGTAGAGGGACAGTAATAGAGACACATGACCCCTCTCAGTTGTCAGATGTGAGCTACACAGGCAGTTGGCGTAGGCCAATCTTTGAAGCTCTTGACTTACCAAAAGTCATGAAGTCATCAGAAGAAGAAGTCCCTACATTGGAGTTGAAGCCACTACCTGAGGACTTGAAGTACGTTTTTCTGGGTCCAGCTGAAGACACATTTTCGGTGGTCATTTCTTCTCAACTTACTGCGAAACAGGAAGTCGATTTATTACAAGTATTGAGAAAGCATCGAGGAGCAATAGGCTGGACCATTGCAGATATCAAAGGAATTGATCCCTCAATTTGTACACATAACATTTTTCTGGAGGGAGATGCAAGACCAGTTCGTGATGCACAGCGAAGATTGAATCCCACCATGAAAGAGGTGGTGAAGAAAGAGGTGCTGAAATTGTTAGCTGTGGGCATCATTTATCCTATCTCCGACAGCAAGTGGGTAAGCCCAACACAGGTAGTTACGAAGAAATCTGGTTTAACTGTGATTGAAAATGCTAGTGGAGAGTTGATCCCTTCTAGAAAGGTAACGGGCTGAAGAATGTGTATCGACTACCGTAAGTTGAATTCGGTTATTCGAAAAGATCATTTCCCATTACCTTTCCTGGATCAGACACTCGAAAAAGTAGCTGGTAATACTTTTTATTGCTTTCTTGATGGCTTTTCTGGATATTATCAAATTGCCATAGCACCTGAGGATCAAGAGAAGACCACCTTCACTTGTCCATTTGGTACTTATGCTTTTCGTAGAATGCTATTTGGTTTATGTAATGCACCTGCTACTTTTCAGCGTTGTATGATGAGCATTTTTTCTGACATGCTAGATGATATGTGTGAAGTTTTTATGGATGATTTTTCTGTGTTTGGTAAATGTTTTGACGATTGTTTGAAAAATTTAAATGTTGTTTTGAAAAGATGTGAAGAGAAGAATTTGCTGTTGAATTGGGAGAATTGTCAGTTTATGGTGAGTAGTGGCTTGGTACTTGGTCATCTAGTTTCTGAGCGTGGTATAGAGGTTGACAGAGCCAAGATAGAGCTGATTTCTCAATTACCTGTCCCTAGAACAGTGAGAGATATCCGGTCTTTTCTTGGCCATGCCGGCTTTAATAGGCGTTTCATTCAAGGATTCAGTAGTATTTCTAAACCATTATGTACTTTATTGCAAAATGATACTACTTTCTTGTGGACTGATGAGTGCCAACATGCCTTTGAGACCTTGAAGAAACACTTGACAGTTGCACCCATTATACAACCACCTCGGTGGGACTTGCCTTTTGAAATCATGACCGATGCTAGTGATTTTGCTCTTGGTGCCGTTCTCGGCCAAAGAGTGGATAACAAGCCTACTGTCATTTATTATGCAAGTCGTACTTTAAATGATGCTCAGAGAAACTATACCACCACCGAGAAAGAGTTGTTAGCTGTGGTATTTGCTTTGGATAAATTTCGTTCTTATATTATTGGGTCGCCTGTTATTATTTTGACTAACCACTCTGCTTTGAAGTATCTGTTGGCCAAGAAGGACACTAAGCCTAGATTGATCCGATGGATTCTTCTTCTTCAAGAGTTCAACATTACAATTCAAGATAAAAAGGGAGTTGAAAATGTTGTAGATGATCATCTTTCTCGCTTGCATCTATCTGATGTATCTTTATCTCTTCCTCCCTTAAATGATGATTTTCCTGATGAGCATCTTTTTGCAGTCTCACGCGCTCCTTGGTTTGCGGATATTGTAAATTACCTTGTCACTGACCAGATGCCACAACATTGGGCAGTTCAGGACAGCCGTAAGTTTCTTGCATAGGTACGACACTATTACTTCGACAACCCTTACTTGTTTAAATATTGTTCTGATCAATTGGTACGTCGATGTGTGTCTGATGATGAGTTTACCTCTGTGATGCATTTCTGCCATAGTGGAGCGTGTGGAGGCCACTTTGCTGCAAAGAAAACTGTTTCAAAAATTCTGCAAAGTGGACTCTACTGGCCTACTATGTTTAAAGATGTTGAATCATTTTGCAAGGCTTGTGAGCCTTGTCAGAAAATTGGAAAAATTACAGCAAGAAATGAAATGCCTCTTTCCCCTATTTTAACTCTTGAAATTTTTGATTGTTGGGGAATTGATTTTATGGGACCCTTCCCAAATTCATTTGGAAATTCCTACATTTTAGTTGCTGTAGATTATGTGTCAAAATGGGTAGAAGCCATACCTTGTAGGGCAAATGATCATAAGGTTGTCATTCGTTTTCTGAATGAATTGTTTGCACTTTTTGGCATGCCCAAAGCGATCATTAGTGATGGAGGTTCACATTTTTGCAATAAACCTTTTGAAAAACTCATGCAAAAATATGGGGTGACTCATAAGGTCTCTACTCCATATCACCCCCAAACTAATGGTCAAGCTGAGTTGGCCAATAGAGAGATCAAGCTCATACTTGAGAAAACGATCCGCCCTTCTCGAAAGGATTGGTCCGAAAAATTGATTGATGCTCTTTGGGCCTATAGAACTGCATTCAAAACTAATTTAGGGATGTCCCTTTATAGATTAGTTTATGGTAAGGCTTGTCATCTACCTATTGAAATTCAACATCGTGCTTTATGGGCTATAAAACAGATTAACTTTTCACTTGATGCAGCCAAAGGTTTAAGAAAGTTGCTGATTTTTGAGCTGGATGAAGCAAGGAGGCAAGCCTATGACAATGCCCGCTTGGCAAAGGAGCGGATGAAGTCACTATATGACAAGAAAATTACAGACAAACAGCTTCTCCCTAATCAGCGCGTGCTTCTTTATAATTCCCGACTGCATCTTTTTCCTGGGAAGCTGAAGCCCCAATGGGGTGGCCCATACATCATTAAAGAAGTCCATTCTCATGGTGCAGTAGACATTGTTGATCCAAAAAATGGAAATAGTTTCACAGTCAATGGACAACGTCTCAAGCCATTTATGACTCCCTTCAAACCAAATGAAGAAATCTTGCTTGTGCAAGATCCCAGGGGAGTCCTCTGACCTTTTCTTGTTGTTGTTTTTTGTTTTGTTTTATTTATTATTTGCATTTTTGTTCTTTTTCTATTGCTCTAGTTGGTTGTGATTTTCTGTTGTTTTTCTTTTGGTTTGCGTCTCTCTGTTCCCATCTTTCTTTTGTTTCCCTTTACGCTTTCACATTGAGGACAATGTTTCATTTAGTTGGGGGGAGGGATTTGCACGTTTTGCAATCATGCATATATTCATTTACACTTGTCAATACCATAATGCATTTTACTGTTATTATGCTGAATTGCTGACTCCTAGTAAGATGGTTATGGTGCTTGAACTTTATTAATGCGTGTTGACAACTTTATCCTTCTCAAGCATTCAAATTTGACATTGATGAAACATGAATGATGATGTGAACTCTCTGGTTTCAAACTTTTGAAGTTTTCTGAGGTTGACCTTAGGATTAGCTCTCAAAGGATGAAAGGGCAAAACATTCTAAGAAATAGCTTTTTCTTTTACCTGATATCACTCAGTAGTCTTCATTTACATACCAATGACTAGAATAGAGAGAAGTACACTACAGGACTACTGAGCTATGCCTTGAAAAAAAAAAAAGATAGAAAGAAAGAAAAAAAGGGAGAAGAAAAAGAAAAGAATAAGAGCAAAAGAAAGGGGCAACTTAAGTTGTTACTGAGTCAAGGGCTAGAAATAGTTGCCCAAACTTTGGGGGTTTGGAAAACTCAACAACCCTTAAGAACAGAGTTGGCGCGAAAACTGCTAGACCCTTCAGCTTTGAAGTAGTTAGGATCAATATTGATAAATCTTAAGGTCGAAACTCTTTTGGACAGCCAGTGGTAGAAATGAGGACTAAGAGAGAGTCAAGGTGATAAATTGTAACATCTGTAGACGTTTTGCCTCAATCCTATTAAGAGGAGATACTAAGTATTTCAAAAATGCTGATATTGTTTGAAATTGAGAGAGGTAAAGTCATTGTGATTGAGAATTCTTTTGATTGACTGATATGCTTGTGAATGAATTGTTGTCTCAATGCATTATTTTGTTAAATTACTTTTCGCTATTTTTGCTAAGGAACTAGTAAAAAGCTAGTTGGGGGTGTGATTATATCACAATTTTGCTAATTTATCACTTGAGAAAGTTTCACAATTACACCATTTCCACTATAAAATGAGAAAATTATGCTTTGGGCATTAGTATGAGGCGAATTGTTAATTTTGACATAAGCAAGTGTAATTGATTAAATTTAAGTTATTTGTTTTCTCTCCTCTCACCATATTTTCATGTCTCCATTTTCATAAATATGATTGGAATATTTTCTATATTGACTTCTGTTTTTAATCAGCGCATAATCTGGAAACAGTAATTCAAGAGAGGGATGCTCAGGCGCAAGGCAGTCTTCGAATTTAATTGATTTGAGCCCAAGTGGTTGAAAAGTTGTTCCAAGGCCCACTTGTATGAAGACTGGTTTGGCCCATCTAAAAGACGTCCTCGTGTGGCTGATGTAGAATGCCATTAGACCCAGGCCTCTACGTATGGACCCCAAAGGTTGCAAAAGCCCAGAAGGCATAAGACCTGAGAAAACCTGCAGGGAGAAAAAGAACAAAAAAAAAGAGGAAGACTTCGGTTCAGCTGGACTTATGCGAAAGAGACCTAAGGGGGGGAAAGAAAATGCTGGAACCTTGAAACAAAAGAAGGGCCGAAACCTGTAGAAGCTAGACCCGAAACCTACATGAGCTGGCCCGAAACCTGCAGAAGAAAGGGGGCCCGAGAGACTTAGAGAAGAGGTGGTTTCCGTGCCCTTCTGTGGGGCGAAAAAAGAAAAAGGCCATTTTTACACGTAAGGAAAGAGGGAGACTTCGGTGGACTGAGAGGATGGAGACCAAAGGGGGGAAAGTTTCCATTTTGCTGGGGTTCGGTGGTCTTTGCGTCTGGAAGAGCTTTTGCTTGCTGCCAAGGACTTTCCTCCCACCTTTCCCATTACTTTTTGCTAGTTGTTTCCATAGAGACAAGAAAAAGCTATGGGAGCTTTTGGTTGTATTATTTTGTAGCTTTTAGAGTTACTTTAGTTGCTATCGGTGCTTTTTTTCCCTAGAGCTTTTTGTTTCATTTCTTTTTCATTATTGTTGAACTAAAAACCGATTGGCTGCTGCTCCCTCACTTTATAAAATGTTTTTTTTTGGTTGCTGTGGATTGCTTTTCCTTCATAGTTTTTCGTAGCTTTTGAGTTCTTCTTTTCATTTTTCTTCATAGTTTTTTTTCCTTGCTTTTCGTGGATGTTGAGGGAAGAGAACATGTTGTTTGTTGCTGCTGAGGGAGACCGAAAGTTCTCTTGCTGTTTTTGTTGACCGAACCTTCCATTATTATTGCACTTTCATTTTAGTTGCAAAAATTTTCCAGATTTGAGTTTTGTTTTGGTTGGATGGTTAAATGTTTTGTTAAGCTCTATTTCACTTCCTTAATGTTAGATTAGTGTTTAAGTTTGTGTTTGTTAGTTGGTTTGAGTATGGATATGTATGGGTTGTGACTAGCTAAAGTTTGGGTACTAAGTGTTCGATGAAATGTCTCTTAGAGCAAGTTTGCTTGTTATCATGTTTGGGTACTAAGTGTTCAACTCCATTCCATGCTATTTTGTTATCATGTTTGCTTGTTAGATTTTCATTAATCTCCTAGGATTTAGATTAATATCAACTCAAAAATCTCAAAAATCATGGATGGTATCCTAAAACCCAACCTTTCCCTTTGTAAATAACATTTTCATTGTAAATAGAATACCCTTTTTTTCTTTTATTGTAATGGTGATTGGAATGAAAGATTAAATACATCGTTCCTTGTGGAGATGACCTTGGACTACCCTAGTATTACTTGACAACCTCCTACGCTTGGGAGTAATTCGCTAATCATTTTTAGTTGAGTCATCCGCGTTGTCAGCTGTGTCATCATGTCGTCCATCCAACCAGGTCGCTTTGTGCCAAATCCCTGGGTCGAGCTCTGGCCAGGATCCTGCTTCTCCCTCGCCACCGCAGGCTACTCCTGTTGTCTGACTCTAGCAGCCCGAGCGACATTCAGTGCTCGGCGTGTCTGGGTAATCGATGTGAAGAGCGTTGTCTTTTTTATACACCCAAGTGTAAGAATTGGGTCAGCAGAATCCCATGCGGCAATGAAGTCGTAGCATCCGTTTTTAGGGCCTCCGCACGAACAGACTGATAAATGTATGATGCCATATCAACAGCTAGCCCTCAAACAACGACCATGTATAATAACTCCACCCGGATATAAGACAACTTCGTAGTGTGCTTCCTCGATTCGATAGCGGAGCATAAGATCATATGCATGATTCGCCAGTAAGGACGCAGCTGCCCGTGTACCATATAGGCTTCGTCCAAAATCGCTGTATCAACACTCAACATGGTCTGGAATACCTCAACTTTAGTAGGCTGACCCTCCATGCTCATCGTTAGGTTTGGGAACGCTGTCAAATCTCGCTCATACCCTAAGAATCTCGCGAACTGGTTCGGCGAGAATACGATCGGAACATTACCGACCGTGACCTCCATACTAGGCTTCTCGATGTCCATTGCCCGCAAAATAGAAGAATAGAACTCCTGCACCAAGTTCATCGATGCATACTCGGTCCTATGAATTAGTGGAAGCCAACCAATCTCCTCTACCACCTCCGAAAGCGTCCGGCCCTCAAAAGTGACGTCGTAAAAATCTGCCAACTTTATGTCTCGCTCCACAACAATCGAGGGCGACATAATAATCGCTATATGCTGGTCCAATGAAAAAGGTGGAACCGGAAGATTGCTCCATCTCTACTTGCCCGCTCGTACGTGCACGGTTGCTCATTTTTAAAATCTGCAAAAGCACCGAATTGTTACAACAACGTTCGAACAAACAAAAAACGTCCAAAACAAAATTTCAAAGCGTCTGGATGTATAACCGAAGAATAATAATATCTTCCTGGCTGAATTAATTTAAATGTTAAAATGTCTGACTGAATTCAAAATGACGTAGCGACTGCTAATACGTCCCAACTTAAATAAACCAGTCCGAACGCCCTCAACATTAAGTCCAGACAAACAATAAATGACAACTTGTTATTTCGAATGACATTCGAAAAAGGCCGGCGTTAAACATTAACGTCTGGACATTATCCTAGGGGTCCGGCCTCCAACGCAAAAGTTCAGATGTATAACCTAAGGGTCCGGACCTTCATGTAAAAGTCGGGACTTTAAACATTAGCGTCCGGACTCTAAGATAAGGGTCTGGACTCTACCATAAAAGTGCAGATGCTGTGTCACTGCCGGGTTACCTCAACCATGGCAACGTCCCTCCACCACCATACACTCCCAAAAACACAAACTATCATACTCAAAACAATGCTAACAAGTAACACATTAAATTTTTATGTAAAAATCAATCAAAAACACAATCTACAAAGCAAAAAATAGAATTGAAAATCTATACGTAAAACTATAAAAAATGAAAATTTTAAGGCTAAAATCATGTTAAAAGTAAAAAAAAATACCTTTACAAGATTAGAGCTTCTAAAGAATAATATTAGGTCAAGATTTGAGAGCTATGAGATTTTGAAGAGACGAATAGTTTGTTATGAAAATGTCGTACTGTTCGGCTTTTGTCAAACTTGTCCCCCTGTCCGAACCTTACACTAACGGTAATGCTAAACACGTGGCCAAATCAACGCACGTGTATTAAATGCCAAACGATACTTCTAAACAGCGCCACATGGCACCGCACGTTTGGCTGACCCACACGTCCGAACACGTAAGTAACGTGCGGATGTTCACAACTGTTTCCCATCATCTTGTAACGTAAACACGTGTAAACCATGCAACGGTTAAATATCCTTCAGGACCCTTAGGTTAAACACGTGTAACGTATACTAACAGTCCGGACGGTAAGTTTTCACACGTATCCCAAACAACGCACCCGTATTAAATGCCAAAATTTAAACCGTTTCAAAACGGTTCGGCACACTAAATACGTCCGGACCTGTTTTAGACGTTCGAACTTAATTACTTCTAAACAGCGCGACGTTGCACCGCACCTTTGGCTGACTCAGACGTCCGAACATGTTCGGACGTGCACAACTATTTCCCACCATCTTGTAACGTAAACACGTATAAATCATGCGAGGTTACATAGGAGTCCGGATGTGTTGCTCCTCCGTTCCAACGGTGTCGCCTAATTATAACAGTCCGGACCCTATCCCTCTATGTTTGAACGCTTATTTGTTATGTAGTCCCGACGTTATGGTTGTAGTTCGAACGACTTATTTGCTAATTTAAATAAGTGAAGAAAATTAATTCCAGTTAATTAAATTAAAATTGGTAATTGTTAATTACTCTATCTGTTCTATTAACATAACACTTGTACTAGCAGCCTATTTAATCTTACTGATTATCCCTTTAAATTGTACTAAATTTTATCAAGTGAAAGAAAATAAATTAATTTAAAATATAAAAAATAATCCAAATACCGAACAAAAAATACGATGATAATGTCAAGTACAAGCCTGAGACGGCATCACGAACATGCGCCAAATGCTCCTCCATATTATCCACTCGTCGGACGAGTGTCTGTAGCTGTATCGGAACGGTATGGACAGATCGGGACAACTCAGATAATTGTTCTCTCACAGAGAACAGCTCCCTCCGCATAATATTGAGTTCTTCCGTCAGAGCCCTATCCATTAGAGTAAGTTTGGTCTCTAAACCAGTCAAGCGGCATTGGAGCGTCATACACAACGAATGTGTCGGCATCACTATTTTCCGAATACTCTCCCTTAACTCCACTAAAAAGGCGGCTGTCCAAGCTGGTCGCTCTGTCTCTGTCTTCCGACATTGGTCCTATTTCTCCCTGAGAGTTCCATTGTCAACCTAGAAAGAACCGTCCAACCCATATCAAAAACGTTTGAACGAAAATCAAACTGCGTCGTTTAAATTGTATACCGGCCAAACAAATAAAAACAGTCCAGACATTGTGAACAACAGTCCGGACGGTGTGAAAAATAGTCTGGACTGTGTTTAACACCGTCCAAACGGTATTTCGACGAACCAAACCAAAACAACTTAATTTAATCAACGAAAAAAACCGACAAATTAAATAGCGGACAATATTGAATTAAAATATATGAACTTAAGAAGCAAATTTATGGAAATTTTTTTACGTGAAGGTTGTTTGAGAGATCTTGAATGAGAAGTCCTTGGGAGAAAAGTTTGAGAGACGAGAGAGTGTTTGGAGAAAAGATTAAGAGAGGAGAGAGAGTTTGTGATCTTCACAAAGTCTAAATGTCCCTCGAACACGTCCGAACGTACTTTATAAGAGTCCGAACGTGTTTCTACTTTACACGTAGCCCAATCAAATTTAACGTCATTAAATATGTCGATGGATTCGAAATGTATCTAGAACTTTACCCGTCCGGACAACTTATTGGTCCGGACATATGGGAAAAAGAATCTAACTTAAGCATTCGGATGTCCTTTTTGGGTTGTTCGGACGTTGTTTGAAAAATGGTGACGATTCTAATGGTCACTCAGTTAAGACGATTTGCAATTTGTCACCCAGTACATAGTCCAGACGGGTCGTGTGCAGTCTGGATAGTATTTATGTTTTTTTGTGACGATTTTTACCGTCACCCATTGGTGACTCGTGTATGTCGTCAATCCTAAAATATGTCCGAGCGCGTTTTTGAGGATCCGGACGGTATTGTCGTTCCTGTATGATATTTGGTGACGAAATTAATATTTGGACAGAAAAAAAACTACTTTAGGTGACAAAATCTGGTTTGACACCCAGATTTTTGTCACGTAAAAGCTCATTCTTGTAGTGTATGTAGTTATAGCCAATCCTTTAGTTTTCATTTATGTGTAACTTATGGAATATCTATTGTTTTAAGTTAATTTTAATTTAATGTTATTATTTTATAGCTTATCTAATATGGTTAATTGAATACGTGGTTATTTTATAAAAGGGTTAAATGCATGTTATGCCCCTGTGGTATGCGGTAATAGCAAATATGCCCCTGAGGTAAACAAAGTCCTTTTCATACCCCTGAGGTAAACATTCAGGAGCAAATATGCCCTTCCGTTATGTTTATCTCAGGGGTATGAAAGGGCATATTTGCTCATGAATGTTTACCTCAGGGGTATGAAAAGGACTTTGTTTACCTCAGGGGCATATTTGCTATTACCGCATACCACAGGGGCATGACATGCATTTAACCCTTTATAAAATTTGAGGTTTGGACGGCAAATTTTAAAAAATTATTTTTTTGATAATATGATAAGACCTGAGGACTGCCTATGATTACTTTGAAAATCTAAGAACCAGTTTTGACATAGAGTTAAAATTCATTCATCAAAAACAGGTTATAAGATGACACATATTTTTTAGAATAGCTTTTTGGGGTAATGTCATAGTATGCTCCTTAATTATAGGCCAAAATCGCCCTCTTAAGTTTTAAAATGACGATTTGTGTCATTTATGTTTCAAACATGATCGAAACATGATCAAAACATAGAGAATTTATGTTTCAAACATGACGATTTGACCGTTAAGTCATAAGAAAAAACATGCAAAACGACCAAAATGTCAAATCAAACAGAATGCGAGAATGTGTCATTTCGAAACATAAAGAATTTAAATCGCCCTTTAAAACTTAAGAAGGCGAGATCGATTTTAACTTATAATTAGAGGATATACTATGATATTATCCCTAAACGTTTTAGTAAACTTGGTCGGCGACATTTTATAACGGAATCGTAGCTAGCTTTCAGCTCATCATGGCCTCGAATAGATATAATTAGTGTTGCTAATTAGCGGTCAAGCTCGAATGCACCGCGAGTAATACCTTATCCAACGCGCGGTAATATATATGAATCCAATGTTGTAAACATTACTAACATGTGAAACTCTGGTAAAAGTGTTGCTGTGATCGCGATAATCATGACGAACAAAGACAATTCAAAATATAACAATTGAGTGACTTTCGGTGGTGGGGCTGTACAAGACCATCGTTACAATTTATACTATGATCAATCCGTCACTTTTGTCTGAATTTTGAACTAAATAAACTAGTAGAGGACTAGAGGTTCGTTCTTAAATGGATATATATATATTTTTTACTAATACTTAGTTATGATTGCAATTTTAAAAAACCACATATAAATATATATATATGATGCTGTCACTTTGTCCGAATTTCGAACTGAATCAACTAGTAGAGGACTGGAGGTCCGTTATTGAATGGACATGATTTCTTTTTTCTTTTGAATAATACTTTATGATTGCTATTTTAAAACACCATATATGAAATTTTTTAAGTTTTTCATCGGGTTTTTTTTTTTTTTTTTTTAAATGACGAGGATGAATCTTGGACCACCTGTGGACCGGGTCATACGAATTTGACCTAATTTTAACGCACTAGAGATAAACGCTTTAAGCAAATCCTGAACACGTATAGCGACCCCTCACTACAAGTATCAAGTACTAAGATGCAGGAATAATGTTGTCACTAAGATTTGAACTTGATCCCTTGCCATCTCACTCGCGGCCTGGGGGCCGCTTTTTGCTCTTTTAGTGATGGAAATCCTTGTCAATAAATCCAATAAGGTAGATTGGAAGATAGCAACGTTTATTGATAAGGGTATTTACAACCATCTCTGTGGAAATTCAATGGAGCTATGCCTCTTATTGTGTACTTATTTAGCTGCTTAGCTATTCAAATATAAAATATGTAGTTCAACCAAAAAAATGAAGTAAAACTCAACATGTCTAAACCCGCATAGTAGTCTCTTTTTGGGCAGTGAGCACGAAACTGATTGAATCTGATACTCGCTCAGCAGCAGTAGCATCAATTCCACTATCATATGACTCGGACTTGGTATATTGAGCCTATAGAGGGTGACCCGCCAATCGTTGAGCCATCATCCATAGGACAAGAGATACATATAACCAATGCATAACATCTTCTTGACAAACTACAACACTTTTCACAAACCCTAATAGGATCTACTCTTATCTCAAAAAAAAAAGAAGACAATTTTTGATCATCCAAACAAGAGATATAAACTTAATTTTCACATTGATCACGATAATTTGTTTATTTTTATTTTTTCTTTATAAATATCATTACTTTCACAAAACTATATAAAAAAACATATCTACCAAATTTTTTTCTTAATCATTAAAAAATTAATTTAACATACATATAATCAAAATATAGTATCATGATTCAATCGGGAATGGACATACGGACTTCGTCTCAAGAGTTTGATAACATTTTACACTTACAATGGCTCAGACAATTAAAAATCATGGTGTTGAAAAAGATTATAAGAAGAAGAAAAAAATATTTTGCACCCAATTAGTACGAGACCAATTAATGTCATGCCGAAAATTCAAATTATTAAATTTATCACGGAGGTCCGAATTATCAAATCTCATAACGTCGCCCTCTGATGAGATATAACTTATCTAAATGGGACAACATGGCATATATATATTACACGTTTCACGTGTAAGATGTAATCAGAAAGTGTATATATATAATTGATGTATTTTGTCACTTCAAGGTTTAATGTCACCAATTTGTTAGTTTTATTCTATGTAAAAATATTGTTTTTTTTTTTATAAAAAGAATAGCAACTCGAGGGGATGAATTCAACCGATACGGAACAGTTATGCAGAGTCGAAAATGAGCCCATTTTTTTTACCATAAAAAAGCCTGGTTTGTGCTGTCGTGGTCCCGTGGACCCCATTGACCAAATCGTGACTCACAAAAACCGATCTTGATCCACTTGTCTCCTCTTAAACCTGCTTATTGGTCGTAAAATTCCAACACCGGCGATGGAGTACTACAGAGATTTGTTCCCTTTTTTAAAAATTCTTTTTTCCCTTGTCGTAAAAACAACAGAAATTAACACGCAGCATTCTTTAAATTCAGCTCAACTATAATCCAATAACCAGGTAAGAAAAAAAAAATACCGATGAATCAACTGCGGGAAGAAATATATAAATCAAATGATTAAATTCAGCTCTTCCTAATTATTTAATCGGTTAGGAAGAGTTGAACTTAATCATTTAGTTTATGTAACTTAAAACTGCAAACGCCTGTACGTTCATCTTTGGTGTCCTTCAAAGGTGGTTGAGAAAGGCCATTATAACCTAATCAATGAACAATTGTCACGGATTTAGAATCCAAGAAATGCTTGGAACTTATAAAATTGTTGAACTTTCATTGTCGTACGTTTTGATTACTCAGAATCTCCTGATGATCTGATTACTGCTTTTCAATTCACTAAAGATTAACAAACGGCGTCGGGCTAGCTGCTGTGTCCTGCTCTAGATCAGGCATACAGATCCCAAGAGAAAAAAACAACGACAGTGCCCCTAAACCTCTAAAATCTAAAATTTCCCTTCTTTTAAACACAGATGTCTCCAAAAAGTGGGTCCACTTTATAAAGCAAAGCTAAAAAGGGTAGACACATGCTGTTGCGCATTGACAATCAGCCCTATCGTTATCATGATCAACCCAGACGGTCAAAATTCTCATTCACCCTCCCAAATCGTTGAACCGTGCATACTGTACCCTACCGTTACATATGACCACTACATGCACCTGGTTACATCAACGGTGCTTAAACAAACGACCATTATTATCAACGGTCCCATGTAGCATCCTAATACAGAGGTGGTGGGACCAGAACATCAATTCTACATAAAATAAAACCCCTCCCCATAGGAGTTCTAGATCCCAAAGAAAGGGATACTTGTGTTGGCCGGCCATGGCTTTGCAAGAAACCCTCAGGAAACATCATACTCAACTTTAGCATCTCGAATATATGTTCCTCATCTTAATCTTCTAATATCCATGTAACAGACTCTCTCTGAGCCTTACAGTAATTTTTCTATATAGAAAAATAGAATTGTCTAGTATATCATTTCGAAATCCACTCTGTTCAATTAGAGATGGGGAATTGTGTGTTCAAAGGGTTTGGAGGGATCGAAGATATTGTCAAGGTGGTGACCTCCAATGGCGGCATCATGGAGTTCTATGCACCTATAACCGCCGAGTGCATAACCAATGAGTTCCCTGGCCACGGCATATTCCGAAGCCGCAACCTCTTCGCACAGCCTCTCCTCCACAACGAAGAGCTCCTGGCTGGAAAACTATACTATCTCCTCGCTCTCAACCCTTATAAACACAACACCGCCACGTCTGAGCAATCTGACACTTCTGTTAAAGGCAACACTTGTTCTTCATCCTCGATTATAACGACGCTATACCGCATGTCATGCGATAACCAAGGGATCATGAAGCGGTTCTCGGATCCTGAAGTCGTTCCAAGATATAATAACACGGGGGTGTGGAAGGTGAAGCTTGTCATTAGCCCTGAGCAGTTGTCGGAGATCTTATCGCAGGAGTCTCGGACCGAGGCGTTGATAGAAAGCGTGAGGACAGTTGCGAAGTGCGGAAATGTGGTCCCGTCGACTGTTAATTCAGATCAGTGGAGCCTGTCTAGTAGTTTGAAGGGATCGTGATCATGATATGACGTAAACAAGTCTATATATTTTCCTTTCCTCCTAGAAGTACTTTGCTTTCTTAATTTATAAATTGTCAATGCTAATATGGATTATAACTTGGATGAAGAAAACCTGATGCAGCTAGGAAGGAACTTGTACCCTTGAAACTGGCTACATTTATCTATATATATAGATTCGGTGACATATATTTGTTGGTAGTTTAGTGAACTAAAATTTTCTCCTTTATTTCTTGTCTTGGTTTTCGACAATTAATTATTGATTAAGGAGGTGTTCAACTCACCATTTTCTTTTAATGTTGTTAGATTTTACCAAACGGAGTGGGTATCCGAAATACCTTGTGCAGAAGCTCCGATTTGTAGGAATATTGGTCGCTCGTCTTACAGCCCACGATCACTACAAAAAAACCGTCTTTTAACAGCGGTCTTTTTAACGGCGGTCGCGAAAAATGCTGCTAAAAGGCACCTATAGCGGCACTTTTGATGACAGCCGTTAAAAAGACCGCTGTTAAAAGTAAAAAGAGTTTTAGCGGCGTTTTTAAAAACGCTGGCGTTTCCCTGCTTTTAGCAGCGTTTTTGTAGCGACGTTTTTAAAAACGCTGGCGTTTCTCCGCTTATAGCAACGATTTTTTAAAAAACGTTGCTAAAAAAACCGTTGTTGGAAATCAGGAGAAACGCCAGCGTTTTTAAAAACGCCACTAAAAAACTGCTGCTAAAAGTACGGAAATGCCAGCGTTTTTAAAAACGCTGCTAAAATCGGGGAAACGTCAGCGTTTTTAAAAACGCCGCAAAAAAACCGCTGCTAAAAGCGGTAAACGCCAGCGTTTTAAAAACCGCCACTAAAAAACCGATGCTAAAAGCGGTAAACGCCATCGTTTTTAAAACCGCTGCTAAAAGCGGGGAAAACACCAGGATTTTTAAAAACGTTGCTAAAAAACCGCTGCTAAAAGCGAGAAAACACCAATATTTTTAAAAAACGCTGCTAAAAGCGGGGAAACGCCAGCGTTTGTAAAACCGCTGCTATAAGCTGGGGAATTAACAACATTTTTTTAAAACGTCGGTGCTATTATTGTACTTATAATGAGCATATATATTTTTAATAATTAGTACTTATAAAAAAAATAATTAGTAATATAATACTATTTAACTACGACATATTATTTACTTTCAAACAAAAATATATTGTGAGATTAGCTTATGCAATTAGAGTACATAACTTAAAACGTATAAATTTTGTCAATCGAATTGAATAATATCTAAGTGTGGAGGTTTTGAATTCTATCATATATATACCAATTAAGATATTATAAAACAAAAGTATATATATACACATCAGTTTACTATGAATATATTACTTAGGACAAAGATATATCCATTAGCACAATAAGAAGAATTGGTTTTTTTAGTTGTCATACATGTTTTATATGTACGCTCGTGGTTTATAGAATAAGATAACATCTTTAGAAAAGTTTGCAAATAATTTGTTATAACCATCTTATTGTGCTATAACCATCGAGTTATGGTAAAGATCATATAGTAACATGTCATATAATTACTACCAAGTACTGAGATTTTCTAAATACTAAGTATAAAATTCAAAATAATATTAGTTCTAAGTCATTTTACGTACTAAGTATTAGGCTATATACAAAGCATTACACTTTTAAGACTAATATTAGACTAATATTTAATTAGGACATATTATTTATTTCCAACAAAAGATATTGTGAATTTAACTTATATAATAAAAGTACATGTAATGTATTATAATAAAATATAAAAAATCATACAAAATATAATTTACTAAAAATGTATAAATACAAAATATAAAAAATCATACAAAATATAATTTACTAAAAATATATAAATACAAAATATAAAATTATTATTAAAAAATACTACAAATAAAAAAAACTTTGAAGTGAAACGTTGCCATTTCCGTAAACAAATGTTTGTTGGTCAAGATCTTCTTCTGTTTGTTAAAGATTATTGCACAGGGAGGTTCAACTGCCCTTTCCTCATCTGTTCGTATTGGATAATATCAGTTTTGGCTCTTATGTGATGTTTTACATGTTTAAGCGTAGCACGAGGCATATGAGTCCTACAATTTGTTGGATAACCAATAGTGTAAAGCGTAGCATGAGGCATATCACTCATTATCATATGCTTATAATGAACATATATATTTGTAATAATTAGTAATATAATAATATTTAATTATGACATATTATGTAATTTCAAACAAAAAGATATTGTGAGATTAATTAACTTATGCAATTAAAGTACATAACTTAATATTCTGGTCATAGTTGTTATGGTAGTTTATATTTTTAAATTATAAATATTATATATTATTTCTATCATCTTGTTTTAATTAAAATTATTACACTAGTTATAAAAAATATTAAATAATATGGTAGTTTATAGTAGCATGTATGTATGTCTGCATTTTATTTATTATGGCATGCTAAATAAATGTAGGAACAATATTTTTTCTGTAAAAATCTTGAACTAAAGTTTTTACCGTTCAAGTTACTATTCACATAGAAAAATACTATTTACATCATTATTCAACACTAATCACACATATATGTATTAAACAAATAATTCATGTAACTTTTAAAATATAAGTATAACCTACTTACGGCACGTGTACATATCTAAATAGCGATTTCCTTGTCAACTACAAGCTTTGAAATTCCCTCTTTCACCAAACAGGCGCCAAATTCACCCTTTCCCGCCCAGCCCCAATTTCTCCCTCCCAAATCCCCCCTTTCCCGTCTGTCGCTCTCTCCCCTCCCAAATTCCCCCTTAGACTCCCCAAGGCCTGCGCAGCTGCCTCCACTACTCTCCTCTCCTCAAACCTCAGGGCTTTCTCAATCAACGACGACGATAGTGTGAGTAATCCATGATCCATCCACTCTTTGCATCTTCGGTTCTTTGCATTCATCCTTTGGGCCAAATGCATATGGTATGGCGGGTGCTCCAAACCACGAAGGTAATTAACTTCTCTTGGAATTCACACCTCTGCATTGAGATGTTGTGATTAGAGTTCTATTTGGTTCATACGGAATCAACTTCTCTTGGAATTTACACCTCTGCATTTCTTTTTTAGGTTATGAGGACAAAACTGAAAATAGTCAAGGAGGGTTGACCGCATCCAAGGAGTACTCACTCCTTGCATCTTGATATTTTTAGAATTGAGTATTTCTCTCTCTGTTAGAGGTGTTATGGAAATTTCTAGTAAAATGGCACCGTCTCTGGCATAAATGCAAGGGAATGCTTTCTTATATTGTGAAGTAGGAAGAATGATCTTTTATTGTGTCTTGCTCTCAGCTTTTTCTTTTGTTTGAGTACTGAAGATTATGACAATCAAAGAGCCCAAAAACAGAAGGGAAAAGAAAGAGAAAAGGAATGAAATGCGGAGTTTGATGCATGTCTATTACTCTGGTTCTTCAGGGAAGAGCATGTTTACACAGTAAGAGCTTATTCTTGTTTGTTTGGCTGGACAGCACGTTGAAGAGATTAAAGAGATATGGGATTTCTGGAATATTGTCCTATGGCTTATTGAATACTGCCTACTATCTTACAACATTTCTTTTGGTTTGGTGAGTGGCAGAATACTGTTAATACCTTTAGTTAAGAATGAACTTGTTATCTTATACTTCCAAAGCTTGCTATTGAGACTCTTTAAAAAGGATTTTCTTTCTGGACTATATTTGTTGTCTTTCTGATGCATCATCGACATTCTTTCGTTGTTGGAGTCTGCACTATATGGACGAAGACATGACTTTAAACTGTCAATGATCTCAAAGTTATACGCTTGTCACAAAAAATTTAATGATCTGAAACCTTGGTTATTTGCAGATTCCTCAAAGTAATGGGCATGGTGTGGGCTGGAAGCCAAGTTACTAAGCTTATAAGAGCTGGCGGGTAAACGTATTTTCTTTGTTGATTTATCGTATTATGTGCATCATGGTAGTTTCTAGATTCTTGATTAAGCTAGATAGGCTGGAAGTCTTTTTAGATCTAAACGGGTGGTTCAATTAATTGGAATTGATTGTTCAAACCATGTTTCAAACTTTTGAGACTTGCCGTTAATTCCCATTTGGTTTCTTATCAATTGAATGGTACATTGGGGACCAAAAGGAGGCAGAGGGTGTTACTAGTCTGAGTCAAGTGGGTGAATATGTTTGATGGACAATGATCTTGATAATATCCTTCCTGCTGCAGTCAACTTCAATCATTCTTCATTTTGCACGTTCAGAGATGTCCTATATGTTTTCTGTGCTAGCGTTGTTCCTAAATTGATCTATGTTTCTGCAGTGCAGAGATGCTCATCAATTTGGCCACTCCCTGGGTCATCCTTGGTCATTCTGAAAGAAGAGCTCTTCTAAACGAGTCAAACGAGGTAAGCAATGTTGTATAGCCTTCGATGATATCTTCTGATATGTAAACGATATGGTTTTGCACAAACAATTTTCGCTCTTCTGGTGCTTCTCGCATTATATATTAGTCCAACATTTGTTAATTGCAATTTTTACAATCTCTTCACCCCATGCGTATCTTTTCAGTTTGTTGGAGATAAGGTTGGATATGCACTCTCTCAAGGCTTAAAAGTGATTGCTTGTGTTGGAGAAACTCTTGAGCAACGAGAATCAGGATCTACACTGGATGTTGTTGCTGCACAAACACAAGCAATTGTAAGTACCTCCTTGCTATACGTAAAAGGGAAAAGAAGTCACTTTTGCTAGTTTTTGATATTGATCTGGCTATGTGGACACAATTTTGTTGATGGTGCTACAAAAGTTCATTACTAATATAGCAAATTCACTTTTACCCATTGAGTTACCAGCTCTAGCTTTTGCATATTTTGCTTTTATGTTTTCTCTATCCTGCCCTTATAGATGAATCACGCATACCTTTATTGGACTCTTGCAGATAAGGTATCGAACTGGGACAACATTGTTTTGGCTTATGGGCCAGTTTAGACCATTGGAACTGGGAAGGTTGCGACCCCTGCGCAGGCTCAGGAAGTAAGTATTTGTCTAAGATGTTGTGTTTTAGCTGTTCTTTAAATTTGAAGTTTTACTGGAATGATTACACATACAGAAATGCATCCAAGGAAGCTAGGACTTCTGTTCCAGATAAATGTCTCCATTCATGTGCCAATCCTCATGTTAGCTTATCTTGATACTTGGGGGCAATTGATGCATGACACTAAGTTAGACACTTTAAGATGTCCCCGATCCCTTTTTCATGTAATCCAATAATACGAGGAACACTCTTTTGGAGTGATCATGTTCTCTAGTGCCCATTTATATTCTTGTATTTGAATCTATTAGAGAGAGCTATTTTTAGCATACAAGAACTTGTTGAATTTATTGTTAAGCATTTCCCATTGTCATATTTTTTATTGCTTCCCAGTGAGGTTAACTAATCTCTTCCTCATTTTGGTACATTTAGGGCTAATTGAGAATTCAAGAGGACGTCGATGTGTCAAAGGAGCAAGATTTTAATTGATCATTGCTTATTGTGTTGTATTTGAATATTTTAGTTAGTTCTTGCTTATTGTTATTTTAGATTAGAAATTTGCTACTTTTTAGATTACTTATAGAGATTCTTGTATTTGTTGTAAAATATTATTAATCAATGATGAAGTATATTTTGTTTTATTATCCTTGTTCTTTAAGTTTTTACATCTAATGAATTATAATTATTAAAATAAATTTGAATTACCGATTAAAAAAGCATGTAGAAGAAAATATAGGAAAAAATTACTTATAACTGCGTTTTTGGCCTATAGCAGGCAGTGAAAATGCCAGCATTTTTAAAAATTTGCTAAAAAAAAGTTGTTGGAAATCAGGAGAAACGCCAGCGTTTTTTTAAAATGCTGCTAAGAAACCGCTGCTAAAAGCGGGGAAACGCCAACGCTTTTTAAAACGCTGCTAAAAAACCGCTGCTAAAAGCGGGGGATTTATCAGCGCTTTTATAAAACGCCGCTAAAAAACCGCTGTTAAAAGGTGTGGAATTACCAGCGCTTTTTTAAAACGCCGCTAAAAAACCGCTGCTATAAGCGGGGGATTTACCAGCGCTTTTTAAAACGCCGCTAAAAAACCGCTGTTAAAAGGTAGGGAATCACCAGCGTTTCTGAAAAACACTGTTGAAGGCATTCCCGACGGAGAAAAGGCAGCGGTCGGAAAACGCCTGTAAAAAACCACTGGTAAAAGTCTAGCGGCGTTTTTTAGGCTTTTACCAGCGGTTTTCCGACCGCTGTTGTAGGCTGTTTTTTTTGTAGTGGATCAACGATTCACGAATCACGAACACTGCCCTCAAGTCGTTCAGAGGCTACCAGAGCCTCCTTGTGAATTCCTCCCTTCAGATCCAAGGCTAAAAGATGGAAGCCTGATGCCTTGAGATAAAGTTCTTCTCTGTGAGACTTTTAGAATATGTCGATTGATTTTTCTCTTTACGTTTATTTTCTTAAATAAACGTACATAGAAATCTCACACAGAGAATCTATAGAGAGAAATCAGCTAAGTTTCAATTCAAATAGAGATCTACATAAGATATTCAGTTTAACTATAATTCAAACTTCAGCTTTTAAATTTAAACTCAAATTTACATGTGGATGCTCTCATGTGTCCGAGGATTTTCCAAAAAATGTAAACGGCTAGCTTTTTAGGACGATTTTCTTTGACTTTTTAATGAAATTTTGTCGGTCCCTTGACCATAGACAAAGAACTCAACACTCTCTAATGAAACCAAAGTGGAGAGAACGTACGGTATTAACCCTCGTGAAGAAATACACAAGACTACCGCCATTCTTCGAAGCTAGTTTGGACGAAATTCACACTGTCAACTTCACGGCCCACCAGTATTCTCACGATCCGTAGATGATCGCTCATCTGTATCACCTTGTAGAAAAATCTAAGCGACCGACGCTGGAACTAGAAGATCATATAGTGATCAGACCTCATTTTCAGTATACTGTCCAGCCAACTATATATCCATCTAGGCATATGATGACCTCCCTTATTGGTAATTATGCCAGCTCCCTGTTTCACTTTAAACAGTACTGTATCTGACATGAATATTGCGGCAAAATCTCAAGCTAATCTAAACCTTTAATGCCCCAATAGGGCCCACTGGGGGCGTGCTAATTCACTCGTACTTTGTTACATATATAACTTGGTGTCCCAAACCACATTTTTGGTTGTTGGGAAAATACCAACTATTGGGGCATCAAACTGGTTTTGACTGACTAAATTTGGTATTGTTCAAGAAGATGACTCCCTGTTGGTTTCTCTAACGCCACAAAACAAGGCCCTAGCTAATGACAGATTGGAATAGTTGTACAATAATTTCCACTCATTGATTTTGACCCCAACACTATATATATACTGCATTAATGCCAATTATGGAGGAAGCACTCCCCTATACTTTTCTTCATGGTCCCAAAATGGTTACTGAAAAATCATGTTTAGACCCTATTACTACCAATAGGGGTAGAATATGTGTTTTCTCACTATTTAAAAATTCAATAACAATTTGAAAATAAGCCTTAAAATTGATGAGTCTAGATCTAAATAATCAATCAACAAAATATATATGCAGCGGAATAATAAAATAAATATCAATCACCCAACAGACAAGAATTTTGTTGACGAATTGGAAAAACTTTAAACTTAGCTTTCAAAGTAAAAACTATTCCAGGCTAGCAGCCACCGTAATTCCACTAAGAAGTAAAACCTTACAATGGTGATTCAGACACGGGCAACATCTAGTTGCTTGAGTCTGACTACCCTGATGTAATAATCTAAATGAAAGAGTAAGATCAACCAAAGAGGGGGGTGAATTGGGTTTAATTAAAATTATAACTTTTCAAGAATATTATTCTATAAGACAATAAGGCAAAAGAAAAAAGATAGACAATATGAGAAGAATGAAAGGAGATGTAGAGTTAGAGAGATGACACCGTAATTTTAGGTGGTTCGACACTTGCCTACGTCCACCTCTAAGGCTATTGACTTCCTTGGGCTTCCCCCACCATCTATCAAATATCAAGTACACCTTAGCTTCCCGGGTTCTAAGGAACCTTTACAAAGCGTTTTTCGAGCTTATGCTCAAACTCTCTTCTCAAATCCCAAAACCTAGGGATATCTTCTACTCATAAGAGTAGGACCCAATGTTTTCCCAACACTTACAAAGTTTAAAATGAATGGGCACAAAATGAAACTTACAAAATGGCTCTTAAAGCCGGATATACAAGTGTGATGTACAAAGGGTAGGAAGAAGATAAAAATTACAGCAGATGGCAGAGATGTGGCAGGGAAATAGCAAGCCTTCTTTGTAAGTGCGACCCTTTTCTCTTCTTCAAAGCTTTCTCTCTTTCTAAAAAAGTTATTGCAGATGTTCGTGAGTGCGAGAGCTACCATTCTTTCATCTTGAAACTTGTATTTAAAGCATATAGACTTCAACGATCATCGGGGTAGGGGAGAATAGCCGTTGGAAAGTTTCTCATGAAATAAGGAACGATTTGAAGCCTCTGAAGTCTTTCCAAAATTTTTTCAAAAACGTGGCATGTGCTGACACATGAATGGTATGTGCTAACACATTGAAATTTGAAGTGAAAAAAGGCGCTCGGGAGTCAGTGTAATGTGTCGACATTATAGGGTCAATGTGTCGACACATGTTTTGGTCTAAAAAACATGTCTCGGGTGTTAGTGCAATGTGTCAACACTTATCTTTGTATGTGTCGACACCTAAAAGACTTGGAAACAAAAATCAGTATCTTTGAAGTTTTCATTTCATTCCAAAACCTTTTTAAGTGTCTATAACTTGAAAAAAATTTCTTATCAACTTGTGTAAAGGTTTTCGAGTGCATTGATAAGACTTTTTGGTGAGATAAACTTAATCCTTTCGAAGATACAACTTGGAAATTGTGGATTGACAATATAAAATCTAAAAGCCTTTGAAACTTAGAATATTTTGTTATCAACAAAATCATTTATGGATTGTTTGCAAAAGAACCTTGGGCAATCACTAAATAATCCAAGCAGACCAACATCCTGTGGTTAATCCTCAGCTCTCTGAGGTTCTTCTTATGAACTCTTCATAAACGTTCTTGTTCTTCAACACTGGAAACTCTGGCAGCCAAACTCCCACAAGAAGATTGGTTTCAATTGTGATTGAATCTAGATAATTGGAGAAAATCTGAACTGTTTATGAGCTCAAATATCTAAAGGATTTTCTCTATCTAGGGAGGAGACTTGAATTTGAATAAAACTTGGAATGACCAACTAAAATTTTCTTGGTCGATCTGTCTATGTATTTATAGAATTGGATGAGATTTATTTTAAAAATAAATCTAAAACGAAGGATATATTTCAAAATCCAAATTTTGAAATAGTTTCAGAGACCATGCAGCACCAGGTCCTTGTTTTTAGTTCTTCATCTTGATGACGCCTTTTCCTTTTAAACTTTAAAAGATTGCTTAATCTCTTGAACACTTTGACCAAATTTAAAATATTACTCAATTTCAATTTAAATTTTGATACAAAATTACACCAACATTAAAATATTAATAGTTACTATTGAAACCCTCTTCCCCAGCAGTTGAATTTCGTTCCCTATATTCTTTTGTGTTGGTCTAGCTTGAATTGAAAGGAAAAAAAATCAATCGATCGGATTATTCGAGCTTCAAATTGCTTCCGAAGGACCGAGGCCGGTGCAATGATACGTAATAAATTGAAAGAAAAAATAACTATAGTTAAGAGAAAATTAAAAATAGTAGCTACGTTTACAAAAGGAAAATAGAAAGTAAATATAATAAATATTTGAAATAGAATTTAGACAATAAGATAAGTAAAGTTGTCATGTCCCGAACGCTAGCTAAACGAGGCTAATGACAGCCGCGAGCATTCCCGGCATGGAACGCTCAAGCGTACTTACTACTATTCTTGCAGCGGAAATAACATGATTCCTCAATATTTAAAAGAAGCCTTATATTGCTAGCGTATAACGTACATAAGAACATGCTTCCCAACGATAACTCAAAGTAGTTATAACATGGTCTCAAAATATCAACCAGTTTAAAACCTCGACTTACTAAGCCGAATAACCCATGACCACCACATCACGGAGGCTCATGTCGGCTCTTACAAAAATTATCTAAACCTTTACTAAAATTAAGCAACAAGGAATAGACATTTTCGTCAACCCTTCTCCTAGGGTTCAAGGTCCTCTTCTTAAAATTCCTCCCCTGAAACATTATCTGGAATGATACAATTTAAAAATGTGAGTCGAAAGACTCAGTAAGGAATTATAGCTAAAACATGGATTTGAAATCGTAAGCATGCCCTTGAACTTGAAATCATAATCGTGTAAACATAATGCGATTCATGCATGATCATGAATCGTGATGCACGTGTATGCCTCATGTTTGCATATGCACATGTACTTGCTCTTGAAAACAATACTTATACTTGTACAATTCTTGCTTTTGGAAAAATCATTTCACATCTTATCTGATGGGCTACTTGCCCTCTATTTACCCCTGACATCAGGGTTCTGCGTTCCCGTTGGAACTGTCCCATATTTCCCTTAGGGACCTTACATATGGTCGAGCTAGCACACCTTCTCGCATTCGTCCTTCAGTGGCTAGACACGACCCTTCGAGGTTCACACCTTCTTGCAAGCATCCTTCAGTGTGATTGCACATACCTCGTGGACTACCCATCCTTCTTGCAAGCATCCTTCGGTATGGGTGCCCTAGGTGACATCCATCCTTCACGTAAACGTCCTTCGGTGTGGATGCACCTTCTTGACTTGGTACGGTACCGACCGACTTGGGTTCATTAACTAACTTGTCATAAAACTTGTCATAAAGTAGCATAAAAATGGTACTTTCATTTGCATAAAATTTCTCCTTTCTCATGAGGAAAATGAATGCAAATGATTATGATGTATTCATGTCGTGCTTGATAATGTCATGCTTGATGTGCTTATTCATAAATACTTTCATGCTGCGATCATTCCAGTTTTGAAAGGCGTAAGTTTCTACTTACAATTTTCACTTATCTTCGCTTGCTCGAGTATCGAACGTCTCGTTACCTACAATGAATCGTACTATTGTTATTCATAGATTTACTAAACGTATAGAGTAATCAATAAATTACTCACACGAAATCTGTTCTAATTGACCCTCACACTAATTTTTCATATCATATCAAAATTCTAAGTAATTTGAAGCTCGCTAGCCACCCAAAACCTTACCCGACAATACAAGCCGCTGCAAATTTCTAAGCGGGCAGCCCTAGCGTCTCCAACTTAAAAATCCATAACTTCCAGACCATGGCTCCAAATTACACAAAATTTACTTTGAAATATACAGCTTTCATAGGTCAATATAGGGAGTAAATTTCACAACAACAGATTTTGTTATACATTTTCAAAAACATTTCATATTAAGCAAAAATCCTACAACCACACTATTGTTGTTTCCAACTCGGCCCTCATTGTTCAAAATATCACAACTTATTCGTCATACCTCTAAATCACCTGCAATTTACTTTAAAACGTTCCTCTTTCTTAAACTTAAAATTCAAGACCAACCCCGTAAAATTTGGACGTAAAATGATTCCTCAAAAGGGTGCTCGAAATGAGTTGACATCCCGGACGTGCAAGACTGCTGACAGCTTGACGTCCGGGCCTCGAACAACGCATATCTCATTCGATAGTTATCGAAATCATTCAAGGTATGACTTAAAATCTTCCCATTTCCTAGGCCTACAATCTAGGATCCACTCAATATCAAGAGATAATCACAAATGCATCAAAACACACTCTCTATTCCAGCCTTGAAATCCGCATATGTAAATTCTAGTAATAACAATAATCTTTCTAGCCCTCCAAATTTACAACAACCAAAATCCGAATCTCTCCATGTCACAACCAACATCCAAGGCTAACTTAACATTTCTTAGTAGCAACCATCCTTTCTCCTTCCTCCCACTTTTACAACTTCAACTCGAAGTTTATAACCAAACCATGGTTCCATATTCAGCAAGCTAACACCATTGCATTTACCCATTTCTCTTGGGCTTTTTACCAAACACCTAGTGTGCATTAGTGGTCCTCTTGCCTATTTTTCCAGATCTGAACCTATCTCTAACACTTAGGGCTTAGTGGTTCTCAATATGACTAGCATACATACAACCTAATGCACCAACCCCTAAATTCGGCCATACTTGCTCAATTTAGGTTTCAATCCTCTCTTAGGCCTTTTATCAAACACCTAGAGCACCAAACCAATTTCTCAAGAACCCTAATTTCGGATTCCGCCATTTTTCCATGTTCTCATGTAAAAATCTATGCTACACTTAAGCACTTGCAAGATCTACCCTAAACATGCATAGATCCACATTTAGCATGCATAGATCTACACTAAACATGCATAGATCTACACTAAACATCCATGAACACAAGGAGAAAAACTACTTAGACAACCCACCATCAAACCACAACCAACCAACAAGAGAAAACAAGAAGAAAATAGAGAGAGAGAGGGTAGCATGATTTTCGGCCAGCAAGATTTTTCCTAAGAGGGCTGGAATTTTACCTTGCTTCTCCTCTTCCTCCTTCTTTTCTTCTTCTTTCTCCTTCTCCTTCCTTCTTCTTCTTTTTCTTCTTCTTCCTTCTTCTTCTTCGGTTGGGTGACTTAGGGCAAGGGAGGTATGGTTTGGGTAAAGGAAAATGTGAAATGCGTGAAAGAGAGGAGGGGGTGTGGTGTCTAACGTGAAAATGGCTTGGGGAAAAGACAGGGCTGCCATCCCTTACTTTCCCCCTTCTCATGAATTCCACCTCACATATTTTCAATCCGATAAAATTTCGGAATGTAGTTAGATGTGTCGACACCTTCACTCAAGGTGTCGACACTTCCAACACTTGGCCAAAATCACTTGAGTTCCTGAAAAATGTAAACTTTCAGGTTTTAGTTAGATGTGTCGACACCATCACTCAAGGTGTCGACACTTCAATCAAAAATCACTAATTTAATCATACATACATATTGAGGGAATCATAAGCAAAAAATCTCTCTCTCTCTCTTTTAAAACGACATAAATAAGGTCGGGATCTCACAAAAGTACACCCAGAGATTAAACTAGAAGACAGAACATGGAATGCAATGATATCCACTAGGGGTGTAAAACCGGAAATCCGGTCGGACCGGATTTCAGGTTGGGCATAAAATGATGGACCGGACCGGACCGGACAACTTATAAGTGGTCCGGTCTCGACCACTTAAGTGGTGCAGAACGGTTTCATTTTTTTTTATTTTTTTTTTCATTTTTCAGCTCACAATTTCACATCCTAAGATAAAAAAAAATTAGGTACAAGTATCTCAAAAAATAAAGCATTACAAGTCAAAATATAAATGTCTCAAACATGCACAAACAAATACATAAATAAACTAAAAAGCTTGCAAATGTCCCAAATAGTCTCTTCCTCAAGTCTTACTGGTGGTTGATGTCCCGAGTTGGCTTGCTGTTGTGCTATTGCTTCCAATTCTACAAGTTTAGATGTCAATAAATGTTAAAAACAAATAAATATAAGTAAAGCGTAAAGAAAATAAAAAGAGAATTAAAATTTCAAGCACATTTTATTTACCGAAATCTATGTCATAACTCTCGATACAATCAAAAGTTTCTTTAATGTTAATTGCTTCTTTTTCATCCACACGACTCAACCAATCTTGGGTGCAAACGAGGGCCTCCACAGTCGCTGGAGCTAATGAACTCCAAAACGGATCAAGTACACGTCCCCCAATACTAAAAGCAGACTCTGAAGACAAAATGGAGATCGGGATAGCCAATACATCCTGTGCAATTCTAGCAATGACGGTATATCGTAAATCATTATCCTTACACCATTTCAATATGTCAAAATTGTTGTCTGGAGCAACAAGTGGATCAACCAAATACCGATCAATTTCTAAGTTTGCATTGGGACTTGATGAATATGTTCCAAAGGACACAATTATGGTCCAAGAATCCTCAAATAAAGTTAGGGGGTAAACTCATAGTTAGCCCCCTATGTTTGGGCAAAATTCATAGTTAGCCCCATATTTTTGAATCCAACAATTTGATACCCATAACTTTCACAACCTATCAAACTTAGCCCCCAGTCTAAATCAGGTGTTAAGTCCGACAGAAATCATGCAAAATGACCGAAATGCCTCTCCAAAGCTAAAATTTAGAATAAAATAAAATAAAAATATAAATTTAAGAAATAAATTAAAATAAATATATTATTGATATAGAGTTTCAATATAGTTTTATTTAAAAAATATTAATTTTTGAAAAAATATCATTTTTTATTTTTAATGAATTTTTTTTATTTTTTTAGTAATTTTATTTTGGAGGGGCATTGTGGTCATTTTTCATGCTTTTCCATCTGATTTAACGTCTAATTTAGACGGGGGGCGAAGATTGATAGGTTTTGAAAGTTATGAGTATCAAATTGTTGGATTCAAAAATATGGGGCTAACTATGATTTTTGCCCAAACATAGGGGGCTAACTATGAGTTTACCCCTAAAGTTAGGTTGTTGCCAGAATCCGCAACCAATGAAGGAGGAGGAGGAGCAGGAGGTATACTACTAGTAGATGGTTGCACCTGAGCCTGAGGTAACCCCAATGCATATCCATCAAATAATACATGAAACAAATCACTTATAGTAGTCACCAACTTCTCTTCCTCTATTCCAACATATATCAACCTTACCATTTGTCCCATTACTTGTAACTTAGACCATAGATCAATCACATTTGCAATAATTATCAACAAATTTAACTTGTCATTCCTCCCCAAATATTTATGGTACTTAACCATCATAATATCAGCCATGTCTTCAATCTTGTGTCCGTATTTTGTGAATAACTACACAAATAGGAATACACCCCATAGAGTCCACGAAAGTATGCATTCGAAGTAACATACAAAGAACCAGAAAATTGCACCGTAGCATCATTATAGAGTTCAAGAAACTTGCAAAATACCCTTATTTTTGGCTAGTCCTCTCTTGTTGGAGGTCCCATGTTCCTCTTCTCAAACTCACCTTCAGTAAAATGCGAAAGATAATCAACATCATCGCTTTCCATTCTATCAAAAGCAAACATCCAACATCAAATAAGTAGAGTTCCAACAGGTCGAAACATCAAGGCAAAATCTTTTGGAAAATTCGATCCTCTCCTTCTCAACACATTGATTAAATTTGATAAGTCTTGCCGGAGAAGACTGCACATATCTAATTGCATCTTACAAAAAACAACGGTAAGAAATAACGAATTTCTAATAAACGATTTATGTATAGTACTAAAAAATGAAAAAATATATACCTAATTGCATCACGAACCCTTGTAATTGCATCATCATTTATCTTCAACCTATCACCGACCACAAGATTCATAATATGCGCCGTACATCTCACGTGAATGTAAAGACCATTCAACACATTACTTCGTAGATGCCTCTTCAAGTAACCAATAGCTGTATCATTTGAAGAAACGTTATCAACTATGATAGTCATAATCTTTTTAATTCACCAATCATATAAATACACCTCCACTTGTGCCCCAAACGGAAGCTTATCACCCTTTTATGCAATTTTCACTCCTTATCAATCCAATGGGCAGTGACAACCATATAGCTCAAATTCTTAATCGAAGTCCAAGCATCAATGGTGAGATAAACTCTACTATCACCAGCCCTAATCATACACTTGAACCATGCTTTTTTATCCTTCAAAATGTCAATACAACTCCTAGCAATAGTCACACGAGATGAGACATAAAATCTAGGCTCTAGCATCCGTACAGACTTTTTAAATTGGGGAGACTCCAAAATCATGAAAGGGAGCTCATCAACAATAAGAAACTCTATCAAAGCTTGACGAAGAGCTATAACATGATTATGACCAAATTTATTTGCCAACACCAAATTACTAGGGTTCTCATCACCCTCAACTCCATTCTCATATGCTAAAATTTTTTGTCTCTTGTCTTGTTTTGAGGATAGTTTATTGGGATTTTTCTTACATTTATTAAGATGATCCAATAGATTTTTCGCGCCATTCTTATTCTCATTCGCAGCATAATCAACATCACAATAGTTGCAAAATGCCCTAAGGTGTGGTGGGTCACCAACGTACTTCTTTGTAAAATGAGAGCAAACAATAGATTGATTCTTTCTTTTTGGTTTTGGTGGTTCACTACTTGGTAGGGGAATTTCTGAAACATCTTCCTCTTCAACCATCATATCCACATCCTCTAAACTTAATCTCATAGCATCAACAAAACGATCCAAACAATTACGAGAACGATACATAGCTTTTGATCCCTATGTCATTGAAGCAAAACCATCCAGTCAAATATATTGTAAAAAATTATTTGCTGCGCAGAAAGTTATTCCACTAAATATAACTAATCTGCTTGCGCACTAATGAATGCATGAATATCAAGTCAAATACAATTTAAATGATCCACATCCTCTTAATACTCTTATAATTAATCTACTGTACATAAAGTTATTCAACTTAATATAGCTGTAGTCCTTGCACACTAGCTGAAGTCCTTGCTAGTTCCTAGTAATTATGTGGTGTACTTTTTTCTTGAGAAGATACTAAGCATTGGCAAACAAAAGCCCGAAAAAAAAAACAACTAATACCCAATTCAAGAGCATCTCCATTCTCCAATATGCGGAACACACTAATCATCTATCTGTGCATTATTTTTTCATTTTTCCTCAACTACAAAGGTCGCACTTATTTTGAATTTAGCTTTGCTTGGATTACATATTGACGTAACTGTTTAAATACCACCATTTGATCTCATCTAATAGCTTATCAAAAAAAAAGAAAAGAAAAATAAAAGTTGAATTCAACTAATATATAATACTTGAGATATTAAAAGCTTTCCAAATGCTCCTATATGTTCAACACACAAAGCCAATTCAAAAGCATCACCATTCTCCAATACACAGAACACAAAAGACCAATTCATTGAATCGTAGAACATGCCACACACTATATAGTTCCAAATTACTAATTTATGGAACCCATTAACCCTATCAGTGAGGAACAGTAAAGGGTTAAAACCATTATGTCAAAATCCTTACCAAAAAGGAGAAGGGACGGTGGGTCGTGGGCGGTGTTGTGGTTGGGCGGCGCTGTGGAGTGGGCGAGTAGGGGTTTGGATGTAGTGGGGAGTGGACGGCGCAGGGCAGGTCGGGAGGGGGGGTTTAGAACTTCGAAGTTTGAAGGGAAGCCAGGGAGGGGCAACTTATATAGTGTTTTGGTAAGTGTAGAATGGTATTTTGGGTTAAATAAGAGGTTTGGGCAGATTTTCAAAGGTAGGAAGATAGGAACAAAATCTGTTATAAAGTCCGCCAGGCTAACCTCCCTCTGACTATGAGCGGACCTTACCACCAGAAAAACTCCAGAACACACTGAAAAATGCTCCAGACCTTCCAAATTGTTAAGAGGCCTTTCTAGAAGTCTCTTCCACTGTCTACCAGCCTCCAAAACTTCCATGGACCAGGCCAAGTTGTTTTATACATTATGTATCAATTTTTTTTTTTCAAAAGTATTGTTTTGCCCACGAAAATTATTCCAGTATTACATGTCAATCTCCCCCTTTGAGAATTTCCATTACAAAATCTTAAGCAAACAAAAATCTAATCAAAGTTTCTTTATCACCAAAAACAGACCTTAGCTTACAACATTATGCAGCCTAGAAGAACTAACAAAGGTCCTAAAAAACTTGTCTTGTGATTTGAACACCTGAAATCACACTCAAACTCAATCGTGATCATTATAATCTTTTGCAACAAATCAGTACATATAAGATCACAATATTGCATTAACACAACTTCCAACAAGAATATAGAATCATTAATTACCTAAGGAAGTTCAATGCAATTTTTCAATACTCAATAGTTCTAATCTCAATAAAACTAGAACTTTACTAACTTAAAGAATTAATCAAATTTATAAGAACTATATCAATATCACTTATAGAAACCAGATTAACTAAATCAAAGAGAGCATTAGCCAATGCCTTAAAATATCAAAAGTTAAAACAAGCTAATCTCAATATCTAAATAACAAATGGATACATGAGTATATCCATTGCAAGTATCAACAAAACACAATACATTGTTCAGCACATAGAAACAAGATAATCCGAAAGCTATGAAAGAAGTTAACACTTCTAAAATCTTTAACCATTATAGTTCAGTAACACAAAAAAACTTGTTAGCACTTCCATTGTCCTCAACCATTCTAAACTTCAGCAAGTTATCAACAGTAAAAATCTCCCTAACTCCAATAAGCAAAACAACAAAAGAATAGGCTATAAGCTCCGGCTCCCCCTTACTCCAATTTCTCCACATTTTTGTCATGGAAAAGACAAAGGAGTCAATCCTCCATATTACTCATACTACCATGATCTTCCTCATCAGAGGAGAGATGCTCGTCATTAGAAGCAGGAGGGGGGGCTGAATTTTCAAAAATAAGATTTAAGTTTTGAGATAAAGAGTAATTTCAAAGCTGTACAAATAATATAATATCCAGAAAATAACGCAACAAATCAACAATATGTGTATCCAATACCAACAAAATCCAACATGTTGATGAAACTCCAAAATATGCAACCAAGACAATATTTAACCAGAACACAAATTTATCAAGTATAACATCTCAAAAAGTAGTTCTAGCTCAATATGTAATCTTGAAAAAATATTGCAGCTCAACATGTTATCTAAACAAAGATTCCAACTACACCCATAGAGTTTCCAGCTCATCATACAATCTGAAAATAAGGTTCAGCTCACAAAATTATTTAAAAATCATGTTCTAGCGCAACACAACATATTTTCAGCTCACTAAGATTTAATTTCAACACACTATAATCACAAAACAACACAGAGAATAATGTACCACCATATTTTATAATCAACCTATCACTTTCATCCATATACATGATAATTCACATGAACAAATAAATTGAATAACACGTTGAATTCTCATTATAATGATTATAGTGCAAAATATTTCAACAACTTAACAATTGTAAAATTAATCCACATACAAGACTCATCCAAACTCAACAAATAAGCACTAAGGTTGATATAAGAATAAATATTTAAGTGCAATAAAAAAGCAAAAAACAAAGAATCTACAAAATAGTGGACAAAAAATCCAACCCATGTTAGATAAAGACTTCAAATCTTGAGAAAACATGATTTTTATAAAAAGAAATGACAAGTCTCTATTCTGACATCATATTCGGCTAAAATGTTCATGAAATAAACAATACCCATACATTTTATAAGAGAAATCTAGCATTGTCTCAAAAATAGCATAACCTGCAATTTTCAAAGAGGTATATTTGAATCACAAATCTTATAGATCTGAGATAAAAATGATGCAATCTACTTTTAAATGACTTAATGAACAAAGCACATATGATTTCTTAAGCTTTTATCCAAGAAAAGAGTAGATCTAAGAGACACTAACAAAAACCCATAATTGTTTTCCAATAACTCAAATTTACAGATTTTGATCCACAAAATCTTACAAAACTTAAGAAAAATTAACGTAGAGATTGTGAGGAAGAAGATTTCGAGAAAATCCCACATAAAATCACTCGAAACGATCAAGATTTGTGCAAGATATAAGCAAAATAGTGATCGGCTAAAGAGAGGCGTGCGTGAAAGGTAGGCAGCTTTTGAAAGACAAACATCATGAAATTGACACAGGTGTGGTCTGCACAGAAGTTTGAGATTGAAATTAAATTCTGGAATGATTTACGAGTATTGTTTGTTCAAGTTACGACATGTTGGAAATATCTCCAAGTCTAGTTTCCAACGCATCAAGCGGCATACAATTTGCAGTTTTCTCGATGAAGTTACGATTAACTTACTTCAAGGAGGTCAATGGAAGCTAATTCCGAGGTCTAGCAAATTTTCGACGAGTTTGCTATTTTTAGCTTGTTATTTTGGATTTTCAAAGCCAATTTTCATTTTCCTAAGAGTCTTTTGTGTTTTCCAAGTTTGAATTAATATTTTGGAAGATGTATTTCTCATTTATTCATGCATGGAGGGTTGTTCTAAGCTTTTCTATTTAAACCCCTCACTTATAGTGAAAAAAATCGATTTTGAGTGTTTATACAACTTGAGACGTAGGCTACTTTGAAGATAAATTTCTTCTACAAACTCTTGTCCTTCGGTGAATTCCGATAGGTGGCGAGTTCTTGCTCTGTATCCCGTGTTGGATTACATTGGGTGGTGATTTATGTATCCCTTTGTGTTCTACTTAGGCGGTGAGCTTATCTATCCGAGTGTGTGAGTTAGAGTGTATTCCCGAGGTCCTCGTTACTATCTCGAGGTGTCTAGTTCTCTCATTCCAACCATCCCGAGCTGTTCACTAGGGTCCCGCGCTTTGTCTCAGTTAACGCCGGTATCAAGTGGTATCAGAGCATTTGGTTGTCATGGCGGGTTGTCGTCGTTGTGGGCCAAATGTTGACTCTCTTCCAACTCATGAAAGAGATCTCCATGAAGTTGAAATCGCAGATCTAAGGAGACAATTATGAGCCTTTTGATTCTCATCATGATCCAGACGGTGAATCTTCTCATCATGAAATGAGAATCATTTATATGGTGAAAAATCTGAACTATCATCGGAGGAACATGCGCATCATCATCGTCGTTGTAATCGAAGAAACCGGAGTTCGAAGGAAGGATGCAACCGGATGAGTTTCTTGATTGGTTACATTCGGATGAGCGAATCTTTGGAAGAACGAAAGGTGAAGCTTGTCGCATTAAAGTTGAAGAAATATGTTTCTCTACGGTGGGAGAATTTAAAGAAGCAATGTGCTCGAGCAGGAATAAGTGGTATTGCAACATGGGAAAATATGAGAAAAGTACTTAAGCATAAATTTTTGTCTGATAATTACCGACAATATGTTTTTCTTAAGTTGCACAATTTCAAGCAAAAAGATCTTACTATGGAAGAATATAATGCGGAGTTCAATCATCTCATGATGAAGTGTGATGTGGCGAAGCTGGAAGAGCAAACTATCGCTCGCTATCTTGTTGGGCTAAGATTCGAGATTGACAATATTTTCCAATTACAACCTTATCGGACTTAGAATGATGTGTGAAGTTTGCAATGAAGGTGGAAAAGCAACAAAAGGAGGCACATGGAAGTAGGCCGCGATTTGGAGCAAAGGATGGTCATTTCGGCCGAGGGAGCTCTTTAGTCCCTAATGTTTCAGCACCAAAATTTTCAGCATAAACAAAGGCATCCCCTCAACTCCTGAAGAATGAAGGAGGACCGAGTTCAAGTCGCCAAAATTCTAATTCTTGTAAATGTTTCAAATGCCTAGTTGGTCATATTGCTTCTGATTGTACAAACAGCAAAGTGGTGACTCTTATTGAAGAAGAATGGATGGCCGTAGGCGATGAAGAAGAACCAACGGAAAAAGATGATGAAAACAAGGAAGATGAAGAAGTCACTTATGAACGACGTTGGAGAATCACTTGTTGTTCGAATAAGTTTGAGTTCAGTTCATGAAGATTGTAATGAATGGCTGCCGACAAACATCTTTCCATGGCAAAGTTTGTGATATTATCATAGATGGTGGAAATTGTGAGAATGTGGTGGGTGAAGACATGGTGAAGTAGCTGAAACTTAAGACGCAACCTCAACCTTACAAGCTTACGTGTTTTCGAAAATGAAACGAGGTGAAGGTAAATAAACACACTCTTGTTCAGTTTTCCATTGGCAAGAATTACAAAGATGAAGTTTTATGTGATGTTGTGCCCATGGATGCTTGTCATTTACTTCTTGTTAGACCATGGCGATATGATAGTAAGGATCATTTTGGGTCCGTTACGTTTGGAAAGGTCTCCCAAATATATAAAGGAGAGAAATAATTTACTCTCTATATGTGATATTGAGAAGGAATTGGTGTGTTCTAAAGAAGTTTGTGCTCTTGTGGTGATGGAATAAAATGAAGAATTGAATGAACCACATCTTATTATGCAATTTCTTCTTGAGGATTTCCTTGATGTCATCCCCAAAGAAATTTCGTATGGCCTCCCTCCCAGGAGAGACATTCAACATTTCATTGATCTTGTATCGGGTTCCATCATTCCAAACAAAGCAGCCTATAGGATGAGTCCTAAGGAGAATGAAGAATTGCAAAGACAAGTTGGAGAGCTTTTGGATAAAGGTTTGGTGAAAGAAAGCTTGAGTCCTTGTGTTGTCCTGCACTTTTTGTACCGAAGAAGGATGGAACGTGGTGGATGTGTGTTGATAGTATAGCGTTAAACAAGATTACCATGAAATATTGTTTTCCTATTCCTTACCTTGATGATCTTCTTGACCAACTTCACGGTGCTTCTATCTTTTCGAAGATAGATCTTCGATGTGGTTATCATCAAATCCGAATGAGGTCGAGAGATGAATGGAAGACCGCTTTCAAAATTTGAGATTGTCTTCAAAGTGGTTATCATCAAATCAGAATGGATGGTTATCCCCCTTGGGTTTTCTAGTTCTCCTAGCACCTTCATACGCCTTATGAATGATGTCTTTAAATATTTTATTGGGCATTTTATTGTTGTCTACTTTGCTGATATATTGGTGTACAACAAGTATAAGGAGCAACACTTGGAACATCTTCGGCAAGTCTTCAAAACTCTACAGGAGCAAAAATTGTTTGCCATTTTGAAGAAATGTCGTTTCTTTACCGAGAGCCTTATCTTTTTAGGCTATATGGTAGCTAGTGAAGGGATAAAGGTGGATCCTAGCAACATTGAAGTTATCACGACTTGGCCTATACCAATGTCGATTCATAATATTCAAAGCTTTCATGGTCTTCCATCTTTATATCGAAGATTTATCAAAGTATTCAGGTCTATCATTGCACCTATCACCGAGTTCTTGAGGGGAGGTAATTTCAAGTGGACTAGTGAAGCCGAGAAGAGTTTTGAAGTTATCAAGAGAAAGATGACGGAAGCTCCAATCATTTCCTTGCCAAATTTTGACATTTTGTTCGATGTTGATTGTGACGCTTCTAATGTTGGCACTGGTGCGGTTCTTAGCTAAGAAGGAGAGTCTATTGCCTTATTTAGTGAAAATTTGAGTGAGCCTCACAAGAAATACTCAACTTATGACAAATAATTTTATGTTATTGTTCGAGCTTTGCATCATTGGAGTCATTATCTCCTTCCTACAGAGGTCATCTTGTTCTCAGATCATAAAGCCTTGAAGTACTTAAATAGTTAACAAAAACTCAATTCCCGACATGCAAAAAATAGTGAGTTTTTACAATCATTTTTCTTTGTTCTCAAGCATAAGGTGGGTGTTCCAAATCAAATGGTTGATGCTTTGAGTCGTCAACATTCCTTGGTTTCTACTATGCAAGTTAATGTTTTGGGCTTTGAAGTGGTCAAATTGTTTTACATGGAGGATCCCTACTTTACCAAGGTATGGGAAGATAGAATGTTCTAAAGGTTTTTATAACTCTTTCTTATTACATAATGATTATCTTTTCAAAGGCAATCAATTGTGTATTCCCCAATACTCTTTGAGGAATGTCATTATCATTGAAGCTCATGGTGGTGGACTTGCTGGTGACTTTGTTAGAGATAAGACTCTTTCTCTTATCAAATAAAATTTCTTTTGGCCAAAAATGGAGCGAGATGTTATGAGACAAATGGAGCATTCTAGAGTTTGTCACATTGCCAAGAGTCATGGCCAAAATACCGGGTTATACACTCAACTTCCAATTCCTAATTCACCTTGGGAAGATGTGAGTATGGATTTTATTGTTGGATTCCTAAAGACTCAAAAGGAAAAAAGATTCAGTCATGCTGGTTGGTGATCGATATTCAAAGATGGAGCATTTTGTTCCGTGTAGCAAGACTCTTGATGCTTCTCATGTGGCAGATCTCTATTTTCGAGAAGTTGTTAAGCTTCATGGAATTCCAAAGACTATCACATAGGATCGAGATTCAAAGTTCATGAGTCATTTTTGGCATACTCTTGGAGGAAGCTTGCAACTAATCTGCAATTAGTTCAACATATCATCCGCAAACTGATGGAGAAACTGAAGTTTTCAATCGAAGCTTGTGAAATTTATTGAGAAGCTTCGTTGGTAATAATCTTGCACAAGTAGAGTTTGCTTATAATTTTTTCAGTAGAACTACGGGCTGTAGTCCCTTTGAGATTGTCTATGGTAGGAATCCTATTACTCTATTGGACTTGGCTCCACTTCCTACTACTAATCATTTTAGTGGTGATGCCGAGGAAAGAGCGAATAGCAACACTTACAACATTATAATGTAAGAAACACTTACAACATTAAACAAGTTCACTCACAGAGCTTTGACCAGTGTTCTACCACGAACGGTTGACTGTAGACTAACCTCAGGCTGGCTGTTGACCTCTGGAATTTTTTCTTTAACAGCAGCAGGTACAAAAATAGTTTTGTTAGTAATATATGCATTAGAATCAGAATGATTAAGTCCTAATCCACATTTATCACCAGTAGAGATTCGTAAACTTAACAATTTGTCAAGTTTCTTTGTACCACATGAGAAAATTTGAAGTTGTGCCACCAATTTCTCTAGTTCCATTTCTAGGCTTTTTACCCTAAGTTCTAGGGATGCATTATAAATTTTCAGATTATCAATTAAACAAGTTCACTCACAACATTTAGTCAACATGTGAGACCCCGTATTGCATTTTGCTATTTACTCTATGTATTTGTTTTTGGATTTAAATTCAAGGAGCTATTGTTTGGCCAATGTAAGATATTAAACTGATTATGGTATTTTGAACTATAAGTTTTCCTTAAGTATTTTCATTATGTTGTGAAATTATGTAAGTATAATTTGTTATGGCCGAAATTCTCTAAGGTAGATTTTCTTTATGAATTAATTTTTCATTGGCCTATTATTATGCTACCATGATTTACTAAATTAAATGCTAATAATATTTGGAAAGTATTTTAATTCTTATTGATTGCTGAAATTCTTTAAGTAAAATTCATTACATATTAATCTATGGTTGTGAAATCCTATGTTAGTGCATGTGGATTACCCCATGTCTTTATTATGTAACCCTAATCTCCATTAGGTAGTCTTAAGCCTCATTAGGAGAACTAAGTGATAAGTTAGTGTGCTTATAGAGTAGTTTAATAGAGATAAGTTAGTGCGATTATAAAGTAGTCCATGTGAAAAGAGAAAAGCAAAATGAAAGTCATGAGAAGTGTAGAGTTCAAGTGAATGGCAAAGAAGGGAGAGAAAAGTAGGTTGAAAAATGATGTGGTTGAAGGCTAGAAAAGGAGATGTGATGGTTGGCTGAAAAAGGAGATGTGATGCAAGATAAAAATTTATGGAGAGTTGGAAGAGGAATCACGTGAGAGTTAAATTGGAGGCAAAGAAATGGAAAAGGAGAGGGGACAAGCAATGAATGACCTGACCATGTCACATGGGCTAAAGCAAGTGAGACTTTTCTTCCTTGTTTCCTTGGACGCGTATTAGACTATATTCAGCCTCCTTCCATCTCATTCACATCTCCCACCTCACTTAGCTCACCTCACTTCACTCTTCACCGAAACACTCAGCTCTTTCATTGGCTGAAACCCTCTTCACCTCACTTCACTCCACTTGACCGAAGCATCCAGCACTCAGCTCATTTTCTCTCCTTGGCTGAGCTCTTCATCATCTCTCCAAAGCATTTCCCTTTCCTTCCTCACGCCATTTCCAGCAACCTCATCCACCACACCTCACTTTCAGCATTTTCCCTCACCTTAAGCCTTATCACAGCAAACCTCTTGCTCTCATCTCAACCCATTTAAGCCACACAAGAGAGAAACTGAGAGTTAGAGTAGAAGGAGAAGCTTGAACCAATTAAAAAGAAGCTGAAATCCTAGGAGGAAAGGAGGTAAAGGATCTGATTTCCTTGCATGTTCATCTCTTCTGTTTTCTTTCATAGATTCTGACCATATGTATCTTAATGCTCGGTGTTCTTTGTCATCACTAGTGACCAGCCTCAAGGTAAGCTAGAGTTTGGTTTTCTCAAAGGAAAAGGCTTGCTGTTTTGGCCGAATATGCTTGTGTTTCTTGTGTTCATTCTCTCTTTCATAATATGCTTGAATAATATATCTGATCTAGGTTGGGATTGTTGATATTGCTGTTGTTGGAGGAAGGGTTTAAGCCACTGTTTTGGGCTATGGTGTTGTGATGTTGAGTAGGTGTTGGAGGAAAGGATTAGGCCGGGTTGATAGAGGAAGTGGTAATGTAGTGTTGTTGGATTATTATCATGCATGTGCAATGAGAGTTGATAGGAAAATGATGCATGCATGTAATGCTAGATGTGGCCGAATGGGGTGTTTGTGGTAATCTTGGTTTTTGCTCTTAAAGTACAATATCAATCATGATTTTGCTATGTTATGGCCATGGGTTAGATTAGATAGGAATTTAAACCATATTGCTTGAGGATTGAATAGGCATGAAATGATTTGTGTGGATTTGATATTGGTCAAAAGAATCAAGTTAGAAACCATGTTTAAGTTGTTGAAATAGGGAGTTATTAGTGCCCTGTTTTTTAGGCATCATCACGCTGGATCAGCGTGTGACTCACGCTCGAGCGCTCTTAAGGAAAAATATTAGACAGAGTCGTGCCACTTGACCAGCGCTCAACAGGTGCTTGAGCAGGCTTACAAGATTTCATACAGATTCATAGCGCTTAACCGCCACTCGAGCGAGGCTAGATAAAAATTGGACAGACACTTGGCGCTCGACTGACTCTCGACAGACGCTCGAGCGGGACCAGTTAAATTTCAGATATGTTGAATTTTTTAGTTCCTATTGAAGACGTGTGAAAGCCTATCATTGAGGCTAGTTGACCAAACCTAGTTAAGAAGTTTATTGAGGTTGGGATGGTGGGAATTCGATAGACATTAGTCCAGGCATGGTATGATGTAAGGTATTGAATAAGAGATATTAAGCTAGACGTATTATAGGTTGTTGATTTGGCTTGAGATACTTAGCATGAGATGTTGTTCCTGAATTTCATGAATAGGCTTTGAAAACAATGATGTCGATGGGAAGAATCAGTGTACTTAGTTGATATGAAGTGAATTGCATAGTGGTCCCATTAGCAACCTTATTGGAGATGTTGGATGCATGTCTTTAATTGCTTTTCTTCAATTGTTTTATGAAAGCTAATTAAAGAAATCAATTGTAAATGAAATCATATTTTCTAAGATGCGTACTTTTGGAAAACCGAAATGTTTATAAGTATTTCTTCTTGTGTGTCTATTTGATTAGTTTCCTAAGCGTCTAAGTGATGTATTGACTCGCTTGTAGGCGAAGCACCATCAGAATATCAAGAGAAGCAAGGTAAGTGTGAGACCCTGTGAGAGCCCGTTTATCTCTTTTGTTATTTCCTATGTATTAGCTTTTAATTTAAATTATGGGGCCATATTTTTGGCCAATGTATGACCTAAGCTTAAGGTACATTAACTATTATGAAATTTTATTTCAAGAATTTTTCTTTAAATAATTTCTTTTTCATTGTGGAAGTTTAGTGCAAGTTTAAATTTTATTTTCCCTAAGAGTCGAAACTTGCTAGGTAGGTTTCTTTTATGGGTTTATATTTTCCATTTGCTTAGTATATTCCATAATCAATAAAATTAAATTATGAAGAGAGAATTATATATTATGGTCGAAAATAATTAAGTAGAAAATCATGAAATTCATGTAAGCATTTAAATATATTTTTTTGTGTCTTTTAATAGGTAGCATTGATCATCATTATGTGGCCTTAATTATTAGTTTGAAATATCATTAGAGATGTTATATGATAAGCTATTAAATATATATGATAGCTTGAAGATAATTTAATTGATAAGCACACTTGCTTATCATAGTGATAAGCTAGAGAGCTTTTAAGATAATAGGTTGTTGTGGCTATCTTAGATATAGGCTAGAGCAATTATTTTAAAATAGGTTATCATGTTTATAAGTTGATAAGTTATGGGAGTGAACTAGATAAGCTAAAGTGCTTATAGGAGATAAGTTAGAATACATGTGTGTGATAAGTTGAGATAGTTATTTGATAAGAGAAGTAAAAGAAGATAAGTGAAATGCAACAAGTGAGAAGAGTCTAGAATGGTGTAGCACGTGAAGAGCAAGGAGGGGGGAAAAGTCTTAAAGTTGTGGTCCATGTGAAGAGTTAAGAAGAGATAAGATAAGCATTAAATTGACAAGACAAGACAAATAAGAGAAAAGCTATGAAATGGTGATGTTCACGTGAAAGCCAAGCCAAAAAGAGAGCAATTGAAGTGAAATGGCAAGGAGTTTCACGTGGGAGGGCGAGGCTTGAGGGGACAAAGAGATGAGGTCAGAGAAAGTGAGAGAAAAGGGTGAAAATGACCATGCATTGGTCGGCCACACCCCACCAAATTCACCCCCCTTTTTCCTCTTGTCATTTTCAACTCTCTTGTCCTTGTCATAATTGAATCTAGTGAGATTCAAATTAGCCTTCAACGAATTACCCCCCCCCCCACTCCTTCACATTTCAAATGCTCATTTTCCTTGGCCGAATAGCAGTCTCATTCAACTCTCTTTCTCTTTTTCTCTCTTGACCGAAACTCCTCTCCTTGGCTTAAGTCTTGTTACCTTTCTCTTGAAACCAAATCACTTCAAAGTTGCAAGTCTTGCCTTGTTTCTTCAAGGAACCTTCAGCTGCTGAACACTTCTCTTTACCCCACCATAAACCTCTATCTTAGCACCTTGAAGACACAAATCTCAGCCCTTGGAACCATTCCTAAAGGTGGAACCGAAAGTTGAGGTTAAGGGAGGATTTTGGTGAAAACCGTGTGACTAGTGGAAGGTAGTGGTAGACTTGATTTTCATATGATGTTTTGGCTTGAGTTCTTTATAATTTCTGACCTAAGATGTTTTATTATGCTAGGTGCTCTTCTTTTAGCAAAGCTTGTGTTCAATCATCAAGGTAAGGCCAAATATGGTTGTTGGTGCTAAATATTGTTGTTGGCCGAATATATGATCTTGCTAGATCTTGAAGTTATTTTGTGATTGGTAGATCCTAGGTTGTGAAACTGATCATGGAGGATGGGATCTATGTCGGAGATGAAGATTTGATGCATGAGGTTGATTCATGGCCGAATGGCTTAGAGAATAAAAGCTTTAATGGCCGAATGTCTTCTTTTAGTTGGATCTTGAGTTTAGTTGCTTTGTTCTTGCTAGATCTTGAGCTTAGAACACTTTGTTGTGTTGTGATGCTGGATCTGGTCTTGTATACATGAGAATGTTAATGGATTGTAAGTTGCTTATGGACAATGAAATGGAAATAGAAGAATATGCATGTTAGGGTTTCGGGTATTGGCTTACACTACCATTGGCCAAACGCATGTTGGGTTCCTTTGAGATATCTTGCGATTAGTCTCTTTAAATGCTAGATCAATTGAATGGATGATTGAATGAACATTGCATGTGAAGTTGCCTTTGACTAAAAGTAGCTTTTGGATGTTGTTCATGGCATGGCCGAATGATGTAGTGAAGGAAACCCTAATGGCCAAAAGATTAGTAATTTAAAATGTAATTTCATGTGATGTATAAGTAAAATTAATATTTTGGCTAAATGAATTAGAGATTAAAACCTAGATTTAGTATTAAGAGAAATCTTGCAAGTTAGTTAAGTATGATGGAACTTAGACTTCGGATTGATACTTGTTAAGGTAATTAGCAAAACTTGGATTTTGGTACCATTAGATTATTGATTTTGGACTTAGATGCTAATAGGATATGTTGATTTGCTAAACACTTTTCTTAAATGGTTAATAAGTGTTTTCTATGTAAACCCTTGAGAATGATATAATATTTTTCAGAAATATATTTTTGGGAAAAACCGAGTAATATATAAATATTTATCTTGTATGATTATGTACTTAATTCCTAGTAACTAAGAGGTGTTTGAATTGCTTGTAGGCGATCTTCGTACCGTTATTCATAATCAAGGAGACCGAGGTAAGTGAAAATTGTAAGTAGAAACTTACACTTTTATGAAAACTGGAATGACACACTGCATAAATTCATGAACAAGCATGATACTTCAAGCAAGCATGGCATGACATGAGCATTGCATGATTTTTCTAAAGTGAATTTTTATGCAATGTCGTATGGAAAGTTTATGGAAAGATAAGTCAAGTTAAGGGCTCTGGTCGGTACCGTACCATCATGACGGACTCCCATACCGAAGGACGAATGCGAGAAGGTTGGGTGAATCCTAAGAGGCTGTGCAAACCACACTGAAGGACAATGAGAAGGTGTGGGCCTCCAAGGGTCGTGGCTCCAGGGGTTAAATGGAGCGTAAGTAGCCCACAAGTTATGAAGGAAATGTTTTCTAGGGCCAGGGGCCAATTTCAAGAACAAGTTTATGTCTATAAGCAAGAGCATATGCATACTCATGACATGCATGTGCATCATGAATTATGATTTTCCCATGTTAAGCAAGTCCAAGTCAAGAGCAAGTTTTAAAGTTATGTTTTTCCCTTACTGAGTCTTTTTGACTCACGTTTTTAAAATTGTGTCATTCCAGATGCCTCAGGTGAAGGAAGTCAGGAGGACTACCTAACTTAGAAGAAAGATTATTTCTATGTTTTGTTGTTGTGACTTGATCGATGAGATCCGTCACTTGTGAAGTGTTAAACATGTTATGTATGTATTAAGATGCAAGTTTATTGAGAACCTTAATCATGCTATGAGTTGGCTCGCTTCTCTCGCGATTCTGTATTTTTCCGCTGTAAGTATGAATGTACGAACGCTGGAGCTTTCCTGGGGATTGCTCGCGGCTGTCACGGTCCCTGCGGGATGGCGTTCGGGGCGTGACAGTTAAGTTGGTATCAGAGGATTAGAGAAGTAGAGCCATAAGACATAGGGAATAGATTAGAACCCTAAAATATGAGTTATATGTTGAGGATCAATTACGTTAAAATTCTAAGTCGAGGTTGTTCTAAGCTAAACAATAACCTTGAAGTGCAGGATGACACCTAGAAGACCATAGAGAAATGGGGGACCCGAGGCTCAGGGTGTTACCACCGATGACGTATTAAGGCACATGGCTCAGCTCATTGCCGAGCAGGTGCAACCCAGTGCCAATGTCGAAGGGGCACGAGGTTGCCATGAGGGGTGTACGTTTGATCAGTTTAATCGCCAGCACCCGCCAGCGTACAATGGCAAAGGAGATGCTATTCTGGCAGAAAACTGGCTGGTGGAGATTAAAGAGTTGCTAGAGGTTTTGGGATGTACTTATGCCCAAAAGTTGAGTTATGCTACCTCTAAACTGCAAGGAGATGCCAAAAGGTGGTGGCAGTCTGAGAAAGTGTTATTTAGTCAGGAGCTAGGGGAACAGTCCATAACCTGGGAAAGGTTTCAGCAAGAATTCCTAGACCGTTATTTTCCAAGAACAACTCGGGAAGCAAAAGCAAGGGAGTTTGCTACCCTAACTCAAGGTGCCATGACGGTGGAGCAGTATGCAGGCTGATTTATGGAGCTGGTGCGGTTTTCCCCGTACTTGGTGCCAGATGAAGAGAGAAAGGCCAGAAAGTTCGAAGAAGGACTTCACCCACGGATCTATGACAGAGTGTATAGTCATAATCTTAAGACCCTAGCCGATGTGATAAAAAGGGCGGTGATCGTGGAGAGAGGACTGCAGAGAATAGCGGTTTATTATGAGCAGTAGAAGAGGAAGGCTCCTTCCAACCCAACAACACCGCAGATGCCCTGGAAGAGAAGTAAGCCAGAGTCATCGCAGAGACAGCCCCAGAGACCGAACTAGAGGCCGAACCAAAGGCCTAGTGGAATTCAGAATTTCGGAGGGAATCAATTTCCTCTGTGTAACAAGTGCAACAGGAGACACCCGGGGGAATGCAGGCAAGGCGTATGTTTTCAATGCGGGAAACCTGGTCACTTCGCCAGAGATTGCAAAAATGCCGGCGGCTTGAACCAAGCACCCCGACCCCGCAGCAGAACATTGCAAGGAGGCAAGGAGGCCCAACGCAAGCAAGGTTGTATGCACTGACTCCGGAGGATGCGGAGAATCAGAACCGAGAAGTGGCAGGTAAGTTGCCTTTGCCCCAGGGGGAAGCCCTAGTTCTATTTGATTCGGGGGCCACGCATTCATTCATTGCATCAGCATATTGCAAGGCACATGCCATACCCAGTGAGCCGTTAGATTGTAATGTTCTTGTGTCAATGCCCGCTGGGGGAAGAGTCGATTGTAGTCAGATGGTGAAGGACTATCCGATAGAAGTAGAAGGGCAGGTCATGTTGGCGGATTTGATAGTCATGGAGATGGGAGGATTCGATATCATCCTAGGCATGGATTGGTTGGCGAAGCATGGTGCCAATATTCGGTGCTATGAGAAGAAGGTCTTGTTCCAAAAGGAGGGGAGACCGGAGTGTTGTTTTACCGGTATGAAGAAAATGAAACGAAGGCCAGCAATTATCTCGGCCTTGCAAGCTAAGAAATTGTTGCAAGGAGGGCATGAAGGATTCTTAGTCTGGGCAAGTGCTACACAGAATGATACGCAGAATGAGGTTCCTACATTTGATCAAACCCCGATAGTGAGTGAGTTTCCGGACGTATTCCCGGAAGACTTACCTGGGTTACCACCAGATAGGGAGGTGGAGTTTGGTATTGAATTGGAACCAGGCACAATCCCAATTTCCAAAGTGTCGTATCGAATGGCTCCAGCATAGTCGAAGGAGCTGAAAGTCCAATTAGAAGATCTCTTGGAGAAGGGATTCATACGGCCAAGTGTGTCGCCTTGGGGAGCACCGATCCTGTTTGTAAAGAAGGAGGGAAGTCTCCGGATGTGCATTGACTATAGAGAGCTGAATAAGGTGACCATAAAGAATCGGTACCCGCTGCCTCGTATTGATGATTTGTTCGATCAATTGCAAGGGGCACAAGTGTTTTCAAGGATTGATTTGAGATCGGGTTACCACCCGTTGAAAGTGAAGGAAGGAGACATACCTAAGACGACCTTCCGAACCCGATATGGTCACTATGAATTTTCGGTGATGCCATTTGGGTTAACCAATGCCCCGGCCGCATTCATGGACTTGATGAACAGAGTATTCAGGGAGTTCCTGGATAAATTTGTGGTGGTGTTCATAGATGATATCCTGATCTATTCTCGGAACCAGGAGGAACATGAGAAGCATCTAAGGATTATTTTGCAGATCCTTAGGGAGAAGAAGTTGTATGCCAAATTCTCCAAGTGTGAATTCTGGTTGGAGTTTGCTACCCTAACTCAAGGTGCAGTATTATTATTTAAATGTTATTCTTTAGCTCCCAATGCTTAGGTAACTGTTTCCACCCCAGCACTCGAGTTCATCGACTCAAGCCTATCATCACAATCATCTGCACAACTTTCCTCTTTTTTTTCTTGTTTTTTTTTCTTTTCATCTTTCTTTTTTGGTTTCCTTTTTTCTTTGTTCTTTTTTTCTTCTTATTCTTTTTTTTTCTTTGACAGGGGTTCAGCAGCTCTACCGCTTATCTACTTCTCAAAATCTCACTCTCCCAAATTTCAAAAGCAATCCCGAGTATGTGCTCCAAATTGAACTGACCAAATTATCTAATCGAAGTGTGCTAGAGTGAGATGCAAAAATGTCATGCCAGTTCATTCTCAATTCAAAATCCTGATTCAAATAAGGCATATTGTAGGAGTCCAAACAAGTGATGTCAGTTGAATACCCGCTCCTAACATGTTCTTATATCAAAATGCCTTTCACAAACCTAGTCAGAGTCATACAAAATTAAATTGAGGCAGGTTTAAATAAACAAGTCTTGTGAAATCAGTAAAACATCATGTCAATCAGTACAACATGTGAGTTTGATGGAACTCACTCCCCTCAACTGAATGAAACATTGTCCTTAATGTGAAAGCATAAAGGGAAATAGAAAAGATGCGCATACAGAGAAGCAAACAAATAGAAAAACAATAGAAAATCACAGCCAACAAGTGCAATAGAAAAAGGAAAATAAAAAGGATGCAAATAATAATAAATAAAACGGAAAGAAAAAAAGAAAGATAGCAAAAGGTAAAAAGTTTAGAGGACTCCCCTGGGCCTTCCACAAGTAAGATCTCTTCATTTGGCTCGAAGGGAGTCATAAATGGCTTGAGATGTTGTCCATTGACTGTCAAGCTATTGTCATTCTTTGGATCGACAATGTCTACTGCGCCATGAGAATTAATCTTTTTGTGCATGGTGATAAAATTAATTGCTTTCTGGACTCACAGACAAAAAGTGCAATAGGGGGACACATGATAGAGCAAGAGGAATTCATTAATGGTAGTTAATGCTATGAATAAATGAGAGCCTAAATCTCAGCCATCCAACTCTTTTTTTCACTCTCCCTTCTTTTAACCTACCATCTTATTTTCTTTCTCCCTACTTTTTACAAGCTAACCTCATTTTTCCTATTTTCTCTCCCTCTCCCTTTTTCTTCTCTCCTTGGCGGACTATTCCCCCTACTTATTCTCTCTCTTTTTCTTTTTAAAAACACTCTTATAATCTCTCTACCTCTCTCTTTTATTTTTCTAGCACACTTTCTCTCTCTCATCTCTCCTTTATTTTAAGCTCTCTTTGCCGCACAAGCCTTTTCCCTTCCTATTTTCTCTATTTTCTCTCCCTTCTTTCTCTCCCTCTTAGCCAAATAAACCCTAGACTTTCTCTATTGTCTATTTAATTTTCAGCCGCACCTCTCTCTCTCTTTTATTTTTCCTCCAATGTTCTCTCTTGTCTTAAACTCTACTTTTTCTCTCCTCTTTTTATTTTTCTGCCGTAACTCTCTTTTCACTGACTACTTGTAACTCTCGAGTATACTTATTCTGCTATTATGAAATGCATGTAATGATAGGAAGATAGTTGATAAATACAAAATGACGCCATTCACCCCAATATAACACTTTGGAAGTGTATCACTGCCTAGCTACTCAAAGCTGATCATAGGCAGATCATAGGCAGGAAAACTAAACACGCACTGAATTTTAGAGATTAATTGCCTTCTTCACTTTGAACGCAAATCTTTCCAGTTGAACAAACTTTTGGGCAGCTGCCTCTTCCTTTTTTTTTAATATGTGACAGGCCCCGTCTTCACTTGGTTTTCACTTGTAAGACACGTATTAATTAAGTACTAACGGTTTCAATAAAAATAAATTTAAAAAACCTGTATTTTTTCTTATTTGCCTATAATACAAATTTTAATTAATTAATGTAAATTATTTGCCTATAATACAAATTTTAATTAATTAATGTAAATTATTTGCCTATAATACAAATTTTAATTAATTAATGTAAAAACATAATGTGCCTAATAGAACAAAATATATTTCAACATTGACTAAAGGCTGCCTTCAGCAACCAAAATTGTCTTTACAATTTTATCATCATTACAAAAAAATTTCTCCTCAGTTTTTCACAAACTCCCATAAACTTTTTCATTTTTTCACCACCTCCACTTTTTCATCAACTTCTATACCCAAAAGTTTAACCACCCTAAAATTTGGTCACTCAAACACACCAATAACGTCTTAAAAGTTTTGCAACCAACACAAAGAAGTTCTGACAATTTTTAAGTAGTCTAAAAAATAACATATAATTACATTTAACAAATAACTTTAAATTTAATCATTAGAACCTTCAAGGCTCTAGCACCATCATCACTAGCACCATCACCGTAATCATTGGCTGCAATTGCATTATTGAAAATTTAGTGGTTATTTTAACCAAAAATCTAATACGTATTGCCTTCTAAAAAATGAAAAAATAGCATCAAAAGGAAACTACAAAGCAGGTGTCTTTAGAAAATAATAATTGTATCATCATATCAGATCTGCTATGTACACTCTAGAACTTGAAGTTATAACTAAAATAGATGCCTGAAAATAAAGAAAATGCATAAGAAAACAATACCTTATAATAATTTGGCACTTTGGCATACGATGAGGAGACAAGAAGAATACTCTCTAGCTTTAAATCAGAGTGAATGTGGCACAAATCATGCATAACTATAAACATTAACATGTAATTGAGTCAAGAAGAGATGAAAATAGATTATCAATTTAACTACAAACAATTATTAACATGTGGTACAATTCATTGCCCCTTCAAGTGATCGCCACAACTTCTTTCTTTTCATTGTGAATAAATTCCAAGACTTGCCCAAATGTCCCTGCAAAAGTTTTGGAGTAAAAAATCATGAGAAGCAAATGAAACCCATAAATATTACTGCAACTTCAGATTCGATATGAATTTTTCACAGCACAAAAGGAATTTTGACCCCAATATTCCAACTCCAAAAAGAAAACCAGAGGGATATTTAACTTATACAAACCAGTATCTAAAGAAGATACCATTTTGCAAGGGACTAATGATGCTGAAAATATATAAGGCTGTTGCTATGGAAAACAAACACTGAATGAAGTACTGACCTTCTCCCATACATTTTTATCTTTACTTTTAAATTCTGAGCACTACAAGAAATATTGTTTTAGGTGACAAAATTTTGGGTGTCAAACAAAATTTTGTCACCTAAAGTGAACTTGCCCTGAAAAAATATTAATTTCGTCATCCAAAACCATCCAGGAATGCCGAAACCGTCTGGACCGGTCAAAAACAAGTTTAGATGTATTTATGGTGTGAAGACATACACGCGTTGCGAATAAGTGACGATAAAAATCGTCACAAAAACAAAATCTCATCCGGACGAACAAGCAAAACGTTCGGACTCCTTGCAGGGTGACAAATTTCAAATCGTCGTAATTGAGTGACGATTAGAATCGTCACAATTTTTACAACACCGTCCGGAATCTATTTACAAAACGTCCGAACGAACATTATCTAACGAATAATAACCGTCAAGATATAGTGACAAATTAAAACTCATCATTAACATTCTTTTCTGTCTGGACGTTGTCAACAGCATTCCACCAGAAAAAATAACATTGTCTGGATGGTACGAAAAAGGTCCGCACAATTATAAATGCTTCTTCCGTCAATCGTGTTGTTCAAAATTGCAAAACTTCAGACACATGACATCGATACCGTCCGAACGAACATATAGCGTCCGGATCGTATATGTTCTAGAACCTTTTCGAATCGGCATATTTAATGACGTTAAGTTTGATTGGGTCACGTGTGAATATAACCGCTGAGAAGAGTCCAACCGCTAATCAAAAGCTTTCGGATGGTTACTGGGCAAATTAAACCCGCCAGAATTTGTCAAAATCACAAACTCACTCACTTCTCTCAAACTTTTATCCCAAACGTTTTCACTACCCGTTTGAGATCTCTCAAGGAACTTCAGGTAAAACTCTCTTCATGAAGTTGTTTCTCAATTTCATGCATTTCGATTCAATATCTATTCAATTTCATGTATTATACAGAGCAACGTAATTCGATTCTATCAAATTACGTTGTTTTGTTGGTGTTCATCGGAATATGTTCGAACGTCTTACAATTTAAACGACACAGTTTAACGTTCGTGTGAACCGTTTATGCTAATGTTCGGATGTTTTTTGCTAGGTTGACCATGGAACGCTCAGGGAGAAGTATCACCAATGTCGGGGGATAAACAGAGCAACCAGCTTGGGCAGACTCCTTTTTAGCAGAGCTAAACGAGAGTATTAGGGTGATAGTATAGCCGACGCATTCGTTCTCCTTTGAGCTCCAATGGCACTTGACCGGTATGGAGACCAAACTCTCTGTAACAGAGCTAAACGAGAATATTCGGGCTATAATGGAAGAGCTGAATATTATGCGGATGAAACAATTCTCTGTGAGAGAAGAATTGTCTTAGTTGTCCCAGTATGTCCATACCGTTCTGGTACAGTTGCAGACACTCATCAGACGAGTGGATAATATATAGGAGCAATTGGCCCATGCTCGTGATGCCCCCGGACAAGATATGGACGAGTCAGAGGCAACTCGTGATTTGGACTAGTCTTTTGTTTATGTTTTATCACTATTATTTATTTATCGTTTGAAGAACCGTTTTCGACTTGTACTAGGCATTATGATTGTGTTTTTCGTTCGGTATTTGGATTATTTTTTATATTTTCATATTAATTATATTTGCTCACTACATTAATTTTTTTACAATTTAAATCGATAATTAGTAAAATTAAATGGGTGATTATACTAATGAAACGATTAGTGTAATTAGATTGTAACGATTAGAGTAACTTGCTTGCGATTACAATTAAATTGGTGATTAGTTATAATGGATATTTTAATATAAAAGTATGCCTAACTATATATATATTTTTTATATATTCAAAATAAATAAGTTAAGTTAAATATTTGTGCCAAATTGCATTGCGTTAAATTGAATAAAATAAATTAAATTATTAACGTAAATTAAATCATTTAAATAAATTAGGTTTCGTGAAATAAATATGCAAGACATTCGGACGATGTCGAGGAGCGTCCGGACTCCCTTATCGCAACTGAGAGTAAATGAGGTAGGTGTTGGAACTGTCACGCCCCGAACGGCATCCCGCAGGGACCGTGACAGCCGCGAGCTATCCCCTTGATGACTCCAGCGTTCTTACTTACATACTTACATGCTTACGGCGGAAACGTATAGGATCGCGAGGGATTCGAGCTAAATCATACATAATCAGGGTTCTCATTAAGTTTCTCATACAAAACATATATAACATATTAAAAGCCAACTAGTTACGATCAAGCCACTATCATCAAAATTTTGAAAATAATTCTTGTGCTTCTATGTCAGGTAGTCCTCCTGACTCTCTTCACCTGAGGCATCTGGAATGACACAATTTTGATAATGTGAGTCAAAAAGACTCAGTAAGGGAAAGACATAAATTTGAAATATGTTCTTGACTTATGCTTGCTTAATCATGAAAAGAAACTTGATAAATGATGCACATGCATGTCATGGATATGCATATGCTCTTGCTTAAATTCGGCCCCAGGCCCTTGAAAATATTTCTTTCATACTTGCTTGTAAAATTGGCCCTTGGCCCTTGAAAATCACTTATTCATACTTGTGTCATTCTTGGCCTTTTCATAATTATTTCATATATCTTACAGTGGGCTCGCTCCATTTAACCCCTGAAGTCAGGGTTATGCGTTCCCTTTAGCACCGTGCCCGAATTCCCTTGGAGACCTTACATATAGTCAAGCTAGCGTACCTTCTCGCATTCGTCCTTCAGTGGCTAGACATGACACTTGGAGGCCCACACCTTCTCAATGTCCTTCAGTGTGGTTTGCACAGCCTCCTGGACTCACCCATCCTTCTCGCATTCGTCCTTCGGTATGGGAGTCCATCTTGATGGTACGGTACCAACCAGTGCCCCTTAACTTAACTTATCGTTTCATAAAACTTTTCATAGTCTTTCAATAAAATCATTGCATAAACATTCTCTTTGAAAAATTCATGCAATGCACATGTCGTGTCATGCTCGATTAAAATCTCATGCTTGTTCATGAAACGATGCAGTGTGTCATTCCAGTTTTGAAAAGAACCACTTACTGTCCACTTACTATTCCACTTACACTTGGTCTTCCTTGGTAGTGTGTAAAGACACGTAGATCGCCTACAAGCGATTCAAATATTTCTTAGACTTAAGAATTTGTACGTAATCATATAAATAAAAATTTGCATTTTTGAAATCGGTTATCAACCAAAGATATATATATATATATATATATATATATATATATATATATATATATATATATATATATATATATATATATATATATCACTGAAGTTATTTTAATCATTTAAAATATTTTATTCACTTTTTTCTTTAACTAATATTCAAAACTTAGGTTATTTAATCATTAATATTTTTATTGCAAATATATATATATATATTTATACATGTCTCGATTAGGGTTTAATTAACACCAACGGATTTAGGATTAAACCTAAGTCTCTCATTATTTCATGTGCTCTACTAAAACCTTACATTAAACCACTAATAGCTTTAATCATGATTAAATCTTGATTTGGACCTTAAACCTCAATTAATCCGAAATACTAACCCTAACTAGGGTTTCGAATATTTTCATTACAAGTTCATGGTTCCTCAATATTATTCCAATTAGCCTAATCCCCAATTTCAAGTACCCAACACAACAATTTTAATCTATTTATCATAATTTATAATTAGGGTTCCTTCACCTTAAACATTCGGCCAATACTAAATTTTATGCATCCTTTAATCACAACTTCAACTCCAATGGTGATCCCATCCTCCATTCAAAAATTTCACAACCTAGGATCTATAAATCAAAACTCCAACACAATATATCATGCTCATACCCTTCGGCCAGGACATGTTTTTCATCCAATAATTATATTTTCTTTTGTTTCCTTCAATTTGCATGCATCCTTTACCTAACATAATTATCTACCATGCATTAGGTCACTAATGTTACACATATCATGGCCAATAATCAGATCTATACATACACGAACTTTCTCTTGGAAACCTAGGGCATATATGGTTCGGCCATAACTCATAACATCACATTTTCATGCTAAAAATTATATCATGCACTTCCCTTTGCATTTTATAACCTAACTAGTATGCATTAATTCATACTTTCATTATTCATGAATAATATGACCCGATCTAACATTCAAACACATTCATAACCATAGATCTAGGGAGATTTACAACTTACAACCAACCAACTTAGCATAAACTTAGATCTAACTTCCTTTTGTATTTATGACCTATTTGCATGCATTAACTTCATAGATCCGAACCTCTTTCACATGTACATTGTTTTTACATCATCAAGAACATAGTTAAACACTTAGATCTACTATTAGAGAGACCAACAACACAAGATCTAAGCATATAATTCGGCCATCACTATACTCAACCAACAACATCACATTTTTTTGCTTTACCTTGATGATTATCCCAAGCTTGAGTACCTGGAAAAATAAAATGCCCTAGGTTAGTACTTATGAAAAAATTTAGACAAGAATACTAAAGAGAATCAAGCCTACCTCTACCTTCACCAAACTTTTACCCAAACTCCTCCTTCTTCCAAATTTCGGTTCAAGCTCCTTAGAATATATCCAAGCTTGATTTGAGGTGCTAATGTGGGTTCTATGGTGGGAAAAAATGTGGTAAGCTTGAATGATTAGTCCTAATGGAAATGGACTAACTTCTTCAAGAGAAATGAGGCTAATGATTAGGGTTTTCAAGGAAGAAAATGGGGTTGCACAAAAGAGGTCTAACTTAGGCTTTTAGAGTGTGATTTAGAAGGCAAGAGGAATGTGGTTTAGAGTGCAAGAGGAAAAGAGCAAACCTTGAATCTTAGATGGGTGGTTCGGCCATGTGAAGAAAAATAGAGAGAGTTGAGAGCAAATGCAATATTCGGCCAAGTGAGGAAGAAATGGAGTGAAATGAAATGCTAGGTGTGAAGTGTGAGACAATTGAATCTCCCAAGGAGAGTTAATGCTATGACAATGACAAAGACAAGGTGAAAATGACATGAGAGAAGTGTGAAGGAGGGAAAAGGGGGATGAATGGGGTTGGCCGGCCAATGCTCTCCTTCTCTCCTCTTTTCACTTTAACTTTTTCTCACATAAATCATTGTCTCCCAAAGCATGACTTGCATTGAATTGATTTCTCTCTCCTCATCACACTTGGTCTTCACGTAAATCCCACTTCTCCCTTGCTTTTTCTCTTCTTTTTTACTTCCATGTGTTGTCTTGTCTCATTGAATGCATCTTACACATCTTACAACTTCACATGGCAATTAGCTTTTGGCTTTTCAATTCACCACATGCTCATTCACGTAAAAGCCATCTCTTTAACTCTCATTTGCTTTGTTTGGTTACCTTCCAACCAACTTAGTTACTCTCACATTTGAAATGCAACTAACTTTCAACTTGGTTACTATTTTACCTAACTTATCTCCTATAAGCTCTCTAGCTTATCTAGTTCATTCCATTAGCTTATCATCTCATAAGCATGATATCTTATCTTATGATAGTGGCTCTAGCCTATCTCTACAATAGCCACATCCACTTATTGCATGAAAAGTTTCCCTAACTTATCATTATGCTTGCTTATCACTTATGATAAGCAAGTGTGCTTATCATTTACTTATGATAAGCAAGTGTGCTTATCATTTTAAATCTCTCTTAACTTATCATATGTCTAATACTTATCATCTATTATTCTAATGATAATTCAACTTATTAATTTAGGTCAAATAATAATAATATAGGCCACCTATTAATGATACACAAAATATTCAACACTTAAAGGAAATTCATGATTTTATTTCATTTAATTATTTTCGGCCTATATATAAAAATCTTTAATCATAATCTAAATTTTATGGATCATGAAACATATTAAGTAAATGAAAAATATAAATTCATAAGAGAGAAACTCACCTTGCAAATTCGGCTCTTAGGAGAATATAATTTAAACTTTGCATAAAAATGACAAGAAAATTATTTAGGAAATTTCATGAAATAAAATCCCATTTTGATCAAGGTACCATAGCATAAAGCTTAGGCCATACATTGGCCAAAAATATGGCCCCATAATAAAATTAAAGCTAATACATCGGAAACTAATAAATAATACATAAGAAATATCATAGGAGAAAATCGGGGTCTCACAGGAACGGTTTAGGAAACCGTCCGGACTTTCCCTTAACCGTCGCATGGCGTACACGCGTGTACGTTATATGAAAGTGAAAAATGGTTGTCACCGTCCGAACCCTTTAAATTTTGACATTTAATATGAAATACGTTGATTGGGCCACGTGTACATTTTCACAAATACCGAACCATTTCTTCTTAAAAGATCTATCAAACTCAAGTTTTTTCTTCACAAATATTGACCGAATATCAGTCTTTCGTGGATCTAACCACATCCAGGTATGTTTTCCATAATTTTTGCATAGTACATTGTGTTTTTTCATTGATTTTAATGTAGAAATTGATTGTGTTAAGTGTTTGGTTTGTTTTTAAGCGTATTTGTTTGTGTTTTGGTTTTATTTTTGGGAGTGTAGGGGAGGTGGAAGAACGCTGCCATGGCTGAGTTAACTCGGTCGTCCTCCAGAGAGTTTTTGTCACATTATTGAGTCATCCGGACGCTTTCTAGTGTTGTCTAGACGATTTCGTGGGTCGTTCAAACTTTTTCCGAAGTCATTTGATGGTATACATTGTCATTTTGATGTTGTCTAGACGCTATATATATAGTTTAATTCTCTGTTGTACGTTCGGATGCCTGATAGTACGCCTACTGTTATACGTTGTCATTTTGATTGTTTATGGACTCTTTTTCAATGCAGTTCGGACGGATATCCAAAGTTGTTTGGTGTCTTTTGAGAATTTCAAAACGGATACATTGATGTTTTGATAATGTCCGGACGCTTCACGTATACTTCCAGACTGAATAATTAGTGTTCAGAAAGTGTTATTTTGGGTTAGACATTTTTCTAACGGTACCAGCGGCCAGGCTGATGACGAGCAACCTTCTACTCGAGCTTTAACGGTGGAGCAGCATACAATGATCATTATGTCTCGCTCGATTGTTATCGAGAGGGATATCAATTTGGCAGACTTTAACGATCTCACATTTGAGGCTAGGACGCTTCTGTGGTAGCAAAATATTTTTGTTGGTTTCCGTTGATCCACAGGATCAGCTATGCATCAAACAATATGGTGCAGGAGTTTTAATTTGCCATATTACAGGCGAGGGACCTCGAGGACCCTAGTATGGAGGTCATTGTCCGTAACGTTCTGATCATATTCTCGCTCGATGAGCTGGCGATATTTTCTGTGCGAAGATACATCTATTTTGGAGGGCAGCTGCATGATACACAGACAACTGCTTTCTTTTTGGCGGATCATTCACCTGATCCTATGCTCCTCCATCGACCCGAAAAAGCACACCATAGAGTTGTCTTATAGGCGGGCCGAGTTCGTGTATCTGGTCTTCGTAGGGGGCCACCTGTTTAATAGCATCATAGATCTACCAGTCCAATCATGTAGAGGCCTTGAAGACTGATGCTACGATTTCATTGTCGCACTAGATTCTTCTGACCCAATTCTTGCACGCCATGATGGTACCCAAGGGTGTTGATGAGCCGAGGGCGCTTCCACTTTGGCCGATCAACAAGACAACACTCTCCAAATCGATGACCCAGACACTTTGCTGATCGAGTTGCTAGAGTTCAATGACAAGAGCAGCCTGAGGAGGCAATGGAGGGGCAGGATCCTAGACAGAGCTCGACCGAGTGACTTGGGGCACAATGGCCGAGTTGGATGGACGATATGATGAGGGACGTGACTCAGCGGATGCAATCATCGTCGTTTGACGACTTTGGAGCAGAAGGTTGCGGACATGGATGTTGGGTGGAAAAAGGAGTTTGTTACGCTTAAGGAGGTCTTGAAGGGCGTGGGAACTGGTGTGGAGCTCTTTCCCCTAACTGATCGTGTTGTGCTGATAGAGGAGCACCTTCGTCAAGTCTGTCACGCTCTAAAACACACACATGATGATGATGATGATGATGAGCAGTAGTATACTTTTATATTTTTATTGTGTTTTGAGGACATTTAATCTTATTATGTTTTATGGACATGTATTGGTTTTATTTGATGTTTTTGTTTGTCTAAATGTTTTGATGATATTTGATATATTTATGCCATTTCAATTATGTTATTTGTATTTATTAGAACTTAATAAAATATGTTAATTAATGTGACGTTTCTAATTTCGGTACACTCATTCAAAAAAATATTGATATTAGAACTTAATACACTTAAGGTTATTTATATCATTAACTAACTTTGGTTATTTAAAACCATCTGATAAATTTAATTGTAAAAGCTTTAAAAAATGAAAACAAAAAAAAATCGTCAAAAGTCGTTCGGACGTTAACGTTTTCGTCTGAACTTTTTAATGTAAGCTCGAACGGTATCGTATTATATAAAACAAACTGTCCGAACATTGTTTTATAGAATCGGGACGCCTGAAATTCAAAACACCGTTCGGAAGGTGTTTTTATATCGTCCAGACATTGTTGTTTATGATTAGACGCTATCGTCTTGGTTTTTCTAAAATGGTTTCGTGTAATGTAAGGTAGTGTTCAGACGGTTATTTACAATCCGAACTTCTATGTTTTGACCAGACATTGTCGTTTTGAGAATTACTAAAACGGTGTGTTGAACTGTAAGATCGAGTTTAAACGACTATGAAATTTCGGCGGCATCAATTCCCTAGAAAACTAATACACGTATGCGTCCAAACTTCCTTTGATGTGTCTGAATGGTATTCATTCTTTTGAAGTGGCAGAATCACAGATAGTGGAGGAAAAACGGAAAAACTTAGAAAACGAGAGATTTGAGCACGAGGAGAAGCGAAGAGCCGAATTTGGGCATCCAATCTCATTGAATAGGGTATGAAAGGAGTAACTTTATTAGAATTTGATATTGGATTGCATTTGAGGTTAGTGGGTTTTTAAATTGAATTGTTTTAGAAGGAAAAACATGTATTTTAATATATATGAAAGCATGTGTTTTTTCAAAATTTTAGGGTTTAAAATGATAATAATGGAGTTTAGGAATTGTTGTGATGTGTTTATATTGAAGTGTTTGTGTTTTTTCAAATGTTTATATGTGTGATTCGGACCCGTTGCAAAGGCTTCCGAACATGTATAGTCCGTCACGTTCTAGTGCATTTTTTGTTCTTTAATATTTATTTATTTGGTCATAGGACGACATCATGCTAGCTTGATGGAAATGTCTTCAGTGCGATTCATCAGTTCGAGCTGAGAGTTGTCTGGGTGTGAGACCCAGTATTTCCTTTTGACATTTTCCTATGTATTTAATTTTGATTTAACTCAAGGGGCCATATTTTTGGTCAATGTATGACCTAAGTTTAATATTTATGGTACATTAATTTTTCTATGAAATTTCATTTAAGATTTCCTCTAGATACTTTCTTTATCATTGTGAAAGCTTATTAGTACAAGTCTATTATTATTTTCCTATGAGCCGAATTTTTTCAAAGAAGATTTCTCTTATGAATTTATTTTTCCATTGCTTATATTTATACTCCATAATTCATGAAGTTAGATATATGAAGAGAAATTTTATTTGTCATTGCCGAAAATCTCTAAGTAGAAAAATCATGGTGTATAAGTCTATAGTTTTGAAATTATGTTGAGCTAATAGATTATCTTGTATTCTTGATTAGGTAATCTTAATCACCATTAGATAGTTTTAATTATCATTAGAGAAATTAAGTGATAAGTTATTAGGTATATAAGATAGCTTGATATAGAATTTAAAAGATAAGTTAGTGTGTTTATTAAAGAAATATGTTAGTGAGCTTATCATAGTGAAAAGCTAATGCATTTATAAAAGAGATAAGCTAATGTGCTTATCATAGTGATAAGCTAGTGTGTTAATGGAGATAAGCTATTGTTTTTATCTAGAGATAAGTTGATATACCTTATATGGTGATAGGCTAGAGTGCATATAGTGGTGATAAGCCAATGTACCTATGTGATAAGTGGTAGGTGAAATGAAAAGAAAAGAAATAAAGTGGAGAGCAAGGTAGTCTACGTGAAAGGCAAGGAGCAATTTGAAATAGCTATAGATGATTCACGTGAAGGCTTTTGTGAAGAGACAAAGCAATTAAGTGACTTGAGGAAGATAAGACAAGAGACCTTGTCAACCGCCCATGGTAGCCAATAGTATTGGGCGTTATTAACAAAGTTCTCCTTTCCCTTGGACATGAAATGATCCAAGTTCACCCCTCACACACTTCTTCACACCCTGCCACCCCACTCAGCCTTTTGGTCGAATAATATAGAGAGTAGACCAAACAAAGCGCTTTTCTCCTTCACGTGTTAGCCTCTCCCAACCTCATTTGAATTCACTCCTCACCATTTCACTCGCACAACCTCTCCCCATTTTCAGCTTGTTCTCTTGGTCGAATCTCCCTCTTTTGCTCAGCTCTTACTTTTCTTCTCTTTTGCCGAATCTTCCCCTTGCTCAGTCCACTTTCCTTTTGACAGAAACACACACCATTTCAGCATTGCTCTTCCTCTTGGTTGAACCACTTCAAGCTTTAAGCTTTGTCCTTGTTCTTTCTTCAAAATTTTTTCAGCAGCTGCTCTCCTCCTTTTTCCTCACCTCAAACTCCCATCTCAGCACCTTAAACACCTTTCTCAGCCCTTGAAGCTATCATAGTGGGAGGAACCGAAAGCTTAGGAGTAGTGAAGTTTCTGGTGAAAGCCGAGTGTTTTAGTTGGAGGTAGAGATAGATTTTGTTTTGCATGTGTTGTTTTAATTTTTTTTCTCCATAGTTTCTGATTTTAGATACTTTTATGCTAGGTGCTCTCTTCCCTAATCAGCTTGTGTCCAACACCAATGTAAGGCCGAATGTGATTAGTAGTGAAAATGTTGATGGCCGAACCTTGCATTTCCTGTTTCTCTTTGACCAATGTATCTTGCTGTCATTTTGTATATAATTGTTAGATCTAATAGGTTGGGTCTGCTGGAGTTAATTTTGTGATGTGGTTGATGGAGGAAGGGATTATTTGAAGGTGGAATGTATGCTTGCTTGAGAACCTCATGCATGTTTGAGTTTGGTGTAGATCTGGACATTTCATGATGATTAGCACCTCCTAGGTTGTGAGTTTGGTTGCTGGAGGTTGTCATTATATGTATGGATGACATGCACATAGGTTGTTGGTGGCCGAATGGCTTAGAAGTGAAATCTAGGTTGATGGCCGAATGATTGGAGTTAAGGAACCCTAGGTTTGATGCTATGTTTGGTTTAATATTGCATGCAATTGGAAAATCACTAAATAGATCAATTGAAGGTTCATTAATGGCATTATGAGTGTTAAGTTAAAATGGAAAGAAACCCTAGGTAAAACCGGTTTAGCAAGTGAGAAATTGATTGCAAGTACATATGTACCTAAGGCCGAATATATGAATGTGCAAAGGAAATTTTAAGTTGTGATGTAAACTTAAATATCATATGCTTAGAAGGGTGCCTCGGGTTTGGATAGTAGATGGAGTATATAATCATGGATTAGCCATGATTAGTATTAGATAAGATGAGTTAGTTAATTAACTAAGATTGGCCTTGATGCATGAGATATAGAATATGTCAAGCTTGGACACCAATAGCTTGCTGTTTTGGAGTTTTGATTAGATATGGAAATAATTGGTTGTAAGCCTCATAATTATGTTGTTTAGGGCTTTGGTCAGCAAGTCTATAGAGGACAAGAGGTTAAGTTAGTGGAATTTGATGGACAATAGGTTTGATAGAGTTAAGAGCAAGATAATGGAGTTTGATACCTTAATAGTTGCTGTTTTTGGACTTAAGATGCTATTAAGATATGTTGTATGATAATTACTTTTCTCAAGTGTTTTATGTAAGTTTCTAAAGTGAACCTTTGAAATAGTATTTTCAGAAGTGTACTTTTGGAAAGCCGAACTAATTTCAAGTATTTTTCTTTGTGTGTTTATGTGATTAATTCCTAAGTATCTAAGTGTGATAATTGAGTCGCTTGTAGGCGAAGCACCGTCTCATAATCAAGAGAACCAAGGTAAGTGGAAGTAAGTGGATTGTAAGTAAACTTACATTTTGCAAAACTGGAATGATACGCTGCATAGTTTCATGAACAAGCATGACATGACACGAACATTGCATGTTTTTCTAAAGAGATTTTTATGCAATGAAATATGAGAAGTTTTATGATAAGTCAAGTCAAGTTAAGGGCTCCGGTCGGTACCGTACCATCAAGATGGACTCCCATACCGAAGAACGAATGCGAGAAGGTTTGGTGAATCCTAAGAGGTAGTGCAACCACACTGAAGGACAAATGTGAGAAGGTGTGGACCTCCAAGGGTCGTGTCTAGCCATCAGGCCTGGGGCAACTACAAGGGCTAGCTCGACCAAATGAAATGTCCCCAAGGGTAAGGGAGACAGTTCCGATGGGAACGCACAACCCTGACTTCAGGGGTTAAATGGAGCGTAAATAGCCCACAAGTAAAGTATGAATTATTTTCAAGGACCATGAGTCAATTTCAAGAACATGAACAAGTTTAAGATCAAGAGCATGTGCATAACCATGAAACATGCATGTGCATCATGATATACAATTTCTCATGATTTTCAAGTTCAAGTTTAAGATCATGTCTTCAAGTTAAGTTTTTCCCTTACTGAGTCTTTTTGACTAACGTTTTTTTTAAAACTGTATCATTCTAGATGCTTCAGGCGAAGGAAGTCAGGAGGACTATCTGACTTAGAAGGAAGACACTTAATGTTTTGGTTGTGACATGATCGATGTGATCTGTCACCTATATATGTGTTATTCATGTGTCATGTAATCTAAAATACTATGCTAAAATGAGGACTTTTATGAAGTTGTGTTGTTATGTATTTGGCCCGTCTCTCTCTCGATCCTATGTTCTTTCCGCTGTATGTTTAAGGAAGCACGCTGGAGCTAACCTCTGGGGTTGCTCGCGGCTGTCACGTTCCCCTGCGGGACTGCGTTCGGGGCGTGACACTGGGTATACTAGCAGTGTTGGTCCAGTAGGCACCTAGAGTAGTTGTGCGTGTAAGTATCTTACCCTGTCAATCTTTATTAAATATTACTACTTTTTCTCAAATTCTTCCTACCTTTGTAAATGAAAAAAGAAAGAAAGATAAAGAACAATTGAAACAACAAACCCACCTGCACTATGTATCTTTCTTCACTAATTACCATGATATGTTGTAGAGATTAAAAAGATTTATAAAAACCAAGACATACAGCTGTCCAGAAAAACGACAATGTAGAGTAAAAAAAACTCCAATTGAGCACATTAACTAATTACCACCTCGTTTTCTACTGGAGAAGTGTGATCATCTTTATCATATATAAAGGCAAGAAGAACATGCTTGAATTCTTCATATGCTTCCTTGAAGACAGAAAAAACACAGACTTCATCAGCATTCATTAGTCAACAATAGAAAAATAGAATTAAACACAACTTGGGACAGAAACCAATGCACATGTCAAAGAAAATTTTCAAATTTAACTTCACAATGTTTCATTCAAGTCAAGGAAAAGAAAGTTTCTCTAGAAGCTTTGGGCCTGAAAATTTTCTTCTAGGGGGTGTTCATCCATAAAGCTTTGTTTGAAGTCAAAACTAGGGGAGCTTACAAAATGTAGCTAACCTAGTCACAGTAGGTTCCACATTCCTCCTCAATAAAGGGCATCAATTTCTTGCACAAAACAAATGCATCCTGCCCCCCACCCAACTATCAAAGTTGTTTCCAAAATCATTAAACACCACAATTGTCTAACTACATCGACTTGTTTATATTCCTCAAACTTCCATCGCTCAATAGGTCTTCTTGTTCACTTGGATTCTGAGTAAGGCAAAACAAAATTTGTTATTACTTATAAGTCATTATAATAACCGAAAACATAGAATGGTTAAAATTAAAATATCAATCTTACTTCATCAACTAATTGTTGAATATGTATGACTGGTGTAGAAGCTTCTACCACAAGTTATCTCGTCTTTCTTGCAACAAACTACTCTTTTCGATGAAACTTTTACTATGTTTATTACCTTTATATTGAACTTTTCTCTTCTTTATCTCTTTTATCAGTATATCTTCACCTCCAACAGAGAATATCTCTACCCCTTCACCACAATCATTGCCAGCCTCTTTTTCACACATAGTTCTCCATCAGTTACACAATTCTCCAATTCAGCCACTAACTTTTTATGTTGTCTTTAAAAAATTTCCATCGTTTTTTCACATTCAATGTACTTCAATATAGTCCCCACATATTCATTGTTATACCTTGTTAATCTTGTGACCTTTTAAAGTCTCACAATTGCCTCCACTTCATGCACCACATCTTGCTTTTTTAGTCAACCTTGGAAGTATGTAGGACTCTAGTATTACTCGAACCGGCCTAGGGTCGTTTCTCAAAACTTTTATGTTACTACGTACGACACCAACAAACTGAAATTTTTTACAACTCTTGTATATGTGATTGTATGTTTCTTGGTTTTAGCACAGTCATAATTGTCACTACTTTCACAATTATGTATCTTCAGTACAGTAATGCCCCCTCTTCATTTCAAGGGTCAACTTCTACCCAGTTAGCTTTCTCATGCTCATCTTGAAAATTTTTAAAGATTATATATGTGTACATTTCTCTTGGATTTTCAAGAAGTCGATATGATATTTTCGCCCTTGGAATTTTTTTGATCATATCACAATTGGAATTTTTCATTCATTGTATCGTAAATATAAAGATATTCACTGCTCATAATAAATAATCTATCTACAAATATGGAATCGTTATTAAAAGTAAATAAAATACATAATCGATAAGTACTGACAGAGTAGTAAAAATACATAAATTTACCCAAATTTCAGTTTGGGTGTCGAACGAGATTGCATCTATCTGATCTGCTCCATCAGCTGCTCACGCATTTGCTCCGCCATTAGTTGCATCTTCTGTTCTTGTTGTTCTACTTGGTCCATTTGCTGCTCCTACAGCATCTTCTGGTGCTCTACATCTTTTTTTCGTTGCTGTTCCGCCATCATCTGCATCAGCTCTTCGTCTTTCTTCTGTTGCTCCTCCTCCATCATCTGCAGATGCTCTCGCATCGTCTGCACCATATCTGACCACTTGACCAAAAGCTTTTCATATTCCAACTTGCCTCTTCCAATCTCCAGGACAAATCAACGGACGATGCTGATGAAGATGATCTAACATACCGTATTGAACGACCTAAACCTCGCACGTAACCCGCTTTCGTCCCCAACACCTTAGTGAAGATTTCTACTTCGGTGTATGACATTCCCTCTTCCTCATGCTGCAACTATATCTCATTTATCATGCCATATTTAATTGGAGGTTCATGAGTTCTTTTACTTCGAGGCTCTTGAGTTCTGAACTTTTTAGACTCATTAGTGGGTTCAGTTATATCTCTTTCATCAATCTTATCTGCCATAGTTTCTGGTTCAGCTGATTGTTCGTCAAGGAAAATCTTGCTTTTTTCCATCACTTAGGTTGTACTCATCTTCTAGGAATATCACAATCCTACTGACAATTACATTTTGATCCTTTTGGTTATAAAAGTAATAACCAGTTCATCTTTTGGGCTAACCCACAAACAAACATTTTTCAGCCCTTTACCCTAGCTTCTCCACGTCAAACCATTTAACGTGAGCTGGGCAACTCCATACTCTAAAATTTTTCAGACTTGGCTTTTTGCCAGTCCATAACTCATATGGATTATTAGGAACAGACTTTGAGGGTATTCTGTATAGAATATAAACAACTGTCTTTGTCATGCCCCGAACGACATTGCATAAAAATTCTCTTTAGAAAAATCATGCAATGCCCATGCTATGCCATGCTTGAAATATCATGCTTGTTCATGAATCAATGCAGTGTGTCATTCCAGTTTTCATAAAAGTGTAAGATTCACTTACAAGTTCCACTTACAATCCACTTACCTCGGTCTCCTTGATTATGTATAAAGATACGAAGATCGCCTACAAGCGATTCAAACACTTCTTAGTACTAAGAAATAAGTACATAATCATACAAGTTAAATATTTGTATTTTAATCGGTTATTTCCCAAAAATATGTTTCTGAAAATATAATTTTATTCTCAAAGGCTTTCATAGAAATTCTTATTAATTATTCTTACTTAGGTTTCTAATTAGCAAGCTAGTTGCTCTATAATCAACTCCTAATCTTTCATACATTACGCTAGGTCTTTAAGTTCATCAATTACTAACCCTAATCATAATTAATCTTTGGCTTGACATTTAATCTCTACGCAACCCGAAAATATAAGCTATATTTTGTTCACCATAAGTTTCGGCCAACCTAATTAAATCCTCCATCTATACTTAACACCACAAGGTTTTGCTAATTCTTTTAACCCGAATATTAAGCCTATTATCCATGTTTTTCTCTTACTAATATGGTGTGTTTTCTGATTGAGCTTTAATCCTCTAATCCATTTGGCCATAACCCTAATTTCATCTATCCATCACAAGTAAATATAATCTTATTGTTATAGGGTTGCTATTAGGGCTTCTCTTATTAGGTCATTCGGCCATGTTCCATTTTAAGTATTCCTTGTCTAAATTTTATTCTCCAGTGGTGATCCCATCCTCCATTTTCAGATTCACAACCTAGGATCTACAACTCACAAAATAACTTCAAGATCTAGCACAACATCATATTCGGCCAACACACATTTTCATAGAATAATTAGGTTTTCCTTAGTTCATTCGATTTGCATGCAACCTACTACATTTCAAGACTAACCTATATGCATATGTTTACTAAACGTTACACATATCATGACCATTCATCAAATTGACACTTAACAAAGTTCCACTTGAAGATGAAAGACATATAAGATTCGGCCAACACCAACCAACACAACCCTTCATGCCAAAACTTTGCAACATGCATTCCTTTACATTTTTTCTAACTTTCGAGTTCGGATCTCATGCTTATATAGCTAGATCTAACATCATAACTTAGGGTTGGTCTTCTAAACTCAAGATCTAACAAAATCAAAGCACCAATTCAAGATCCAACCAAGAGACATTCGGCCAACCATCAATACTTAGCACTAACAACCATTTTTAGCCTCACCTTGATGATTGAACACAGCTTTGACAAAAGGAGTGTACCTAGCATAGTAAAACACCTTAGGTTAGAACTTATAAAGAACTTAAGCAAAAACATCATGTGAAATCAAGCCTACCTCTACCTTCACTAGTCACCCGATTTTCACCAAGATTCTTCCTTAACCCAAACTTTTGGCTCTCCCCCATGGAATGGTTCCAAGGCTGATATAAGGTGCTGAGATAGGTTTTATGGTGGGGAAAAACAAGGCAAACTTGAGATGATTTAGTTCTAAGGAAGTGAGCTAGATTTCATTAAGGGAAAAAGGGCTAGGTGAATAGAGATTTCCGAGAGAAGAAATGAGTTGCACAAAGGGGAATTTGGGTCACCTAAAGAAGAGAAACAAACTTAGAACTTTAAAGGAGTGATTTGGTTGCAAGAAGAAAAGACAAGGCTTAAGCTCAAAGGGAAATTCGGCCAAGAGAGGAAAAGAGAGTGAGAGTTGAATGAAGTGGGATATTCAGCCAAGAGAAGCAAATGAAGAGTGAAGTTGAAATGCTAAGTGTGGAGTGAATTCATGAAAAGCAATTGAGTCTCCCAAGATCATTTATTACAATGACAAATGACAATGAGATGTTGAAAATGACAAGAGGGGAAGGGGGTGAACTTGGGTGAGTTTGGCCGACCATACATGGTCTTTTCACTTCCTTTTTCTCCTCATTTTCTCTCACCTCCTCCCTTGTCTCCTCAAGCCATGCCTCCCACGTGAAGCCCTTGCTTCTCCCTTTGCTTTTTCTCTCATTTCTCTTCCTTTGTCTTGTCTTGTCACTTAATTGCTCACCTTCTCTCTTCCTTACTTTCCACATGGTCTACAAAGCTTTATGGCTTTTCACTCCTCCTTGCATCTTCACGTGAATGGCCTTGTCTTCAAATCTCATTTATGTTGTTTGGTTAAAATACAACTAACTTAGTTACTTTCTCACCTAACTTTCAACTTAGTTGCTTTTGTCACTTAACTTATCTCCTATAAGCTTTCTAGCTTATCTAGTTCAATTACATAGCTTATCATCTTATAAGCATGACAACTTATTTAAAGATAATGGTTCTAGCCTATCTCTACGATAGCCACAACAACCTGTTATATAAAAAGTTCCCTAGCTTATCATTATGTTAGCTTATCACTATGATAAGCAAGTGCGCTTATCATTTTAAACTCTCTTAAAACTTATCATATGCCTAGTACCTTATTATCTAATATTTCTAATGATAATTCAAACTACAAATTTAGGCCACATAATAATGATATATGCCACCTATTAATGACACACAAAAAAAAATATTCAAATACTTAAGGAAATTCATGATTTTTTCCATTTAATTATTTTCGGCCAATATATATATAAATCTTTAATCATAATTTAATTTTATGGATTATGATATATACTAAGCAAATGAAAAATATAAATCCATAAGAGAAACTTACCTTGCAAGTTTCGGCTCTTAGGGAAATAAAATTAAACTTGCACAAAACTTCCATAATGAAAAGAAAATTATTTAAGGAAAAATTTATGAAATAAAATCTCATATTAATTAATATAACTTAACATAAAGCTTAGGTTATACATTGGCCAAAAATATGGCCCCCATAATTTAAATTAAAGCTAAAACATAGAAAATGACAAAAGAAATAAACGGGGTCTCACACTAACACTAAACCTAATACCAAAAATTTTACAACATAAACATAACCTAAGAATGTCTCCAAAGACACAGGGAGAGAGAGATAAGATGTGAAAGTTTACTTATGCTTCAGCAGTAAGAAGCCTCATGTATGCAATGCTCTGTTCAAGGACAGATATAAGTCATGTAGTTTGTGTTGTGAGTAGATATCAATCAGATCTAGGCTCTAAGCACTGGACAGCGGTTAAGCATATTCTCAAATACTTGAAAAGAATCAAACACTATTGTCTAGTGTGTGGTGGAGAAGAGATGCTAACTGTCTATGGTTACACATATTCATATTTTCAATAAGATATTGATTATAGAAGATCTACATCTATATTTATGTTTACGTTGGGTAAAAGAGAAGCGAGTTGGAGAAGTTTCAAGCACAACACCACTGCTGACTCCACCACTGAGGCAGAATACGATGCTGCCAGCGAATTTGCAAAGGAAACTGTGTGGATACAAAAATTCATACAAGAGTTTGAAGTTCTCCCCTCGATTGAGTACCCGATCACCATTTATTGTGATAACAATAGTGTTATAGCATAGGCAGTGAAACCTCAGGCTCATCAAAGGAAAAAACATATAGAAAGAAGATTTCTTCTTATTCGTGACCGTGTGAATCAAGGTGATGTCTAAATCATTGAATTCGAAAGTGTTTGAGAAGCATTTAGTCTATGGGTGTTAAGTACATTTCTGATTGGTTCTGAGTGCAAGTAAGAGATTGTTATATATATGTATGCCCTTAAAACCAATCATTTTGCATAATTATGAGAAAATTATTGTTATTGCTTAATCACTTGTATATTATTTTGGGTACATGCAATGACATAAGTTGTCGTATTTATAATGATAGATATCATGTCGTATTGCTGAGCAACATTATAGAAAAAGTCACGCCAATGATTAATGAATCGGAGGCAGAGAGTATGACTTTTTCAGATACTTGTTGATTCACTTTGTTCTAGACTAAGACACATGATAATGTACAAACAGGTCTAATCTCGTTGTGCCTCTATAAGATAGAATGATGAACTTCATCATTGAGGTGATGACCTTAAGCAGATGAATGGGTGCAATATAAGAGTACATGCACTGAACTAGATCAAATATGAATACATTCTTGAAATGATCATTGATGTAGAGAATCATATTCAACACAATTAGCTTATGTTTTCCATAGACCTGAGAGAGTTATGCAGGTTTGCTTGTTGTGTGCTTGTACTTTGACTGATTCATTTGGTGATGATATTTGCAGATCAAATATTCCAGATAATGTTGGGCCTTGTGCATAATAAGTGAATTTGTATAATTGCTCAATATGGAATCCACTAGTCTCTAGATGAGGCAATATATTTATTATGTCTGTATGTTGTTAGACTCAAGACAAAATGTTGTGCAGTGAGATTTTGTGAAAAGTTTTTTCACGGTTCTTACTTCTATAATAGATGAAGTAATTATTTGCAAAAAATATTTTGAACCTTTTTGGGGAGTTCAACTAGATACAGAATGAGAACTAAGAATTATATGAGCTAGGGACTTAATCGGCGATTTCATTCTGGTCCTATTAGCTCATATGAAATATAGTATGTTGGAAAGATAAATAAGAGTATAATTGTTAGCAAAAGGGATTTCACAAAAAAAACAATCTCATTATCTCAGGGGGTCAATTGTGATACGTTAATGGACATGATCACAATTTGAAGAAGCCCATAAATTCAAATTACAGAATATAAGGGACTTTAATGAAAAAGAGTTTTTCATGTTGATCCTACGGCCGAGATTTGAGATCCATAAAGATCCCCCTCAAAAGCACAGTTAAGTTCTGAGCCAAGCTTTCTAAATAGCTCAAAAGTTCATTTGAGAAAGTAGAATTCATTTTTGAACTTGAGAGTTTATCTCTCAACAGAATCTCTCTCAAACTTGTGTGCGTGGATCTGAATGAGGTAGAACGCTTGGACTCCTTGTGCTCTAACAAGTGGTATCACAGCTCAGATCTATGAAATCTCACAGTAACAAGTTAGTGTTCTTCACGATTTAACGATCCGTTGAATGTTTGTTGCGAATCCGATGGTTGGAAAGAGTTTTCGTACATATTCCTTATGTTTCGATTCGTATGTGGGATCCTCGAGCAAAGAAAAAGACATTGGGAAAAAGAATTGTTCTTTTGTCCGTGTGTTTTGGTCCTTGAAAGAGACAAAACTTATTCTTTGGGAAAAAAATCATGTTCGTTGGTTTCTCTTGAAGATTTTGTTGAGATATGTTTGATTTTGATCTGTGTTGGTTGATTTGTTATTCTTGCATGAGATTTGGCTGAAGAACAACATGTAAATCAGGCTGGTTATTGTGATTTTTGGACAACCCGATGACAAGAAAAATTGCATGGAGATAACAATTTCTTGCTGTCCAATCGGCCTTCCCTAGCAGGCGGTGGTGGCTCAGCTGGTCCTCCTCGCTCATTGGCTGGTTTGAGAACGCTCATTCATTGGGTGAGAATATGATCAGAACGTTACGGACAATGAGCTCCCTACTAGGCTCCTAGAGGTCCCTCGCCCGTAATATAGCGCAATAAAACTCCCGCACCAGATTCTTTTATGCATAGCTGGTCCTGTGGATTAACAGAAGCCAACCTAACCCCTCCACCACCTCAGGAAGCATCCTACCCTCAAATGTGTGATCGCTAAAATCTGCCAACTTGATGTCCCGCTCGACAACAATGGAGCGTGACATAATGATCGTTGTATGCTTCTCCAACGTTAAAGCTCGAGCGGAAGGTTGCTCATCATCAGCTTGGCGGCTGGCAAATGGACGCTTGCTCATTTTTTCAGAATCTGCAGAAAAAATCGTTAGCACGGTTAGAAAACTGTCCGAACCCAAATCACACCGTCTGAACACTAACAATATCGTCCAGACTTATACAGAAGCATTCGGACATTAGTAAAATGTCAACGTATCTGTTTTGAAGTCTAAAACAGCGTCTGAACCGCTTTGGATATCCGTCCGAACCCAAAGTAGATATAAAAAACTATTTAAATTTAACATTAAAACATTCAGACTGCATTGAAAAAGAGTCTGAACACAATAAAAACGACAACGTATAACCGTAGGCATACTATCAGGCGTCCGAACGTACACCAGAGAATTAAATTATATATATAGCATCTGGAAAACATCAAAACAAATATGTATACCACTGAATGACTACAGAAAGAGTCAGAACAACCCAATAAATCGTCCAGAGAACTCAAGAACGCATCCAGACGACTAAATAAAGTGTCTGGACGCTTTCTGGAGGACGATCGAGTTAACTCAGCCATGGCAGCGTCCCTCCACCTCCCCAAACGACCAAAAATACAACAAAAACACAAAATAATACACTTAAAATAAACCTAACACTTAACACAATCAATTTCTACATAAAAATCAATCATAAAACACAATGTATTATGCAAAAAATGGAATTGAAATTATATACGTAAAACTATAAAAAAAATGAAATTTTCACAGTTAAAATCTTGTTAAAAGTAAGTAAAACATACCTGGATGTGATTGATCAAGAGAGAGTGATATTTCATCAATATTTGTGAAGGAAAAAGTTGAGATTTGAGACATTTTTAGGAGAAATGGTTCGGTATTTGTGAAAATGCCGAACTGTTCGACTTTAGAAAATACTTCGATAGCGTCCGAACTTCAAGCACGTAGTCCGGACGTTTTTCGGCTCACGTGGCCCATTCAACGTACTTCGTATTAAATGTTAAAATTTAAACCGTTTAAAACGGTTCGGCACAGAAAACTCGTATGGACGTTTTATAAAGGGTTGGAACGGTGAAACCCGTTTTCAATTTTCGTATAACGTAAACAAGTGTACGCCATGCAACAGTTACGGGAAAGTCCGAACGGTTTCATAAACCGTTGCAACGCCTACCTCATTTACTCAAAGTTGTGATATGGGAGTCCGGACGCTCTTCGACATCCTCCGAACGTCTAACATATTTATTTCGCATGTTAAATGCAATAAATTTACTTCACTTCACAGAACTTAATTTATTTAAATGATTTAATTTATGTAAATAATTTAATTTATTTCATTCAATTTAACACATTGTAATTTGGGACAAATATTAAACTTTAAATAAAATTTAAGTTAAATTATGTTTAAAATTTTTCAAACAATTAAAAATAAATTAAGTCAGGTAAGATTATATCAACGGCTAAGATTTTGAAGAAATATATCTGCAACCTGATCCAAACGTGACAATGGAAAAGAAGTTCCACCTTCAAAGAAAGACAATTAAAAACAAGTTAATCTCATGGGCTATGAAAAATCAGACATAAACAAACAAAAGAGAGATGAAAATGAGCCTTACCTCAACTTTGGATCTTCATAACCTGCGGAGAAGTCAGACATGTAAAATTAGATGATGATAGTGGCAATAAAATGATATGAGTTATAAGTTCTAACCAATGATTCTCTAGCAGGTAAAGATGGACATGTTGAATTATCACTTATCCAACAAGAGCACATCACCCCCTTCTCAGCATTTGCGATATCCCGATTCCTAACCAAGTCCAAAATAAAAGGCAAAAGAACAAAAAGAAAAGCAGCACTAGAATGACAAAATGATCTATTTAAAGGATTACAACAGACAGCAATTGTCAGGACTCAAGAGAAGTATAGAAAATATTCGTCGCAAAATCAACGACAACATCGACAAGTTAAGGTAGAATTTCAAGTTTTGACACGAATGAACATCCCTCTGATTGTTCTTTTAATTTGATTTTCAAGATCCCCATTCGCGTGGAGCAGAGTCTATAACATGGCGCAAGTCCAAATTGATTCTACTGAGATGAGAAAAGATTTAACTAAAAAGCCATAAATCCTAATTGCAAATCACATATTCATATCTGAAGGTTGGACGAGCACAGAGCACCGGAGGACGCGCAGTCGACGATGGGGCTGTCAGGCGCTGCTCTGCGGTGGCCGATGGGCAGTCCGGTGTGGAGGAGCTGAGAGGAGAGGGAGGAGCTGGGAGAAAGAGGCGGAGAGCTCAAAGAGTGCGAGAGGAGAGGGATGAGGGGATAAAAAAATTAAGTAGAGGGTGAAACCGTTTCACCCTCTGTTAATTTTTAAAAAAGAGGGGGGTTGGGCTGGGCTGCATGGGCCTTAGGGGGCGGGCTGAGGTATCTGGGCCGGTTGAGGGGGGCTGGCTTGGTTTTTAGCGGGCCAAAGGGGCGGGCCTGTAAAAAAAATTAAAAAAATTACGTGTAAAAAAATATTTTTGTAGGGAGCCAACCGAGGCGGTGGCCTCCAAAAAATGCACCTACACCGGGGTTGAACAGCCCTACTAATGACTAAATCATAGCCTCTAAGACAATATATTAAATTATATACTTTAATTGCATAAGCTAATCTTACAGTATATTTTTGTTTGAAATAAAATAATATGCACTAATTAAATAGTATTATATTACTAATTATTCAAAATATATATGGTCATTATAAGTACGATAATAGATATTTTATACACTACATAGATTTAGTCAATAAATATGCAATTACTATAACAACCATGGATTATAATTTAAAATATATCATCTAACAACTTCAATTTTCATAAAATTCATTATAATTTAATATTTTATTAAGTAGATCCTTTCAAATTAAAATTTTCAAATACATGACAAAATAAAATTATATATTAAAAAGAATATAATAATATCTATTAACATTAAATAACTTAGAATTAATAAATAAAAACATTATGTGTACTTATATCTATAGCAGGGTTTGTGTCAACAAACGTTGCTATAGGTATCCATTAGGAGCATTTTTAGAAAAATAAATTGCTAAACATGTAGGCTGTAGCAGAGGTCACTGTGACCTCCGCTGTAGATACCCAACTTCTAGCAGCGTTTTCTTGCAAAACGCTGCTAGAAATTAGATCTATAACAGCGGTCACAGTGACCGTCGTTGTAAATACCTGACTTCTAGCAGTGTTTTTTTACGAAACGCTACTACAAATGTGACCTATACCTATAACGACATTTTTCAAAAAATGCCATTAAAACTTTTTACCTATAGCGGCGTTTTTCAAAAAAGGCCGCTAAAGCTGACCGCTGCTAAAAGAACCACCGCTACAAACACCCTGTAGCCTCATTTTTAGTGACCCCCACTAAAGACTAGTTTTTTGTGTAGTGTTTGTTCCGCCAGGACCCTCAGTTATTGTTCGATTCTTAATTAACCGTATAGTGATGCCTGTTTCAGCATGAAATTTCAGATGAAAAGGACATGGCGCACATGATACTTCGCTGCATTGCAAGACTTATCTGAATCTGAATTGAACAAACTGTTTTATACCCAAATAACCTAGAGGGGGGTGAATAGGTATTTTAAAATAAAGTGCAGTAGTTAAAAGGATAATTGAAACACAACAAAAATCACTCTATAGCATACAATCAAATCTGTACTCTTCTACAACTTTGTAAGAATAATATTCAAGTTTGAATCATGTTCTTAGACAAATATTATGCTGTAAAAACTTAGGCTAACATGCTGTAAATTTCTTCACATTCCAGCAATAGTCTATTCACAACAGATTCAATATAACATAACGTATTACGATTTTCACACTTTAACAACAGCAGAATATCTTCTAAGAATTAACACCAGATCAGATCAGACCGTTACCTGAACTCTGCTTGCACAATGATACAGATTTCACTTGATAGTGAATCTTGAAACACTTTCACACAAGATTCGTTAGCAATTAACAACGTAATCTAAATCAACTAATAATGAACACAAAACAAACACACAACACCGAAATTTGTTGATGAAGAGAAACTCTCAAATAGAAACCTATTTGAGAGAAAAACTCTCCGGGACCTCGTCCAGAATGGAACTTCACTAGGGATACGACCTCGGTTACAACGTGATCTTATAGATCTAACAAACCCGTTAATCTACAGTACACGCAACCTTACTCAAGAAACCTTCTTGAATCTGCCTCTGCAGGGGATGAAGACCATCGATCCCAGCCACTCCCGAGTTACTCTTCGCAGCAATCCACTTGAGCCACTCAAGCTACCACGATTCCGTCCAAGAACGCTCAACCGTCCGATGTTCGAGATTCCTCAATCACAAATGAGGACAAGTGATCAAAAACCAATGATTCTTCAGATCTGGAAGTATTCTTCAAGATGAATCCTCACCACATGAAAGATCAAAGCACGAGAAGAGAAGATCTAGAGTTTCGGCACTATCTCGATTTCATTCAACGACTCTTGATTTCTATGATTTTCTGTTTTGGTCACCCCTTTTCAGGTTCGTCCAGTCTCTTATGACTCCTTTCTCTTCTTTTTTTCGAGTCTCCAAGTCACCTCTTTCTTTTACACGTGGGGCGCCTTTTTATTTAAAGTAGACTTGTTGTTTCTGCGCTCTAGGCTAACTACCTCAGACTACAGGTAAACTCTGAAGCAGACTACTCAATCTTTGACCTTTCTTCTCCATGTTCTCAAGATATTTACAAGTAAACCTTTGTCACAAAAATATGCCAATCCAAAATGGTTCCTTCATGAATGTTATGTTGCACTTGTCATGGATGCACACAACAACACCATAACCAGAATAATCGAAGTTTTCAATTTTCAAGGGGATCATCGACAGGAAATTTTCAAGACCAGCATGTTATAAGGAAACTCCGTTAGTGATTCTTAAGAGAGCTATATAGTATTTAAAAATTGAAATATTTAAACGATAACCTATAACATACACACATATATAGCAAAGAGAGGATTAAATTTTTTATTGTGATTTTGTCCGAAATTGATAACACTTGCTAATGATCATTCATGTTTAAAACGTACATATATAAATATGGAATACATAAGTCAACGTACATGCATTCACATAGGTGCAATATTTATGCAATTAAAAGAAATAGAATGCATGACAATGATATGGTATCTAAGGATCGAACAGATACATATAAACAATCCAACGTGAGGATCTATGCGGACTTAGGCCCCCACCATCCCATCAAACCAACCTGAAAAAATCCAAAGGATAAAATGGGAGATCCAGATCCATCCATAGCTATAGTTAATTAAATGTACGAATCGCGACTTTAATAAAATATGGCGTAATTTAATTGTAAGTAATACCCTGCAAACAGCTGCGTCATAAATATTTGTCCCCTTTCCTTTTCTATTTCACCAAATGCATGTCTGCATCTTTCTTAACGGGAAGATAATTTTCTTCATTTCATGATTATTATAAGTTCCTTTGGAGTATGAAATCAGATATCAATATTGAACTTATAATTGTTGTCTCACCTACCATGTAGGAAATCCATAGCATATAACCTTAGAAGAGGTTCTATCTCGAGTGTAGTGATCGAATTGGTAGAATGCGTTACAAGAAAGGAATCTGCAGAAAACTTTGTGAAAAAAATAAGTCAAAATATCACATCACTTTTAATCTATAGTAGTACTTACACATTAAAGTTAAGATGGTACTCATGGTTCCCCGCATATATATAATACTTGCATGAATAAATAATTTACCTTTTCCCAAGCTGTTAATTAGTTACGTAGAGCTATTATATATATATATATATAATTTATCACATGAGAGCTGCATGCTGCACAAGCACCGATAACTTTTACACAATCTCCAATAACTTTTCACACAAACTATAATACAGTCTCAAAAAAAATTATAACAAATATTCGTTCTACATACTTTTTCACCTAACTTCAATATTTTTTAAACAATTATATCAAATCATCTCTCTCTACATATTTTTACAAATTCTAACAAAAATTAAATATCTTTAAAACTTTTCACAAACTTTTATAAAAAACTTGTAAAACTTCAATCAACATAAATATTCACAATTTTATCAAAATACTAAAAATCTTACAATTTTTAGAAAACCAATATCACCTGAGCATGCATGCTGCACTAAAACTTCTCGCGTCTTCTCAGCCTGTAAACCAACTTCTGGTAAATGAGTATTGTCAGGGGATCCAGATTGATGTTCACTACCGGACAATAGCAATATGAGCCAGACAAATGAGAACCGAATCGCTTGGTCCTTGTCGTTGTTGCGTGTTTCGCAGCCCAAATTTAGTAAAAAAGTCATCCATTATTCTTCTAAATTTGGTACTATATAAAAAAAACGAATAACAAGCATGTGTTCTTAAACATTTCTCTGCCTTGGGTGCATGCTTTTCTCCACTCCAACTTTATTTTAGAAAATGTGGCCCCATGCCCCTACTCTTCCCCTCATGTCTTACGGGTAGGACGTCATTTACGAAGGCAAGATTGTGATCTAAGCAATTCAGAAAAATCCAAACATTTAAACATGCATTAAAAAGGGATCGAGTTATTATACGTATCTAGCCTATCCCATGCATTATCTTGCGACGGCGCCTTATATATATACACACCTAAATTACTGAAGAGGGTTTTATAATCACGTAGAAATATACGTACAAATTCTACATTCCAAATTTAGGAGGGTCACTTGACCAAAATGACCAATCGATGTGAAATGCGTCCATTAAAGAGGCACTGAACTTCTATTTTTCTTGAATAAGATGCTATAAGATGAAAGCGTATAACTTGAAAGGAGTACCAAAGGATTGAATTATTCGAAACAACATAAATTTATTCCTGTCGTCATGCACTGAGCATCTATGAAAGCTTTAATATTATCAATCCATAGGGAATCTTCTCTCATTTCAAACATCTTTTTCGCTGGCCTCTCTGGAATTGTTTTCCAAATTAATGATGATGGCCATGAAAATGGAAGAAGTCAGTCTGATATTTCTCTGATGATAATCACTTTTGTGAAAGCTGCTTTGAGAGCATTCTTTCAGACGCCTTTTATTCATAAAACGTCGATACGGTTAACTTTCTAATAGCTGGTATCGAAATCCACAAACAAGCTAGGGATCTGGTCCTTCAAATGGATGGGAACCAAATTACTCACGCAAGAATAGAGAAGTAATGTAACGCAAGAAAAAATACAAAACAAAGAAAAAGATCAGGAATAGAAGGATTTAAGGTCATTTTTTATTTCTCAGACCCACACAATTACTGCCATTGGAGCTTAAATTCAGATGTAACGGCATTCTTATCAATCACTCACAATAAAGCAGCACCAGCTTTTTAGGATAGAATTAATGCAGAGCTCACTCTGCTGAGATTTGAAGGAGAAATTGAAATCCCGATCAGAGTGGCAGATATGCTGCCTATACTTATATCAAGTCCTAATTGTGTAAAGATGAGATGATAGAAACCAGAAGCTAGGAACTATTTGATCTCTATACAAACTCCTTGCCAGTTCTTACATTTGTGAGGATTAGAAGAGACAAAACTACAACGTATTTGACCTAAAAATAACAAACAAAATACAGGTTTTATTTACTTTGAGCAATTAGATCTTGGGCTACATATATAGTAGAACCTACTATTACGAAGAAAAGTTACAAGGGTGTTTTCATCGATTCTTTTCCGACGTTCCATAACTTCACTTCCTTACGCAACAAGATACACTTATTTCTTGTTTCATTAGTTGCATTCTTCGTTCTTGTTGTTCTTATAGCTTCCGTTGCTACTCCATCATCTTCTGAAGCTCTTCTTATTTCTTTCGTTGCTGCTTCTCCATCATTTGCTTATGCTCTCGCATCAACTACTGCATTTCTGACAGCTTGACCAAAAGCGATTCATATTCCATCTGTCTAGCCCTCATCTCCTTTATCTCTAATCTGCCCTCCGCCAATCTTCAGGATAAATCAACGGACGATACTGAAAACGATGATCCAATAGACCATGCCGAACGGCCTAAACCTCGCACGTAACCCGCTTTCATCCCCAATACCTCACCGAAAATCTCCACTTCTGTGTATGACTTTCCCTCTGACTCGTGCTGCAACTGTAACACCTCAATTTTTTCCTACAAAATTAGAAAAGAAGATAAAGTTAGAACATAAGAAACATAAGAGATAATGAATGCATCATTAAATCTAATGTTACAACTTACAAAAATTTTTCGTGCATTTTCACATGACATGCCATCCTTACTAGTATGCATTTTTTATACAGCAGTGTAGGATTAATCTCATCAGATTCTGGATTTTTCTGTATACCAAAAGAAATATCAAACTTCCATATTAAAATACCTAAGTCATTTATTTAAGTAATATCTCTAAAAAATATAAATTTATTACTTACTAACAACGCTCTCACGTGCATTGTACATTTAAAATGTGACATATACCTATAGCGACGTTTTTCAAAAAACTTTTGTGTACAATCTTCAGCTTAGCTCTATTATCCTTGTTGATTGCACTTCTCCTCTGCATTGTACATTTAAAATTATTACTACAATTAATAAAAAAACATTTAGGATGGAATAACAATTTTTAACCTGAAATTCCTCGCTCGCGAATAAATCACAGACACGGGTCTATTCTTCCTTGTTCATCTAGGGATACAGATACTCCAACGCCTCTTCTTTGAAATTGAACACCGAGTAATGTCGATACATTCTATTTATATGCATCATGTACGTTGTGTTCATCTTAGACGCCACAGTCATGCGATCCTCGGGTCGATCATAATCTAGTGGGATGTCATGCTTAACATATATAATAATTAGTACGTATAAAATTTTGCACAATTAAAATTTAATAAATTATACTTATCAACACTCGGTTCATCACGTATGATTTAACCTGGTTAGGGACCTCTTTCCATTTACTCATATGAAATGAGACATGTTGTCGAACGAGCGCACTAATATGACTTGAAAGCATTAAGGACACCTTGTCATCACCGCCCGTATGTCCATCAGAAATATAGACAGTCAGCTTTCCTCCGGTACGTGCCTTGAGTATTGCAATCCCGCGCATGCTACCTCTTTCTTGTTTCATTCTGGACGTCTCTACAAATGTAGAACAACAAATTTAAAAATTTAGTTAGCATAAAAATTTAAAAGTCATAATATTAATCAAGATCTACGGGGTTAGATACTTACACGCACAAATACTTTGCGTGCCTATCAGACTTGCTGTAGTAGGGGACGATAATTCGTTCCTATCTCTAAGGGAAGGACCAGAAGATGCTAGTGTATCGGGAGTACTCTTAGCTCAAATCGATGAATCGAACCGAAGACTTTTTTCTCCTGTTGGCATGACATCGTCTTATGACCAAATAAATCAATATTATAGAAAAAAACATAATGAATTATGTTACTCAAAATATATATAAAAGAGAAACGAAAAATAAATTGAAACGATAAAGTTACTTTAGTCTTTGGAGTCATATTCTTTAGAATCACTACACTCTTCACTGAATGATTCTGAGGAATCATCGCTTCTTTCTTTTTCACGTTGTTGTAGAGCACTCTCATCGGTTACCGGCACATAAGTCTCTACGTCATTTCTAGTCAACGGGGTCATGTGAAAAGAGCTAAAGTCCACAAAAGCTCAATTGACTCATTCTCCTGGTATGCTTCACGGTTCGATGGTCATTCTCCATGTTCACCAGCTTCCTCCTCAATAGGTGGAATATCATACGTGTTTCTAGGGGTAATCTTTTGAACAATCTTCCAGTGACCGTCCAACTTCATATCATCAATATAAAACACCTAATTCCCCTAAGACGCTAACACGAACTGGTCGTCTTTGTACCACTTTCTGGATGTGTTAATACTAATAATCCGACAACTTTTATCAAGACCTAAGTTTTGAGTACTCAAGTCAAATCAGTCACATTTAAGTCAATAAACCAAATTTTGGTGCAAATAACGCTACGCGCAAATCGACACGACTTGGCCATAAAAATCAACGTCTTTCCCCATCATGGTCCCCCGGAACAACCATGCCACTATTCTGAGTACTGCGAAATTGTTCACAAAGGACTGTGTGAAACCTAATTCATTCACTACACACCCAAAATAACAAAGTGTTCGTTGATCCAGACTAGATGCTAATGCATACAAATCATCCGACACCGAGCTCGGATTTTCATTGCGCATAGTTTGAATCTAAAATAATAAACACCTGTTAATGAGAATAAAAAAAAGATTAATAAAAATAGAACATATAATAGTGACAAAATTAAATAAATACATGTTTTCTAAACCATATCGGAAATCCTTCTTCGTACCTCGTATCAACATTTATTGGTGATTGCGTCCTCGTCTCTTCCAAGTGCTCGCTATAAACAAATTAGATATTTCGTAATCAATTAAAATATCATGAACTTATAAGTGTTTAAATGAGCAACGATTGTAATATGCGCTTACAATATATTTTTGGTTGATCTTCAAACAGTTGTTGAGTACGTACCACTGCACTTTTGTAAATTCCTTTCCATCCAAATCGTGACCTCTACCAATTCCCATCGGGCGAACATTTTGAGTGAATACAGAAAGACGACAACCCAGAGTAATTTGATCATCCATGTCAGCATAATTTCAATCTTTTCTATTGAATCTCGTCTCAACCGTACCAAGATACAACGAGCAAAAAGTTAGACATTCATTTAACACATAATTCTCTGCTATGGAGCCCTCAGACCGTGCCTTGTTCTTAACGAAATGCTTCATCTTCCCCTTGTACCTCTTCATTGGATACATCCAAGTTTCACTGCCCGAGGTAAATAAACAGCTAAATGAACCATAATAGTAATAAATGATGAAGGGAATAAATGTTTCAACTTTATAAAGAATCATTTCAATGTCCTACTCCAACTAGTACACAACGTCTAAACGTATTGTTCTTGAGCACAAATCTCTGAAGAATAAGCTCAACTCAGTCAACGTAGTACACACTTCGTTTCCTTTCATCCTCTGAATCATTGCCGGTAACAGTCGCTGCAACAAGACGTGTGAGTCATGACTCTTCATACCTATTATCTTCCCTTCTTTTATATTCACACACAAGGATATGTTAGAGGCGTATCCATCCTGAAAATTAACACCCTTCAGCTATTAACAATACTTCTTACGTTCTTCCTTCGTTAAAGTAAAAGATGCTAGAGGTATCACCTCGTGCTGACCCTGAACTTGCATATGCAACTCCTTTTTAATGCCCATTAATGCCAAGTCCCTCCGAGCACTAGCATTGTCCTTCATCTTACCAACGACGTTCGTCAAACTTTCCAACCCATTGTCATAGATATTCTTCACTAAGTGCATGACGTCCAAATTATGTCGAAGTTTCAAATCTGACCAGTACGACAACTTAAAGAATATGCTACGCTTCTTGCAAATTAACTCATTTTTAGTCTGTTTTCTCTTCTTCTGAGTCTTTCTAAATGAACATAACGATACCGATTCAATTTTGTTCGGACTGCGATTGTCGAACAACACTCTTCTTCGACGAACATATGTCAAAATCCATCTAAAAACATTCCAAAATCAACCAAAATCGTAAACACTTCAATATAAACAAATGAAAACCAACTCCAAACTCCATTGCTATTATTTTAGACCCTAAAAATTCAAAAATCACATGCTTTGATATCCTAAAATCCTTGTTTTTCAGTGAGATTGGAAGCTCAAAGTCAGCTCCCTTCTTCTCCTCTTGTTCAAATATCTCGGTTTTCTAAGTTTTTTGCCTGTTAGAACTATAATGTCTGCGATTTACCCTCTTTCATCACCATAAAAACCCTTAGAACACCCATAATAGCGTGCAGACGCCTACGCGTCTTAATTTTCGAGGGAATTCATTGCTACCTAAAATTTCATACCATCCACGAGAGGAATTTGTCGTCCGAATGCTAACTTACAATTGACGACACCGTTTTAGAAATCTCCAAATGACAGCGTCTCTACATATACATGCAAGCAAATGATCATAAACGAACACGTCCAAACGGTATAAAATATCATCTGGACGATTTTGTTATACAATACGACATCGTTCGACCTCAGTGAACCGTCCGGAATCTAGTTGTCCTAACGGTTTTTAACAATCTAATATATATTGCCAAGTTTTAAATAGGCTTAATATATACACATGCCCTTGTGGTATAACATTTTCCTAAATATGCCCTTAGGGTTCAATTTGTTGTCCCGTTTCCCCTGTGGTGATGAACTTTTCCCAAAAATATCCCTCTGTCCATATTCCGTCTCGAAACTAACGGAAAATGCTGAGATGTCAAAAAATTACACGTCATAACCAATAAGAAGATGACACATACTCCATTTGCTGACTAGTCATATAACCTGTGGTTCCCTTACAGTCCACTGCTTTTTTCTTCCTAAATTGCCCCTGCCACGTCAGTGGACTGTATGGGAACTACAACCCTGTCTTCTCTAGCTCCCTCGACAACATTGCACTCGTCCCCATCGTTGTCAAGGTCATGGACTTTGGCTCCCTCTAGGCGAAACGACCCCCGAGCTCATGGATTGGAAAGGGAGGATGGTTTGGAACCAACCGACTGACATCTACCCCGAAAGGCCCCAGGTGGAGTCGGGCTGCAGAGAGTTCTATTTAGAGAGGGAATGATGCGGTAGCTTTCGGTGATAAAGAGCTAGTCATTATGGTGGTGTTGTTGGGTTGGCTCGGGGCCAAGTCCAAGCACCTGAAGTGGTATGTGGAGTGGTAAAGAGCTAGTCGTTTCGGTGTTTGCAGACGAGCTCGTCTCGTGAGTGTCAGAGAAGGAAGAGGACTACAGAGAACGATGCTTGGTTTTTCACACCTTCAGCAACACGGGTTGGCTCCTGTAGGTTGATAGTTAAATCTTTTCATGGTTTTTACCTTTACAAATTTTAAGATAAATGGTTTTACTATTTTTGGTTATGGCCCCTTAGCTATTTATCCTGGTTTATTTTTTTCAGCTATGGTGCCATTCTTGATGCTTTCCAGAGTAGAAAGGACCTGATGGAGAAAATCAAAGGATGCATTGTCGATTCGGCAGGGGACCCAAGTCAAACCACAACAGCTCGCTCACGTCAACCACGTGGGTCACCGCGTGAAAGCCCCTGGAGTTGAACCACTCCACGTACCTCTTCAAGTGCTTGGACTTGGCCCCAAGGCAATCGAACAACACCACCGTAACGACTCGCTCTTTAAGAAAGGCTTTGTGATTGTGTGGATTGGGACTGAAATAAATAAAGAGAGCCCAAATTGCAATTGGATTGGTACTTCTTCTGGTACCGGAGCGACAACAAAGGCGGAGAAGAAGAAGAAGAAGTGTCGGTGGCGGTTGGAGTGGTGGCAGGGGCAATTTAGGAACAAGAAAAGTAGTGGACTGTAGGGGAACCACAAGTTATATGCCCAGTCAGCAAATGAAGTACCTGTCATCTTCTTATTGGTTATGAGTTGTGATTTTTTGATATCTCAGCATTTCCCGTTATTTTGGAGACGAAATATGAACGGAGGGATATTTTTGGGAAAGGTTCATCACCACAGGGACAGCTGGACAACAAATTAAACCCTAAGGGCATATTCAGGAAAATGTTATACCACAGGGGCACGTGCATATATTAAGCCTTTTAAATAAACAACGTGTGTTAGTAAATTAAATAATTTAGTGTGTTAGATAGTAGTTTTGAAGCTTGAAGGAGTGTAAGGAAATGAGAAACACAATATTAATTAACATGTTGTATTAAGGATGAATAAATAGTAATAACATAACTCAAATAAAATAAATATATAAAATATCCTCAAAACATAATATAAACATAATAACATAAAATAAAATCCAGATACATGTCCTAAAATCATAATATAAACTGCTACTACTACTCCTCATCCGCGAGATGTAGAACCTCACGTACATTTGCCATGTGCTCCTCTATCACACCGACCCGCAGAGTCAGGGCATGTAATTGTGCACCAGATGCCACAACCTTCAGATCAGACCGAACTGCAGCCACCTCCTTCTTCCACTCAGAGCCTGTCCTCTGGAGTAACGATACCCAACCCACCTGCTCCACCACCTTTGGAAGCGTCTGATCCACATATTGAAGATCGTTGAAATCAGCCGACGCAATCTGCCGCTCGATAGCGATCGAGCGGGACATAATAATTGTCATATGCTACTCCAATGATATAGATTGAGCGGAAGCTTACTCGGGATCTGCTTGGCTGCTAGAAGCCTCGGCATCAAAATATGACACTTGCTCATTTTTTTTGAATCTGCACAATGTGAGTCCTAGTTTCAGGATTAAGGCAACTCAAGAGGGGGGTGAATTGGTTTTCTAAACTTTTCGGTATTGACCCCCAAAGTTGTGTTTGCAAGTAAATACTACTTTAGCACAAGTATATAATATGCGGAACTGTAAATAAGTGCTAAAGTAAGGAGAAGGGTAGAAGAAGCAAACACAGTATTTTTAGGTGGTTCGGCAAACCCGCCTACATCCACCCCTCAAGCTCCTTCACCGAGCCTTGAGGTTTTCCACTATTCTCCAATAGCTTTACACACTAGCTTCCGGGTGCTAGTGAACCGTAGAAGTGTTTTCCCGGGATCAACACTCAAACCCACCCAAGTGGTTTTTCTGGCTCACCACTCCAACCTCACCAAGCTTGAGATATACACTCTCAAAGCTTCTTCTTTAGTGAAAAACATCACTAAAGGAGATAGGTAGATGGAAGAACAAAAACTCTCTTAATAGAGTAGATATGAAAATGAAGGCTCTATCTCTTTATTCACACAAAGACAAGGATATGAAAGTGTGTTTCGTGTGAATGCTATGAGAAATATAGAATAGGAACGTTTAGAATATTTCTCAAGTAGTAGAAATGATATGTAGTCGTTGGGTTATCATTTTAGACGAAATGAAGGTGTATTTATAGGCCACATATGAAAACTAGCCGTTTATAGCCGTTGGGAGTTTTTGCTAAAACGAGCCGGTCGACCGCTACATGAACCGGTCGACCGCTTCAAGTTACCGTTACACAAAGATCATTTTGTCAGAAACTTAACGGCTCTTTAATAAATGCAACCGGCCGACCGCTACACCAAGCGGCCGTAGGTCGGGTCGACCGCTTCATTGAGCCGGTCGACCTCCTCAACTTAAGCATGATCCAGTTCTTTTAAAACAATGTTTTTTACCACTTTTAAACACCCAATTTATAAGACTTACTTCCCATATGTATATGAAAGTGGGAGTTTGTTTGGGGTGTTTTGAAACCTATAAAAACATTTTAATCTTTCAAACAAAACTTAAAACGGTTTATGCACATTTTAAAAGATATACAAGTGCGTGATTCAAATCCTTGTCAAATGTGAAATAAAGAGTTACAAGGATTATACCCTAAGGTCTTGAATCTTCACTTTAAGCTCCTTACATCTTCTTGTTCTTCTTCCTTCAAGTCTTTAGCTCTTTCATCAAGTTGTCTTTGTTTTTGAAGATGTCCACTTTATAAACTTCATCCATTTATTAAAATCATCAAAATCTCGATTGTGCACAAAAGCCAACACACAAAAGCGTTTGCACAGTTAGGAATGGTGTTCGAACTCAAGGAAAAACCATCCGCAAGGTTAACCAAGTCGGTCGCACGGTTAAGTGACCGTTTGCATAGATTCTGACATGCGAACAACTAGGATGTATACAAACACGCATGTGAAAACAAATTCGTTTCCACCAAACACGTTGAATATGTAATAGCTCGAACAAGGAAGACTTTTAGCATTTTCTTATAGTGATAGATGCTGCTATTAAACTAAGGTTACGATTCGTTTCCCAGAGTAAAATACGGTCTCACTCCCAGAGTGAAAAATACTTATAAAGGATCTTTTTGCGTACGATGGAGGGACCAGGATGCCACAACAGGTGGTACACATTATCTTATGCACAATACTATTACGTCTTCACAGTACATGTTAAGTATGCATGTCTCATGTCAATGTCCATACATATAATACATGATATGCAACACCTTAACCATACTTGAACCTCAAAAATTTCTTCCCAAAATAAAAGTTTAAGAATGCATGTCTCATGTGAACATCCATACATATCATTCATGATATGCAATACCTTAACTCATTTCCATCATAAAAACATTACTCAAAAGAAAGTGTTGTGTAGGAAAAATAACACCTCGATTTCATGGTTAAAAACCGGCTTAATCACCAAGTAGAAAATACTAATTTTGAAAGAATGAGTTTTTAAATCACAAATTATATTTCATAACAATATGTTCAAGCTTTGAAAACAGATTTTTTGATTTTTTTTAAAAGAAACGGATCAAAGTTTGAAAAACAACTTGAAAACGAATCGAACTTCAAAAATGAGACTATTTTGAAAAGACGAGCTTGTTCTTCAGGAAGAACACGAAGAACATGAAGAAGGCGAACAACATCAGTAGATGCTGGAATAATTTTTAAAAGTATGAGATTCACACAATCATCTTGAAAACTTGTTAATCGAAATCAAAGATAACCAACTAAACTTTACCTCTGGTGTAGCCGAACTCCTCTTATGATCTTCTAAGCTTTGATTCTTCCTTCTCTACTCGAATTCACTCTTGCTTCTCCTAGTCTTTCCTCTTCTTCACTACCCAAATTTTATCTTCTTTATGAAAGTTGTACTATTTCACTCAAATGGTGAGATTTTCTAATGGTCAAACCCCCTATTTATAGGCCTTCGAGACTTATTTTCTAAGTTTCATGAATTATCTAATCGATTATCCTTTCATTTCTATCCATAATTTTATCTTTATCCACAAGTCATCTCTATCCACAACTTCATCTCTATCCACAATTTTATCTCTATCCACAAATCATCTCTATCTATAATTCATCTTTATCCATAATTTATCTCTATCCATAACTCATCTTTATCTATAATTCACTTATGTCCATAACTTAATAGCTAAGTTTCGCTAAATTTTCTCAATATTCCAACAATGATCATAAAATTCCTACTTGCTTTTGAAAAATAGAAAGTCTCCAAAATTTAAACCATAAACTCGTGGATGAACTCCCAGCCTATTAGTAGAATAAAAATCATGTAGTTTGGTTTTTTTATGAAAACCCATCCTACTAACTTAAGAAATTAAATTGACTCAAAATGTGCTCCTCAACATCTTGAAAAAAAGCTTAGTTACTTATGAACTTCAAATCTCACTTAATCAGGTCATAATCAAGGTTTTGAACTTAATACATCAAGTAGTAATTAATCTCCAAATCACCACTAAATCACTATGCTTAATCACTAATTACCGCCTAATGCACTATTAAACCAAAACTAGTTTTTCACAAACAAATGCATATTATGTTAAAAAAAAGCTCAGGGTATGATAGAACATCTAATGATAGACATTTGAACGATGAATAAAGAAAACAAATATACAATTAAATATAAAACTGCGTCCAGACTGCAGGGATAAGTCGTTCGGATGCATTCTAACAGACAACATAAATTTATGCCATTGTGAAAATGATGATGTTTTCACCAAAAATGTCCGAACAACGAGCGATTAACGTTTGAACGGGACAAACAAAAATAAAATATTTAAATTAAATATAACAACCCTCCAGACTGCTTCGATATAGCATCTGGATACATACAAAACGACCACGTATCCCTTTTAGGATACAACCAGGTGTCCGAACGACTGAAGACACCGTCTGGACGAATCGTGGAAGACGACCAAGTTAACTCACCCATGACAGCGTCTCTCCACCTACCACACACTCCCAAAAATACCACCAAATCTCAAACCATCAAAAATCAATTTTTATATAAAAATCAATCAAAAACACGATGTAGTATACAAAAAATAGGATTGAAATTCTATAAGTAAAACTTAAAAAAACGAAATTTTTACTGCTAAAATCATGCTAAAAATGAATAAAACATACCTAGATGTGATTAGAACCTCGAATGAATGAGTTTACGTCAAGATTTGGGAAGAAAAAAAAGTGAGGATTGAGAGATTTTTTATGAGAAAACAACCGGTTAAAGAGAAAATGTCGAACCTTTTCGAGTATTGGAAAATTCGTGCACGTTGTCCGTTCCCTCGTCCGGACGCATTTCAGCACATTTGGCCCAATGAAAGTCCACCGCATTAAATGCCAAAATTTAAACCTTTTAAAATGGATCGAAACATTAAAAGCATTTGGATGGTAGTTTCCCATCTGGACACAAATTCGCCTGACATCGTACGACGTGGAAGCACAAGTTTGGTTGAATTAACGTCACGTTGCGTTACAGATGTTTAGAACCGTCATCCTGGATAAACACGTGTAAGCCATGTGTCTATTACACAAACGTCCCGACAGCACTGCAAGTCGTTCCAACGCTGTCGTTTCATCTTACCCAACCGAATTCGATGCTAAACCCTACGAATGCCTAAAGTTGTTTTCAACATTCATCTTCATTAAGCGCGTGTAAGCCATGTGACTTCGATTCAACGCAATCGATTAATGTGAGGAGTCTGAACAAGAAGTTACAACGTGCAGACGCTTAGCAGATGTAAATCTCATTTATGACTCGACTAAAAATGATTAGCGAATTACTCCCAAGCGTAGGAGGTTGTCAAGTAATACTAGGGTAGTCCTAAGTCATCTCCACAAGGAACGATGTGTTCAATCTTTCATTCCAATCACCATTACAATAAAAGAAAACTAAGTTCTATTTAAAATGAAAATGGTATTTACAAAGGGAAAGGTTTGGTTGTAGGATACCATCCATGATTTTTGAGATTTTTGAGTTGATATTAATCTAAATGCTAGAAGATTAATGAAAAGCTAACAAGCAAACATGATAATAAAATAGCATGAGATGGAGTTGGAACTAATTAAACTCAAGTAGTTGTCGATGAAATATCACTTGGCATTAATCCTACTCTAAGAGACATTTCATCGAACACTTAGTACCCAAACTTTAGCTAGTCACAACCCATGCATACCCATACTCAAACCAACTAACAAACACAAACTTAAACATCAATCTAACATTAAGGAAGTGAAATAGAACTTAACAAAACATTTAATCACCCAGTCAAAGCAAAACTCAAATCTAGAAAATAAATGGAACATGGCATTCGGTCCACAACTCAAATCTGGAAAATTTTGCAACTAAAATGAAAGTGCAATAATAATGGAAGGTTCGGTCAACAAAACAGCAAGAGCACTTTCGGTCTCCCTCAGCAGCAACGAACAGTACGTTCTCTTCCCTCAACAGCCATGAAAAGCCAAAAAAAACTATGAAGAAAAGAAATAAAAACCAACCAAAAGCTACCCCAAAAGCTAAGAAAGAAAAGCAATGAACAGCAACCAAAAAGAGCACTTCGTAAAGTGAGGGAGCAGCCAATCAGTTTTAGTTCAACAATAATGAAAAAGAAATGAAATAAAAAGCTCTAAGGAAATAAAGGCACCGACAGCAGCTAAAGTTACTCTAAAAGCTACAGAAAAATACAACCAAAAGCTCCCATGGCTTTTCTTGTCTCTACGGGAATAGCTAGTAAGATGCAATGAAAAAGGTGGGAGAAAAATCCTTGGCAGCAAGCATAAGCCTTTACAGCCGCCCAGACCATCGAAAACTTTTTTTTTTCTTTTGGTCCCTCTCCAGTACAGCCGAAGTCTTCTTTTTCCCCTTGTCAAATTGCCCTATTTTCCCCCGCACCAACGAAGGGCACGACCCTCCTCTCTCTAAGTCTCTCGGGCCCCCTTTCTTTCTGCAGGTTTCGGTCCAGCCCATGTACAAGTTTCGGTCTAGCTCTTTCTTTTGTTTCTCCAGCGTTTTCTTTCCCTGCAGGTTTTCTATTGCATAAGTACAGCCGAACCGAAGTCTTCCTCCTTTTTCCCGCAGGTCTCTCGGCCCTTCTATCACCTGGGCCCTCTCTTGGCCCTTCTTCTCTTCTTTTCTCCCAATTCAAATCCACTTGCCTTCAATTTTTAACCTAGAGATCAATGGGCTTAGATTTTTTCTAGGCTTTTGCAACCTTTGAGGTCCATACGTAGAGGCCTGAGTCTAATGGCATTCTTCATTAGCCACACGAGGACGTCTTTTAGATGGGCCAAACCAGCTCAAATCAATTAAATTCAAAGACTGCCTTGCGCCTGAGCATCCCTCTCTTGAATAACTATTTCCAGATTATGCGCTGATTAAAAACATAAGTCAATATAGAAAATATTCCAATCATATTTTTAAAAATGGAGACATGAAAATATGGTGAGGGGAGAGAAAACAAATAACTTAAATTTAATCAATTACACTTGCTTTTATCAAAATTAACAATTTGCCTCATACTAATGCCCAAAGCATAATTTTCTCATTTTCTAGTGGAAATGGTGTAATTGTGGAACTTTCTCAAGTGATAAATTAGCAAAATTGTGATATAATCAATTTAATTCACTCAATTTAATTTATTTAATTCATTTAACTAAATAAATGTAATTCAACACAAAATTTTAGCTTTATTTATTTATTTTGACTACATAAAAAATATAGTTAAGCATGCTTTTATATTAAACATCTGTTCTAACTATTTATACTAATCGCTCCATTAACTTAGAACTCTTACTAATCACCTATTTAATTGTACTAATCGTCCATTTAAATTGTAATACTTTAAACTATTGAAAAAATATAAAATATAATCGAAATACCGAATGAAAACACACAATCATAAAGTGTAGAACAAGCCGGAGACAAACCAAACATAAGTAAATAATAGCGATAAAACATAAACAAAAGACAGTAACCGTCCGAACGTGTTATAGTAGAGTTTGGACATGTTTCAACGGTTATACTGACACGTGGCCCTATCAAATTTAACGTCATTAAATATGCCCGATTCGAAATGGTTTTAGAAGTTAGACCATCCGCACGCTATTTGTTTGTCCGGAGTGTATCGATGTCACGTGTATGAAGTTTTGCAACGTGGAAGCACACGATTCGCGGAAGATGCATTTATAATTGTGTGGACCTTTTTTTGTACCGTCTGGACTTGGGTATTTTTTCCGTTGGAACGTGGTTTATGACGTCCTGACGTACTTGAGTATTCATGACGATTTTTAATTTGTCACTCTAGCCTGACGATTACTATTCGTTAGGTAATGCCCGTTCGGACTGTGTATAAATAGAGTCCGGACGGTATTGTAAAAATTATGACGATTCTAATGGTCACTCAGTTACGACGATATGGAATTTGTCACCCTGCAGCGAGTCTGAACATGTATCTTGAGAGTCCGGACGTTACTTTTTTTCGTGACGGTTTTTTTCTTCACTCATTCGTGACACGTGTATGTCGTCACACCAGCAATACGTCCGAACGAGGTTGTGACAGGTCCGGACAGTTTTGGAGTTCCTGAATGGTTTAGGTTACGAAATTAATATTTTGTCATGGAAAATTCACTTTAAATGACAAAATTTGGTTTGACACCCAAATTTTAGTCACCTAAAACATAATTTCTTGTAGTGAGCTGGTACTTGCTTATATTATACTCAAGGTCAATCTCTAGTACATGTTGATAAATGCATTCTCTCACAATCAAGAACACTGCACTTTTAGAGTCATTTGCCGTTGTGGAATACACCATGTTCATAGTTCTTCAAGTTTGTCCTAACCCTTATATATACTGGCTTTCTTAGTGCAGCATTATCCCTGCAAGCAAGATTGTTGATCAGACCCAATGTGATCAGGATATCCTTTCTCTTTGCCCGTAAAAAAAGAAAGAAAATATTATGGTAGTCAGTCTAATAAAACGAAGCACATGTGAATATATACCGGCCTTCTTTGACAAGTCTTCTGAGAACGGTTTCAGTCCAAAGGGAGTTTGTGCAAAGGGATTCAAAGCCAGGCCAGGATTTGATTGAATTGAAGTTATAGGTGGTGGAGATGAAGTTGGTTGAGACTTGAGAGGATTCTGTTGGTAGTTATTTCTTGAAAAGCCGAAGCTACAAGAGAAGAAAAGCAAATAAAAATTGCTAAACAAGTTATTTGCTATGACAAGTGTCGTGCACGTATAAAACCAACACGTGGCAATATATATGGCATGTGTCCAAGAAAAATAAATAAATAACAAAAACGCACGTTTAGAGCTTCATTAATGTAGACCGTGGACCTCCTTTTGTCATTTTCAAATGTTGATCAAGACACGTAATATTATATATATATATATATATATATATATATATATATATATATATATATATATATATATATGCTACATGACAAGTACATCACTTCTTCAACTAATAATTACATCACACCGATATTTTCATGATAGTCTCAGGCAGCAATCTGACAGAATAAGTGATTGGCAGATTTTAAAAAATGTATATGTGGTTTATTAATGAATTTCGACACCGATCAGGTTGTGATTTATATTACGTGACCTCTAGTTTTACTGAAAATTATATTTTCCCTGTTTTTTTGTGTTCGAGGAGGTTAATATATATAGGATCTCGAATTTTTCTTCAAAAAGAAGGTAATCTGCTTGGTAATCTGCTTTATTATTCGTCATTCTCCAACTACGTACACACTCGAACCCGTTACTCTCTTTCTCTTCGTCGTCCTAGCTTTATTGTTACTATCCTTGACGGAACCAAGTCATGGCGAACCATGGCACCATCGTTGGCTCCGTCCAAAAAAAATATTTCACATGTATTTTTTATATATATAAATAAGTTGGTCTGGGCACGCCATGGTTGAGCCCAAGACCCAGGCCAAATAAAGCTTCCTAGTCCAAAGTTCTCCGGTTCATGATTTTAATTATTGAGCCCAAAAGCCTCAAACCCACAAATTGCACAGCCCATACGTTAGCCACTTACCCGGCCACACCACAAATTGCACAGCACATACGTTAGCCACTTATCCAGAAGATTTCTCAACGACTGAGAAGTTGTTTCTTAGAGATCAACTTGAAACCTACATTAGAGATATTAGATTGCATGATGTTTTCTCTGGGCTTCAAGATATTGAAGGTCTTGCTGTAAAGATGGTTGAAACCAGAAAGAATATTTTGTATCCACTAGTTTATCAACTTATTGAGTTAGCATTGGTCTTACTAATTGCGACTGCAACTGTTAAGAGAGTGTTCTCTGCGATGAAGATTATCAAGACTGATTGGCGTAATAGGATAAGAGATGACTGACGAACGGTTTGGTGCCATACTAACGAAATCCAAAATCGTCATGCCCTATACAGTCCATCCCTTCACATGAGTTGTGCGAACGTTCTCTCCGAACCTTGGACAGCTCATGAGAACGATTAATCCAATGTAACGAAAATATATTTTGTCACGCAATAAACGTCCGTACCGTTGTATATTAAAGTCCAAACGCTTATGTGAATATGTCCGGATGTATTCATGAAGACGTCCGCACCGTAGTTTCATTATGACGAAATTTATTTCGTCATCTGAAAACGCGGTTCGAAACTTTACGTATACAGTTCGGACTCGTTGTACGTTGCACCGGTTCGAACGTTTTGGTGTATCATGCGCACGGTTTCTTATTTTAAGAACGTGTGGATGTTATATATACCGTTCAGACTATAAAATTTAAAGCAAAGTTTTCGGACGGATAGTTATGCGTACGCACGCTACCAATGAAAAATATCCGTGCGAACGACTTGTAACACCCGTGCGAACGGTTTTCTATATATTTGAATTAATTTAATTAAAATTTATGAAATAATATAAATATGAAGATATTTAGTGCTCATAATATAATAAAATATCTACAAAAATGCAATCATTATTAAAAGTAAATAAAATACATAATGGATAAGTACTGAAAAAATAGTAAAAATATATAAATTTACCCAAATTTTTGTTTGGGTGTCGAACGAGATTGCATCTATCTCATTTGCTCCATCAGCTGCTCACGCATTTGCTCCGCCATTAGTTGCATCCTCCGTTCTTGTTGTTCCACTAGGTTCTTTTCCTGCTCCTGCATCATCTTCTGGTGCTCTTCGTCTTTTTTCCGTTGCTGCTCCGCCATCATCTTCATCAGCTCTTCCTCTTTCTTCCGTTGCTGCTCCTCCATCATCTGCAGATGCTCTCGCATCGTCTGCTCCATATCTGACCGCTTAACTAGAAGCGCTTCATATTCCCACTATCTAGCCCTCATCTCCTCAATCTGTAATCTGGCCTCCTTCATTCTCCGGGACAAATCAATAGACGATGTTGATGAAGATGATCCAACAGACCATACTGAACGGTCTAAACCTCGCATGTAACCCGCTTTCGTTCCCAACACCTCAATGAAGAACTCCACTTCGGTGTATGATTTTCCCTCTGACTCGTGCTACAACTGTAACGCCTCTATTTTTCCTAAAAAAATAGAAAAGTAGATAAAAATAGTACATATGAAACATAAACGCATACGAATGCATCATTAAAACTAACTTTACAACTTTCAAAATTTTCTCGTACATCTTCTGAAGTCCATATGCCATCCTTAGTAGTATGCGTCTTTTTACAAAGCAACGAAGGACTAATTTCATCAAATTCTGGATTTTTCTGTACACCAAAAGAAATATAGAACATGCATATAAAAATATCCAAGTCATTTATTTAAATAATAAATAATAAAAATGTAAATTTTTTACTTACTAACAACGTTCTAGCACGTTGGAAGGACCTCGCTCCTGATGTGTGTACAATCTTCAGCTTAGCTCTATTCTCCTTGTTGATTGCACTCCTCTGCATTGTACATTTACAATTGGTAACACAATTACACATATGGCTAAAATAAACATTCAGATCGGAAAGAAAATGTTTTACCTGAAATTCCTCGCTCGCGAATAAATCACAAACACGAGTCTATTCTTCCTTGTTCATATCGGGATACGGGTGCTCCAACACCTCTTCTTTGGAATTGAATACCGAGTAATGCTGGAAAATTCTATTATTGTGCGTCTTGTACGTTGTGTTCATCGTTGACGTCACAGTGATGCGATCCTCAGCTCAGTTGTAATCTAGTTGGAAGTCATCCTTAACATATATAACAGTTAGAAACGTAAAAAGTTTCAACAATTAAAATTTAATAAATTATACTTACCAACACTCGGTTCATCACATACGATTTAACCTCATCGGGGACCTCCTTCCACTTACTCTTCTCAAATGGGACATGTTGTCGATCGAGCGCACCAATATGGCTCGAGAGCATTGAGGACGTCTTGTCATCACCGCCCGTACGTCCATCAGGGATATGTACGGTCAGATTTCCTCCGGTGTGAGCCTTGTGTAAGGCAATCCCGAGCGTACTTCCTCGAATGTGTCTAATTCCGGACGTCGCTACAAATGAAGAGAAATAAATTTAAAATTCAAATAAGAAAAGAGATTTAAAAATCATAATATTTAATAAAGATTGACGGGGTAAGCTACTTACAAGCACAACTACTCTGGATGCCTACTGGACTGGCTATGGTAGGGGACGGTAAATCATTCCTATCCCTAAGCGAAGGACCCGACACTGCTAGTGTACCCGGACTACTCTCAGGTCAAACTGATGAATCGCAACGAAGACGTTTCCCTCCCGCTGGCATGACGTCGTCCTGTGACCAAAGTTAGTTAATAATGTAAATAAATACATTACAACAAATATCGTTCGGGCGTTACATAACGGTCTGAACCATACACAAAGATGTTTGGACACATTTCTCAAAGCGTCTGAACAAACAAATAGAGTACGGATGGTAAATCAACCGTCTGGACTGCAATTGTCGAACAAGACATTTTTTTGACGCACAAACGCAATTTTCAGTCCAAAAACTTTGTCAAAATCAACCCAAATCACAAACACTTCAACATAAACAGATCACAACCAACCTCAAACTCCATTTCTATCATTTTAGAACTTAAAATTTTGAAAAACACATGCTTTCATATATTAAAATACAAGTTTTTCATCCTAAAACAATTCAATTTAAAAACCACTAACCTCAAATGCAATCCAACTTCAAATTCTCAAAGATTTGCTCTTTTCACACCCTTTTCAATGAGATTGAACGCCCAAAATCACCTCTCCGCTTCTCCTCGTGCTCAAATCTCTCCTTTGCTTTTTTTTCTCCGTTTTTCCTCCACTGTCTGTGAATCTGTAACTTTTCATAGTTTTGAATACCGTTCGGACCGATAAAAGGACGTTTGTACGCATATGTGTATTAGTTTTCGAGGGAATTTACGCCGCCAAAATTTTCATATACGTCCGAACTACTATTTACCCGTCCGAACTCCCTCTTCCAATTCAACACATCGTTTTAGTAATTCTCAAACGACAGCGTATACTCAATAACATATATGTTCGGACAGTCACATACCGTCCAAACACTACCTTACATTACCCGAGACTGCTTAAAATGAGTCCGGACGGTATTTTGAATTTCAACAGTCTCGATCGTCTAAACATGTGTTCGGACGGTTTGTTTTATATAATACGACAACGCTCCATTTTACATTAAATAGTCCGGACGGCTAAATTCAGGTTCGAACATTTTTGGACAATTTGTATTTTTTGTATTTATTTTTTTAATTAACTTTATTAGCAAATTTTAAATAACCAAAGTTAGCTAATAATGTAAATAATAAATATTTTTTTGAATAAGTGTACCGAAATTATAAACGTAATAGTAATTAACATATTATATTAAGTTCTAATAAATACAAATAACATAACTGAAATGACATACAACATAATATGAACAAAAAATCAAATAAAATCTATACATGTCCACAAAACATAATATAAAATTAAATGTCCTCAAAACATAATAAAAAAACAAACGTAATAATAAAAGTAAATAAGGAAGACTACGAATAATCATCATCATCCGTGAGTTTTAGGATGTGACGAAGGTGCTCCTCTATCAGCACGACCCGCTCAGTCAGAGGAAAGAGCTCCACACCGGTTGCCACCCCTCAAACTAAACCTAAGCACGGGGACCTCCTTTTTCCACCCAGCGTCCATGTCGGCGACCTTCTGCTCCAAAGTCGTGAGATGACGACCGATATCACTGACCGTGCAATGGGTGGGCTACAAGACCTACTACATCCACTGAGACAGCTCCGTCATGATCTCGTCCATCCAACTCGGTCGTTGTGGCCCAAGTCCATGGGTCGAGCTCTGCCCAGGATCCTCCCTCTCCATTGCCTCTGCGGGCTGCTTCTGTCGTCTTCCTCTAGAAAACCGACCGGCTTGCAGCGCTAGGCATGTCTGGGCCATCGATTTGGAGAGCGTGGTCTTATTGATCACCCCCAGTGGAAGCGGCTTCACCTCGTCACCACCCTCGGGTACAAGCATGACGTGTAGGAACTGGGTCAGAAGAATCTCGTGCGACAATGAAGTCTTAGCATCAATCTTCAAGGCCTCTGCACGAACGGACTGGTAGATGTATGATGCTATATCAACAGATAACCCCCGTACAACTACCAGGTACAGGAACTCGGCCCGGCTGTAAGACAGCTCCGTGCTGTGCTTCTTCGGGTCGATGGAGGAGCATAGGATCAGTGCATGATCCGCCAAAATGGAAGCAGCTGCCCGTGTACCATATAGGCTCCATCCGAGATCGCTGTATCATCCCCCAGCATGGTCCGGAATACCTCGGCCATAGTAGGCCGGCCCTGCTCGCTCATTGGCAGGTTTGGGAACGCAGTCAAATCTCTCTCGTACCCCAAGAAATTCGCCGGCTCGTCCGGCGAAAATATGATCGGAACGTTACGGACAGTGAATAAAAAGTGAACGTATCTGTTTTGGATACCCGTCCCAACCCTAAGAAGATAAAAAATACTATTTAAATTTAACATTAAAGCATCCAGACTGCATTGAAAGACAGTCCGGACATCCCAACCCTAAGACGATAAAAAACTATTTCAATTTAATATTAAAGCGTCCGGACTTCCTTGAAAGATAGTCCAGACATAATCAAAACGACAATGTATACCACCGAAACACTACGACAAGAGTCCGAACGCCCAAACACGTTTCCAGACACCCACATAATGAGTCTGAACGCTGTGTGAACGATGACCGAGTTAACTCAGCCATGGCAACGTCCCTCCACCTCCCCAACTCGCCCAAAAATTACACCAAAACACAAACTACTATACTTAAAACAAACCTAACACTTAACACTATCAATTTCTACGTCAAAATCAATCAAAAAACACAATCTACTATACAAAAAATAGAATTGAAATTCTATACATAAAACTTTATAAAAAAAAGAAATTTGCACCACTAAAATATTGTTAAAAATAAGCAAAACATACCTGGATGTGATTAGATACACGAGAGAGTGATATTACGTTGAGATTTGTGAAGAAAAAACTTTAGTTTTGAGAGCTTTTTTGAGGTAAAACGTTCGGTGTTCGTGAACATGACGGACTGTTCGTCTTTTCAAAAGACGTCGATCACGTCCAGACCCAATTATGGCCGTCCGAACTGACATTTGCACACGTGGCCCACTCATCGTACTCCGTATTAATGCCAAACTTTAAACCGTTTAAAATCGTTCGGTACAATTAAAACGTCCGAACGGTATTAATGTGTTCGCACATCTATTCCGGACATTGCAATGAATTGACGCGACGTGGAAGCGCACGTTTGGCTAAATAAACGGCGAATCTCGTCCGGACTTCTGATAAACGTGCGGACGGATACAACCGTTTTCAACTTTCGTATAATGAAAACACGTGTACGCCATGCGACGGTTAATTGCACGTTCAGACTGGCTCAAACACATTCCAACGGGTACCTCATTTACTTTCAGACGCGATGCAGGAGTCCGAACGCGCAAGTAGATATTGCTTATCAAAAAAAAAAACTTGGGAATCACGTCAGGACTTCTATTAAACGTTCAGGTTGGTACAACTATTTTTAACTTTCGTATAATGAAAACACGTGTACGCCATGCGACTGTTAAGTGAACGTCCGGACTGTCTCAAACCTTGTTCCAATGTTCGGTAGCGCTGCAGGAGTTCGGACATGCATGTAGAGAGTCCGAACGGATAGCAGATTTATTTCACAGATTAAATTGACACAATTTACTTTATTTAACATAACCTAATTTATTTAAATGAGTTAATTTAAGTAAATAATTTAATTTATTTCATTCAACTCAATATAATTTGGCACAAATATTTAACTTGATTTCTTTATTTTAAATACGTAAAAAAAAATATAATTAATCATATTTTTATATTAAGTATCAATTATAACTAATCATCAATTTAATTATAACTACTTAATTAATTTTATTAATTAGATGTTTAAATTCTAATAAATTAAATCTACTGAAAAAAACATAATTAATATAAAATATCAAACATAATCCAAATACTGAATAAAAAACCCCAATCGTAATGTATATTACAAGCTACAAACGGTCCTTTAAATCGATAAATAAATAACTAAGTTTAAAGCATAAACAGAAGACTAGTTCAAATCACGATCTACGACTGGCTCGTCCAAATCTTGTCTGTGGGCATCACGAAAATGCGTCAAATGCTCCTCCATAGTATCCACCCGTCTGACGAGTGTCTGCAGCTATACCGGAACAGTATGGACAGACTGGGACAATTGAAACAATTGTTCTCTCATCCTTATTAGTTCCTTCCGCATAATATTCAGCTCTTCCGTTATAGCCCTATCCGTCAGAGCAAGTTTAGTCTCCAGACCGGTCAAGCACCAATGGAGCTCCATGCACAATGAGTGCGTCGGCTGCATGATCGCCCGAATACTCTTGTTTAACTCCGCCAAATACGCGTCTGCCCAGGCTGGTCGCTCTGTCTGTCCCCCGACATTGGTGATAATTCTTCCAGAGTGTTCCATGGTCAACCTAGCAAAACCGTCCAAACATGAGAGTAAACCGTTCGCACAACAGTGAAACTGGGTCGTTTTTATTTTAGGACGTCTGGACATAATAACTGGCATCCGCACGTAAAATTATAGTCCTGACGATTTATAACAAGTCCGGACGTCGTTTCACAACGTCCGAACGTGGTTCGACGAAGACTAGCCAGACAACCTAATTTCATAAAATAAAACACCATAACAAACTAAACAATCGACGTTATTTATTCGAAATACATAAAATAAAGCAACATAACAAACATTTTACCTGAAGTTCTTTGAAAATCTGGAATGGAGAGTGAAAACATCGAGAGAAAAGTACAAGAGAACTAGTGAGTTTGAGATTTTGACAAAGTTTGTCTGTTTAATGTGGCCAGTAACCGTCCGAACGTGTTATATTAGCGTTCAGACGGGTTTCATCAGTTATACTGACACGTGGCCCTATCAATTTTAACGTCATTAAATATGGCCGATTCGAAATGGTTCTAGAACTTATACTGTCCGCACGCTATTTATTTGTCCGGACTGTATCGATGTCACACGTCTGAAGTTTTGCAATGTGGAAGCACACGATTCACGGTTTATATTTGTGCGGACTTTTTTTTGTACCGTCAGGACTTTGGTTTTCACTCTAGCCTGACGATTACTATTCGTTAGGTAATGTCCGTTCGGACTGTGTATCAATGGAGTCCGGACGGGAATGTAAAATTGTGACAATTCTAATTGTCACTCAGTTACGACGATGTGAATTTTGTCACCCTACTGCTAGTCCGAACGGGTATCTTGAGAGTCCGGACGTTATTTTTTTTTGTGACGGTTTTTTTCTTCACTCATTCGCGACATGTGTATCTCGTCACACCAGCAATACGTCCGAACGTTGTTGTGACAGGTCCGGACGGTTTTGGAGTTCCTGAATGGCTTTGGGTGACGAAATTAATATTTTGTCATGAAAAAATCACTTTAGGTGACAAAATTTAGTTTGACACCCAAAATTTTGTCGCGTAAACCATAATTTCTTGTAGTGAGTATTGGGGATTCTAATAGGCTGTGGCGAGTTGTAGAATACTAACGGAGTTAATATTTAAGATATATGTATACATGTTTACTCTTTTATTTTAAATTTTCTATTATTTTGTTTATAATTTCTTTCTTTCTTGACGTACACGTGGGTTAATTACAATGTCGAAAGCTGTAAGAATTATAGATGGTGAGACTTATTTTTCTAATTAAATACAAAATCCAAGAAGGAAAATTAATTGTATGCAGCACAATACAAAAACAAGAGCAAGTCCACATTCAAAAAGGAAAATTATGAGCCTCTTGACTGAAAGAAAAATTAGGTAGTAAATCTTATATCATAAAACAATCGGCGACTAAATTCCCTTCATAGCAGCCATATTCTTCGTAGAAAAAGAGACCCAATCTTTGTATGAAGGTTTTGGCGTGTGTTTTTTTTTCTTCTTCTTGTTCTTACAATTGTCTTTCCTTTAGATAACTGATCAGTCGAGTCAAATTAACAGACGCACCTACATAATTGGGTGTCTCTGCGAAAGCAGGGTTGTTTGTCACCGGTATTGTGTCGTTATCATGAAGCAGACAAGATGAATTATTTTCCGACGGGAAATTAAGCACGTACAAAGGAAAAACAAAACAAACAGAGCCCCTATATTTTATAGCTAGAATAGCCAGGGTAAGTACAGTAGGATGTGAACATCCAAAGTGGGAAAAATGGACACAGAACAGTGAAAAATAAGAACCAAAAAAATGAAAAAGACGAAAAAGTATAATTCCTTATAGAGAAAAGGTATTCATGTATATATTATCATTATAAATAGAAAATAATTAATTAAATTTACATATATTTTATATTTTGTGTAATTCCTTAGGGAAAAACTTGAATTTCTTTCCATATTCTTGCAACAAGAATTTATAATCGGGACAAATTTTGTCCTGTTTGACATATCTAATCTAGGGCTGCACAATCCCGGTGTAGGTCAGTTTTGAAAAAATTGTCACCTACACCTACACCTACACCTACACCGTTAAGGCTAAAAACTGGCTCTTAGCGGTGGCGGTTTCCGGTTATCCTACATTCATATTGGGCTATTTTTTAAGCAGTTTTGATTTTACGCACTTGGTCCAATGTATTTTTTTTCTTTTTTGCTTTTGGTACATTAATCACATATCAATAAAATCTAATAGAGAATCAGAGACGTAACTAAAGATAATGAAATCAAAATTCCAAATACAATAAAATGAAAGATCATCTTAAATGATAAGATGAGAATTTAACCCCCAACATAGAGAAAAAAAGTTCCTGTAATACCTTGTGAGTTGTGAGCACGGGAGAACTGGACCTAGAGAGTAAAAGAAGGTAAATGCAAAGTATAATGTGAGGATTGTGGGAAGAAAAGATAGAGAGGGAGAATGGGGGCGCCACTGGCGATGGATAGAAAAAAAGAATAGAAGAGAAGAGTAGAAGCAGGGCTGATTGGGTCGGGGGAAAAGAAAATAACGCGTTTTTTTTTAAATTTTAAAGGTAGTGCTCGAGCGTCTGTCCAGCGATAAGTCTGTGTAACAAAATGGTGTAGAGCGCTCGAGCAATCGTGGAGCGAGAAGTCTCTGTAAGAATTTCAAAACGGGTCATTTTGTAAAAAAAAAAAACAAAACCCAGTTCCCGTAACCCGGAAACCAGGAATGACACCGAGTTTTGTAGAAAACCTCAAACCGGCACCGGCATCGGTGAAGCCGGGCATCGGCAACCTTGTGCCTGTTCCACCGAAAAATTCCGGTGTGGTTGTGCAGCTCTAATCTAATTTAACGAAGGGTATCGTGTCAAAATGTACGTGGCCCTACTTTTTTGCCCTATTTAGGAAATTTTTTTATGTTAGGCTTTACTTTTAAATTTTTATTTTATTGACCCCCAAAAGATACCATATTAGAGTTTGGCCCTCAAACGTGGGGCTCCGCTTGCTTCTGTTTGCAGAGCTTGCACTGCACCTCGCGGTGGCCGCACGGCCAGCCTACAATCGCCCCTCTCTTATTATGCCAACCATTAATGGAATGTTTTACCCGCAATAACGTACCGATCAATCGACGTAACCTATACCCTTTCCTTACATTACAAGAAATTTGAGTTAGGGTGTCAAATTGTTGCCTATCAAATCAAATTTTGTCACAAAAGCGTATCATTCTCTGAACAAAAATTAAACTTCACTAGTAATGAAAAAGGGTGCGCGCAACATAATATACGCACAACCATACGTCACAAATTTGTGAGGATTCAAATGGTCAAAAAATTTAGCCAACCGTCTAGACGTTATTAAAGAAAGCGTCCGTACCCTATCCGTCACCCATCAGTGCCGCAATTGAATTCATAATAAAACCCATAACTCCATCCGGATGTAACAGCGTAACCGAGTGGACGCTACTCGAATCGTTGACACGTGTTTGGTGCAAATGTGTATGCCAAACAGCTGTAAAACGTTCGCAGGGTACATTACCGTCCAAATGCTACCGGGACTGTATTATTCAGCGAACCGTGGACTTCCACGTTGCTCGCTTAAGACGTGTGCCCCGTGCACGTCAAGAGAGCACGAAAGGAGATTCTGAAAGATTTCGTAACCGTTCGAGAGTTGGTATTTAATATGAACAAATTTGATTGCTTCGCGTGGAAAACGTTCCCGTGTGAACGCTTCAAAACCGTTCGACGTTGTCAACAGATTTTAAAGTAGAACAGCATCTTCATGAAAGCCAAAACTAACGTAACCCCACATTTTCTTTATGATCTCAGGCCTCACAACACATTTGTCATCCACAAATCCAACATTTCCTTCCTATTTCGAGGAGCTCTTCGCATTCAGGTAAGATTCGTCCCTTTCTATTTAATATTTGGCCTAAAAAATTTAAATTTATACGACATTTAGGTACAAATATTGAATCTTGATTTTCGGTCACCACCCTTCACTATTATAAATTATGCTTTAGGTGGCAAAATTTTGGGTGTCAAACAAAATTTTGTCACCTAAGTGAATTTTAAAAGACAAAATATTAATTTCGTCACCTAAAACCATTCAGGAACTCAAAAATCGTCTGGACATGTCACAACAACGTTCGGACGTATTGCTGGTGTGACGACATATACGTCTTGCGAATGAGTGAAGAAAAAAATCGTCACAAAAAAATAAAGTCCGGATTGTCAAGATACCTGTTCTGACTTCCTGTAGGGTGACAAATTTCACATCGTTGTAACTAAGTGACAATTAGAATCGTCACAATTTTTACAATACCGTCCGGACGTTTGTTATGTTGTTTTATTTTATGTATTTTGATTAAATAACGTCGAATGTTAAATTTGGTATGTTGTTTTATTTTATGAAATTAGGTTGTTTGGCTAGTGTTCGTCGAACCACGCTCGGACGTCGTGAAACGTCCGGACCGTTTATAAACCGTCAGGACTGTTATTTTACGTTCGGACGCGTTTTATTATGTCCGGACGTCCTAAAATTTAAACGACGCAGTTTAACATTCGTGCGAACGGTTTACACTTATGTTCGGACGGTTTTGCTAGGTTGACCATGGAACACTCTGGAAGAAGTATCACCAATGTCGGGGGACAGACAGAGCGACCAGCCTGGGCAGACGCATATTTAGCGGAGTTAAACGAGAGTATCCGAGAGATCATGCAGCCGATGCATTCATTGTGCATGGAGCTCCATTGCTGCTTGCGGTCTGGAGACGAAACATGCTCTGACGGATAGGGTTATAACGGAAGAGCTGAATATTATGCGGAGGGAACTAATAAGGATGAGAAAATAATTGTCTCAATTATCCCAGTCTGTCCATACCGTTCCGGTGTAGCTGCAGACACTCGTCAGACGGGTGGATAACGGAGCATTTGGCACATGTTTTTGATGCCCTCGGACAAGATTTGGACGAGCCAGTCGCAGCTCGTGATTTGAACTAGTCTTCTGTTTCTTCTTTAAACTTAGTTATTTATTTATCGTTTTAAGGACCGTTTGAGGCTTGTAATAGACATTAAGATTGTGTTTTTCATTCGGTAATTGGATTATTTTTGATATTTTATATTAATTATGTTTTTTTAGTATATTAAATTTATTACAATTTAAACGGATAATTAGTAAAATTAAATAAGTAGTTATAATTAAATTGATGATTAGTTATAATTGATATTTAATATAAAAATATGATTAATTATATATATTTTTATGTATTTTAAATAAAGAAATTAAGTTAAATATTTGTGCTAAATTATATTGAGTTGAAGGAAATAAATTAAATTATTTACTTAAATTAACTCATTTAAATAAATTAGGTTATGTGAAATAAAGTAAATTGTGTTAATTTAATCTATAAAATAAATCTGCTATTTGTTCGGACTCTCTACATGCGCGTCCGGACTCCTGCATCGCAACCGAAAGTAAGTGAGGTACCTGTTGGAAAGGTCTTTGAGACAGTCCGGAAGTTCACTTAACCATCGCATGGCGTACACGTGTTTTCGTTATACGAAAGTTAAAAACGGTTGTACCAGTCCGAACGTTTAAAAGAAGTCCGGACGTGCTTTGCCATTTTTTTTTGTTTTTTGATAAGCAATATCTACATGCGCGTCCGGACTTCTGCATCGCTACTGAAAGTAAATGAGGTACCCGTTGGAATGTGTTTGAGAAATTCTGGACGTTCACTTAACCGTCGGATGGCGTACACGTGTTTTCGTTATACGAAAGTTGAAAATGGCTGTACCCGTCCGCACGTTAAATGACTCGACTAAAAATGTTTAGCGATTTACTCCCAAGCGTAGGAGGTTGTCAAGTAATACTAGGGAAGTCCTAGGTCATCTCCACAAGGAACGATGTGTTCAATCTTTCATTCCAATCACCATTACAATAAAAGAAAACTATGGTCTATTTACAATGAAAATGGTATTTACAAAGGGAAATGTTTGGTTTTAGGATACCATCCATGATTTTTGAGATTTTTGAGTTGTGATCAATTTAAGTGCTAAGCGATTAATGAAGAGCTAACACGTAAACATGATAATAAAATAGCATGAGATGGAGTTGGAAATTAGATAAACTCAAGTAGTTGTCGATTAAGCATCGTTTGACATTAAATCTGCCCTAAGAGACATTTCATCGAACACTTGGTACCCAGTTTCTAGCTAGTCACAATCCATTCATAACCATACTCAAACCAACTAACAAACACAAACTTAAACACTAATCTAACATTAAGGAAGTGAAATGGAACTTAACAAAACATTAATCATCCAACCAAAAAAAAACTTAAATCTGGAGAATAAATGGAACATGGCTTTCGGTCGACATATGATCTGCAACTGAAATGAAAATGCAATATAAATGGAAGATTCGGTTTACACAACAGCAAGAGAAAATGCAATGAAAATAACTCTAAAGGAAAGAACCGAATGCAACAAAATCTATTCTAAAAGCTGTGAAAGAAAACAAGCCGAAAGCCACAAGCTCTTGGTCTCTGCGGTAGCAGCAAAGGAAGAAAAAAAACAAGGGAAAAGTCTTGGGAGCAAAGTGTTGGGAGTCTCAGCAGCCACCCAAAAACCATCTATCCAAGCCAAAATGTAACCTTCGAACTCCCTCTTTTTTCATCCAAAATGTTCTCTTTTAAACCTCCTTTTGGGGGGCTTCGGTCGTGACTCATCATCAATGACCTAGGGCTTCTTTTCATTTTCCAAAAATTCCCTCAAATATAGCGTCAGACGTGTCGCGCTCGACCGGCGCTCGAGCGTCCTTGAAAGAAATTCACACAGAGTTGTAACTCTCGACCAGCGCTCGACGTACCGCTCGAGCACCCATGAATATTTTTAAATAGAGACCTCACGCTCGACCGGCGCTCGACGACCGCTCGACTGACTCTTTGATTCCAACCTCCCTCTCACTTCCATGAACTCACTTCATCTCCATTGTTCATATGCAAAACATAAAAACAGAAGTTAATATAAGAAATATTCCAATCATATTTATGAAAATGGAGACATGAAAATACGGTGAGAGGAGAGAAAGCAAATAACTTAAGATTACTCAATCACAATGACCTTACCTCTCACAATTTCAAACAATATCAGCATCTTTGAAATACTTAGTATCTCCTCTTAATAGGATTGAGGCAAAACGTCTAGAGAAATTACAATTTATCACCTTAACTGTCACGCCCCGAACGACATCCCGCAGGGACCGTGACAGCCGCGAGCTATCCCCCGGATAGCTCCAGCGTTATTACTTACTTACTTACGTGCTTACGGCGGAAACATACAAGATCGCGAGGGATTCGAGCTAAATCTTACATAATCAGGGTTCTCATTAAGTTTGCATACAAAACATATATAATATTTTAAACCCAACTAGTGACGGATCTGATCGATCGGGTCACCATTATCAAAAATATGAACATCATCTGGGTCCTTCTAAGTCAGGTAGTCCTCCTGACTCTCTTCACCTGTGGCATCTGGAATGACACAATTTTGAAAACGTGAGTCAAAAGACTCAGTAAGGGAAAGACATAACTTTGAAACATGCTCTTGACTTATACTTGCTTAATCATGAAAGAAAGAACTTGATAAGTGATGCACATGCATGTCATGGATATGCATATGCCCTTACTTAAATTCGGCCCAAGGCCCTTGAAAATTACTTATTCATACTTGTGCCACTCTTGGCCTTTTCATAACCATTTCATATCTTTCACTTGCGGGCTCGCTCCATTTAACCCCTGAAGTCAGGGTTGTGCGTTCCCTTTGGAACCGTCCCCGAATTCCCTTGGGGACCTTACATATGGTCAGCTAGCGCACTTTCTCGCATTCGTCCTTCAGTGGCTAGACTTCACCCTTGGAGGCCCACACCTTCTCAATGTCCTTCAGTGTGGTTGCACAGCCTCGTGGATTCACCCTTCCTTCTCGCATTCGTCCTTCGGTTCACACAGAGTTGTAACGCTCAACCAGAGCTCGACGTACCGCTCGACCGACTCTTTGATTCCAGTCTCCCTCTCACTTCCATGAACTCACTTCATCTCCATTTTTCATATGCAAAACATAAAAACAGAAGTTAATATAAGAAATATTCCAATCATATTTATGAAAATGGAGACATGAAAATACGGTGAGAGGAGAGAAAGAAAATAACTTAAGATTACTCAATTACACTTGCTTTTGTCAAAATTAACAATTCGCCTCATACTAATTCCCAAAGCATAATTTTCTCATTTTCTAGTGGAAATGGTGTAATTGTGGAACTTTCTCAAGTGATAAGTTAGCAAAATTGTGATACAATCATTAAACAGAAGTCCGGACGGGCTTCGCCGTTTATTTAGCCAAACGTGGGCTTCCAAGTCGCGTTAATTCATTGCAACGTCCGGAATAGACATGCGAACGCCTTAATACAACATCCGGTCATTTTAATTGTGCCGAAAGGTTTTTTAACGGTTAAAAGTTTGGCATTTAATACGGAGTACGATTATTGGGCCACGTGTGCAGAAGAAAATTCGGACGGCAAGCATTGGGTCCGGATGCGAACGACGTATTTTGAAAAGACGAACAGTTCGTCGTTTTCACGAACACAGAACGTTTTCCCTAAAAAAACTCATAAAACTCAAGTTTTTTCTTCACAAATCTCAATGTAATATCACTATCTCGTGTATCTAATCACATCCATGTATGTGTTGCTTATTTTTAACAAGATTTTAATGGTGAAAACTTCTTTTTTTATATTGCTTTATGTATAGTATTTCAATTCTATTTTTTGTATAGTAGATTGATTTTTATGTAGAAATTGATTGTGTTAAGTTATAAGTTTGTTTTAAGTATATTAGTTTGTGTTTTGGTGGATATTTTGGGCGAGTTGGGAGGTGGAGGGATGCTGCCATGGCTGAGTTAACTCGGTCATCGTTCACACAGCGTTCGGACTCATTATGTAGGAGTCTGGACACGTGTTTGGGCGTTCGGACTCTTGTCGTACTGTTTCGGTGGTATACATTGTCATTTTGATTTTGTACGGATTCTCTTTCAAGGAAGTCCGAACGCTTTAATGTTAAGTTGAAATAGTTTTTTTATCGTCTTAGGGTTGGGATGTCCGGACTCTCTTTCAACGTTGTCCGGACCCTTTAATGTTAAATTTAAATAGTTTTTTTATCGTCTTAGGGTTGGGACAGGTATCCCAAACCGATACGTTGACATTTTGATCATGTCTGGACGCTTATAGTACACGTCCGGACGATGTCGTTTTTCGTTCAGACGTTGTGCTAACCGTGCAAACGCTATTTTTTGCAGATTCACTAAGCGTCCACGTACCTGCGGCCAGGCTGATGAGGAGCAATCTTCCATTCGAGCTTTGACAGTGGAGCAGCATACATCGATCATTATGTCTCACTCGATTGTTGTGAGACCCCAAATTTTTCTAGCTTGGTAAAAGAATTATGACTCCTTAAGATGTGCTCTAATTATTGCGGAAGGCAGGTATAGGGGAATTAATCTAAGGTTATGTCCAGGTGAAGATTTCCCCTAGTATTTTGTGCATCTATAATTGTAACTGAATTGATATGTTGTTTGTAGTTTGACAATATTGAAGTTGAGTATTTGGGGATTTAGTGTAATAATTGAAGGATCATAATTGGGGTGTTGGAATAGGAAGATTTTTAGCACCCTGTTTTTAGGTAACATTGCGCTCGACCAGCGGGCAACAGGCGGTCGAGCGGCCTTAAGGAAATATGATGGACAATGTCTTGTCATTTGACCAACGCTCGACAGGTGCTCGAGTGGCCCTTGGGAATTCTACGCAGTGAGTTGGACAGTAAGTTGTCGCTCGACCGGTACTCGACTGGCGCTCGAGCGGGACTAGTTAAAATTCCATATATGATGAAATTGGAGTTCCAATGGAAGACTTGTGAACCCTAACATTGAGGAAAGTTGTATAAGCTTAGTTAAGAAATTTATTGAGGTTAAGATGGTGGGAAGTCGATAGACATTAGCCCAGACATGGTATGATGTAAAGTATTGAGTAAGGGATAGTGTAAAGGAATTTTATTGAGGATGTATATATGGATAAATTAATTTCAAGTTATGTTTAGGGAGATTTTTCCCCTAACGTTCTTATAAGTTTTAAGCTAGTTTTAAGCAAGGATATAACTGTTATATTAATTGCCATTAGATTTGAGCAATTGAGATTGATGAAATTGTTTTATAATGGAAATGTCCCTAAGTTACAAGATTTGGAAATATTTTAATTAGGGGCTTTAGCCTTGGAAATATGAGAATCCTTGGAACAAAAATGAGGAGACATATTAGAGTTAATTGTGGGAGTGGTAGAAAAGAAAAATGAGTTGTCATGAGGGGCAGAAAAGGAAAAGAGGGGAGAAAGGGAAAGAAGGGGGGAATGGCAATTTTGCCTTTTCCCTTCCCCCAAGCCCCTTTACGTATAAGTAGCCCCCCCCCCCCCCCAAATCAAAAGGCCATTCGCCCTAGCTCCCACCGAAGAAGAGAAGAAAGAAAGAGGAAGAAGGAAGAAGAAGAAGAAGGAAGAAGAAGAAGGAGAAAGAAGAGAAAGGAGAAGAAGGAAAGGAGAAGGATAAAAGCTAGGTAAAATCCGGCCCTTTCTAGGAAAATCTCTGCTGGCCATCTCTCCCATTCTCTTTTTGCTTCCTTTTGTTGGTTGGTTGCTGTGATGGTTGTTGTCTAGATAGATTTTCTCCTTGAGTTTCATGTGTTTTCTTTGAAGAAAATGTGGATCTAGTGAGTTTTAGAGAGTTGTATGGATTGTGCACAAAACCATGGAGAATATGGTTAGATCTGGAACTTTAAAAACCAAAGAGAAACATAGATGCACACTAGGTGTTTGATAAAAGACCAAAGGAAGTGGAATAGATGCAATAGCATTTGTTTGGAGGGTTGGAATCATGGTATTGTTAGAAGTCTTGATTTGTAGGTGTTAAATGGAAATCTGGAATATGAGGTTATAAGAGGAGAGAATGTTAAGACAAATTTCGTGGGTGTTGGATGTATTATGTGTGTTTGGTGTCTGAAATATGGACTGGCGCTCGACAGGCGCTCGAGCACCCTTCAAGAATTCTTGTGCTGTAAGTTCACGCTCAACAGGCGCTCGACAGGCGCTCGAGCACCCTTCAAGAATTATTCATGCAGTAACTTCACGCTCGACCGACGCTCGACCAGCGCTCGAGCGTCCCCTAACACTTTTATACAGAGGCCTAACGCTCGACAAGCGCTCGACCGACGCTCGAGCGGCTTCTTTGAATTTCACGAAATTTTTCCAAAGTTTCTAAGTTTCCTATTGACCTATTAGGAGACCCTACTAGATTTTTCACTTATGAAAATACCTTATGGTGTAAGATCACCAATTAGAAGTCAAAGATACAGATGATTTTATATGATGAAGTATGTGTATGACTAAGTATGAGATATTGAATGAGGAATAAGGACGATTTTGTATGATGAAGCGTGAGTAATTGATTGATTACTCTATACGTCTAGTAAATCTATGAATAACAATAGTATGATCCAATTGTAGGTAAATGGGCATTCAACCCACAAGCAAGCGAAGTAAGAAGAGCTTACGTCTGTAAGTGAAAATAGTAAGTGGAACTTACGTCTGTAAGTGAAAAACTTACTTTCATGAAAACTAGAATGATACGCAGCAGGTTTTTATGAACAAGCATAACGGGTTTATAACCAAGCATGACAAGTTATTTCTCAACAAGCATGACATAGTATACGTATTTGCATGAAAGCATGAAAGAAGTTTTGTGCAAATGAAAACATGAAAGTTTTTATGAGATTACGAAAGTTTTATGAGATATTTGTCATCAAGAATGACACGTCATGAGTATTTGCATGATTTTCTTGAAAGAAAAAGAAAGTTTTGTGCAAATGAAAGTATGAGAAGCATTTTATGATAAGTTGATTACTCATCCTCAAGCACGACATGAATACATCATGATCATTTGCATTCATTTTTCTCATGAGAAAGGAGAAAGTTTTATGCAAATGAAAGTACCATTTTTATGCTACTTTATGACAAGTTTTATGACAAGTAAGTTAGTGAACCCAAGTCGGTCGGTACTGTACCAAGTCAAGAAGGTGCATCCATACTGAAGGACGTTTACGTGAAGGGTGGATGTCACCTAGGGCACCCATACCAAAGGATGCTTGCAAGAAGGATGGGTAGTCCAGGAGGTATGTGCAATCACACTGAATGATGCTTGCAAGAAGGTGTGAACCTCCAAGGGTTGTGTCTAGCCACTGAAGGACGAATGCGAGAAGGTGTGCTAGCTCAACCATATGTAAGGTCCCCAAGGGAAATAGGGGACAGTTCCAATGGGAACGCACAACCCTGATGCCAGGGGTAAGTGGGGCCCAAGTAGCCCATAAGATAAGGATTGGAAAGATTTTCCAAAAGCAAGAGATTTATAAGTATAAGTGATGTTTTCAAGAGCAAGTGCACGTGCATATGCAATCATGAGACATACACGTGCATCAAAATTCATGATCATGCATGAATTACATACGTTTACATAATATTTCAAGTTAAAGTTCATGATGATTTCAAGTTTAGATTACAAGTTTAACTGCATGCTTATGATTACAAGTTCAAGTGCATGCTTATGATTTTAAGTTCATTATGATTTCAAGTTCATGATGATTTCAAGTTCAAGTGCATGCTTACGATTTTAAGTTCATGATTATGAGTTCAAGAACAAGTTCATGGTTTCAAACTCACGATTTCAAGTTCATATTTTCAAACCATGATTTCAAGTCCATGTTTTAGTTATAATTCCTTATTGAGTCTTTTGACTCACAGTTTTAAATTGTATCGTTCCAGATAACGTTTCAGGAGGGGAAATCTAGAAGAGGAACCGACGAGAATGACCTTTCCTCTTTTGTTGTTCATTAGAGGATTCAAGATGTATTATAAAGATGTTATGAGTAGGTCAATGTGAAGAGGATTTGATGGAATCCCTTAGATCATGTACTTCAGCTATGCAGCCGTGCAATGTCATTAAGACGCTTACCATATTCCGAAGAAGTCATTTTGGGTAAGTTGAAGTTATAGTAAATCTCTTTGGCCCGTCTCTCTCAGTTAGATGTGAAAAAAAAATATGCTGCATGATTAAGAGAAAACGCTGGAACATTCATTGAGTGGATGTTCGCGGCTGTCATTAACCCCCTTCGGGCTAGCGTTCGGGGCGTGACAATTGTTGTTGAGCGGGACATCAAATTGGCCAATTTTAACGACCTTACATTTGAGGCTCAGACGCTTTCGGAAGTAGTGGAGGGGTTAGGTTGGCTTCCATCGATCCACAGGACCGACTATGCGTCAAAAAATATGGTCCGGAAGTTTTATTCCTCTATATTACGTGCGAGGGACCTCGAGGAGCGTAGTATGGAGGTCACTATCCGTAACGTTCCGATCATATTCTCGTCGGACGAGCTGGCGAATTTCTTGGGGTACGAGAGAGATTTGACAGCGTTCCCAAATCTGCCAATGAGCGAGGAGGGCCAGCCTACTAAGGTCGAGGTATTCCGGACCATGCTGGGGGATGATGCAGCGATCTTGGAAGGAGCCTATATGGTACACGGGGAGCTGCTTCCTTTTTGGCGGATCATGCAACTAATCCTATGCTCCTCCATCAACCCGAAGAAGCACACCACAGAGTTGTCTTACAGCCGGGCCGAGTTCCTGTACCTGGTAGTTATACGGGGGCTATCTGTTGATATAGCATCATACATCTACCAGTCCATTCGTGCAGAGGCCTTGAAGATTGATGCTACGACTTCATTGCCGCACGAGATTCTTCTGACCCAGTTCCTAGACGCCATTCTTGTACCCGAGGGTAGTGACGAGGTGAAGCCGCTTCCACTAGGGGTGATCAACAAGACCACGCTCTCCAAATCGATGGCCCAGACACGCCTAGTGCTGCAAGCTGATCAGTTTGCTAGAGGAAGACGACAAGAGAAGCCAGCGGAGGCAATGGAGAGGGAGGATCCTTGGCAAAGCTTGACCCAGGGACTTGGGCCATAGCGACCGAGTTGGATGGACGATATGATGATGGAGCTGTCTCAGCGGATGTAGTCGGTCTTGCAGCCCACCCATTGCATGGTCAGTGATATCAGTCGTCGTCTGACGGCTTTGGAGCAGAAGGTCGCCGACATGGACGCCATGTGGAAAAAGGAGCTCGTTGCGCTTTAGGAGAGTTTGAGAGCGTGGCAACCGGTGCGAAGCTCTTTTCCCTGACTGAGCGGGTCGTGCTGATAGAGGAGCACCTTCGTCATGTCCTAAAACTCACGGATGATGATGATGATTCGTAGTCTTCCTTATTTACTTTTATTATCAAGTTTATTTATTTTTTAATTTTTTAGGACATTTAATTTTATATTATGTTTTGTGGACATGTATAGATTTTATTTGATTTTTTGTTCATATTATGTTTTATGTCATTTCTGTTATGTTATTTGTATTTATTAGAACTTAATGTAATATGTTAATTAATATTACGTTTATAATTTCGGTACACTCATTCAAAAAAATATTGATTATTTACATTATTTAATAACTTTGGTTATTTAAAATTTGCTAATAAACTTAATTAAAAAAAGGAAAAGAAAAATACATATTGTCCAAAAACGTTCGGACCTGAATTTATCCGTCCGGACTATTTAATGTAAAATCGAACGATGTCGTATTATATAAAACAAATCGTCCAATACATGTTTAGACGGTCGGGACTGCTAAAATTCAAAATACCGTCCGGACTCTTGTTTACTACCATTCGAACGTTATTGTTTATTATCAGACGCTATGGTGTTGGTATGTGACGGTCCAAACGTATATGTTATTGAGCATACACTGTCGTTTGAGAATTACTAAAACAGTGTGTTGAACTGTAATAGAGAGTGTGGACAGTTAAATAGTAGTTCGGACGTATATGAAAATTTTGGCGGCATGTATTCCCTCGAAAACTAATACACGGATGCGTCCGAACGTCCTTTTATCGGTCCGAACGGTATTTAAGCGTATGAAAGTTACAGATTCGCAGACAGTAGAGGAAAAACGGAGAAAAAAGGCAAAAGAGAGATTTGTGCACGAGGAGAAGCGGAGAAGTGATTTTGGGCGCTCAATCTCATTGAAGAGGGTGTGAAAAGAGCATATCTTTGAGAATTTGAAGTTGGATTGCATTTTAGGATAGTGGTTTTTAAATTAAATTGTTTTAGGATGAAAAACTTGTACTTTAATATATGAAAGCATGTGTTTTTCGAAATTTTAGGTTCTAAAATGATAGTAATGGATTTTGGGGTTGGTTGTGATGTGTTTATATTGAAGTGTTTGTGATTTGGGTTGATTTTGACAAGGTTTTTGGACTGAAAATTGCGTGCGTGCGTCGAAGAATTGTCTTGTTCGACAATCGCAGTTCGGACGGTTGATTTACCGTCCGGAATCTTTTTGTTGGTTCGGATGCTTTGACAGATGTGTTTAGAAATTTCGATGCAAATCTCCTTTTGTCCTTTGGATAAACATTCAGCATTGAGCTTACACACTTGCCTTAAAATGGTGGGTGTTTAGGCTCAATGTTGTAGGCGTGTATCTGAGGACTAAGGGGAAATGCTGTCGAAATTTCCAAAGCGTCGATCACAATGGTCGGGTCATTTACGTGCAGTACGTGATATTGTAAACTTGAATGGGATAGGACCTATCACCTGAAGAAATTAGAGTTGAGTACGAATGTCATCATTGTTTGCATTATTGTTTATATTTTCGTCTTTGAAGGAACAATATGGATAAGAGCTGGATTTATGAGGCTGATAGACTCAAAAGTGCGAAGTATAGTGATGGTGTTCGTGATTTTATGAGTGTTTCCCATAGTTATGTAGATAGTCGGGGTCTGATAAGATGTTCATGTAAGAGATGTAAGAATGTGTTGTTCCAACGTGTGGACGACATAGATGATCATTTATTCATAATTGGGTTTGACCAGAGTTACACTTATTGGGTATTTCAGAGTCAATTTTAGAAGTTCCTAACCGGGTGGTGAATTTAGAACCTGAACCGGGCAGCGATGACTCTAAGGGAAACATAAATGAGGATTTGAGAGACATGTTAGAAGATTTTGAGGCGGGAGCAGGGGTTGATGAGAATATACCGAATCCTGAAACAGTCCAGTCTGGGTCTGGAGAGTTGAAACTTCGACTTAATTTGGACGTCATGCACATCGAGAAGAATATTTGTGACAATGTGTTGGGAACTTTAATGAACGTCGATGGTAAGAAGAAAGACAATTCTAGTGCTCGGCGGGACTTGGCATTAATAGGCATTAAAAAGGACTTGCATTTGCAAGTTTGCGGTCAGCAGGAGGTGATGCCTCGAGCATTATTTACTTTAACGAAGGCTGAACGTAAGAAGTTTTGTGAATGGCTGAAGGGTGTCAAGTTTCCGGATGGATACGCCTCTAACATATCTCAGTGCATGAATATAAATGAAGGGAAGATAATGGGTATGAAGAGTCACGACTCATACGTCTTGTTGCAGCGACTGTTACCGGCAATGATACACGGGTTGTTAGGAAACGAAGTATGTACGACGTTGACTGAGTTGAGCTTATTCTTCAGAGACTTGTGCTCACGAACAATATGTTTAGACGTTGTGAACCAATTAGAGAAGGACATTGACATGATTCTTTGCAAGTTGGAACACATATTCCCTCCATCATTTTTTACTATTATAGTTCATTTAGCTGTTCATTTACCTCGAGAGGTGAAACTTAGGGGTCCAGTTCAATTTTGGTGGATGCATCCAATGGAGAGGTATATTGGGAAGATGAAGCGTTTTGTTAAGAACAGGGCACGGTGTGAGGGCTCAATAGCAGAGAATTATGTGTTAGATGAATGTTTAACTTTTTGCTCAAAGTATCTTGGTACGGTTGAGACGAGATTTAATAGAAAAGATCGAAATTATGCCGATATGGATGATCGAAGTTGTTGATTTTCTGTGTTTACTAGAAGTGTTCGACCGCTGGGAACTGATAGGGGTCAAGATTTGAATAGAAATGAATTTACAAAAGCGCAGTGGTACGTACTCAACAACTGTTCAGAAATCAGCCAACGTATCGAGTAAGCGCTAATGTGAATTTTTGCTCACTTAATGGGCATTATAAGTTCATTATATTTTAATTTACTATAAAATATCTTATTTCTTTATAGCGAGCACTTGGAAGAGATGAGGAGGAAATCACCAATAAATGTTAATAGGAGGCACGAAGAAGAATTTCCGTTATGGTTTACGCTCGATCTCGGATGACTTGTATGCATTAGCATTTGGTCCAGATCAACGGACACTTTGTTACTCTGGGTGTGTAGTGAATGGAGTTAGGTTACACACGGTCTTTCGTGAACAGTTTTGTAACACTCAAACTTGTGGAGTGGTTGCTCCAGGGGACCATGATGGGGAAGATGTTGATTTTTACGGCCAGGTCGTGGATATTTACGCGTTGCATTATTTGTGGGGGAGTTTAGTTTAGTTAATAAAATGTGTCTGGTTTGACTTGAGTACTCAAAATTTAGGTCTTAATAAAAGTGTTGCATTATTTGTGGGGGAGTTTAGTTTATTTAATAAAATGTGTCTGGTTTGACTTGAGTACTCAAAATTTAGGTCTTGATAAAAGTGGTCGGTTTGTTAGTATTAACACATCCCGAAAGTGGTACAAAGATGACCCGTTCATGCCAGCTTCTCAGGGGAATCAAGTGTTTTATATCGATGATATGAAGTTGGACGGCAACTTGAAGATTGTTAAAAAGATTACCCCTAGAAACACGTATGATATCCACCTATTGAAGAGGAAGCTAGTGAAGATGGAGAAGGATCGTCGAACCGTGAAGCATACCAGAAGAATGAGTCTATTGAGCTTTTTGTGGACTTTCGCTCATTTGACATGATCCCCTTAACTAGAAATGACATCGAGGCTTATCTGCCGGTAACCGATGAAAGTGGTTCACAACACCGTGAAATAAAAAAAAGTGATGATTCCTCGGAATCGTTTAATGAAGATTGTAGTGATTCTGAAGAATAATACTCCGAGGACTAAAGTAAATTTATCGTTTCAATTAAATTTGCGATCATATTTTTGCATTTTTATTTTTTATTCATTTTGAGTAACATAATTCATTGTATTTTTTTTCTCTAACATTGATTTATTTGGTAACAGGACGACGTCATGCCAGCGGGAGGGAAACGTCTTCGGTGCTATTCATTAGTTCGAGCTGAGAATAGTCCAGGTACACTAGCAGTGTTGGGTCCTTCGCTTCGGGATAGAAATGAATTACCGCCCCTACCACAGCCGGTCCAATTGGCACCCAGAGTAGTTGTGCGTGAATGTATCTTACCAGGCAATCTTTATTAAATATTATGACTTTTAAATCTCTATGCGTAATTAAATTTAAATTTATTGTTCTTCATTTGGAGTGACATCCAGAATTAGACACATTCGAGGTAGTATGCGCGAGATTGCCTTACTCAAGGCTCGCACCGGAGGAAAGCTGAACGTAAATATCCCTGATGGACGTACGAGCAATGATGATGAGGCGTCCTCAATGCTCTCGAGCCATATTGGTACGCTTGTTCGACAACATGTCCCATTTGAGCAGTGTAAGTAGAAGGAGGTCCCCGACGAGGTTAAATCGTATGTGATGAACCGAGTGTTGGTAAGTATAATTTATTAAATTTTAATTGTTTAAACTTTTTTACGTTTCTAACTGTTATATATGTTAAGGATGACTTCTAACTAGATTACTACTGAGCCGAGGATCGCATCACTGTGACGTCAACGATGAATACAGCGTACAGGACGCACAAAAATAGAATGTTCCAGCATTACTCGGTGTTCAATTCCAAAGAAGTGGCGTTAGAGCACCCATATCCCGATATGAACAAGGAAGAATAGACTCGTGTTTGTGATTTATTCGCGAGTGAGGAATTTAAGGTAAAGCATTTTCTTTCCAATCTGAACGTTTATTTTAGTCATATGTTTAATTGTGTTAACAATTGTAAATGTACAATGCAGAGGAGTGCAATCAACAAGGAGAATAGAGCTAAGCTGAAGATTGTATACACATCAGGAGCGAGGTCCTTCCAACGAGCTAGAGCGTTGTTAGTAAGTAATAAATTTACATTTTTATTATTTATTATTTAAATAAATGACTTAGATATTTTTATATGCATGTTCTATATTTCTTTTGGTGTACAGAAAAATTCAGAATCGGATGAAATTAGTCCTTCGTTGCTTTATAAAAAGACACATACTACTAAGGATGACATGTGGACTTCAGAAGATGCACGAGAAAATTTTGTAAGTTGTAAAGTTAGTTTTAATGTTGCATTCATATGCGTTTATGTTTCACATGTATTATTTTTTTTAGAAAAAATAGAGGCGTTACAGTTGCAGCACGAGTCAGATGGAAAGTCATACACTAAAGTGGAGATCTTCACTGAGCTGTTGGGGATGAAAGCAGGTTACGTGCGAGGTTTAGGCCGTTCAGTATGGTCTGTTAGATCATCATCATCAACATCATCTGTTGATTTGTCCCGGAGATTGGAGGAGGCCAGATTACAAATTGAAGAGATGAGGGCTAGACAATTGGAATATGAAGCGCTTCTAGTTAGGCGGTCAGATATGGAGTAGACGATGCGAGATCATCTGCAGATGACGGAGGAGCAACAACAGAAGAAAGACGAAGAGCTGATGAAGATGATGGCGGAGCAGCAAAACGGTAAAAAGACGAAGAGCACCAGAAGATGATGCATGAGCTGCAAAAGAACCTAGTGGAACAACAAGAACGGAGGATGCAACTAATGGCGGAGTAGATGGGTGAGAGCTGATGGAGCAGATGAGACAGATGCAATCTCGTTCGACACCCAAACGAAAATTTGGTAAATTTATATATTTTTACTATTTTGTCAGTACTTATCCACTATGTATTTTATTTACTTTTAATAACGATTGCATATTTATTGATATTATATTATATTATGAGCAGTAAATATCTTCATATTTATATGATTTCATACATTTTAATTAGATTAATTCAAATATATAGAAAATCGTTCGTACGAGTGTCACATGTCGTTCGCACAGATATTTTTCATTGCTAGCGTACGCACGCATAACTATTCGTCCGAACACATTGCTTTAAATTCTATAGTCCGAACGGTGTCTATCGCGTCCACACGTTCTAAAAATAAAAAACCGTGCGCACGATACACCAAAACGTTCGAACGTGTGCAACGTTCAACGAGTCCGAACTGTATACGTAAAGGTTCGAACCGTGTTTTCAGATGACAAAATAAATTTCGTCATAATGAAACTACGGTGCGAACGTCTTCACAAATACGTCCGAACATATTCACATCAGCGTTCGGACCTTAATATACAACGGTGCAGAAGCTTATTGGGTGATAAAATGTATTTTCATCGCATTGGATTAATCGTTCACATGAGCTGTGCGAACGTTCAGAGAGAACGTTCGCACAGCTCATGTGAAGGGATGGATAGTACTAGGCGTGACGATTTTGAATTTCGTCAGTATGGCACCAAATATAAACCCGTCCGAACGGTTTTGAGTGACAGAACACGAAAATCGTCTCCTAAAACATTCACTGACGGGCTTTATGTGACAAATCGGGTGACAACCAGGTTTTTGTTGGCTTCTGTGCACAATCGAGGTTTTGATGATTTCAATAAATGGATCAAGTTTATAAAGTGGACATCTTCAAAGACAAAGACAACTTGATGAAAGAGCCAAAGACTTGAAGAAAGAAGAACAAGAAGATGCAAGGAGCTTAAAGGGAAGATTCAAGACCTTGGACTATAATCCTTGTAACTCTTTATTTCACATTTCACAAGGATTTGAATCACGCACTTGCAAATCTTTCAAAACGTGCATAAACCGTTTCATTTTTTATTTGAAAGATTAAAATGTTTTTAAAGGTTTCAAAACACCTCAAATATATTCCCAAACATTTCGTATACTTATGAGAAGTAAGCCTTTAAATTTGAGTGTTTAAAAGTGGTAAAAAATGAGGTTTTAAATGAACCGGTCTATGAAAATGAATTGTAGCGGTCGACCCCTACATGAAGCGGTCGACCGGCTGTAGCGGATGATGAAAATGATTTATAGCGGTCGACCAGGCATGTAGGACAAAAATTTGACAGCATTCAAATTTTATGACCGCTGGGCAACGACTACTTGAACCGGTCGACTGTTACATGAAGCGGTCGACCGGTACAACGGTAAAATTGTCAAATCGTCCCCTAACGGCTATAAACAGCTAGTTTTTACATGTGGCCTATAAATACACCTTCATTTCGTCTAAAATGATAACCCAACGACCACATATAATTTCTACTACTTGAGAAATATTCTAAACCTTCCTATTCTATATTTATCATAGCATTCACACAAAACACACTTTCATATCCTTGTCTTTGTGTGAATAAAGAGATAGAGCTTCCATTTTCATATCTACTCTATCAAGAGAGTTTTTGTTCTTCCATCTACCTATCCAATAGAGGTGTTTCCTTTAGTGAGGTTGTTCACTAAAGAAGAAGCTTTGAGAGTGTATATCTCAAGCTTGATGACGTTGTAAGTGGTGAGCTAGAAAAACCACTTGGGAGGGTTTAAGTGTTGATCCCGGGAAAACACTTGTACAATTCACTAGCACCCGGAAGCTAGAATGTAGAAGCTATTGGAAGATAGTGGAAAACCTCAAGGCTCGGTGAAGGAGCTTGAGGGGTAGATGTAGGCGGGTTTGCCGAACTACCTAAAAATCACGTGTTTGCTTTCTCTATCCCTACTCTTTACATTTAGCACTTACATACTTGTTATATCATTATACTTGTGCTAAATTAGTATTTACTTTGCAAACACGGTTTTGGGGGGTTAATATCGAAAAGTTTAGAAAACTAATTTACCCCCCTCTTGAGTTGCCTTAATCCTGAAACTATGACTCACAGTTTTGTCACCCAAAACCTTAGGTGACGAAATTTGTACTTTGGGTGACAATTTTTTTGGTCACCCAAAGTGTTTTTTCTTGTAGTGCTTGTAACTTCCTGAACCCAGGCGGTCAAGGGTACTCCTACTCGTAAAATCAATGAAAATCTATGAAATTTTGAGGGTAAAACTCAGTTATCACAAATTAAATAATGGGGTAATGTCACTTTGAAGCTTTAAACTATCAAACAAATTACAAAAAGGACCCCAAACTACCAATCTTGACACATTGAGCCCACGAATTAAAATTTTTTATCAAAGTCGTTCCACGTGGCTCAAATCTGACGATTTTGATAGTTAGATTTTAATTAAGGGTGGAAATTGATAAAATTTGGTAGTTCGTAGGCTCAATGTGCCAGGATTAGTAGTTTAGGGGCTCAAAGTAACTTTTCCCCATAAATAATCATAGATAAAGTAATCCACGTTTAAAACTTAAAAAATAATTGAATAAAAATATTTTGTTTAAAACTCTTTAAAAACAGAAAAAATACAAAAAACAGAACAGAACACTCACTCTAACATAAAATAACAATAACTTTATTCATAGTAGTAGCAAAAACAGCTTCAGTACACCATCAGCACCAAGTGGTAACTCTACCATTGAAAAGGAGAAACAGAATAAGAAAAAATTAACAATTTGCTCTGGGCACTCAATCTTTTGCTACTGCACATATAAGTCCATAACCTCAACACTTCAAACAAAAAGATATGGAGATACAATTTCACAAATGAAATTAGTGTAATATTTCAAAATCTAAAAAGTATATATGCATTGCTTATGTAACAAGTACATGTATAACTTAATAAATATGCATATACTTATAAATATCAATTCTTTAAAATTATTGTTTTATTAAAAAATATTGCAGGTACATTATATAACATTGTTGTCACAATACATTATATATATAATGTATTCTGACTACAACATACTATATATGTAGTATACATATATATACACTCATATATACCACAAAAAAACAAGTTATATAGTATATACATATGGATTATAATTTATAATATATCATATAAAAACTTCAATTTTCGTAACACTCTCTCTAATTTCATATTTTGTTAAGTAGGTCCTTTAAAATAAAAATTTTCAAATACATGACAAAAGAAAATCATATATTAAAAGAATATAATAATATATAAAATAATTATTAACATTAAATAAATTAGAATTAATATATAAAATTATTGTTATTACATACACATATAACAGTATTTTTAACAATACACACTGCTAAAGGTGAAAGTTTTAGTGGCAGTCACAAAAACTGTCGCAAACACGGCTAAAGCTTTGTGTCGCTAAAGGTCGTAAGCTTTAGCAGCGTTTTTCGTCAAAAAGCCGCTAAAACGCACAAACTTGGAAGCGTTTTGTGTAAAACATTGCTAAATTCAGACCATTAGCGACAATTTTGAACAAATGCTACGGAACACAAAATTTGTGGCGGCGTTTGTGAACGTATAGCACTTTAGGTAATTTTTTAGCGGCAATTTTTATGACCATCTATAGAAGTCCTTTTTTGTAGTGAATTTTTTTTTTCAAATTAAGAAATGTTTAAGCTACGTGTTCTTCATCTAGCTCTTTGAGCGAGACCTTCTGTAACGCCCCGAAAGATTTCTCCAAACGAAAAAATTTTCATATAAAATGAGACTTTTTCACCATGGCTAATCATTTATCTAGGCCCCAATATTTAAAAACTAATTTTGTACAACTTCAGGAAAATACTCATAAACCGTAAACGACCCAAAAATATAAATCCGAGCACTAAAATTTACATTAGAATATCCGATATTTCCAATATCGATGAAGATCTCCCAAAATAATACAATATCGAATTCTCCAACATTAATCTCCAAAAGTACTTTTGCAAAACATGCATTCGAAACATAAATCTATCTGAAGCTCCTCGAACTTCTCTAATTCTGTAAACTCTGAAAAATATGACAATAGGGGTGAGCTACAACTAGCTCAGTAAGTAGTAAGTCAATGAGGGTTGAGGAAAAGATAATTTTATCATAATAACCGAAATCCAGAATAAAACATTGTGAGCCATACCGAATCCAAAACACAAGTTTGTGACAAAAATATCCAAGGCCGCGCAATATAGGAAAATCACCAATGGTCACACAGACCTCCAGGCCACAAAGACCTCCAAATATTAGGCCACACAGACCTCCAAATACCACGAGGGATATCAAATTGGCCACACAGACCACAAGGATAAATTGGTCACAAAGACCATAGAGATATATCACCAGTGCAAGGATAATTTTCAAAGAATGCTAACCAAACATGTCACGCCCCAAACCTCAAAGGCTAGAGGGTGACTAACTTGCAATAAACAATTAGACTTTTGATTTAAAACATATCTAATAATAAATGCGGAATAAACTCAATATAAAAACTTCAATAAATCTCTCTTAATAAAACTTAAAAAGAAACTCTTTCAGACACAAAGACAAATCTAAACATGATTTGACTCATACTAGAGTCAAACATTTATTCTCATAATCACTCAGCTACCCGCCCACATGCCATCTAATCCTGACTATCGACACGCTCCTGATCAACATCTGAAAATAAGGAAAACAATAGGGGGTGAGTTCGACAACTCAGTAAGCAAAATCATTATGCAAGTGTATATTCCATGAGCCACACTGTAACAGTAAGAGATAGAATATTTAAAATCTTTCTAAACTGTTGAAAGTTGTTTTTGACAAATTTCAATGAAACATCACAATTTTAAATAAAACAACTTTATCTATATAACATAATACTATGGGTAGAATTCTTCCTTACTAAGGCTTGGCCATGTCCAAGTGTGCACTAGGTAAGAATCTACAAAAAAGCCACTTCGTTTCCAGAATGGGTGCACTCAATGGGTTGCAATAGGTACCAATGCGCTGTCTCTGTAACTATGGGCCTCAGGGTTTGAAAATACATAACATATCATAAAATATACATCACTTTGAACTTTGCATCTTTCTCCTCTTTTCATGAAATACATGCATAAATCTTGAATAACAATAAATACCAAAAAGTTTTGTTTTAAACATTGAAAACATCATGAAATATCATTGGACATAAAAATAGCTCATGTTTACACATTTCATGCTATAATCTTTAACAATTTTATCAGAAACATAATGCACATAAAACTCCGAGGGTTTTCATTAAAACATGCAATTTCTTAAATATTACCTCGGTCTTTTAGAAAAATCTAGCATAATAACCCCGCTTACCTAGATCTTCAAGCAAATAAGCCTCTGCCTTAGCACCTATCAATACAAAATTTAACGTATTATAATACGCTCAAACGGAAACACAAATGAAACTCTAAATCTGCCTGACAGGATTAATCCGAAATTCACTGGTCAGATTCTAAAATATATCTTACCTATCTCTAGTTTCCCTAAAATCCCCTAATTAAATTATGTTCTTCCCTAGGATGTTAAATATACACCTGTAAAATTTCATATCCAAATTCCTAGTACAACTCAGTTAATAAAATCGACATTTAACTCTGTTCACGGAGACAAACTATACCCTGAATAATTCGGTACTCATCACTTCCAAAATTCATAAAGATCTTTTAAAATATTCAAAAATCCCGAAATTTATACCAAAGATTTCTATATGGGTTATACAAATACTCATAAAATTTCATACCGAAATTAGAATTTTATCTATGAATCTTTCTCAGCAATTCCGATTTCTCTAAACCTAATTTCCGGATTTTCAAAACCATACCAATACATATCCAAAAATTACGAAACTTTAACTAGGTCCTCCTGAAGATGTCTAGTAGGCAATATCTAAAAATCAGAATTTTTCGATGTCTAAAGTCGTCTATAAAAATATAATTCGATCTACTACTCAGATCAATAACCTGAATTTTCCTTGAACAAATCTTGAACCCAAATTTCAAATACTCCAAGAAACCCATTAAAACTATTTCGAAAATCTTGAAATAATTATGGATAGATCTAGACACCCTATGGTTTGATCTCTCATAAAAAAATACAAATAATATCAAGAAATTCGAAATACCTGAATTTATTTCAAGAAATTTCGTCTAGATTGTTGAAAGCAAGAAAACCCTTCTTTTTCCTCTTGTTAGTGTAAAATCAAGGTGTGTAAAAATTAAAACCAATGTGTAAATCTATATATAGACTCACACTAGTAATAGAGTCCATTTTAAACTCTAAAACTTTTATTTTAAAATAATCATAAAATCTTTCAAATTTTAAAAAGGTTTGACTAGGTCAAAGATAAAAATTCAACTATTTTAAATGAATTAAATTCAAATTTCAAATTTAAAGAAGACATTTCAAATATCAAATAAAAAATTCAAATAAATTTTAAAAATAGAAGTCTTGGGTGTTACATTCTCCCCCCCTTAAAAAAAATTCCGTCCTCGGAATTTGCTAAGCGAAACTAACTTCTAACTTATTGACTTGAAAATTCGGCTTCCCATCTCAATCTTCAAACAAATGCGGATACTTAGATCGTATTTCTTCTTCTAATTCACATGAAGCTTCTTCTCCAGAATGATTGTTCCATAACAGCTTTACTAGGGAAATTTTCTTTGTACGTAGTTCATGCTCCTTTTTGTCCAAAATCCGTATAGGCTTCTCAACATAAGTCAAGTTCTCATGAATCCTTAAAGGTTCGTAATCAATGACATGAGTAGGGTCGGGAATATATTTCCGTAATAAGGACACATAGAATACATCATTCATTCCCGAAAGACTTGGTGGCAATGCAACCCTATATGCCACTGGACCAATCCGATCAAGTACTTCAAAAGGACCAACATATCTTGAACTCAACTTTCCCTTCTTCCCAAATCGCATTACCCCTTTTAAAGGAGCCACCTTTAAGAAAACTTTATCTCCCACTTTAAATTCAAGTTCACGCCGACGATTGTCAACATAACTCTTCTGTCTACTTTGAGCAACCTTTAACCTTTCACATATCAAATCAAGTTTTTTTCTGTTGCTTGAATTATCTCTGGACCCAAAATCCTCCGTTCACCTACTTCATCCCAATACAAAGGAGATCGACATCTTCTTCCATATAATGCCTCGTACGGTGCCATCCCAATACTTGCTTGATAACTATTATTATAAGCAAACTCCACCAGAGGTAGGTACTTAATCCAACTTCCCTTAAAATCAAGCACGCAAGCTCGCAACATGTCTTCTAGAATCTGAATGGTCCTTTCTGTCTGACCGTCTCTTTGAGGGTGGTAAGCTGTACTAAAATTTAATCCAGATCCCATAGCTTTCTGCAAACTCCTCCAAAACTTTGAAGTATAACGTGGATCTCTGTCTGAAACTATAGACACTGGCACCCCATGCAACCGAACAATTTCCTGAATATACAATTCTGCTAGCCTCTCCATGGAATAAAATGAGCAGTCTTTGTTAGTCGTTCAACAACTACCCAAATTGAATCCTGCCCAGTCGGTGCTCGCGGTAAACCTGAAACAAAATCCATAGAGATATGCTCCCATTTCCACTCTGGAATCTGCAATGGCTGCAAAGGTCCTGCTGGTCTCTGATGCTTTGCCTTCACCTGCTGACACGTCAAACATTGCTCCACAAATTTCGCAATCTCCCTCTTCATATTGTTCCACCAAAAAGACTCCTTCAAATCCCGATACATTTTAGTGCTCCCTGGATGGACTGTGTAAAGGGAGCGATGAGCTTCTTCCAAAATAACCCTCTTAATATTCTCATCATTAGGCACACACAGACGATTTCGATATCTTAATATCTCATTCTCCGATATATTGAATTCTGACTTTGACCCATTCCGGACCTCCATTATGAGCTTCATCAATCTTGTATCCAACATCTGAACTTCCTTTATTCTTTCCATCAAAGTTGATTGAATAACCATACTTGCCAAAAGAACTCTATGATCATCTTCAACAACCTCAATCCTTGCTCTGTCTAGGTCCATTCCAATATGATGCTGACTAATCAAAGCGGACTTTGAAACTCCAAATGATTTTCTACTCAATGCGTCTGCTACAACATTAGCCTTTCCCGGGTGGTAACTAATCGTACAGTCATAATCTTTGATTAATTTCAACCATCTTCTTTGCCTCATATTCAACTCTTTTTGAATAAACAAATATTTAAGACTCTTGTGATCAGAAAATATCTCACACTGCTCTCCATAGAGATAATGCCTCCAAATCTTCAAAGCAAACACTACTGCTGCTAATTCCAAATCATGGGTAGGGTAATTCTGCTCATAACCCTTCAGCTGCCGAGACGCATACGCAACAACCTTCCCATTCTGCATCAACACACAACCCAAACCCTTCTGTGATGCATCACTGAAGATCACAAAGCCTCCACTTCGAGATGGAATAGTTAACACTAGTGCAGTTACAAGTCTTTGTTTTAGTTCTTGAAAACGCTATTCACAAACCTCTGTCCACTCAAACTTAATATTCTTCTGTGTGAGTGCAGTCAACGGAACTGATATCTTCGCAAAACCCTCTACAAATCTCCGATAATATCCTGCAAGCCCTAGAAAGCTCCTTACTTCGTGAACGTTGGTTGGTGCTGGCCAATTCATAACTGCCTCCACTTTGCTTGGATCTACAGAAATGCCCTCCTTTGAGATGAGATGGCCTAAGAACGCAATCTCCTCCAACCAAAACTCGCACTTTTTGAGTTTGGCATACAATTTTCTCTCTCTTAATACTTGCAATACTAACCTCAAATGATTTTCATGCTCCTCCTGATTTTTCGAATAGATTAGGATGTCATCGATGAAGACCACAACAAACTGATCTAAATACTCATGAAAAATTCTATTCATCATGTCCATGAATGCAACTGGTGCATTAGTTAATCCGAATGGCATTACTAAAAACTCATAATGGCCATACCGAGTTCGAAATGCAGTTTTTGAAATATCCTCCGCCTTAATCTTCAACTGGTGATAACCCGAACGAAGATCGATCTTAGAAAAGACTTGAGCTCCCTGTAACTGATCAAAAAGATCATCGATGCGAGGTAATGGGTATCTATTCTTAATCGTGACTTGATTAAGTTCTCGGTAATCGATGCACATCCGAAACGATCCATCCTTTTCCTTCACAAATAAAACCGGTGCTCCCCAAGGTGACACACTGGGTCTTATGAAACCTTTGTCTAACAATTCTTGTAGTTGCTCCTTAAGTTCCAACAACTCTGACGGTGCCATTCTATAGGGTGCCTTAGAGACTGGTGTTGTTTCAGGGAGTAAATCAATAGAAAATTCAATCTCACGATCTAAGGATAATCCCTGTACGTCTTCAGGAAATACATCAGGAAATTCCTTCGCGACTGGAATCTGCTCCAAATTTGTTTCCTTCTTTTGCCCTTCCACTACAAAAGTCAAATAACCCTGACATCCCTCACAAAGTAGCCTTCTTGCTTGGACGGCTGACATTACTGGCGGAAAGGAACGCACACACGATCCAACAAATTTAAATTCTGAGTTTTCTGGATGTCTAAAAATGACTACCTTGCTTCAACAATCAATACTTGCATAATTAGATGCTAGCCAATCCATCCCAAGGATAACATCAAATCCATGCATGTTCAAAACAACTAGATCTGCTGGAAGCACTCTTCCATCTATACTTTTTGGATAACCTCTAATCAACTTCTTACATACAATAGAACTCCCAGACAGACTAGTTACTGCCAAATTTTTCTCTAATGGTTGAGTCCCAACTCCACATGTTATAAGATAACTATTGGCCACAAAAGAGTGGGTTGCCCCAGAGTCAAATAGAGTATTCGCCTTCCTAGTAAACAGAGAGATTGGAACCTTGTGGTGCATTTCTCTTCCTCTGTTCATAAGCTTTTGTACTTCTCTTCAGACTTCCTTCTATAATTGTTGCCTTGTCAACAAGCTCGTTAAAATTCTTCACTTCAAACCCAATGATCCATCATAAATCCTCGACTTAAGGCAAGCGGCTGAACTACTCAAACGTGCAGACCTCTGTATTAACACATCGGTTCCTGTCCCCAGCATTATGAACAATCTCCACTATAACTTATTGCACTACCTCATGTAACACTTCAGCAGCGTTCAAGTTTGCTCCCACATTGTCCTCTTCGGTCTGACCCGAGTTTTAACAATTATTCAAATTATTCGGATTCCGATAGTGATGACGTGGGGCCATCCTAAAATATTCATTAATGTTCAAAATTTCTTATCAAAATATAATTAAACAATTATAGCAAACAATTTCAAACAAAAAACAACCCAGTCTACCCGATCCTATCCTCAAAACTCTGAATCCAAACCTATTTCTCTTTTTATTGTCTACAGAACCTAATAACCCTGTTGCTCTGATACCAAACTGTCACGCCCCAAATCTCAAAGGATAGAGGGTGACTAACTTGCAATAAACAATTAGACTTTTGATTTAAAACATATCTAATAATAAATGCGGAATAAACTCAATACAAAAACTTCAATAAATCTCTCTTAATAAAACTTAAAAAGAAACTCTTTCAGACACAAAGACAAATTTAAACATGATTTGACTCATACTAGAGTCAAACATTTATTCTCATAATCACTCAGCTACCCGCCCACATGCCATCTAATCCTGACTATCGACACGCTCCTGATCAACATTTGAAAATAATGATAACAATAGGGGTGAGTTCGACAACTCAGTAAGAAAAATCATTATGCAAGTGTATATTCCATGAGCCACACTGTAACAGTAAGAGATAGAATATTTAAAATCTTTCTAAACTGTTGAAAGTTGTTTTTGACAATTTCAATGAAACATCACAATTTTAAATAAAACAACTTTATCTATATAACATAATACTATAGAAAATCAGTTTTATCTGTATAAGAAAATCCCTTTAGCAATAACTATGGGTCACGTTTACCCCCGTGACAGGGTTGTGCAGTTGCTACCTAGTTTGGGGATGAGCCAAACTAAGCCAATACTATGGGTAGAATTCTTCCTTACTAATGCTTGGCCATGTCCAAGTGTGCACTCGGTAAGAATCTACAAAAAAGCCACTCCGTTTCCAGAATGGGTGCACTCAATGGGTTGCAATTGGTACCAATGCGCAGTCTCTGTAACTCTGGGCCTCAGGGTTTGAAAATACATAACATATCATAAAATATACATCACTTTGAACTTTGCATCTTTCTCCTCTTTTCATGAAATACATGCATAAATCTTGAATAACAATAAATACCAAAAGCTTTGATTTTCAATCAATGAAAACATCATGAAATATCATGCACAAATCTTGAATAACAATAAATATCAAAAAGTTTTGTTTTAAATATTGAAAACATCATGAAATATCATTGGACATAATAATAGCTCATGTTTACACATTTCATGCTATAATCTTTAACAATTTTATCAGAAACATAATGCACATAAAACTCCGAGGGTTTTCATTAAAACATGCAATTTCTCAAATATTACCTCGGTCTTTTAGAAAAATCTAGCATAATAACCCCGCTTACCTGGATCTTCAAGCAAATAAGCCTCTGACTTAGCACCTATCAATACAAAATTTAACGTATTATAATACGCTCAAACGGAAACACAAATGAAACTCTAAATCTGCCTGACAGGATTAAGCCGAAATTCACTAGTCAGATTCTAAAATATATCTTACCTATCTCTAGTTTCCCTAAAATCCCCTAATTAAACTATGTTCTTCCCTAGGATGTTAAATATACACCTGTAAAAGTTCATATCCAAATTCGTAGTACAACTCAGTTAATAAAATCGACATTTAACTCTGTTCACGGAGACAAACTATACCCTGAATAATTCGGTACTCATCACTTCCAAAATTCATAAAGATCTGTTAAAATATCCAAAAATCCCGAAATTTATACCAAAGATTTCTATATGGGTTATACAAATACTCATAAAATTTCATGCCGAAATTCGAATCTTATCAATACATACCAATACATATCCAAAAATTACGAAACTTTAACTAGGTCCTCCTGCAGATGTCTAGTAGGCAATATCTAAAAATCAGAATTTTTCGATGTCTAAAGTCGTCTATAAAAATATAATTCGATCTACTACTCAGATCAATAACCAGAATTTTCCTTGAACAAATCTTGAACCCAAATTTCAAATACTCCAAGAAATCCATTAAAACTATTTCGAAAATCTTGAAATAATTATGGATAGATCTCTCATAAAAAATACAAATAATATCAAATTCGAAATACCTGAATTTACTTCAAGAAATTTCGTCTAGATTGTTGAAAGCAAGAAAACCCTTCTTTTTCCTCTTGTTAGTGTAAAATCAAGGTGTGTAAAAATTAAAACCAATGTGTAAATCTATATATAGACTCACACTAGTAATAGAGTCCCTTTTGAACTCAAAACTTTTATTTTAAAATAATCATAAAATCTTTCAAATTTTAAAAAGGTTTGACTAGGTCAAAGATAAAAATTCAACTATTTTAAATGAATTAAACTCAAATTTCAAATTTAAAGAAGACATTTCAAATATCAAATAACAAATTCAAATAAATTTCAAAAATAGAAGTCTTGGGTGTTACAAAACAAGTTATAAATATTTCAATTGAGTTTTACGAAAATATCAACAATCTCATTTTACCCAAAACTTGTTCAATTCCCCAATATAATACATCAAAATCATATAAAATACGATGCACGTTCAAAATCTCATTGTAGAACTACTTACCTCAAAAACTTAACCAATCCTTAAAGCTTCTCCAATAATTGACGAACAATCTGTCAGAAACTAGTAGCACCACCTCAATCCAAATTTCGGTCTCTAATAAACATTCTCTGCAACTATTTATTAAGCTCAATCTCTGCAACTTTAAAATTCAAACATACATCTATACATCATTTTTAAATTCAAACATAAGATCTTTATCCATATCTTTCAAATTCAAATATAAGAATAATATTTATCCATATCTTAACATTTAAATTCAAACTCAAGATAAAATCTATATTCAAACCTTTAAATTCAAATATTGATCACATCTCCTTTAAATTCAAACCCAAGATCAAATCTATATTCGAACCTTTAAATTCAAATATAGATCACATCTTCATTTCACCACCTTTAAATTCAAAAATACAATTTAACCTATATTCAAAAATCAAACACAAATTAAGTATTATCTCTTCATTTAAAATTCAAATTAATCACTTACACATTTTTCGGGATGGTGTATTGCACCTTCGGGCAACGAGATCCTGGCAGCCCACCTCCCAAGACACTAAAGAGCATCAGGCAATGATCCTCTCACGATTTGTGGTCATTGAGCAGTGGCTCTCATTTTCTAATTTCTAGGATATGTCGTTCGAGGGACGGAGTATCGGTCTCTCAGTACCGCTCCAACCCAATGGAGCAGCTTTTGGGGTGAGTGCACGAGGACCTCGGAGAAGCACCTTCTAAGACCGATCCTTACTCGTGATTAGACTAGTCTTTTAGGTATTTATTTAAATTTTATTCACGTTATGTTTGACATTTATAGATTTGTATTTTGGATATTTTATGCTAATTATGCTTTATGATGGTTTAAAATTATTTTTTTATGAAGGATATTTCACTACAAAAAAATTGACCTATTGCGGCGGTCGAAAACCACTGCTATAGCTCAAAAAACCGCTGCTATAGGCTATAGCAGCGGTTTTTTAGCGGCGGTCGCCGTCGGCATAGCTCTATAGCGGCGGTTTCGGTGACCGCTGGTGAAGACCTCGGGTCTATAGCGGCGGTCACGTAGCAGCGGTCGAAACCGCCGTTATAAACCCGAGCGCAGTTGCACTGAAGGTCTGTAGCCGCGGTCAATGACCGCCGCTACAGACCTAATATGACCGCTGCCATGGACTAAGCCTCAGAAAAAATCTCATTTCAAACTCCAAACTCCAATCATACTTCTATTAGTATTATGCACCCAAAGCAGCATAATAATGGAACAAAAACATCAATAGGCATGGGTTTTCCATCTCTCTACAGTACAAGGATTTCCCAAACATGAACACAAGCAAATTAAGGCCCCATAGAATGCAACTTACACTAGTAAACCTAAATCATAACAAGAGCTTGTAAAACTCCAGAATTATGACAAAAGCCTAAATAATACCAAGGTGTATAGGCCTATCTAACAAACTGAATATCTAGATAGTAACACTTCTATTAGTATTATGCACCCTTGCACAAGGACAACTTTGTCTTAGTATTCTTTCTTCTGTAGTTTCCTTTGCATGATTCGAGACCATAGTTAATGCTGAAGAACACATACAACCAAGTGGAAAAAATATCCTTTGAATTATGACCGCCGCTGAAAGTCATTTTTTTAGTAGCGTTTTATGCTGTATTTTGGATATGTACCGTAAAAAAATATTAATTATGTAATTTATCTTACATAAATTATTTTAAAAATAATAATTTTATTTTTGAACATTTTTTTACAGTGATGGTACATAAGTTATTCTTAATTCATTGATATTAACAATCAAGTTTGCTGAACATAATATCTATAGTTAAAGCGCATGTATATAATAAAGTACAATGGAATTTGATAAATCTTGAATTAATATCCGAAATACATAGACTGATTTTTCACACTTCAGGCTCAATGTCTTTCCAGCGCACGCTATCTCCGATGGTAATTAACTAAAAAATATAAATGTATTTTTGATTAAAAAATAGGACATTGTTAATTAAATACATAATTTAGGTAGTTTAATATATAAGTTCCTTTTTTATGCAGAAAAATTCAGAAACTGATGATAGTAATCTTGCATTGTTGTACAAAAAAAACTGCATATTAATAAGGACGGCATATGAACATCAGACAGTACACATAAAAATTTTGTAAGTTGTAAAATTATATTATGCATTCGTAAATTTTAATATGTAACATGCTAATGTCACTTTGTTCTTCTTAACTTATCGAAAAAGGTGGAGGCACTACAATTATAGCACGAGTCAAAGAGAAGGTCATACACAGAAGTGCAGATTTTACGTGCGTGGTTTAGGATATTTAGTACGACCATTTGGATCATCGTTTTTTGTGTCGTCTGTTGATCTGAGCCGAAAATTGGAGGAGACTAGATTAGAGATAGAGAAAATGAGGGAAAAATAGAAGGAATATGATGAGTTAATAGTCAGGCAGACAGAAATGGAGAAGACAATGCGAGAGTAGTAGGAGCATATTAAGGAGCAGCAACAAAAAAAAAAGCAAGAACATTGACTACAACGAATACAAAATGAAATACCTGAGCAGATGATGGAACACAACTCACATCACATTTGTCAACCCGACAGAGATTTGGGTAGATTGTCTACTACAAACTTAATTTCAATATTGTATTTTATTTATTATTAAGAAAATTAACTATTAGTAAAAAATTGTTATAACTAATATAATGTTTTGATTTTCATGTGTTATTTATTTTTAAATGTATAATTAAATAAATTCGCATATATTAATAAAAATGAAATATTATCCAAATGCATCCAGTCATTCGCACAACCGCCATTTTCCTACACCGTCCACACTCCTTCAAAGATGTGCGCACGACTATGTTTGAGGGTGAAAATTTTGGGTACTGGAGTTTGAGAAATATTATAAAGTAAAGAAATGTTATGGGAGTTGGTGAAAAAGTGAAGAGAGAGAAGATTTTTAATAAATATTATAATAATAAAAAATTATGTGGTTAATTTTTTAATAGTAAACCTAAAATTTTGAACCCAATTTATTGAGGCTCAAACATGCCCTCAATAAATTATTTTTAATAAATATTATATCTTGAATGTCTTGTGCACCTTTATTACCATCCCTAGTCTTTATTTAATCAACGCCCGCATGTACTTTGACACCATTCGGACGACTCTCTTCGGTGCAGATTTTTTTATTCATCAGAAAATGAATATTCATGCCAACATGTTTTTGAAATTGTGCGCGCAGTATTAAATGATAAACCACAGGTTTGTCTTTTAATAGATAACGTTAGAACACGCCATGCGAACGGAAAGAAAGAACTAAGGCTTGACAGGTTTGAAATCCGTTACTAAAATTGAAAAATTTCCAAACATTTAATTTTTCCGTCGGTCATTTTCGCGTTAGGAAACCCGCAAATTGTAAGCCAAAATCTTGAAAAATGACTCGCTTACAGTGACAAATTGGCTGAAAAAGTTATTTGCCACACAAAACTTTTGTTGACAAATTTATAACCTTTGGTGACAAATTTTTGTAAGACCCAAAACGAAATTTCTCGTTGTGTTCTTCTTTTCCCAAGTTCCTGTCCCTCAATCAATTCAATTATATATTCTGTTTTTTTGCTGTTGTTTATGAAACAACAATGGGCAGTAATGATTTTTCAATTCCTTGTAAACCCAAAGGTAATCTAGGCAATAGAAAAGTACCAAAACCTACATTTATTGTACTTCCATATGATATAATGGTTAACTCCGTCATTGATGTAGAGGTATTAAAAAAACGCTAAATAAGTTGTACATGCACTGAAGAAGATCTAATCAAAAGTGCCTTACGAGATCACTGTCAATTGAACGATGGTTCTATCACTAGTCACTGATTGGTCTCAGCCTCGGTAGGTTTGTTTGTTTATGTTGTGCACACAAGCTTTGATAGTGTCAACAATTGATAGTTCTTCGAGGACTAAATAGACTAATAGATTTGGGACGTTGTGTATATGATGGTAGAATAAGTATTAATATTCAACAAGGAATCTATCAGTTATTAAGATAGACACATATTCAGTTGATTCTCTTATTTGAGTTGGACTTAAAGGAAAGCTGGCTATTGAAATTTTACTAAAAATATTTTTGTATATAATATCTATATATGTGTACTTTTTTATAAAATAGTTTATGGTAGATGAGAATTATGATATTACACGAGTCAGAGATTTAGAAAGTAATATTCATTTAATTCTATGAGCTTAGAAGAAGATAGAGTCGTGGAATGATAATATGTGGTTATTGTATGAGAAGGGAATTGTCGGTAAAATCTCAATTTCTCACGAGTTCAATTGAAATTATTATAGAAATTTCTAAATATCGCAAATTTAATTATATAAAATTTAAGGGCGAAAGTGGAAAAGAGTATTTCTGCTAATCCTACTGTTGAGATTTAAGATCCCTATGGAATCTAACGTCACATGCTCTCTCTATGGTCTTATGATCAACGCCTATATATATAAATGAGTGTTATGTATAAGTTGGTCATCAAAACTAAAAAAAAAAATTAGTTTTTCAAAAACTCTAAAAATAAGAAAAGAGAAAGTGACATCAATAACTTAAGAGGCAACATACTTAGGTTGGTGAAATTAAACATTTAAGGTTCTAGTTATCGAATCAAAACAAGTACACGTTCTAATTCAATCAATTTTGCGCTTGAACACAACATGAGATGTTTAAATTTCGCAAATCAACGACCATATTGTATATCCTTATGTTAAAATTAAGCAACCGTAAGGACTGTTACCCCAATTAAGCCAGAAAAAAAAATTATAAGTGTCTCGAAACCTCTATTCATGAGCAAAACTTTGTCGTTCTGCAGAAACTTTATTGCATCGCAGAAAATCTTTTCCTAACAACCAATTTTCATTGTTGTATGCATTGCAACCAGACTTCTTGCGGAAACAAATAGTCAAAACAAATCAAAGTTTTTAGTCTTTAGTACGTTGGAATACATACTTCCACACTTTAGTTGCCTTCAGTGGCGGAACCAGGATTAATATCCAAGAGTGTTGAACTTTAAAGGCAAAATGTCCAAAAACAATTTCTTTCATAATGCAAAAAGTGTCTTAGAATTACAATAAGGAAAATTAAAGACGAAAAACATTAAAAATATTGAAATACAGGTATCGTACTATGTACTGCTACTGAGAGGTGACAATTGGATCCTACGCATCTGTATTTTCTGAAAATGTTGCAAAATGGTTTCGTTCTCAATAGTTTTAAAAATTTCATGCTTGATGTATACCACCATACAATCATTCATCTAATTATCTCTCATCCTATTTCGCAAATCACTCTTGATGATCTTCATTGCAGAAAATACCCTCTCAACGGTTGCGGTCGCAACTGGTAAGATCAATGTCAACTCAATAAGTCTATAAACCAATGGAAATACAATATTCTTTCCAGTCTCAACAATCTTCATTGCAAGACCTCCAATATCTCGAAGCCCAGAAAAATCATCAACTCCTCTAACATCTCTAATGTTGGTGTTAAAATCATGGCCACGTGGTTGAAAAAGAACTTTGATCAAGTACTCCTTACGAACTTGTTCCCTAATCTTAACACCATATTCTTCAATGAGTTTACGTAAGCTTGGGTCAGAAACAATATCATTCGGATTAAATTCAATGCGAGGTTTTTTGGAACTAGTTGTGGTTTCAGAATTAACAGCCACGTTAGAAGTATTAGATGTCACCACTCTTCGTGTCTTTTTTTCTGAAATACATTTCCATTATCTAAACAAAACAAAACATATTCGAAAATATATCAACTCATAATTCCCAAATATTTCCTAACAAATCCAACAACAAGAAACAGTGACCTCAAGGGGAAACTCGATCGGACAAGCAACAAACAGTGACCACATGTTGATGTAAATATCAATCTTATCATTAAGATGTTTCCACTGTTTTATCAATTATGAACAGAGATTATTTTACAATGCAACAAGTTCATGAAGCAAGTACCCACACGCCCACAACAAACAAAGATTAAAAATTTTCGCTAGAACAACAACTAGTCACAATCAACCTCTGTAACAATTCAATTACAAGTGAAAATGAAAACTGTAGTGTGGTATCTTACATAGGGAAGCCCTTCTTTCCTTTCCCTAATTGGTTAAGAAATCACACAAATGACACAATCCACATAACAAAGATGCATAACATCAATCCACAAATTCAAATATTCAATCATTTTAAATTAATTTCAATTATAAAAAAATCCCCAATATTAGCAATGCAAATATCATTATATCAAAATAATCAAATTCGGAGGAAAAAAATAGAGAAGTGAGCATTCAACATTACCTGTCCGTGATTCTGTGAAAAAGAGAGAGAGAGAGAGAAGTGACTGGTGGACCGGTGGTGGTGGGTGGCCGGCGGAGGCAGGGGCGGAAGCTACAGTGATCGAGAGTATGAGAGAGAGAAGAGAGAAGATATCAAGATATGGGAGACAAAGAGAGAGATTAAATCAGTAAAATAAAAGTTTACCTGGCGACTGGTAGGGAGTGACTGAGCGTCAACGGTGACCGGTGGGCAACGGGCAGAGAGAGAGCTGTTGTTGCGGGGCTGAGAGAATTAGAGAAATCGAGTGAGAGAGAGAGAAGGGCATCAGACAGAGATGAGTCCGAGAGTGAGACACGATTTTCGTCTTTTTTTTTTTAAGTAGAGTGAAACGCACCGTTTCACTCTACCTAGAAGCAAAATAAAAAACGGCTTGGGTCTGATGGGGATCGGACCTAGGCTGTCCAAGACCTAATCGGGGTCTCCCCAAGTTGGCTTGGGCCTATGGGTATCGGGCCCAAGCTATCTTCTATTAATAAAAAAAATAACATGTAAATTTTTTTGAGGGGGGAGCGATGGGTGTCGGCCACCACGCTTCGCCCTCCCCTGCTTCCGCCCCAGGTTGCCACGTACGTTTGTAGTGAAATAGTCGATATAAATTCAACACACAATATATTATCTACAACAGAATTCCCTATAATCCCTTTTACGCGTTTGATTTTTACTCGTAGAGACTTTAGAGGATGCAAATAGCTTAATAGAGAAACATTGATAAAAATCAACTAGTTCTCTGAAGTTCTAACTTGTTTTGTTTCCAAAAGTCACGTTTTTCCCTATTTTATAGAGAGAAGCTATGTCTTATCTCTAGAATTTCTCCCTCTTTGGCCGACTGAATCTCTCTTCCCACCTCCTTCTTCGACGCCCGCCCCCCTCTGCTCCTCTATTCTTGCCTTCTGTGACCGGAACCCTCAACGATCCCCCCACTTCCGGCCATTTTTAGGGACTTTTTTCTGGCAGCTTTGGTCCGTAGATCAATGCATTTTATGTAGGCTTTTGAAGACCATGACTGGCAGAGACGACATCTACATTGACCGAAGAAGAGTTACGCACCGCGAGATTGCGACGAGACGACGCGTGTGACCTCATGCGCTCGTCCCTTTCACCTCCTTTTTCAGAGGCAAGTGGTCCTCTCTGGTATACACACGCCAAGTGTCTGACATCTGGACATCCAGACTCTCCTCGTGGTCTTCTCCGACGACCGACAGGGCGGCGCGTGTGGGCCCACGTGCGCATGTCATACCACCCCTGCCTCCGCCGGCCGCCCACCCCATTGGCCGACTCCTCAACTCCAGACGCTGGTCGTACCACCCCCATCGTCTTTCCTTTTCTGCTGGTATCCTCAGCTTGTTGTCGTTCGTGGGCTTTCCACCCATTATGGGTATCTTCCCGCCCTTTTGTGCTTGGGTTTGTAAGACCGACACGCCCCTTAGAGCATGTACTTAAAGTTTTTAAACCTCCTTGACCTTAATGAAAGCTTGTTGTCTTGACTAAAAAAAAAGTTCTAATTTGTTTCATTACGCCCCGTATGTTGTAAAGAATAAGCAATCATCACCCTCCATTCAATATAGCCGACAAATAGAAAGTTATGTGAATTGAACACAATGTCATTTCAAGACAAAATTAGAAAAAATAATAATTTATAATTTAAAAATAAAATAGTATTTTTAAATTATATTTAAAAATACTACTTATTTATACATCATTTTTTATTTTATTTTTAAATTTTAAATTTTAAATATTTAGTAATTTTAGTTTTGGAGGGACATTTCTGTCATTTTTCTTGTGGTTTAGCAAGCAAATCCAATAGAGGGTGATGATTGATAATTTCTTACAACTTATGAGACATAATCAAATAAATTATAATTTGACATGATTTTTTGCATTTATGGAGATAATCTCCTAAATTAAAGAGTAAAAAGTGCTAAAGAAACACAACTATATATATTATCCTTGTACGATATGGACCCCATAGGCCATTACTATCTGTCAAAAACAGTACCCTTTCTCCATCTATTTAGGTAGGTGGCTCTTCTCGTGGCAGAGTAAAGCTTGCCCCACGACAAAAAAGAAATGTCAACGTGTGACTCTTGAAAACAAAGCTCTAATTTAGCATTCGTTTTTCGGGCCTTTCTGTCTCACGACACACACACACACACACATATATATGTATATATGTGTGTGTGGTCCTCTACATACTCATTTCGGTACACCAACTCATTGGCTTCTTGGTCCTCCATCTCTTGTACGGCCTTTGAGTGCTCTATATATCTCCTAGCTAGTCCGTTTCAATTTGTCGTACCTCTCCGAATTCTATGTTTGTGTCTGTCTAAAGCTTATCGGTCCGAATGCCGGGAAACATGAGTATATCAGTAAATGGACAATCCCAGGTCCCTCCTGGCTTCCGATTTCATCCGACAGAAGAAGAGCTCTTGCAGTACTACTTATGGAAGAAGGTTTCAGATGAAAAGATTGACCTGGATGTAATTCGTGATATCGATCTGAATAAGCTCGAGCCATGGGATATACAAGGTACCTAATGCCTCTCGAAGGTGCTTTGCCCTTAATTTTCTTCCATATTTTTCATACATTTTTCACACGCCATTGTTGTATTAATTAGCAGCATAATATTTTTAGTTATATAAGTTATAAACTAACTGTTAGTTAAATGTATCTCGGCCTCAAACAACTCATCTCTAAGTGTGATACTGGTTTTTACATTGTTCTTCTCAGAGGTTTGTAAAATAGGCACCACCCCTCAAAACGATTGGTACTTCTTTAGCCACAAGGACAAGAAGTATCCCACTGGGACGCGGACCAATCGTGCAACCGCTGCCGGGTTCTGGAAGGCCACTGGCCGTGACAAACTGATGCACAGCAATGGTAGGCGGATTGGAATGAGGAAGACTTTGGTGTTCTACAAAGGTCGAGCCCCCCGTGGGCTAAAATCTGATTGGATCATGCACGAATATAGGTTTGATGATAACGTCATTCCTAACCAAAATGTAAGTTGCTTTTGTTTCATCTTCTTTAACATCCAGCTGGTCTTACCAATTTTTATTGTTTGCATCACACTGATTAGACTCGTGGTTCATTAATTTTATACAGATCTCCAGTACTGCTATGGGAGAGACAACTCAAGAAGAGGGATGGGTGGTGTGCCGTATATTCAAGAAGAAAAACCACCACAAAATTACCCTAGATAGCAATAGTAGTACATCCAGGACAGCAGAAGTTAGAACTCAGAACTACTTTTCATGTAGTGGGGGAGCCTTGGAGCAAATACTCCAACACGTGGGAAACACGAGCAAGGAAGAGAATGAAGCAAAACATAGCCCAATATTTCTTCCACCTGTCGACATAGGCACGCAAAATGGCTTCCGTGAGGAATTCATGAAACTCCCAGGCCTTGAAAGCCCAAACTCCACTGTTAGCCAAAACTATAGTCACCCGATTAATCCAGCAATGATTACAGCAAATGAAGGCTTAGTCACCAACCAGGTGAGTTTCAGTCATGATCCTAACTCTGGTTATCGAATGGATTCAGCTGCTCTCACCAACTGGGCGGCCCTTGATAGGCTTGTAGCTTCTCAACTAAATGGCCAAACAGACCGGGCTTCTGGACAATTAGCCTGCTTTAATGACTCCACTGTCACCTATTGCCCGGATCATGATCTCCAATTACCTACCCTGCGATCATCATCATCTTCCAACAGATCCTACCATCTCACCCAGGACTACAGTACTGAAATTGACCTCTGGAGTTTTGCTCAACCGTCGTCATCGTTCTCATCCTCCGATGGACAATGCCACGTGCCGAACGTTACAGTATAACAGAATAACCTTCTATATATTTGTACTCATATTATTGAGTTCATAAAGTCAGAGGCTTATTATTAAACACAGTTATTTGTGATAATGCTACAAGCGACATGATAGATAAATAAAAGCAATCAAGTTTTAGATGCGATGGCAATGTGAATCATTATATGCAGTGAATCAATGTACCATTATTTTTCGAATTGCCATTTAGAAGCGTAGCAATCAGACAGTGGATTTTTATATTCTCCTTCTAACTGCAAGTATAAGTCCGGTCTGCTTTTTCTTCTTCTAAGTTGATGAAGATGGTCATGTTAGTTATTAAACTTAATTAGAGTTTATTTCCAATAAATTAGTTAATGGAGAGGTTATGTCTTTAAGTGGAATAAAGCCTTTGTTAAAGTATTTTATTTTCTCCACTTTGCTTCATAGGCAAAGTATTGAGTGTAGCTCAATCCAACCGGTAATGTGGTTTATTATCATCGATTACCTTTAGGTCCCGTGGTTTTTCGGTTTGTTTGAGAGGTACAATTATCCGAGAATGATGAGTGCTGGGCTCCCTCCAGGCCTCCAAAAACAAAATGAAGAGGAGAAGAAAGATCAAGAAAGTTAGATAAAGTGAAAGTCAAAAGAAAAGGAATCAACCGTCGAAATCAATTTCGTCGTTCAGTTGATTAGCTACCTAAGGCCACTTTCAGTCATAACGCATTTACATGTCAAGGGAAACAAGATCCGTTAAATATCGGCCCACAACAGAGATACAGCCAAATTGCGTTATGGGATTAGCAAACAAACCCCATACAACAACTGGCTTGGCCAGTCGCAGTTAACGCCATCATGCTCTCCAGGCATAAAAGAGTTGTTGGGCAATCAAGTTTTGGAGAGCCCCCGACGTTGCTGTCGATCACTCAGGATCTTTCGTACCAAGCATAATTGGGACAACTAAATATAGTACTGCTACAGCTCAAATTTTATCGAGGAATCACGGTAGGTGAGGTTGGGCCAGGCTATTCGGGCAAGGAGTCACGTCTGGAAGGAAAAAAGAGCACTTGCAACAATTCTAATTTGTTGACGAATTAAAGGTTTAGCTTAAGAAACTAACCCTTTTGAAAAACAAGGCCAAAGAATCATATCGCCAAGGATATATGATGGCAATTAAAAGTGTGAAATGCTACTGCTCTCCTTTGAATTTTAGTGATTCGAGCATGTGACATGTCCATTTTGACGTTCGGGAAACAAATATACTAGCTAGGACATACGTTCTCTTTTGACTAACTTCCAGGCAACAAGAAAGCATGAGTTCTACTTGAAGGAGGAGACATCCTTTACCCTACAACGCACATGTGATAAGCAAGAGATTCTCTTTAACATTTATCGCCCTCGGAGTAATGCTACCCATTAATTAACCTTTAATTTTTGTTTGAAGATATAATTCTGATGCATTATGATCAGAACGTCAATAAAGCAAGATCATTTGCGTTGCTTCCACAATTATTTGAGGCATTTGATTGTTCATTATCGCTATCAAGGCCCCAAAAGCAAGCTAAAGAGCTTTGACATTGAGTCATCGTTTTTTTCACCGGTTAAGAAAAACAAAATCCGTTTGACTTCCTAGGATATATGATGGCATTAAAAGGTAGAAATGCTCAAGTTTTTCTTTCCACTATACCGATTCAAGCATGCCCATTAATTTGACGTTCCCAAAACAAATATACTCGCTAGGACATACTGCATGCTCTTTCCACTAACGTCCAGGCAACAAGAAAACAATATGGGTCTCGCTAGGAGACATCCTAATCCCTACATTAACACTCATTGATAAGAAAGAGATTCACTTTAACAATATTTATGGCGCACAGGGTAATGCTACCCGGCGATTAAGTGCCCAGCTAACTCTCCCATTTGCGTTTGAAGATATAATTCTAATAATATATCAGAACATCAATAAAGCACGAGCATTTCTACTGCTCTCACAATTGTTTGAGGCATTAGATTGTTCAGTATCGCTATCAAGGACACAAAAGCATTCTAAAGAAAACTTCGACAATATGAGCCATCTTTTTTACACTTGTTAATCAAAACGAAATCCATTTGACTTCCAAGCATCTGAACTCCTTATACGCTCTACGTTAAAGGTTGTACCACAAACAGCTACTACACTGTTCGGTTGGGATTCATACCTCTCAAAGCATGGTGCGAATTTCAAGCCCCAATACCAAACACATGCAGAATATGCAAGTGTATTCTTCTAAGCACATAATATCACAAGCATAAACGGGTCTCCTGTGTATGACGCAAAACTTTAAGCTGACCAAATTCTCTGCTCTGCACAAAATTCACTAAAACGAAAACGTACGCCCCCAATAAGTTGTCCCTGATCTTCCTCCATTTCAGTAGACAAGTATAGTTCTTATGGCTGCAGGGAATTAAAGTTACCAGTAAGAGCGCATATGCAGGCACCAGTACTTAAAACTGTATATGCATGCAGCACTATCATAATATAAGGATGAAGAAAGAGTTTGGACTGGACACACTACAAAACAAGGGTCTATAGCAGCGGTACCGACCGCTGCTATAGGTCAAAATGACCTATAGCCGCAGTTTTTTAGCGGCGGTCGCGACCGCCGCTATATCTCCGTCGGGATAGATATATAGCGGCGGTTTTAGGAACCGCTGGTGAAGACCTCGGGTCTATAGCGGCGGTCGGTTAGCAGCGGTCACGACCGCCGCTATAGACCCGAACGGAATTTTGTGTTCCCGCAGCGTTTCGTGAAAACGCTTGCACAGACCTATAGCACCTGCACATTTAACATGTGAAACTAAATTGACTAACATATAACTAAGATTATCTCTATTGTGGTTACGAACATACCAATTATTTCGTTATCATTGAAAGATTGCTCATCTTCGAACGATGGCATCGTAGCGTGTTCTGAAGGCAGCGTAGGTGGCTGTGATGGCGTTGCTTCTTGTGATGTCGTTGGTTCTTGAGATGGTGGCACAGGTGGTTGTGATGATGAAGATATAGTCCTAAACCTCTTCCTCGTCATTGTACCTATATAATATTTAAACATGCATAAAAGTGATTTCAATGTAAAAGGTGGAGTAAGAATTAGGAAATGATGAACTGGAAATACCAAACTACCAAACTATTCAGAGAACTTAAGAATGTCTTTGTCTGAAAACCCTAAGAGTTAATAAAAAGTATTAGTCCTTCGAGGCTTCAGAAATTTTACTTGCTTTTAAGAACTACTCCTTTGTCTTGATAACCAAAGTCATTTTCGCTGAATAGGAAGTCCAATATTTCATATATTTTTTCTAAGGTTTTCCACTGACTTTTATATTTAAAGGTCGATGGCTCAGCTAAGATGCCCCTATACATCTAATCCACTTCCAGTTAGTTACCACCAGACTGATACGTAATAATGGCACACACAAAATTACTTAGCATCCGTAATAATGGCACACACATAATGGCACACAAAATTACTTACCACCAGACTGCACTCGGGCTAATCTAAAAATGCCAATCCGCACTGCCCACCAAGCCTGTTCCAGTGGTTGCAAATGAACTCAAACTGACCTAGTGAGTAGATGGATTATCTTGTATCACAAACAAACGTGGAGCACAGGCAATTCCTAATGTATTCAAATCCAGCTTTTTTTTGGATTCTCTAGCTCAACAAACGTGCATTGCCATTAGCATTTTACCCCAGAAGGATGAAAAGAACTGATCTGTGCAAACATTGGTGCAATAGAACTGTGCAGCAACAAATTGAGGAACATAAAACATTGGTATAATCAGTAATCACAATCAACAATCAGCTAATCACTTCACATTCACAAAATCAACAATTACAAAATTTCGAGCCCTAATCACATTCACAAATCAGTGATCACTATGGCGAATGTAGTCTATCCCAAGGCAATCAGGAAGCACCCTACAACCAATTCTTTAGTTTCAAACTAGTACAAGAATTTCCAGAAAAACACTAGTACGAGAATCTACAATCATCACACATTTGGTATAAATTTGTTTACTGTCATTCTCTCACAAAGTGAGACAATCATCAACATTGGAGGTAGAAAAGTCACCTCTCAGCTTAATCAGGGTCAGTTCCAGCATGATACAGACATTATTGCCTGCTGACTTGAGTAAACTTTGCTCATAAATCAATGTTCACTCTGCTGCCTATGGCCTAATGGAAATATTAAAACATTTCATCAAGTCTTCCTGATTGGACGACGTTGACAATGGGAATGTGAAAAAATACCTTGATGACCAGTGTCCAATCCAAGCAACCAATCAAGGATAATCTCTATCCTCACTACATCAGAATACATTTATTTTGGATCTCTGTCTTGCCTTAGGACATGTTGCTTTGCAAACCACCACCATTGCTTATCCCGTAATTAATCAGAGAAAGGTCACCAAGGGGCGTTCTGCCTCAATTCATGTCAATCCTCAGAAAGAAACTAACAGAGCTAAAAAACAAAAAACTAGATTTCCAACGGAAGAAGCCCCCAAGTGCAATATGCACTAAATAAGAATTATAATTAGAGTAAACAGTAGGAAGGAACTAAGAAAGAACAAGAAAATGATCAGCAAAAACAAGTCATAAATGCTAATGAAACATTTGCAACATCTTAACATGCTTTAACATTTTACCAACAAACTATTAATGTGAACTAGAGTCATTATACGAATCCAACCCAATGACAGAGTTTGTACCCAATGCCAGGCATTAGAAGGCAAATGTAGAACCTTGATGAACACTAGAGTATAGCAGGTTAGGGAAGGAAAACTCCACCTGAAAAAGAGGCTTACAGAAGAACTAGACTTAGCTACCAAATACAGAAAGTGGGACAGCAGTACCCCAAACAGATTTGGACTATCTTGACCAAATGCACAAACTTTTCACAAGCCTCGATGGCTTAGAGAACTAAAATATTTGGTCCCTCACGGATTGAATCAATTTTTCCCAAATGTCAATCAAATTCCGTAGTATCAATTTTCTTGTCATTGCGCCCTATTAACTAATCCAATTAATTTAAAATCCCATCCTCGATCAACAAATACCAGCTCTTCAGAAAGGAAAAATGTGTGGGAAACACTTACCTATTATCTGACCTAGTCCCGGTGGGCCGTGGCTCCGTGTGGCGTGGTGACCGTGGTCCGGTGTGGAGGAGGAGAGGCTGAGAGGCGGAGAGGGCTTGAGGAGAATCTGGTGGACTGAGGCGGAGTGAGGAGGAGAGAGGGACGGAGGGCTTGCTAGCGTCGGGAGGGAGAGCAGAGAGAGTGAGAAAGGGGGGAAAATTTTTGGGGGTGGGGGTGGGGGTGGGGGGAATTCGCGGGGTGGGAGGAATTCGCACAGGGGAGTTCTTAATAAAGGGGGGAGGGGAGGGGAGGAGAACGGCAGCGTTTCAGTTAAGGTTTTTTTTATTTGTAATTTTTTTATAATAATTTTATATTTGCAGTTATATATGTTTAGTAAATTAAAAGTAGTTGTAAATTATATAATAGCATTTGAAAAGATTTATACATAATATTAAATACATAATATATTATTTAATATTTTTTAACTAGTGTAATAATTTTAATTAAAACAAGTTTATAGTAATAATATATAATATTTATAATTTAAAAAATACAAATTTCCATAACAACTATGATCAAGTTTATAGTAATAATATATAATATTTATAATTTAAAAAATACAAATTTCCATAACAACTATGATAAGATATTAAGTTTTGTACTTTAATTGTATAAGTTAATTAATCTCATAATATCTTTTTGTTTGAAATTAAATTATATGTCATAATTAAATATTATTATATTACAAATTATTACAAATATATATGTTCAATATAAGCATATGATAATAGAGTCTAAACTACTTAGATTTAGTCAATAAAAATACAATTACCATAACAATCATAGATATAACTTTTATAACATTATTTCTAATTATATATAACAACTTCAATGTTTATAACACTCTCTCAAATTCCATATTTTATTAAGTAAGTCTCCTATTTTTTTAAAACATGTGACAAAATAAAATTATGTATTAAAAGGAATAAAAAATTATTCACATTAAATAACATATACTTTTTAAGTTTTCTATTTTTTTTCAATTATACCTATAGCGGCGGTCAATGTACGACCGCCGCTATATGTATACCTGTAGTCGCGGTTTGTTACCAAACCGCTACTGAAGGTACGAGATACAGCGGCAGTCAACGTGACCGCCGCTATAGGCTCGATTTTTTTAGCAGCGCTTGCGGACAAGCGCTGCTAAAATAAAATCATATAGCGGCGGTCAACGTGACCGCTGCGACAACGTGATCTGTAGCAGCGGTTTTAAGGTCTGTAGCGGTGGTCATTGACATCTGCCATAGACCGGAGATTCTAGCAGTGTTTGCTCGGACAAACGCTGCTATAACTATACTTTTAGCGGCGGTAAACCGCTGCTAGAATCTCCTCTTTAGCCTCGTTTTTTCGCAAACCGCGGTCAAATTAGGGTCTATAGCGGCGATCTATGACCGCCACTATAGACCCTCTTTAGTCGCATTTTTTTGCAAACCGCCGCGAAAAATACCCTTGAGCGGCGTTTTTAGTGACCGCCGCTAAAAAGACCGCCGCTATAGACCTGTTTTTTTGTGGTGACACCGCCAACTTAAAGATGAGGTGCAGATTTTCCATTTCACAAACGAAAGTACATTTTCAATATTCAACTACATGGCATAAAAAAAACACGTATTCTAGAGAGAGCGTGTATGCCCTCTCTCTAGATCCACCCCTGCATCTGCGCTTTCTCTAGAACCTCCCCCTACGTCGACTGATCCCACCTCCCTCTAATAGTCTTTGGCGACGGGAGGAGTAGTACTCCGGTCTCTCCCTTGTCCCTCCCTCTCTTCCATTACCTGATTCCCCTTGGCCGTTGGTTGTCTTCTCACCTTCATTACTATAGATGTCTACTCCTTATTTTTTGTTTTTCTCGTGGCTAGGTCTAAGCGGTTTGGAGGCATTTTGGTGGCCACCCACATCATGGCAAAGCTCCGCAACTCCGGGCAATCTTTTGTACACCCTTCCGCCAATTGACACCTCCACTAGTGGCGGTGTTTGCTTTGAGTCTTTGGACCCATTTTCAAACTATGTTCCTTTTGTCACATTTGTATGAAGCCTTTATGACCATCTGGATTGGATCTAGGCCTTTCAGGCCAATAGATGTATTGCTTTTCTGACCCTTAATATTGTCGTAATGGGCTTTGGAGGCACAGGCGGATCTAGCCAGGGGCCAGAAGATGCCACCTCTCTGTATCAGCAAATAGTATGGTAAGTGTATTTCAATATTTTTAGTATTTTTAGTCCTTAATTTTTGATATTTTAACTCTTAAGACATTTTTTTGTATTACGTAGTATTTTTTTTTTCATTTTTCCTTAGGAGTTTGCCCCCCTTTGATTGCATTCCTGGTTCCGCCACTGTTTGGAGGCTCATTTGTACTCAACACTTATGTAATTTTCCTGGTGAAATAAAATTTCACTTTTACTTAGAAAAAACTACATAGCATAATTATTCGAGCAATAGTACGTACTGCTTGTACCACTGCAATTGTCATCGTTGTGTCTCCAACAAATTATGTTTTTGGGTCTTCACTTGCAAGGGCATTTAGATCATAACCAATAGTGATGTTCAAGGACAAAGCCCCCTGGCCGCCCAAAAGTTTTGCAAAAATTTTTTACACAGCCAAAATTTCAAATTTTTATAAATTTTGTTAATATAAGTGCAAAATTGGTAGTAATCTTTGTAATGGTCTCTCTAAATTTTATAGAGAAACAAACATGAGACATTGAAAGAGCGTGAGAGAGGGAATAATTATTTTATAAGTGTGGCCTCAAATTTTTTAAAGAAAAAAAATACTAAGAGTTTATCTTTTTTACTTTTCTCTCCCCCTCCCTTTTTTTCTAAAAATCCTCTCCCTACCTCTTTTATAGAGTGTGTGTGTCTCTCTCTTTTTAAATTTATTTTTCTTTCTCTCTCACTTCCTGCCTCTCTCTGCCTCTTTTCTAGAGTGTCTCTCTCTCCCTCTCTCTTCTAAAATTCATTTTTTTTCTTTCTCTCTCACTTTCTACCTTTGAATGGCCTCTCCAGATTTTTCAAATTTTCTCTCAATGACTTCTATTTTTTCTCTCTCTCCCACTATTTTATCTTATATATAGAAAATAACAAAATTCAAACTCAACTCTTTGAATACAACAAATTTTTTTGCTTTGCACAAAAAGTCATCTTCAAAGTTAGAATTATAAATGTTATTATATTTAATTATTATTTTTTTTTTAAAAAAATATTAATTTCATTATTACTGTTTAATTAAAATATTATTACTCTATTATTTGTTTGTCCCTATATTTTTTTGGCAAGATTTTAACATTGTTTTGTTCATTTGTCAATAATTTATGAGTCATTTATTCTGAAGATTTTAAACTTTTGATTGCATTAGGCCACATAAGGTTTTAGCACTAATATAATAATTGATAGCTTTTACTTGAATATCCAGTTCAATTAGCATATTTGATGAAATTTTGGCTTTAACAATTATGTTAAAGTTTATATTTTTTTTAAGTTTTAGAATATGTTATTAAATTTTGACTATGCTTATTTTGATTATAATAAAAATTTGAAGGCTCTAAGAAATAGTCAAGGTACACATAAGATGGCCTCGACACCTGATTAGAAAAAAAAATTGAAGCAAAAATTATATTTGGCCCCCCTAAAGGCAAATCATGGCTTCGTCCCTGGTAATGTTATATAGTAGATCCTCTCTCTCTATAGTTTTTTGACACAGTAGGACTAATAAATACTTAATTTGATTCGAACTTGAAGAAAAAGATAGGAACTCAATCGATGCGGTACATTTTTTTTTGTTTAGCATGTAGAACATTTTTAACTAAATAGGATATCGCTAAGGCTTAATAAGGGGCAGTCAATTGTGATAGCACCACCACCAATTGTGATTCGGAGTTTCCAACTTGGCGATTATAGCTCTGAAATGAGGGATGTCATTTTGTACTAGAGAAGTAAATCAGAAGATCCACCAAGGGATTGCGCGAATTTTTTTCCCTTGCTCAACTTGGAAAGCTTTTTCATGTCTTTTTGGTTTGTCAACTTCAGGGTAATGGATGGAGAAAATCTTGCAAAAATGACAAATTAAAGAGCAGAATGTGAGGTAGAAGATGTGGGCTCAGTATGTTGTGACGAGAAACTCCGTCACAACATGTGAAATCTTTTGGCGACTACTTTAAATCTTCACGCTTAACGATTGATCACTGATTATTAAATGATCGATCGGTGACGAATCGACACCTGTTGAAAAGTGCCGATCGATTGTTTCCTCCTGACGTTGGAAAATGCGAGTCGTCGATCGATCGTGGAAGCGTAACCGTCATTGTTTTTGAATTCACGATTGATCGTTACAACGAGCGGTCGATCGATACTTCAGACGAGTGGAAGTTCGCCACGTGTAAGACAATAAGCGATCGACCGTTACCGCCTGACGTTGGAAAATGCGAATCGTCGATCGATCGTTGAAGCGTAACAGTCATTTTTTCGAATCATGATGGATCGTGATTATGTGCGATCAATCGATCCTGAAAGCGAATGAGAATTCGCCACGTATAAATAAATGCGCGATTGATCGTAGTAAAGGATGAATGATTATATGAAGCCGGCGAGCCATTTTTACCGGTTACCTCTAACGAATATTCTCGAATCCTCTCAAACTTCACGAACCATTTCGTTCAGCATTGCCTTCCAAAGTACGTGGAATCACTGCCTGTTATCATCTACATCAAAGGTACGTAGTTATATTAATTTTTAAGAGATATTAAGCTGTTTTAAATGAGGTTTTACTTTACGTTTTTTTAATTTGCTATATCTTTCATTTACGTCCGTACATTGTATTAATTTTTGTGTTAATGTATATTTTTGGCGTTTAGGTTTGTTTAGGGATCATTTGGGGCTGATTTTGAGCGTCTTTTGGCGTTTTTTGTAATCTGTGTGTTTTCGTATAAACACCGAATGATCGCATTTCACCGCGATCGATCGTAGTGTAGACGGTGAGTCAAACGATTGAGCGTCTCAAGTAGACGATCCATCACTTAATGTTATTTAGCGACCGATCGATAGTGTATGTACTGATGAATCGGTAATTGAAACGGTGAGTTTCAAATTTAATCACGATCGATCACTGTAATTGACGATTGATCGTCTACCTTACCGATGGATCGCATTTAACAGCGATTGATCGTTGGAGACGTTGACGAGGCGAACGATTGATCGTCTAAGGTAGACGATCAATCGCTTATTGTTATTTAGCGACCGATCGATACTGTATGTACCGATGAATCGGTAATTTGAAACGGTGAGTTTCAAATTTAATGACGATCGATCACTGTAAGTGATGATTGATCATTAGTTGATGCTGTACTTTTAAAACCCCAAAAGTACACCATTTTGTGGCATTGGATCACCATTTTGTTGTATCGCCTTTAATATTTTTATTTACATTATTGTGATTATTTATTAATGCGGTTTTATTAATGCATATTTATATACAATTTTTGCAGTGTTCGTAAAATGTCAGCAGCTAAGGGTGCACGCACAACGAGGGTCGGGACTGGATCGTCGTCCAACGATCAGGAGCCCGCTGATTCGTTGATGACTGTAGAGAGGCGGATGGAGTACTTGAGGGGGAGGCCGGTAGCCAAAGAGCGTCCAGTGTCACTATCTGATTTTGACAATTTGTTGTATGAGGAGCGCACCCTCTTCCAGTTGTTCGAGTACCAAGGATTCCTTCACCAGCTATCGTGGGTGGATGGTTTCTGTGTTGACTCCCTCATGCACAAATTTTTTTGTGCGCTTATCTCGGTAGCCAGAGCACCTGAGGTGCAGATGGAGGTGCAAGGAGTACAGTTCATGTTCTCGGGAGACGTCATTGCCGATTTCCTACACTGCGCTCGGCCTAGGACTCCCTACTTCCCAGCGGTTCCTTTGACGGATGAGCAGAGGACATCAGAGCAAGATTTATGGACGCTGATGACGGGAAGACCTCTGCAGTGGTTGGCAGCATAATCAAGCAGTGTGAGTTCAGTGTGTTTTGGCGGATTTTGCACCTTATCTGGATGATGAACGTCGATGGCAGAACTCATTCTACCGAGTGCACGTTCCCGAGAGCTCAGTGCATTCTCTTACAAGGTCAGCAGACGTTGATAGATTTTCCACTGTACGTGTTCGAGCTGATTATGGATGAGGCTTGGGGAATTAAGGAATATAGTCTCCCATACGGCGTGTTTCTAACTCAGTTCCTCATTTCTCAGGGTGTTTGCTGAGGATACTCGTAAGGGGGTTAAGAGTGCGCTGAACAATTTCACTCTGTCCAGGAGCAGGGGGCAGGAATGGGCATTGACCTTCTACATCAGCTTCAAAGGTACCTCTCGAGCCGAGAGCACCAGCTATTTTCGGACCTCTACAACTGTGTCAGCGCGACTGTGAAGGCAGCTCTACACCCTCTTGAGAGGCAGGTGCAATAGTTAGAGGAGGAGGTGAAAGATCTCCGGACCGCCTTCAATGAGGAGTGCACTGTGACAATGCTACGCAACAAGTCGGTGGTGGCTCATATGTCAGACGTCAGCGAGCAGCTGGAAGAAATTAAGAAGACTCTGGATGATTTCAAGACGGAGGCAGAGCCACCTATTATTCCCGGAGATATTCCTGATGACTTGGACACTTTCTGCGATGCAATTGCACGTTGACGTATTTTTATTTTGTTTTTAATCTATTTCGGACATACATTTAGATTTCTGATTTTAGTTATATATTTGAGACATTTGTGTTTATCTGTGAAAATGTAGTAACTTTGATTAAATTTTAATTGTTTTTTATTTGTATATCATGACATATACAACTATACGTAAAATGACCAATATATCCTTTGGTCGGCGAAAGTAACGAAAGGATACTGTGACCAATATTACTATAAATATAAGAATTTAATAATGTGACCAATATTACTATTAATTAATTATATACTATGAGTTTAAATGATTAGAAATATAATTTGTGACAAATATTATTATTTTTGTATTATGATGACATTAGTAGTAATTTAATTTTAATAATTAAGTCATTTGTTAGGGAAAATTCTGTTTTTTTATAAGTAGGACACCGATCGATCGCGTCTAAAGGATACCGATGGATCGTTAGAATGAAATGCATGCGTCGTCGTTTTATACATACGTGACGATCGATCGTTTCAGTTGAGACGATTCATCAACGCAGCACGTCGCATAATGGTTCACCTACCGATGGATCATTTGTATGTCATGCATGCGTCGTCGTTTTATTCATCTCTGCCGATCGATCGCTGGTCTGTAGCGATCTGTCGGTATTATCCGTCGTCGTTTTGGTCTTATACACGATCGATCGCTCCTTCTTTCGATCGATCGTTACATTTTATTGAATAGTGTGAGTTTAAATGATTATAAATATAAAAATATATATTAAAAAAGTGTGTTATAATGTATTTAGATTACATAACAATATATCACGTACATATAATTCATATTTAGGAAAGCATGTATAAGTTGTACATGTTGCATTATAGATGGGGAGTGCACTTGTTAGTATGAGTTAAGTATTAAGATGTTAGAAACTAGTGACATAACACTTATTTAACACATGATGACAAGTCATAAGAATGAATTATGTATTAAGATGACATTATTAGTAATTTAATTTCAATAATTAAGTCATTTATTAGGGTAAAATTTGTAATGCATGAATTAGGTCCCCGATCGATCGCAATTTAATGCGATCGATCGGGCAATAACGATGTTGTTTAATATTTTGTTACTGATGGATCGTTAGCTTGTAATGAATGAGTCGTCGTTTTATACAGACGGTACGATCGATCGCGCATTGTACACGATCCATGGGTGAAATTTGAGCAGGATTTTCATGCTGACGAGGCGATCGATCGGTGTATAACGGTGTCGTTTAATAATTTCCTACTGATAGATCGTTAGTTTGAAATGCATGCGTCGTCGTTTTATACAGACCCAACAATCCATCGTTCCATTTTACACGATCAATCGGTGAAATTTGAGCGGGATTTTTGACGCTGACGAGGCGATCGATCGTCATCTAGACCGATCGATCGACGTATATCGAGCTTGAAATGCGAGAATGCACAAAGGCCGTGGGTGAAAGGCAAAAATACACCCACGGCAAGGTGAAGAGGAGAATCGCGGAAGCTCTCTACTTGGCCCGAAAAATTTGCCCAAAACACCATCCTTTTAGTTGTGAGAGTTTTTAGAAGTGCTTAAGGATAAGCCCAAGTTCAAATTCATTGGTTCTTTAACCGGGTGAATATTGGAAAATTTGGAGAACATTTGTGAGATTTTGATGTGAAATTGGTTCGTTTTGGTCTACATTTCGTGCAAGAGGTAATGGAATCAACATACACTACGATTTATGAATGATTTGGTTGGTTATTTGATGTTTTTAATATTTGTCCATTTATGGGTATTGTGGAATGAATTTGTGATGATTAGAGCTTATTAAAGTATTATTAATAAGTATATTAGAATTAGAATTGCATGAGGACGATTTGTGAGTGTTTTGGGCTTGGATTTGAGTGTGGGGAGGCCTGAAAAGTTGTGTTTCGATCTGGGTTTGTCACGATCGATCGCCTCTTTCTGACGATCGATCGTCTGTTAGATGGTGGTATTCCCGATTGATCGTCTATGTGTTGACGATGGATCGTTCGTTAGTTGGAGGCTCGGCGATTGATCGTCTATTTTTAAACGATCAATCAGTATTGAACACCAATCGATCGTCTATAGTAACGATCGATCGCGTGTTTTGGTCAGATCGCTGCATCGCTTATTTTTTGAGTGTTTGTTTTTATAATTGATACATGTGTAGTATTTGAGCTATATATTGAATGTTTGACATTATCGTTATAGTGAACACATGGACGAACTACGCGCGCAAGGAGTTTCCAACATTTCTCGTATGCATGAGGAACAATTTCCGGATTGGTTCTTAGGGCGAGTAAGTCTTATTTTTAGAACTCATTAAAATTAATATCGTGTCTTTTTTTAATGAACTTATAATATCGTGTCTTTTTTTAATGAACTTAGAATAACAAAAATTACGATCTCAAAATCCATGTACATCGATCGATGAATTGTATTCATTGGCACGTGGGCCTGATACACGAGTGATGCGTTATTCTGCATGTGTTATGAACGGATGTAGATATCATACAGTAAAACGGGAAGAACATCGGAGAACTCGGAATAGTGGTATTGTAGTACCGGGAACACATGAGGGAATCCACCTTCATCAACTTTGACTAGACAATCTTCTGATCTACAGCACCAGCTAGCAAAGGCAGGGGATGAGAGAGAAGCGATGATAGATACTAGAGAAAAAAACTTGCAAGAAATTGCGAAGAAACAAGCTGAGATGGAGGCCACGCTGAGGGACCACCGTGAGGAGTAGCAGGTGGAGCAAGTGCGCATCCGGTTGGAGCGGGAGGAGCGCATGAAAATGGAGCAAGAGCGCATGCGAGTGGAGCACGAGGAGCGCATGCAAAAGGAACAAGAGCGCATGTGAAAGGAGCAAGAGCGCTTACGAGCAGAAATATCGAAGGAGCTAGAGAAGAAAATGTCGTCTGTAATGGAGAAGAAAATGAACGACATGTCAAAGCGACTATTCAGCTAGTTTGGAGGTTCGAAAAGGTAGATGCATCTATGTTGTAATAGTTTTGTGATTATGTATTTTTACGATGTTATTTTCGATTTAATTGCGGATTACTATTTCTTACCATTAATGTGCATTAATATGAGTATTGTATTTTTATTATACTATTATCTGTTATATAAATTTTTTCTTATTATTGTTTTTCAAAAATCCAAATTATGTTTCAACCATTCGATCGGTAGTTAAACGCCCAGCTATTAATATATCGTCAATATTAAAAATATGTAATGTCGATCGATCAGTGAAGTCATCGATCGATCGTTAATATTAAAAATATGTAATGCTGATCGATCAGTAAAGTCAACGATTGATCGTCATAATTATACCGATCGATCAGTGACGTAGTCAGTGATCCATCGCTTTCATCACCGACCGATCGGCTTTTGTTAAGACGATCGATCACTAATAAATTACAATTGATCGTCATTACTATAGCGATCGATCGTCTATTTCTTACAAATCCATCGGTAAAAATGGCTGATCAATCACCAATATTTCACCGATCGACCATTTATAACGATCAATCGCTAGTTTAATTGATCCATCACTAAGCCAAGTACGATCGATCGCAATATTTATTGACGAAAAAAATCCGTCACTAAAAACTTTTCGTGACGAAATTCGGGTTTCGTCACAAAATACATTTTGTGACGCTCATACACTGACGAACCTGGTGACGAAAAAATTTCGTCACTAATACTTTTAGTGACAAAAACTTTTGTCACTAAAAGTCATTTTTTTGAAGTGCGAAGCCCCTCCATTAAAATGATAATGGTCCAACTGAGTATTCCTCACTCAACCACAAATATAGTCTGGTTGTGATGGATACTAATTTGTTAATTATAAAAGACTCATAGACTCCTATCTTGTTTACTGTCCAAATTGGATGTTCCAATTAACTGAGAAATACAATGTACATTGAATGTTGTTGAGTTCACACTATGTAATAATTAATACAGCAATATTGAATATTGTTCAACCCACATGTTGTGTCTATCTCTCTCCGAATTTGAGGACAACAAATTGGAGAGGATTATGATCCTAAAACGATCATCACATGCACAAAATTATAACATATGAAAATTTTCTTACTTTTCATACCGTCATGAAATAAGTTCCATATTTATCATAAAAACTAAATTCAATGATTCATTGGCGTTCAAATACCTCATTTATATGCTCAAAAGGGCTAGTCAGACCGGAGTAAATGAGACAGACTAACGAGTAGTGGAGCCAAAAGGCCATAAAAGCCCAAAAAGGCAAAAAGCTAAAATAACTAACGGAAAACCAAATCAAATGATGGAGTGGAGCGGCGGCTAAAGGATGAGAGTCGGCTAAGGGTAAAAATGGCCTCGCACATGAGATGCGTGCTAGTCCGCTCCATGCGTCAACCGACCAACTTCCAACTACTATAGAATGACTCGCTGGTGGACCCAAGGGTCAGGTGCATGGGGCGTGCATACCGGAGAGCACCAAAATTAGCTCCAAATGAGCAAAAGGAAAGGACAGGCGTGTGAGATGCACATGCAGGCATGGGTGCTGGTGAGCCTCCATGTGCCATCAGATCGGTTGCGGTGGTGGATAGAGATGGACACTAGATGCTAGAAAAGCTAGCGCCGCGGGTCATGTGCTCCAAAAGATCTCCATGAAAACCTAGATCTTAGCTCCAAATTTGCACGAAAAAAGTCCGAAAAAAAAAGACTGAAAATAAGGGTTTATTTAGGTATCCGGCCACAAGAGAATGTCACAGAAGGAGGGAGGGAGGCGATGCTCCTCCTACCGCTGGAGAGGGTGGTGAAGGAGGGGCAGTCAGCAGTCGAGGAGAGATGAGATAATTCTAGAGAGTAGATAGAAGAATGAGGGGCATGGTTCAATTGTCTATGGTATCCTCCATATCATCATAAAATAAGTTGATGATATCCATTACTTTTTGCCGAAAATCTTGGTTTTCTTCTAAACTTCAATGTCATCCATAACATACTTGTACTCGAAGAGCTCGCAATTATATATCAACGTAGCATTGTTTTCTTTCCTTTTTTTGTCCCTAAGCTATAAACATAGAATTCGAAAAAAAATGTTTTGGATGTATGGTTAATCGAACCCACTTATTTCATGAAGAAAATTCAAGTGCTATGATAGTCAATAAAACACCTAAAATTATAAGAGGAAGCAAGTGAGAAAAAAATCTTGAAAAGCGGGGTACTAGCAACTTGGTTTCTTGGAGAATAACGAAATCATTAAGTCATCTCTATAGTGGTCGGCCTCTCTATTATTAAAGGGGTTGGCATTCTTAACGGAGGAGAAACCTAGGGGTTTTACAGAGTGAGGGATAGTGGCGAATTGAAATTTGGGGCAAAAACACCCTTCCGTCCTTCCTCCGTCCACCTTCTTAACGGCAGACTCCGCCACCTTAGCAGCCACGACACGTGGCGTCATTTCAGCACCAGGCAACAGGGACAACTGATGAAAAAAATGTCGTCGTCATTGTAATTGAGTGATATTTAGAATCGTCACAAATTTTACAAGACCGTCGGTACGTCAATTTTAAATTTTCCGCACAGACACTACCTAACGAATAATAATAGTCAACACATAGTGATGAATTAAAAATCTTCAGGAACACTCAAGCCTGTCCGGACGTAAACATGAGCATTCCAAAGCTTCACACACGTGATGTTGAAATCGTCCGAACCTAGATAGATCGTCCGGAAGATGTAAGTTCTAGAAGATTTCGAACCGGACATATTTAATGATTTTGAATTTGATTGGGCCACATGTGAATCTAACCGTTGAGATACGTCCGAACGCCTTTGAGAACCGTGCGGACGCCAGCTTATATTATTAAACTGGCCAAACTTTGTCAAAATCACACTTTCACTCTCCTCTCAAACTTTTTCACTACTTGTTTGAGATTTATTTTGATATCTCTCAATCAACTTCAGGTAAAACCTTCTTCGTAAGTTTGCTTTTCAATTTCATGCATTTAAATTTATGCTTACATTCTAACAGTTTTTACTAGGTTTACCATGGATCCCTCGAGAGAAGTATACCAATGTCGGGGCACAAACAGAGTGACCAGCTTGGGCGGACGCTTTTCTAGTGGAGAGTGACCAACTTATGTTTGATGTTTTATATTAATTATGTTTTATCATTAATTTAAATTTATTACAATTTGAACGGATGATTAGTACAATTAAATAGGTGATAAGTATGAGTGCTATATTAACGGAACGATTAGTGTAATTAAATTGTAACGGTTAGTGTAATTACAATTAAATAGGTGATTAGTTCTAACGGAAGTTTAATACAAACGTATGCTTAACTATATATATTGAGCCAAGGGAAGAGGATAGTCTTGGGATGCCACTCAACCAGGGGTAGCAGAAGCCACTCGACGCGACCAAGCGACACGCTTGATTGGCAGAAGGATGTCACTGAACTCCAAAGCAAGAGATACACTTGCAAGAATTATATTTCTGAATTCAAAAGTTCTTCTTCTATTTTGGATAATCACTCACATATAGAGTTCATTACATTATGGTCAAGCTGGAAAAATGGAATAATAAAGTCTAGACAATTCCAACACAAAAGAAATTAAATGCACTTTGAAATTCGCTGTCTGTTGTCAGTCCCGACGTCCTGAAGTAAAAATGTCATAACTTTATCTAGGAATCTTCAAATGCTCCGAGGTCAAATGCGTTGGAAACTATAGATGTAGAAATTTCCAACGATATATCGCACACTTGCTAACTCTTTGTAGATCGTTCCAGCCGAGGTCTATACTCCGAGATGCAAGTGATACTTTGTTACCACGGCCAGAGATGGAAGTGATGCTTTATTACCTCAGCCAGAGATGTAAGTGATGCCTCATTTCTCCGGGATAGTTATTCCGAGATGCAAGGTATGCTCTTGCATCATTCTCCCCATCTTAAAAAGAACTCGCCTTCGAGTTTGAGTTCAGATCTTCCCACAACAACTTATCTAACTTCTTGAGCTCTTCACTCGAAATCCAAGCATCTTCGGAAGTCGGTTTCCCAGACCAACGAACCAAGTATTGTGTGTAAGTGCCACGCCGAGCTGTAATAGAACGCAAATCCAAAACATCAATGGACTCTCGTGGAGTGTTAGAGAGGTCGTTGACAAAATTGTTAACTTCTATAGAAATCTAGTCATCATCTCCTATTAAGGTTAAAGATCACATATATTTGAATGTATGACTTATTGAAAATCCAGCAGGTAATTCAATGCCAAACTTCTTCAGAACTCGACAAGGGCCAAACTTCCTCTGTTTTAGCTTGTTATATGTACCAACAGGAAATCTTTCCTTCCTTAGATAGACCATAACCAGGTCTCCTTCCTTGAATTCCACATTCCTTCAATGAACATCAGCCTTGGACTTATACATTTGAGTAGATTGCTGCAATTGATGTCGAACTTGTTCATGAACTTCTTTTATGTGCTCAACAAACTCTTCAGGTTCCATACTTACTCTTGCTTGATTAGGCAGTGGCAGGAGATCAAGAACATGACTTGGATTGTTGCCATAAACAACTTCAAATGGAGACTTCTTAGCTGATCGATTGGCTGAACTATTGTAATCAAATTCAGCTTGAGGAATGACAAAGTCCCACTTCTTTGGATGCTCTCCCACTAAACTTCTAAACAAATTTCCAAGAGATCTATTCACCACTTCAGTTTGTCCATCAGTTCGAGGATGGTAAGAACTAGAGAATTGCAAACGAGTTCCCAAAAGTTTCGATAGTGTCCTCCAAAAGTGACTAACAAACTTCACATCACGATCCAAAGTAATGGTCTTTGGAACACCTTGAAGACGAATGACTTCTTTAAAAAATAAGGCAGCTATATGAGATGCACCAGTAGAATTCTTACATGGGATAAAGTGAGCCATCTTGGAGAATTGATCCACTACCACAAATATGCAATCAAACCCGTGCTGTGTTCTAGGCAAACCAAGAACCAAATCCATTGATAAGTCTTCCCAAGGAGCATTAGGGATTGGTAAGGGTTGATAATAACCAGCGTTTTGAACTCCTCCTTTGGCCTTTTGACATACTAGACAGTTTTGCACAAATCGAGCAACATCACGCTTCAACGTTGGCCAAAAGTAGCGCAACTTCAAAAGAGCTTCAATCTTGTCTCTTCGAAAATGTCCACCAAGTCCTCCAGCATGCAATTCTTCAATGCCAAATAATCTCAAAGACCCCTCCGGCAAACAAAGTTGGTTGCCTTTGAACAAATAGCCATTGATCAACAAATAATCTCTTCTCTTCTCATCATTAAAATCCTGCAATACTTTTGAAAAGAAAGGATCTGAAACATAATATCTTGGTAAGAGATCAAAACTGGTGATTTCATAAGATAGAGTTGTCAACAAGTTATGTCCTCGACTCAAAGCATCCGCAACTATTTTTGATGATCCAGCGTTATGTTGTAGAACAAAAGAGAACTTCTTAAGGTATGTCATAACCTAGCTAGCATGACGAGAATTTAGCTTCTTTTGTCCCTTCAAGAATCTCAAAGCTTCATGGTCTGAAAGAGAACAAACTCCACACCAATGAGATAATGTTCCCAATGTCGTAAAGCTTGTACAATGGCATATAATTCCTTATCATAGGTTGAATATTTTAGCTTGCATCATTGAGTTTCTTACTGAAATATGCAACAAATTTTCCTCCTTGCAAAAGAACAGCTCCTATGCCGACATTTGACGCATCACACTCCACTTGGAATGGCTTAGAAAAATTTGGCAATGCTAGAATTGGTGCTTCAACAAGTTTGGACTTCAACTTTTGAAAACTACTTTCAGCCTCATTGGTCCACTGAAATTCCTTCTTCTTTATAACATCCATCATTGGAGCAACAATGGTGCTGAAATGTTGAAAAAATCTTCTGTAGAATGAGGCCAAACCATGAAAACTTCTTACATCGGTTAGGCTTCTAGGTGTAGGCCAATCAAGAATAGCCTTTACTTTCTGATCATCCATCTTCATGCCATCTGCACTCACAACATAGCCTAGAAATACGACTTGATTAGTCATGAAAGAGCATTTCTTAAGGTTCACATAGAGCTGATTTTCATGGAGTACTTTGAAAACATTGGAGAGATGTTCTGTGAGACCCCAACTTGCGCCATGTAGTTTAATTGTTCTTCGTGTTAATTTGAATGTGTAAGACCATGTTATTTTGAATATTTGGAAAGGAATGTAAGGTATTCAAGGTGAATTATGTTATGATGAACTATGTTATTTCACTATTCAAGGATATTTAAGGTGCATTTTTATTATACTTTATGGTTTACGAATTTTACTAAAATTTTCATTGTATTATGAATTTTTATTAGGTAATTTTCATTCTATGAAATTAACTATGCTACTAGGGCTGTTTAGAAATATAAGTTGCTGAAAATAAAAAAATAAAAAAAGATAAAATAAAACAAAATAAAACAAAAAGAAAACCAAAAGTAGCCACCCATGGCAGCCAATGGGAGGGGGCGATGATAACAAAGGGCTGCCCCCCCCCCCCCCACTTCACTTGAATGGGTCTCCATTCACTCACACAACTTCAGAGAGTGAGGCCGAGAAGGAGAAGAAGGAAAATAATAAGAAGAAAAAGAAGAAGAAGAGGAAGGAAGCCGAGAAGAAGAAGGAGAAGAAAAGGAGGGGAAGAAGAGAAAGGAAAGGAAGAGAAAAGAAAGGTAAGGTTCGGCTACTATGAAAAACTCTTGTTGGCCGAATGAATTATGTTGTGTATTCCCTGGAAATTTCTTGCATATGGATCTGTTGGTTGTGTTGTTGTTATTTTCTGATGGAGGATGAGCTTAGAGGCCACGGCTTGGCTAGATGGGAGCATGGAAACATTTTCTTCGAGAGTTTTTAGCATGCATGTAGGTGAGTGATATGAACTTGGGAGAAACTAGAACATTGTTAGCCAAATCATGACTATTTTGTGTCTTCTCTTGAAAAGCTTCTGAATGTGAGTTGTTGCTGTGAATTCTTGTGCTTTGAGGATGGATGATGATGTTGGAGGCCACGGTTTTGCTAGTTTAAGTGCTTGGAAAATGTTGGATATTGTGTTGTGATGTGTTTGTGAATATGGACTAGTTGCATGTAAAATTAGAGGTATACATCCTTATTTTGAAGATATGAAGCTTGATGTGTTAGGCATTGGACATGGATGTGAAAAATGGTGGTTTTGGGAGGTATTAGAGCTTCGGTCAGTGGCCATAAACTAAGGAAAATCATAGAGGTGTCTTGCACGTTAGTTGTGTGGGTAGATCAGGCAGCTACACACTTAAAGAAGTTGGTTGTACTTGGAGACTAAAGGACCAAGCATGCTCGGGTTGGGTACTTACTTGCATGTTGTGGATCTTCACATCAATCATGTGATTCATGAAACTTGACGATGGTGAAACAATGTTCTAATCTAGGTCATTAAGCCTAAGAGTGAAAGTAAGGGCAAGAAGGCCACGGGTTGACCATAGAAGTGAGGAGTCAAGGCATGCAAGTAGTAACTTGTAGATCTCTTGTTAATTGATGCACTTGTGAACCTGAAAATTTAGAGATAAAAAAATGAATGAAATCAGGTCAAAAGATAGGGGTCACGACAGTACCTAGAACGAACTCTCCTTGAGGTTTGATGGATGAAAAATGAGAAAATAAATGGTCTTTAGTCCATGCAATGTAAGGTTGTAAATTTTGAAACAAGGAGAATGGGAGGTAAACATGTTTTAGGTTGCTGAGTTGCGAACCGAAAGCCTTGGTGTTAAATATTGTTGCTGCCCCTCATGGATCTAGGTTTTGCATGATAAAGGGCAGAAGAATTGGAATTCGATGATATAAAAAGCAAAGTACCTTAGGGATTATGCATTAAGGAAACCGAGAACCATTGGGCATGGATAAGGTTCTGTTGTTGTTTCTTTGATTGGGTTTAGTAATGTCTTGAGGTCTAAGAAAACATACATGGATAGATCTTGGAATCAGTGTTGTTGATGGAGAGAATAAGTGCACTTAGGTTGAATACGAGTTTGATACCAATAAGGTGAAAATAACAACCTTGCACGTATCGAATTGTGGTTTATTTCAAATGCTTTGGCGTGATCAGTTTAGGTTCAACAATTACGAATCTGATCTTGGATGTTGAGTGTGAGACCCCGATTTTAAGTCTGTCAATTTATTGCTTATGACCTCTTAAGTATGTATTATTGAGAAATGTATGTATGACTAAATTAACTCAAGTGATTTTGACTAAGTGTGGGAAGTGTCGACACATTGGAGCATAGTGTCGACACATTAAACTAATACCCGAAAGTTTACATTTTTCCGGAACTCAAGTGATTTTTGACTAGGTGTTGGAAGTGTCGACACATTAAACTAATACCCGAAAGTTTACATTTTTCCGGAACTCAAGTGATTTTTGACTAAGTGTTGGAAGTGTCGACACATTGGAGCATAGTGTCGACACATTAAACTAATACCCGAAAGTTTACATTTTTCCGGAACTCAAGTGATTTTTGACTAAGTGTTGGAAGTGTCGACACATTGGAGCATAGTGTCGACACATTAAACTAATACCCGAAAGTTTACATTTTTCCGGAACTCAAGTGATTTTTGACTAAGTGTTGGAAGTGTCGACACATTGGAGCATAGTGTCGACACATTAAACTAATACCCGAAATTTTATCACTTTGAAAATATGTGAGGTGGAATTCATGTGAAGGGGGAAAGTAAGGGAGGGCAGACCTGTCTTTTCCCCCAAGCCATTTTCATGTTAAACACCACACCCCCTCCTCTTTTTCACGCATTTCACATTTTCCTTTGCCCAAATCATACCTCTCTTGCCCTAAGTCACCCAACCGAAGAAGAAGAAGAAGAAGAAGAAGAAGAAGAAGAAGAAAGGAGAAGGAAAAAGAAGAAGAAAAAGAAGGAGGAAGAGGAAGAAAAAAAATCCAGTCCTCTTAGGAAAAACCTTGCTGGCCGAAAATCATGCTACCCCCCTCTCTATATTTTCTTCTTGTTTTCTCTTGTTGGTTGGTTGTGGTTTGATGGTAGGTTGTCTAGGTAGTTTTTCTTCTTGTGTTCATGGATGTTTAGTGTAGATCTATGCATGTTTAGTGTAGATCTATGCATGCTAAATGTGGATCTATGCATGTTTAGGGTAGATCTTGCAAGTGCTTAAGTGTAGCATAGATTTTTACATGAGAACATGGGAAAAAATGGCTGAATCCGAAATTAGGGTTCTTGAGAAATTAGTTTTGTGCTCTAGGTGTTTGATAAAAGGCCTAAGAGAGGATTGAAACCTAAATTGAGCAAGTATGGCCGAATTTAGGGGTTGGTGCATTAGGTTGTATCTATGCTAGTCATATTGAGAACCACTAAGCCCTAAGTGTTAGAGATAGGTTCAGATCTGGAAAAATAGGCAAGAGGACCAATAATGCACACTAGGTGTTTGGTAAAAAGCCCAAGAGAAATGAGTAAATGCAATGGTGTTAACTTGATGAATATGGAACCATGGTTTGGTTATAAACTTCGAGTTGGAGTTGTAAAAAGTGGGAGGAAGTTGAGAGGATGGTTGCTGCTAGGAGATGTTAAGTTAGCCTTGGATGTTGGTTGTGACATGGAGAGATTAAGATTTTGGTTGTTGGAAATTTGGAGGGTTAGAAAGATTATTGTGATTGCTGGAATTTACATATGCAGATTTCAAGGCTGGAATAGAGAGTGTGTTTTGATGTATTTGTAGTTATCTCTTGATATTGAGTGGATCCTAGATTGTAGGCCTAGGAAATGGGAAGATTTTAAGTCATACCTTGGATGATTCCGATATCTATCGAATGAGATATGCGTTGTTCGAGGCCCGGACGTCAAGCTGCCAGCAGTCTTGCACGTCCGGAATGTCAGCTCATTTCGAGCACCCTTTTGAGGAATCATTTTAAGTCCAAATTTTACGGGGTTGGTCTTGAATTTTAAGTTTAAGAAAGAGGAACGTTTTAAGGTAAATTGCAGGTGATTTAGAGGTATGAAGAATAAGTTGTGATATTTTGAAAATGGAGGGCCGAGCTGGAAACTTAATATGAAATGTTTTTGAAAATGTATAACAAAATCTGCTATTGTGAAATTTACTCCCTATATTGACCTATGTAAGCTGAATATTTCAAAGTAAATTTTGTGTAATTTGGAGCCATGGTCTGGAAGTTATGGATTTTTAAGTTGGAGACGCTAGGGCTGCCCGCTTAGAAATTTTCAGCGGCTTGTATTGTCGGGTAAGGTTTTGGGTGGCTAGCGAGCTTCAAATTACTTAGAATTTTGATATGATATGAAAAATTAGTGTGATGGTCAATTAGAACAGATTTAGTGTGAGTAATTTATTGATTACTCTATACGTTTAGTAAACCTATGAATAACAATAGTACGATTCATTGTAGGTAACGAGACGTTCGATACTCGAGCAAGTGAAGGTAAGTGAAAATTGTAAGTAGAAACTTACGCCTTTCAAAACTGGAATGATACACAGCATGAAAGTATTTATGAATAAGCACATCAAGCATGACATTATCAAGCACGACATGAATACATCATGATCATTTGCATTCATTTTCCTCATGAGAAAGGAGAAATTTTATGCAAATGAAAGTACCATTTTTATGCTACTTTATGACAAGTTTTATGACAAGTTAGTTAATAAACCCAAGTCGGTCGGTACCGTACCAAGTCAAGAAGGTGCATCCATACCGAAGGACGTTTACGTGAAGGAAGGATGTCACCTAGGGCACCCATACCGAAGGATGCTTGCAAGAAGGATGGGTAGTCCAGGAGGTATGTGCAATCACACTGAAGGATGCTTGCAAGAAGGTGTGAACCTCCAAGGGTTGTGTCTAGCCACTGAAGGACGAATGCGAGAAGGTGTGCTAGCTCAACCATATGTAAGGTCCCCAAGGGAAATAGGGGACAGTTCCAATGGGAACGCACAACCCTGATGCCAGGGGTAAATGGAGCTCAAGTAGCCCATAAGATAAGAATGGGAAAGATTTTCCAAAAGCAAGAGCTTTATAAGTATAAGAGATGTTTTCAAGAACAAGTGCACGTGCATATGCAATCATGAGGCATACACGTGCATCAAAATTCATGATCATGCATGAATTACATACGTATACATGATATTACAAGTTCAAGTTCATTATGATTTCAATTTCATGATTATTTCAAGTTCAAGCTCATGATATTTCAAGTTCAAGTACGTGAATTACATTATGTTCAAGTTCGTAATTATTTCAAGTTTAAGCGCATGCTTATGATTTCAAGTTAAGTGCATGCTTATGATTTTAAGTTCATGATTATGAGTTCAAGAACAAGTTCATGGTTTCAAACTCACGATTTCAAGTTCATATTTCCAAACCATGATTTCAAGTTCATGTTTTAATTATAATTCCTTACTGAGTCTTTCGACTCACATTTTTTTAAATTGTATCATTCCAGCAGGTGGAGACATCTAGAAGAGGAACCAACGAAAATGACCTTTCCTCTTTTGTTGTTCATTAGAGGATTCAAGATGTTTTATAAAGATGTTATGAGTAGGTCAATGTGAAGAGAATTTGATGGAATCCCTTAGATCATGTACTTCAGCTGTGCAGCCATGCGATGTCATTAAGACGCTTACCCTATTACGAGGAAGTCGTTTTGCGTAAATATCCATTACTTGCCATAAAAGTCAACATCTTCCCCAGCATGGTCCACCGAAAAAAGCACGCCATTATTCTGAGTATTACGAATCTTTTCACGAAGGACTGTGTAAAACCAACTCCATCCACTACACCCAGAATAACAAAGTGCCCATTGATCCTGCTCGGATGCTAATGCATATAAATCATCCGACACCGATCCAAGATTTTCATTGTGCATAGTTTGAATCTAAAATAAGAAACATGTATTATTGAGAATAAAAAAATAATAAAAATGGAACATATAAGAGTGACAAAATTAAATAAATACTCGATTTCTAAACCATAATGGAAATCCTTCTTCGTGCCTCTTATGAACATTTATTGGCGATTGTCTCATCATCTCTTCCAAGTGCTCACTATCAACAAGTTAGATATCTTATATAAATTAAAATATCATAAACTGATAAGTGTTTAAATGAGCAACGATTGTAATATGCGCTTACTCTATATGTTAGTTGATTTCTGAACATTTGTTGAATATGTACAAATGCGCTTTTGTAAATTTTTTTCTATCCAAATTGTGACCCCTACCAGCTCCCAGGGGAAGAACATTTTGAGTGAATACAAATAGAGGACAACCCAGAGTAGCTCGGTCATCCATGTCGGCATAATTCTGGTCTTTTCTATTGACCCTCGTCTTAATCGTACCAAGATACATTGTGCAAGAAGTTAGACATTAATTTAACACATAATTCTCTCTTATGGAGCCATCAGATTGTGTCATGTTCTTAACAAAACGCTTCATCTTCCCTATGTACCTGTTCATTGGATACATCCACTGAAATTGAACTGGACCCCCAAGTTTCACTTATCGAGGTAAATTAACGGCTAAATGAACCATAATAGTAAAAAATAATGGAGTGAATAAATGTTTCAAATTTGCAAAGAATCAGTCTGATGTCCTTCTTAACTGGTCCACAACGTCTAAACGGATTGTTCGTGAGCACAAGTCTCTAAAGAATATGTTAACTCAGTCAACACTATACACACTTGTTTTCCTAACAACATGTGTGAGACCCCGAATTTTACAACGTCATTTTATGCTTACGTATTTTGCTATTTATATTTAAGGGGCTGTTATTGGTAAATTTTCCTAATACGGAGCAAGATATTATACCACAATGACCTATGTTATTTTGATTTGGGGTTACTACACTTTCCTTAAGTATTTTTATTATGATGGTGAAGTCAATATTTTCTTGGTGGCCGAATTCCTTCAATATAATTTCTCATATGAAATATGAGTCTTCAAGGTAATTCCCTATATGACTTATGACTTATATCAAGGTTTAAGACTATTTAAAGGAGGTGTTTTGGTGCATTTTATTGTACCTTATGGTTTATGGATTCGCACTTAGTCTTTCATGAATTATCACTTATGGTTATGAAGTCATGTTAGTACATTTTCAATATATTCTTAATGACCAAATTTCTTCAAGGTGAATTTCTCCAAGATAATTTCCATAAGACTTATGATATTCTTCAAGGTAACTTTTTATATGAATTATTGTTCATTGAATTATTCTTATTTGTTAAGGTGTTTATGGTGATGATGATAGAAGAACTTATGATATTTTTAGCATCCAAGTTGCTGAACATCTCTAAAGTATTTTCCTTATAGCCTACTTTATGATTTTGAAATGTTAATACATGTTATTGGGCCAATAACTTATGATGATGGGCTGTCTTAAAACTTATGTTATTGGGCTGTCTTAAAACCTATGATATTGGGCTGCCATATGTTGTTATTGGGCTTTAAAGATTTATGTTATTGGGCCTTAGCCTTTAGACTTATGATTTGGAATTAATACTTATGATAGTGGGCTGCCTTATGGCTTATGATAGTGGGCTGTTATTTGGAAAAAATAGTGGGCTGTTAATAGGCCTAATGTTATTGGGCCTAATGTAAGGTATTTATTCAATTATAATGCCTTATGCTATTTTAAATTAAGGTTGCTGAATTTCCATGTAACATTTTCATGTATAGTATATATACTACTTGCTGAAATATTTTCTAAGGACTAAGTATTGGTGATATAAGGATATGGGTGCAAAAGGATTTCTTTATGGCCGGATGTGATGAAGCAAACATAAAATTCTTGGAAGAGTTATCTTAAAGCTTCATTAGGCCCACTACTTGCCATTAGAGTAGCTAAGTGAGGTGTCACCAAAAAGCATAAGAAAAACAAAGAAAGAAAACAAAAGAAGAATAAAGCAAAGGGAGACAAAGCATTTATTGTAGTCACCCAATGCAACCAATGGGAGTGTTTTGGTGGGGCCAAGGTTGCACAAGACCAAGGCCAAATTCACTTTGACCGAATGCTTCACCTCATTATGCACTCTCACACACCACTTACACACATCCATTTAGTCGGCCAAAAGAGAAAAGAAGGCAAGAAACCGAGAGAGAAGAGAAAGGGAGAAAGTTTGGCCGAGAGAAACAACAAGGTACATTCGGTCTCTTGAAACCCACTTGGCTGAATGTTGTATTTTAGTTAGATCTTGAGTTTACTTGCCTTGTTCTTGCTAGATCTTGAGCTTAGAGAACCTTAGGTTGTGTTGTGATATTAGATCTGATCATGTATGCATGAGATCTTAACTTGGATGTTAGAAAAATGCAAAGAAATGATCCATGCATGATAGGAAGTTCGAATCTTAACTTACACCATTCTTGGCCAAAACACATGTTGGTTTTCTTTTAGATCTCTTGCTGTTGAAGCTTCTAATGTTAGATCTGATGAATAGCCATAATATATGTAGGTCTAATGAACATATGCATGTGGGTTGGTCCCTAAATGTGGAAGTTTGCAAGCAATCAAAAAGAGCTAAGAAAAACCTAAGTATTCCATGAATATATGGTGTCTTCTCTGAAAATTTTCTCGTACATGGATCTGTTGGTTCAAATGTAATGTTGGTTGTGACCTTGCTGGTGGTTGAGGTGTGTGATGGTCACGGTTTTGGTTGGATAAGAGAAGAAAAACATGTTCTTGAAGGACAGTTTAACATGCATGTAGGATTTGCAACCCTTTGGCCGACTCTTGTGATTTTGTGTCTCCTATTGCAACCTGTTTAATGTGAATCTTGCTGAGACCTGTGGTTGTGATTTGAAGCTGAATAATGATGTTAGAGGTCACGGTTTAATTTAGTAAAGCTTGACAAACATGTAAGATGATGAGCTTGTGATTATGGACTAGTTGCATGTTAAATATAAGATGCAAATCTTTGGTTTTAAGTGCTGTAAGTTTGCTGTTGTAAACCCTTGCTCTTGGTGGGGAACATGTTAGGTTTGGATATATTAGGGCTTAGGTCAGTGGCCTAAACCTAGGAGCAAATGTGTCACGCCCCGAACGCCATCCCGCAGGGACCGTGACAGCCGCGAGCATTCCCCGGGAACACTCCAGCGCTTACACTAACTCTTACAGCGGAATTTTTTTTTTGTATACACATCGGAAGACTTACTCAGGAACCACATGTTGGCTGAGATACAAGCTCAATGAACATAACCCCTTCAGAAAATTCTATACATTGCATCTTGTTCGCAAACTTATACAAGACGTAATAGGGCAACATACTGCCACTCAAATCAAACCATCACTCATAGCTTTAAAACATACTCACTTTGATGCACTGTAGAGTCAAGAGAAGAAATGCATAACTGTAAATCGTGAGATAGTGCATAAAACCATGATGCATATGCATGCTCCGTGATGCACATGCCATGCACTAAAATCTCTTGCCACTCATGGCCTTTTCAAATTCATTTCATCTCTTGCCACTCTTGGCCTTTTCAAATTCATTTCATCTCTTGCCACTCTTGGCCTTTTCAAATTCATTTCATATCTTACTGTGGGCTCGCTCCATTTGACCCCATGAAGTCAGGGTTGTGCTGTTCCCATCGGAAATGTCTCTCATCCCTTGGAGACTTAACATCTGGTCGAGCTAGCTCGTAGTTGCCCCAGGCCTGATGGCTAGACACGACCCATAAGAGGTGTCACAACTTCTCGAGCAACGTTCCTCGGTGTGGTTGCACATACCTCAAGGACTTACCCAACCTTCTCGATCAACGTCCCTCGGTATGGGCGTCCTAGGTTTCATCCATCCATCCTTCTCGATCAACGTTCCTCGGTATGGATGATAAACCTCACTTAACTTGGTACGGATCCAACCAAAGCCCCCCGGGCTTAATCATAACATAAATTCTTTTTCGTTTGCATAAAACAACTTTTCATTTTCCTATGCAATGAACATGTCATGCCACACTTGAAAACATCGTAATTTCATTTGCATCAAAACGTCTCTCATGCGTTCATGCAAATGATTATGCTATGACATGTTCGAAACATCATGCGTACTTGAAACATTCTTTATGCACAATACATGTCACTTGTATTAAAAACATCTTGCCATGCACAATAACATGCAGTGTATCATTCCAGTTTTTCAAATCGGGTAAGATTCACTTACAGTACTCCTTGCACTTATTGCACTTATACCGATCCACTCGAACTTAGTTCGGTCTTCGCCTACAAGCGATACTCCAATGCTTAGTGATTGAGAATGTTGAGCAGCTACATGAGATTGAAATCCTGGAGGTGCTGCTGCAATTGGATAGCTCTGAGAAGTTTGATGTGGTTGATAATGGTGCTGAAGAGCATTCGGATGAAATGTCTACTGAGAAGGTGATGCATATGACCGGGGAGGTTGCTGAAAATGCGAAGATTGACCAGGCTGATCATTCCTCCATGAGAAGTTCGGATGATTCCTCCACCCCGGATTGTAAGTGTTGGAGAAAGGCTGATTTGATGTTCTGTTAACCCAATTTGCTGATTGCATCTGATCAGACCCACTCTCCTGTAGAACTGGCATAATCAGACAATCCTGAGTCTTATGGCTAGAATCGGCGCATAGAGAACACACCTCCACTGCTTTCACGGCCTTCAACTTCTCTAATTCCATAACCTCCAACCTTCTAGTCAAAGCACTAATACGAGCTTGGACATCAGTATCCTCTTTGACTTCATATTTACCCCCACCACCAATTGCTCTGAGAGGTTGTACTGTCAATGGTGTCCGGTCAGATCGTGTATTCCATTGTTGAGCACTTTCAGCAAGGTAATCAAAGAACTTCAACGCTTCATCAGGTTCCTTGCTAAAGAATTCCCCATTGCACATAGTCTGAACAAATTGCTTGCATTCAGGTGTAAGTGCAGTGTAGAAGTAGTTGACAAGCCTCCAAGACTCAAACCCATGATGTGGAAAGATGTTCATTAAATCCTTGAATCTTTCCCAACAAGAGTGGAAGGTCTCATCACTCCTCTGCATAAAGTGGTTGATTTGCTCTTGCAAAAATTGAGTTCTCTGAAAAGGAAAAAATTTATGTAAGAACTCACATTGCATGTCAGACCAACTAGAGATAGAATTTGATCTCAGAGAATTAAAGAAAATCTTCGCTTTATCCTTTAAAGAAAAGGGAAATAAACGAAAGTAATACTAGGGAAGTCCTATTAATGAAAGTAGTGCAAGCAAGCTCAAAATCTGTCAGATGTTGATATGGACTCTCGGAATCCATCCCATGGAATTGAGGTACTATTGACAACATGCCATGCTTAATGGAAAAATTAGAAGCATCATCAGGTAAAACAATGCATGATGGTGTTGTGGTACGAGTGGGCTGCAAATAATCTCTTAGTGTTCTAGGTGCCTCTTCAGCCATATCTTCAACAGTAGCAGAATTTCCAAAATCAGAGTTTAAATCAATGCTACTAGTGTCCAACTCAACACTTGGCACACTATCACTATATATATCAGTAGAATTCACTCTATATAGTCTATGTGTATCGTCTCGTGCCCAATTCATCAAACATGAGTGCCTAAGAGAGTGATATCAAGTGTATGAGTGTGAACTAACGAACCAACAACTAATAATGTAAAAAGGAAATAAAGAAAAAAATAATGGCAATAGAATGTCAATTGAACTAACCATTCCCCGGCAACGGCGCCAAAAACTTGACTCGACTAAAAATGATTAGCGAATTACTCCCAAGCATAGGAGGTTGTCAAGTAATACTAGGGAAGTCCTAGATCATCTCCACAAGGAACGATGTGTTCAATCTTTCATTCCAATCACCATTACGATAAGAGAAAACTATGTTCTATTTACAATGAAAATGGTATTTACAAAGGAAGAGGTTGGGTTTTAGGATACCATCCATGATTTTTTGAGATTTTTGAGTTGTAATCAATTTAAGTGCTAAGCGATTAATGAAGAGCTAACAAGCAAACATGATAATAAAATAGCATGAGATGGAGCTGAAACTAGATAAACTCAAGTAGCTATCGAATAAACATCGTTTGACATTAAATCTGCTCTAAGAGACATTTCATCAAACACTTGGTACCCAGTTTCTAGCTAGTCACAAATCATTCATAACCATACTCAAACCAACTAACAAACTCAAACCTAAACACTAATCTAATATTAAGGAAGTGAAATAGAACTTAACAAAACATTTAATCATCCAACCAAAGCAAAACTCAAATCTGGAATATAATGCAACATAACATTCGGTCCACAAATGTTCTAAAACTGAAATGAAAGTGCAAATATAAATGAAGGTTCGATCAACACAACAGCAAGAGAATGCAATGAAAATAACTCTAAAATAAAGAACTGAAAGCAACAAATCTACTCTAAAAGCTATGAAAGAAAACAAGCCAAAAGCCACAAGCTCTTGGTCTCTACGGTAGCAGCAAAGGAACCCAAAAGCCTTCTCTCCAAGCCAAAATGTAACCTTCGAACTTTCCCTTTTTCATCCCAAAATGTTCTCTTTTAAACCTCCTTTTTGGGGCTTCGGTCGTGACTCATCATCAATGACCTAGGGCTTCTTTTCGTTTTCCAAAAATGCCCTCAAATATAGCGTCAGACGTGTCGCGCTCGACCAGCGCTCCAGCGCCCTTTGAAGAAATTCACACAGAGTTGTAATGCTCGATCAGCACTCGAGCACCCATGAATATTTTTAAACAGAGACCTCACGCTCGACCGGCGCTCGACGACCGCTCGACCGACTTTTTGATTCCAGCCTCCCTCTCACTTCCATGAACTCACTTCATCTCCATTGTTCATATGCAAAACATAAAACGGAAGTTAATATAAGAAATATTCCAATCATATTTATGAAAATGGAGACATGAAAATACGGTGAGAGGAGAGAAAGCAAATAACTTAAGATTACTCAATTACACTTGCTTTTGTCAAAATTAACAATTCGCCTCATACTAATGCCCAAAGCATAATTTTCTCATTTTCTAGTGGAAATGGTGTAATTGTGGAACTTTCTCAAGTGATAAGTTAGCAAAATTGTGATACAATCACACCCTCCAACTAGCTTTTTGCTAGTCCCTTAGCAAAAATAGCGAAAAGTATTTGAACAAAATAATGCATTGAGACGACAATTCATTCACAAGCATATCAGTCAATCAAAAGAATTTTCAATCACAATGACTTTACCTCTCTCAATTTCAAACAAGATCAGCATCTTTGAAATACTTAGTATCTCCTCTTAATAGGATTGAGGCAAAACGTCTAGAGAAATTACAATTTATCACCTTGACTCTCTCTTAGTCCTCATTTCTACCACTGGCTGTCCAACAGAGTTTCGACCTTAAGATTGATCAATATTGATCCTAACTACTTCAAAGCTGAAGGGTCTAGCAGTTTTCGCGCCAACTCTGTACTTAAGGGTTGTTGAGTTTTTCAAACCCTCAAAGTTTGGGCAACTGTTTCTAGCCCTTGACTCAATAACAACTTAAGTTGCCCCTTTCTTTTGCTCTTATTCTTTTCTTATTCTTCTCCTTTTTTTCTTTCTTTCTATCTTTTTTTTTTCAAGGCACAGCTCAGTAGTCCTGTAGTGTACTTCTCTCTATTCTAGTCATTGGTATGTAGATGAAGACTACTGAGAGATATCAGGTAAAAGAAAAAGCTATTTCTTAGAATGTTTTGCCCTTCATCCTTTGAGAGCTAATCCTAAGGTCAACCTCAGAAAACTTCAAAAGTTTGAAACCAGAGAGTTCACGTCATCATTCATGTTTCATCAATGTCAAATTTGAATGCTTGAGAAGGATAAAGTTGTCAACACGCATTAATAAAGTTCAACCAACATCACCATCTTACTAGGAGTCAGCAATTCAGCATAATCACAGTAAAATGCAATAGGGTAATGACAAGTGCAAATGAATATATTGCATGATTGCAAAATGTGCAAATCCCTCCCCCCAACTAAATGAAACATTGTCCTCAATGTGAAGGCATAAAAGGGAACAACAGAACAGGAGCAGAGAGAAGCAAACCAAAGGAAAAACAACAGAAAACCACAGCCAACAAGAGCAGTAGAAAAAGAACAAAAAATGCAAATAATAAATAAAACAAAACAAAAAGGAAACAACAAAAAGGAAAGGTCAGAGGACTCCCCTGGGATCTTGCACAAACAAGATTTCTTCATTTGGTTTGAAGGGAGTCATAAGTGGCTTGAGACGTTGTCCATTGACTGTGAAACTATTTCCATTTTTTGGATCAACAATGTCTACTGCACCATGAGAGTGGACCTCTTTAACGATGTATGGGCCATGCCAGCGAGACTTTAACTTACCAGGAAAAAGATGTAAGCAAGAATTGTAAAGAAGAACTTCCTGGCCAAGTATGAAGTGTTTGGGAAGAATCCTCTGATCGTGGAGGATTTTCATGCGCTCCTTGGCCAATTGAGCATTGTCATATGCTTTGCGATGAGCTTCATCCAATTCAGCAATCTGCAGTTTTCTCAACCCTGAAGCTTCATCAAGTGACATGTTAACTTCTTTAATGGCCCAAAGAGCACGATGTTGAATCTCAACAGGTAAGTGACAAGCACGACCATAGACTAAACGATATGGGGACATGCCAAGAGTAGTTTTAAAAGCAGTGCGATAAGCCCACAAGGCATCAAGTAGTCTAAGGGACCAATCCTTTCTATTGGGATTAACTGTTTTCTCCAAAATGATTTTTATCTCACGGTTTGCTAACTCGGCTTGCCCATTTGTTTGGGGGTGATATGGAGTAGAGACTCGATGAGTAACTCCATATTTCTTCAAAAGATTGGAAAACGGTTTGTTACAAAAATGAGAACCCCCATCACTAATGATAACCTTGGGCATGCCAAAACGAGCAAAAAGAGACTGCAGAAATTTAAGGACAACACGATGGTCATTGGTTTTGCAAGTTATGGCCTCCACCCATTTAGAAACACAATCCACAAGCATCAAGCATTTGTGGCTCAAAGCTAGTATCTAATCAATGTTGTCTACAAATCTCACATGAGATGTCCTAACCTTGTTCCCTGTACAAGTCTCGAAGTCCTAATCCGCTGGTGGTTCCATGCAGGATTAATAAAGGTTCCACACTAGCTTTGCTGTTTAAGCTGACATCCAAGGTCAATATAATAGAAAAAACAGGCAAGCATTCAGTGTAGTCAGTTCTACCTCCCCAAATGTTTTTAGACTTAGTGAGTGTTGTGGTCTTCCAATTATGTCCATAAGTTTTTATCTAGCACAGCAAGATTAAGCCAGCACCATGTTAAAGGCATTAATGTTGGTTGCAGTTAGCTTGAGAATTTAAATCCAGCTAGCCTAAAAGACTATGATTGTTTGTGCATAATAGGCAGGATTGTGTCCAAGTTTGATTAGACATAGTAGAATCCAAATCAAATCCAAAAGCCCGGATTTGACTTCAGTCCAAAATGATTTAATACATACATGCGTACATTGTTTTATATTCGACCATCCTGCCAATAGTGTCAGTATATATCTGTTTATTCTGATAAATATTTTTGTCCATGTGGATCTTAACAGAATCAATTCCCAATAATACTGAGATCTATCCAATCCAATATACAGAAACAGATTTTCACATTTCAACCACTAGATCCATGTGATTGTATTAGCACCTTAATTGGATTGAATCATCAAAGCATTCGAATCTTTTTTCCATTGACAGCTCAAGGCTCTACATAAGACCAGTTTAGTTTGTGGACAAGCATTCTACTAGACAAAATAGCATTACAGAGTTGTAGTAATAAAACTTGAAAATTCCCAAGCTCACTCTGGCAAAGAAATGTTTCAGTTGGTGATATTTCAGTCGTAATAAGACACTTTAATACATGTCAGTGAAGGCGAACCACCAAAACATTCACAAAACCAATGTGAAGTGAGGAAAGCCCTCTTCAGAAAACGGAATCACCACCACGTACAGTCTTCAAAAATTAAAATAAACAGCATATCATGAGGACCCAGAGCATGAAAAATCGCTAGAAAATTCTGTAAAGTCTGATGGATTTACAGCTAAGACAAAAAATAAATTTGGCAAGGAGAAATGTTAGGTGACAAATCATTAGTAGAAAAACTTACTGCATAGAGGACAGCAAAACCCTCAGACTTTGTCAAACTCCAGTCTGTTGACTCATTGATCATAAAGGATATCGTTGTCACCATCAGTACAGCACCAAAGAAGTATGAAAGAGCAAAAGATAACAGGAAGTACATACCATCTCAGAGCACTCAAAGAAGCTGCACATGAAAGAGCGAAGTTCAAAGTCAACAGAATCCATTTAGAAAAAAACAGCTATAGGCGGGAATACATATAAGGTAACGCATCAATTTATAAACGACATTTTAGATCCTAACGTGGATAATTTCTTCGTTCCTTAAATGAACTGAGATTAATTTCCCCGAATATAGTTTGGTGCTGCACTAGTTAACTTGTTTATGGTGTTTTACTAAGGGAAAAAAATTAGAAAAAAAGATATAGAAAAAGAAAATTAAAAACAAGATGGATACAACTTCAAATTTGAGTAAGATATTCACATAATTAAACATATTAAATAGACGGAACGTCTGCAAAGAAGCCACGTGAACAGAAGCAGAGCATGGATTTCATCCCATGTGATATGTGATAAAAGACCAACAGCAATCATAACACAAGCGATTTGAAATTTCTACAACTTTTTCCCCCCAAATGTTTGGCAGCCTGATTTGAAATGAAAACAAAATTTGCTGCCTTTGAATATTCAGACGGTAATGTCGGCAGTTGAAAAAGAAAATGAAGAGCAACAAACTGACAGTAAAAGTTAAAAAGTGGGAACTCTTGTCCAAGTTCTGCTCATTCTATCCATTCATAGTCGATTTCAATGAGGGGCACGTGAGCAACCTTGCAACATTCTTTTCCTTTCCTCCTTTTGCAATTGTTTCTTTAACAAAGGACACCAATTGATCTCTAGAAGATTGAGGGATGCAGGCAGCCCCCTGTCTAGCATGCACTTGAGCTTAGGGCATTCTCCGAAAGACAAATATTCAAGAGAGGTCAGGTGTTGAATCCCCTCCTTATCCAAAGATTCCAAATTTGGAAAGCTCCTCAAATGAAGAGAGGGAATTTGTACGAGAGGGAAAACGTTTGGCACTAAATGAAAACGTTTTGCGCCAAATCAAAATTTCATTCTTTTTTTTTTCTAAGTCCTCATCTTGTTTGATATACAAATAATTGCCTTCTTACATAACATTGCCTTTTTATACAAATAATCTCCAAATAATTGCCTTTTTCTAAGTTCCTTTTTTAAAAAACTTTTACTCCTGTTTGGCACTAAATAATACTTATAATTTAAAAGTGTAATGTTTATTCATTCTTTCCATTTTCTTACAATTGTTTTTACGTCTTTCCTTGATGGAAAGAACGAACTTAGATAAAGTCGATTAATATGGGTTAACAACTATTGGATTATGTTAATGACATACAAGTGTTTATTTCACCTATATATTTATTTTAATTACTACTTTGTTTCTAGTTATAATACACATTGTAGCATGTATTGGTACTAGTAATAATAATCTTAATTAAAATAAGTTGGTAGTAATAACATATAATACTTATAATTTAAAAGTATAATGTTTTCTATATAACATTTCATGATTTGTTATATGTGTTTATCATATACATTATATATGCTAATAAATTGAAGTACAATACATGTGGGTACACTTATATACTTATACATATCACATTGTAGTAAAAAAAAATTAAGTATACTTATATAACATTGTTGTCACAATACATTCTATATATTATACTATATATATATACATGATATGTGCTAATTAACCTAAGTACTTTATATGTATGTACCTACCTAATGACTAAATCATAGCCTCTAAGACTGCTGTTAAAAAGACCTCAATTAAAAACAAACAGCGTTTTTTGCGACCGCCGTTAAAAAGACCTCTATTAAAAACTGCATTGTCTTTTAACAGCAGTCTTTTAACGATGGTCATTAAAAAATGCGCTGCTATAGGTGACTTTCAGCGTTGTCTTTTAGCAGCAGTCTTTTTAACAGCGGTCACGCAAACACTGCTAAAAGTAACCTATAACGGCATTTTTTGTGACCACTGTTAAGAAGACTGTTGTTAAAAACTTCGTTGCCTTTCAACAGCGGTCTTTTAACGGCGGTCATTAAAAAAAGCGATGCGCTAGGTGACTTTCAGCGTTGTCTTTTAGCATCAGTCTTTTTAACAGCATATAACAACATTTTTGTGACCGCTGTTAAAAGACAACACAGTTTTTAACAGCGGTCTTCTTAACGGCGGTAAAAAAATGCAACTGAAAATCACTTATAGCGCCTTTTTTGTGACCGTCTTTAAGAAGACCGCTGTTAAAAACTTCGTTGTCTTTCAACAGCGGTCTTTTAACGACGACCATTAAAAAAAGCGCTGCTATAGGTTACTTTTAACGGCGTTTTTTGAGACCGCTGTTAAAAACTGCGTTGTCTTTTTTAATAACAGCGGTCACAAAAAACGCCTCTGAAAGTCACCTATAGCAGCAGTTTTTGTGACTGCCGTTAAGAAAACTGCTGTTAAAAACTTCGTTGTCTTTTAACGGCAGTCACAAAAAGAGCCGCTATAGGTGACTTTTAGCGGCGTTTTTAGTGACCGCCGTTAAAAGACCACTGCAAAAAACTTCATTGTCTTTTAACATCGGTCTTTTAAACGGCGATCACAAAAAGCGCCGTTATAGGTGACTTTTAGCAGTGTTTGCGTGACCGCTGCTAAAAACTTCGTTGCTAAAAGACAATGAAGTTTTTAGCAACGGTTTTTTAACGGCGGTCACAGAAAGCGCCGCTATAGGTGGCTTTCAGCTGCGTTTTTCTTGACCGCTGTTAAAACCCGATTTTTTTGTAGTGTCTAGATATTCCATTGTCTGACCATCACTATTTTCAATTATATACTTTTAATGCAATTGATTTCGTCTGGTATGAACAAAATCAGATTGTACATGGTAGCCCCCCTTGTCCTATGGATCAGTTAGTGGCGCGTGTTCAAAGGACTACTATTCAACATCTTGCAGCCTGACAATTTTCTCATCCCCTGTACTCTGCTGTGTGGAGTTCTCCTCCTCCTGGGGTTCTTAAAGTGAATACTGATGTCGCTACTCGAACTTCTTTTTTCTATGGCGGCCTGTATCTGCTGCGATGACTCTAGCTCGATTGTTCATGTGGAGACTCAGCGTCTTCAATCTCTGGACCCAACTCTAGGGGAGGCTGAAGCTTTTAGCAGCTCTTCAACTGTCCAGGGAGAAAGTGCAGTCTGAAGGTGATTCTATGTTAGTCATGGATGCGGCTCATAGAGCTATTTCGGATTGTCCTTGGCAGTTAGAGTCTATTGTTTCTCGGATCAAACTTGTATTACAGGATCATTAGTTCTTTTCTTGTTTTTATGTTCCTAGAAGTGCAATTGTAGCTGCACATAATCTTGCCCAATGGGCTGCTTCTTCCTCTCAGGAAGGATGCTTTCCCGCTTTTCATGGGCTGCACTCTTGTTTTCCTTGGGTTTTTAGGGTTTTGAGCCACCTTGAGGGGCTTTTGATTGTATTGTTACGCTATATATATTAATATAGTCCTATTTGGGGAAAAAAAACTGAAGTTGACTTGAGACAAAGGAAATGAGTGACCCAAAAAAATACTTCTCTTCAAGCTTGTTCTTGTTAAATAGCTTCGAGACTGAAAAAATATATATACTTCTTTCTGATATTATTTTATTTAACAAATAATCGACATTTTCCACCTATATTTTAAAGACTTAATTAATACATAAATAAGAAAAAAAATCATACATACATTTTCCACCTATATTTTAAAGACTTAATTCATACATAAATAGGAAAAAAATTCATACATAGAAACGCAATAAGCCCAATAAATAACGCACATGTTTGTTTGCCCAATATTTTGAGACACAAAATTTCTAACAAAACAAACATATTTCAAAATTTCTAACTTCTACCTATACATTTCAAACTTTTCACAAATCTCAATAAACTTCCACATTCAAAACATTTCCAAAATTTTAAAAATATTCTCCAAAACTTCGGTAAACAAACATACCCAACATAAAAAGTGGATTTGAGAGCTACAAAATCGCAAATGGGTCCTCAAGACCCAGAGGCCGAAATAGTAATATTTAAAATTATAGGATAAAATGTTAAGATATATAAGAGTCTATTATGTTTGATTTGTAGATAGTCAATTTTATTTAAATAAATGAGTCATAATTTGTTAGAAGTGAAAATTGATTTTTTTATTTTTTATTTTGTTAAATACGTGAAGAACAAAGATAAGTATATCCAAATCACTCATTGTAATATTAACTACAAAACTAATAAATAGTTAACAAAATTCAAAACCAAAAAAAAACATATAGTACTAATATTTCCTTTATATATAGGAGGCAAGAATATGCTAATCAAACACTAATGGACAAATCCGAAATTCTTCAAAACTCAAAACAGGTAATCAAGCTACATAATTAACACGAACTCTAAACTAAATTAACAGACAAATCTTGAACTTCTACTACCCCAGTTTGGTCGATTCATTTACAACCTGGTTATCAGAATTTCTTTCAACAACTAAAAGTTTACGTTATGCACAAGGAGTCTTGGGATTCCATGCAAGGGTCGATTGTGGCGAGCAAGGACATCTATGTTCATTCGAGTCTCCAGATGTAACTTTGAGCTCTATAACCTCTGCAAGAACCTTTGGCGCCTGAGATAGCAATCTTTCCTGCTCGGAAGAGTTCTTGAGTAGTTCTCTCTGGTCAAGAAATTGAAACAATGTTCAACACAGCAGGTTAAGGTCCACACCTGATGAGATTCTAGAATAACACAAGACCGATGCAGGACTACAAAAACCAGTTGGGGAGGTAGAAGTGATGCATGAAGATTAATAGTTTAAATATTTAATTTAGAGGTAGAAGTGATATATGACCGTTAACAATGTAAGTATCTTGAAAAAAGTCATCCACCCAGTCATTCTGAGCAGTGAACCGGTTAAGACAACAATTCAGCACACAAATAGGATCAAGATAGTGCAAGAGAAAAAATTTTGTCCAAGTCCTCTACAAGCGACCCGGGATATGTTAGCAGTCCATACTATTGTGCTGATTATAGACCCTAAAAAGGATATTCTCTTCTCCAGCCCTTCTCATTTGCCCGATCAATGCGATTTTGCAAAACAACCAGCTCCCTTTTAATCCTCTAAAAGAATGTACAAGAAATGAAAAAAAAAAAAAAATAGATGATGAGCAACGAGTTTGAACAAAGTAATTGATCGAATTATAAGAAAAAAAAAACTAATAAATATTCGAAAGGCATGTAGTAACAGATACCACATTCTAACTAGCAATGTTATATTAATGAACTGGCCCAGTGGAGATTCACATCTTGGAAAACCGGCTTGCCAAGTGGAAGTGCCTCCAAACTTATATAAAACCATCTAGATGTTTTTTTCTAACCAATGTGGGATTGTTACAGTTAGGTGAGTGTGATTTTTCTTGTAGTGTCGAGTGGTGGCGTGATTATTTATGTGGCAGTACTGGTGGTTTCAGAAGGTCAACACTATATAGGATGTTCTTTTCATTGTCTCCCCCACCCCCCAAAATCTCTTAAAGGATTCTTCTTTTGTGAGTAACCGTTTAGTTTTGGGATCTTTCTCTAATCTTTTCTTTACTTATTTTCACAAATACTGTGTCGTTTTGATGTCCGGGTAATTTATGTAACCTCAAATGTTAAGAGAAACAGTGATGCACTGAGGAATTAAACTGAAAAAATTCAACAACTTCAGACTACAAAGAACCAAATATCAAATAACCTTGATGATTGATTTTAGGGTTAAATGCATGTCATGCCCCTGTGGTATGCGGTAATAGCAAATATGCCCCTGAGGTAAACAAAGTTCTTTTCATACCTCTGAGGTAAACATTCAGGAGCAAATATGCCCTTCCGTTATGTTTACCTCAGGGGTATGAAAGGGCATATTTGCTCCTGAATGTTTTGATTATGGATCTACTACCAGAAACTCAATGCGTAATCTTAGCATTCAATGCGTATTCCTGAATAATCTCATTTTTCAATTATTCAACCATTTCATTTTACCAAGTTCAATGTTAGTCAGATTAGTCAACATTTATATGTTTCGATGCAACAACAAGATATTATTTGTAACAAGTAGTTTTGTTGGTTGGTTAATTGGTCACATTTTACCTCAGGGGTATGAAAAGGACTTTGTTTATCTCAGGGGCATATTTGCTATTACCGCATACCACAGGGGCATGGCATGCATTTAACCCTTGATTTTATTAGTGGGCACTGTATTAGAGTACATACATGCTTCATTACATCTTCATGCAAACTTCTCGCTTTCTGTTCAAGCTCCACCTGTCAAACAACAAATTTATTCAGGTTTGATGCTCTATAGAAATAATTAAACAATAACAGGCAGTGCAACAAAGAAAGAGCATAAATATCTGACAATTATCCCAACCTCTGTAAAGTGAAATCCTTATTCAAGTTAAACAGGTGTACACTGAGTTAAAAAAAATTTAATACTACGCCAAGTTATACAGAACTTCACCGTCGTGAACCAATGAAAAGAACAAGAAAATTCTTGTCTGAATGCTAAAGAGTAACCCAAGCACAAGTTTCTTGAGTTTCACTCAACACTTCTGGTGTTAGGGAGGAAGGACATCTGACGGAATCTTCAAGAACAGTGCGTATGCGGCATTGACACAAACATAATTACAGGACGCTTAAAGATTTGGAAAGGATTTCCAGTTAAATACTAACTCGCAATAATCAGTTTATGAATTCATAACAGCAAAAACTTAACAAGATGATAAGCATAAAATGCATTCCGAGCATTCAGAGGCATCCCAGAACTAACTAAAATTGTCCAACAGCAATGGATAATTTCCTTCTTGATTCACAGTTTCCACAATTTAGGTAATAATTTGCAGTCATCTAGGGAACTTTTCACCCCGTTACCAAATGCAAAGTCCCTCTACTTGTTCTTTACCTATTCTTTAAAAAAACAAATCTCCCTTCCTGATAAACTGTTTCTCCCTTCTTGACAAATTAGTTCTTCGCATTTCTTTTTTAACCTTTCAGCTAGGAATCTTAGAAAATAATACTTCATACATGCATACTTACATCTACACTATCAAAGATTAAAGAGATAGAATGGTCATATAACTTATATATTAGTCATTATGACATACAACAGTAGGTTTCCTGAGCAAACCGCTATTCATCTTCTGCCGCAAATCCTCAAGTTCCTCCTGCAGAAAAACACTACAGAGTTAGTGGCACAAATGCTGTGGAGAGTATTCCTGATTAATTTTTTCTGGTATTTTTTTTTTCTAAGCAAACGTGAAACTTCATTTCACTGTAAAAGATACATCAATGCTGCATACAAACAAGCTTCCATGGCCGATTACACTAAACAGGGGCTTAAAACCCATAACAGCAATGTCAAAGACCCTAAGGGTCATACAACTAACAGCCTCAAAGGCTTTGATCAGGATGGCCATAAAGGCCCTCATACAGATGAGTCAAAAGACTCATAGATTTGAAACGGGTCCAAAGACCCAAAGCAAATGCCGCCACTTGCAGCAGAGACGATCGCCGGAGGAGATGGTGGGCAAGCACCAAGCTCCTACTTCCCTGAAATCTTGTCCATAACAGCACCACCAAAATAGAGGAAAACCCTAAAAATTGACAACCAGCCACTGCACAATAGAACCAGCATGATCAAACCGATTCATGGTTGCAGGGAGACGCCTCACCGATGAGGAAGCGACGAGATCCTCCTTTCCACAAAAAAACAGAGAGATGAAGTTATTTAAACCAACACAAAGAAAACACAGCACAAAATAAAGAAACCCGTGACATGATGTCTTTTTTCCATAACCCATTGTCGAACAAAACAAGGCCAAACTACTCAGACACAGCACAAATATGGCGAGCGCGTGAGATCCACTCGCGCACCTGAGCTCGCGTGGTTCTACATGCGCCGCCGCACTAGCTCCTAAGGGTGTGTAGAGAATCGTATGGACTTGAGGAGCACGGCTGGGCTGAACGTGGCCACCAAAAAGCTTCCCAATCGCCTAGATCTAGCCATGAGGCAAAGCCGAAAGAGAGCGCATAAAGAGGTGCAAAGGGAGGGAAGGAGAAGACAACCTGCCAAGGGGTAAACAAAAAGAGAATGGAGGAAGGGAGAAGGGAGAGACGGGAGGAGCAGGGGCTCCTCCCGTCGAAGAAGATGGCTGGGAGGGAGGGGTATCAGAAGAAGGAGACGGGGAGGCTCTAGAGAGAGGGCAGACATAAGAATATATTAGGAACACCCATTTATCTATTGTAGAAAATAAATGATCCGATGAACAAATATTTGTGACACTACATACAGTATCAACTGTTTAAAGATCAATATACTCATAAGTTTTTGCTACATCATTTAAAATGAGGAACCTCCCAAACTGTTTTGTTACCTCCGAAAAGTCAGTATCAGACAGCATGGAAATCTGAATGTCCGTTACTGCATTGGAAGCTAGCAAGAGAACCTCACTGTTAGTTTTCCCAGCTGCTGAGATTTCTTTTACACCTGAGCAAACCAATTGGGGGCCATAGCAATCATTAACATTCCATATTTTATGTGAATGAAAACAATTCAAGCACGTGACCAAACTAATCTAGTCTTGAGATATTAACATGAGGCTACAGGCATTTTGCCTTCTAACAATTACCTGTAACTAGCAAAAGCTGGTGAGAATTTTTCTGCATATAATCTTTGGGGTCTGCTTTGACTTTTACAAAACTTCCCACTACTTTGCCCTCAAAACTTTCACGGTGCTTCAGTAACTCATCCACTAAGCTTCTCCGTAAATAGATAAGATTTATATTCTCAGCAACTACAGATGCATAACCTGTCTGTTGAATAATAGTTTCAACTTCCATTTCTGCAGATTTTTTGTCTGTGCCCAACTTTCTGCGCTCCTGACATGCTACTATAACATGATCATTTTCGTCTCTCAAACTACTTATATCTTCCTTCTCACTTTCATCCTCCTCTGACTGCACCAAGTTCTCAACAAAATGGGCATCCAGAAGATTATATATTCTTTTCTTAGATACTGACTTCCTTCTCAATAGCAAATGCAGCTTTTCGTCACAAAGAACCTTCTTCTTATTTTCTGGGTCTACAAGGTTGTTTTCTCGAATGTATTCAGAGATGATTAAATCAACATCAAATTGAGATAACTGTTGGGTTGTATCTTTACCAAGAGATTTGAGGAACTTAATGAGAGGTTTTGATCCCCAACCTATGAATTCTTGCACTTTAGAGCACCTCCTTTTGCTCAATGGCCGATATTCTTCACCATCATGCAAATCACAATCAGATATTGACAGTTCATCCTTTTTCTCATCATCAACAAATTTAATGTATCCAGAACGACCAGAGTGATTTTCACTCTTCTTCATCTTGGCTTTCGCGGTACGCACATCGTCCAAAGTCAGCCCTTCTTTTTCCTTTATGATTTCCCAATATTCCTTGAACAGGCCCTCATACGTCTCTCTGTCTGTAAAGTCTATCTTCCCCTGCAAATCAAAAACCATAAAGCTGAAAAGGAACAAAGAATTAAAATAGTTGCTGCCTCTTCGACCTTAAATAGTTGAAGAGAAATAACCGCAAATATAATGAACTGTTCTCAATTATGGACCAGGGATTTTGTCATCTTTTGCGCATAACAATGAATCTAATTATATGGAATGACATGCAAGCAAGAGTATATAATTGCAGCTTCTCACAATACACAGGGGAGTGCTGGGTATAGGTTGGTGACATAGATCGACTCCGAACTAACCAAATGGCTATAGATACAAGTGTGGAAGCTATTTTCTAAAACCACAAGTATTTTGGTGCGAGGTGCACAAGACAGCCATGCTCGCATTTACCTGGGAAACAAATTATTAATCAAATTACCTACCTTTTCTCAAAAATCCCTATACCTATTCTCATGTCACCCAAACCCACTAACACACACCAGCAGAGCCACTCTCAGCCAGTCACCATCTAACTCAGAATCCTCCCTACTCTCCCTCTCCCTCTCCCTCTCTCTCTCTCAATCACTCACTCTGTAACCTGCACTCAAACCAATTGACTGGTATGTCCTTGTTTTCAGTGTGGTTACCCATAGGTCAGTGCTCAGTTTCCATCTCCAAGGTTTGAATTTTCTCCTGAAGCACTGCACAAAACTGATAGTCCTCATCCCTAACACCTACCTCAGATTGACAAGAATGTTGGAGTGAAGCACCCCATTGTGATAAACTCCTAAAAAAGTGGCAGCAGTTATTATCTACAGAGTTTCAGGAGCCAAAAACCCCATTTGAGTAAGGAAATCAATGTAATAAAGAAGAAACCTGCAGCTTTAATACCAAGCTTGTAAGATTACTGCACATACCCCATCGGAGTCATTTTCCACCTTTTCTTCCGCAAGTAGAACAAGTTCCAAACATTCATAGCAGAATCCATTCTTCCTAATAGCAGGAGCAAACTGAGCAGCATTGACGCACCGTTTGCATACAGCATTTGGACAGCAAAAGCAATGAAACTTTGGGGTTCTATGGCATATTAAGCAAGAATGGCAATCTACAAGCAAAAACACATCACCCAATCATTTTACAGAGCAAGTGCAAAATTGAAACGGAAAAAACAATGAGCTAACATTCTAGTGCCATAAAAATACAAGGTAGGAAATCCTTGCATTCAGCAGACAACAGGAAGTTTCAACATACAAAGCAGTTATATAAGCAGGATCAGTTCAAACTATCAAACTGTTTTTTCATGAACCAAAGAAGTAATAAAATATAACGGTGAGATAGTAAAAGATGTAATAGCATTTGTTTTTGGAAAAGAAGATATAGTTACAAGAGGAAAAGACATGTCCCTTTGAAAGATCAATAAGAGCAATTTAAAGGTATCAAGATGTGCCAAATAACTGTTTGTGAGCCTACATCCACACTATATTCACCAAATTCCAGTCATTGTAAATCAACACTTAACTACACTTAACTATCTGAGCCCGAAAAGACACAAAAACAGAAAGCTGGAGCAAATCCAAACACATCATAGTTGAAAAATACAAATGGCTTACTGCATGTCCAGCATTTTCCAGTCTCCAAAAATGAAACATCCATTCCCACACATTCAGGATGATATACTTTTAGACAGTCCCTGCAAATAGCAGATTATCAAAAGAGTAATGTACATGATAATCATAATTTTCAGTAAGAAGAACAAAGTGACACAAGCATACTAATGAGCGAAGATGATCACGTTATTCAGCTTGACTAGCCCGACCAATTGTTGACTTTCACAGAAGCATGTCATAAGTTCTCAAATGTAAAAAAATGGGCCACGCACGTAAAGAAGCTTAGTTGCTGACACAAACATCATGGCAAATCACTAGTTTCCTAATCATGACAACACGTACTTGAGACGTTTAATGCACTAAAGTCAAAATCAAAGGACAAAAGTTAGATTCTGGACTGCATATATATTAAAGTTTCAGATGCAGGAATCCCTTGGAACTATCCAAAGTAAATAAAATTCCAATCTGAGGAGGATCAGCAGATTCTTTAGCAAACAAGGAGAAAGTCACAGTCATAACAACCTGAAAAAATGCCACCGACAGAATTCTCAACCTGATATTTGCCTCATTTTTGTAAAAGAAATGAAATAGAAGTTTTAAGATGAATACAAGTAAACTCATCCCTAGGCACTGATTTATGACCCATTTAGTCCTTAGTTATATGACTGTGACGTTGGTTCCTTTTAGGTTATAATATCAGCATTTTCCGAGAGAAAAAAAATAGTCCTTAGTTATATGTTACTCCAAAACAAAATGTACAGTTCATTGCAGCAAGTACTGCCAATGAAAATATATTTTACAAGAAAGGCTTAGAGAGACGTACAACAAAAGATGACACAATTTGTCTAACTTTGAAAAGATTACAGCAGGAAACTAGGGTGGCATATGCATTTAGCAGTTATTAAAACCTCGAAAAAGGGTCCTAGGCTTCCAGTTATGAAAAGAGATTAGAGCAAGACAATTGAGTAGCGAAGAAGTCTTTAACAGTTAACCTTCCCTGTATCTAAATGATTGCTGGTGTTATCACAGTTTTTGCAAAGATGATTAGCCTTTTGGACTCTGATACTTATTTGTTATGAATATATACTGACTACTAGTACTTATTATGTACCGTCCACTAAACAGACGCGTCAATATCAAACTGAAGAGGTGCATCCCAACGAATTGGAAACTATTATTACACTTACCAGTTACCCCAAAAAAAAAGGTAGAAACTTATCTATCATCATACCTAAGCAAAACATGTGTTGATTTCATAGCTTATCAAGAAAGAGATAAAGACATAATACGACAGAGGCAAACATAACGCAGCATGTGAACATGTGCTGCTGATTTGGGATTCCAAGTTTCAAAGGGCCATCCAAAAATACATAGTTGCCCTTGATGGCAATAAAGGAGAATTTACAAAACAAAAAGCATGAATCAAATGTCCAGGCTCCCCATTTCCCCACGGCCCAAAAGAAATATGATCAACGAACCAGAATGATAAAACTGGTAATTCCGATTAAGTGACGGTAAATAAATTGTTCATATGAAAACACTGGAAAACCCCGATTAACAGACAGTAAATAATTGCTGTGTTGACAAAGTGAAATATTGCGCCGCTTTCACATTTAGGCCCCATAAAATGCATCTATTCAGTCAAAGACTATTCACATTCTTCATGGCTGCCTAAAAAACACTGAAACAAGTTGGTTACTATAACAATTAGTTGTTGGTGTTCTAAAGAATTGACTATTTTCTCGCTCAGCATTTTTTGGCCCAACGCAGTCATAGCCGGTTTTGGACGACCAAAATTACAATATATTAAAAAGTCGCGTATTGATAAGCCAAAGTCGGCTCTAAGTCGAATTCAAAGGAACAAACTACTGTTGCCCAGAAAATGACAGTCCCAGTCCTACACAGTACACAGAATCGGCGACAAGGGAGAAAAAACAAAAAAAAAAGGTGAAAACGAGAAACTCACCCGTATTCGCAGATAATTAGCTCGCCACCGTCTTTACAAACGAAACACCAATCCTCTGCTTCAATCTCTTTGTTAATCCTTTGCTTTCTCTTATACTTCCCCATCTTTGACCTCCTTCCTTCTTCGTAAACACCGGGACAGAATTAAGCAGACACTCTCTCGGTCTCCGTCACCAATTGGTAAGCAGTAGGGTTTAATTAAACAGTTAATCAGAGAAATAAAAAAACGAGACAAAAATGTGGGCTCTTTTATCTGCCATTCAAATGCAAGACAAAAGAAGAGCCGAACTTGTTGAACAAGACAACCTCATTAGGGTATGAAAGCTGGATTACGGATGGGTCTCATGAGCCCTGCTGCTAACTATGCGAAACACCATAACAATTCCCAGATTTGTGAACTTGGCCCGAAAGGTTAATTGCATTGGTCAAAGATTAAAAATAAGATCCCAAACACCAAACTGTAATCTGCCCTCGTCCAATTGAGATGGTTACTGTTGAACAACTTTATATATAATGATCAACTTAGCCACTCATGTTTCTCAACTGAAATTTTTTTTAAAAAAAAAAAATTCAAATGAAGATGTGTTTTGAAAATTTAAAAAGATTTGAGCTTTTATCGGAGCATGTGAAAAATAGTACAAAAATTAGTAGTGTAGTGGAACGGAGGATGAAAATGTTTGAAATTTTACATACCTGTGAAAAGTTCTAACAATATGATGTAATTGAATTTTTTTATATTTATTTTGATAAAAATAGATTATTTGATAGAAAAATAGTAGGAATAGAAATTATTGTAAAGTTTTTTTATTATTTTTTAAAAACAGTAGGGTTTGAATTTGTTTGTGTAAAAAGGTGTTGGAGTTTGTGTTGAATTTTTTAAAATTTTAAATGTTTTGGTTGTGAGTTTATTTTACTTTCAAAATATTTTCTCAAAAAGGTTCATAAGTCCTAATTTAGAATTTGTCCTCTTGTAAAATTCATATCTTATTCCATGTCCATTATCACTCTGTGTGGGACTGAAATGTCGCACCTAACAATTAAAAGTGAACCAAAATTGTAAGCTTATTAAATGTGTAAACCACGTCAAAGAATAATTGACTAATTTCAAGACAAAAAATATATAAAAAAAAGTAAAATACATAAACATTTTCTTTGAAAACAATAATGTTACGGAAAATACAATTTTTCCACAAACTACGTTTTGCACTTTGCATCCTAAATTACTAGTTTTGACACATTGCATCAACTAACTACCAATCTTAGATACTTTGCACCATTTATCAAATTTTTATACTAAAATGGCGCAGTATGCATATATTAAAGATATTGTTGTCAATTCATTAATTTCTCAAATGTATTATTGTCAAAGAGAGTGTGCAAAGTATTTAATATTAATAGTTGGATGATGTAATGTGTCAAAGTGGGTAGTTTAGAGTACAAAGTGTCTAACATTGGTAGTTTGAGGGTGCAATGTGTCATAGACCTAGTAGTTAATGGGTGAAAAGTGTATTTATCCCAAATTGTAAAGAATAACATATTATGTCTATACATCTATCGTGTCCTAGTAAAATACAAATAGAAATCTGACACATGGGAATGGCTTACACTTTTAAAATAAAATTAATAATATATAAGGGAGAATATGTGAAAAAATTATGTTCATCTGGGATACCACTATTGTTACAATTTTAATATAAAATTGGGTAAAGTTATGGTTAGTCCCCTATATTTGGGTAAAAATCAAATATCTACCATTAACTTTCAATCCCACAATTTGAGACCCATAAACTTTAAAACCTATAAATCTTCACCAGTCCAAATCAGGCATTAAATCAGACGGAAAAATATGAAAAATGACCAAAATGCCTCTCCAAAATAAAATTACTACAAATATTAAAAAATAATTCATTAAAAATAAAAAAATGATATTTTTTATAAAATTAATATTTTTTAAATAAAACTATTGAAACTCTATTTTAATAATCTATTTATTTTTAATTTATTTCTTAAAATTTTATTATTTTTATTTATTTTTTAAAATTTAGCTTTGAATAGGCATTTCGATCATTTTGCATGATTTTCTGTCAGACTTAATGCCTATTTTGGACGGAGTGCTTGAATTGATGAGTTTCAAAAGTTAAAGGTCTTAAATCGTTGGTTTAAAATTACGGGACTAACTTTAATTTTTACTCATATTTATAAGGATAACTATGAATTTACTCCATATAAAATTTAGAAAGGAATCGAGAACGTTTCACTTCCATAGTATGTTCGTTTGACAACACTTGCAACATGATTAACAAAAGGATTAATTATACAAACAGTAATTGTGGTATAACATTTTGATAAAAAAAAAGGTTTATGTAGTAAATATTTGTACAAATTCGTGGTGATAAGTGTATAGCAACAAAAAAAGGTTTCTATGTAATGTTATGATGATGGCATCCTCCGAATTAATCCGACGGTTATGCCAGTCGAGGAAGCTATCTACATACGGAATTGAATGTTTAGGTGATAGATGACCGAAAAGATTAGAAAAAGATATTCATTCCCTACCAACTATTTCAGATTTTTAAATAAATTTTAATCTGTTTATTATCCTTACAGATTACGTTAATATTTAATGGAGAGTTGATTAAGTAAAAAAATCATTTTGAATTCTTACTCAAATGGATAGTTAACCTTGAAGTTTAAAAGTATACGAGAAAAATTTGTTTGAGTTGCAATGGATCAGGTTAATCATTTGAGGTGAAAATTACAAAAATTTAGTAATTAAAAGGTACAAAGTGTAATTTCTTTAAAATATAGATAATATAAATTTGATGATCTAAGTAATATATCAACAATAATGTAAGGAAGAAAAAAAATAAATATACTTTGCACCTTAAATTATAGGGTCCTAACACTTAGCATTCTAATATGTTAATTTTTGTCACATTATAAATTAGGGGTGTTCACAGAGCACCCGATCCGACCGACCTGAACCCGCACCCGACTGAATAGTGTCGGGCTGTACGCGGGCTCTGGCCTGGGCAGGCCCAAAACACTGGAGCTCGCCCTATATTCGGTCTGGCCTAGAAATGTCGAGGCTCACCCCACCCCGCCCCGCCCGATAACTAATTACATTGCAACTCAGAACCCTAGTCCCGACTCCTCCTTCTCCTTTGTCGTTGTCGTCTCGACTCCTCTTTCTCCTTGTCTGCTTCCTTCGTTACGGTCTACCTCGCCGGTAGAACTAGAGGCATTAATACCGTTACCAACTACTCCCTGATAAACATAACTTCTCTTTACTTGCTGCTTTCAATTGGTGTACTTTTTTCTTTCTCCCTTGATCTTCAAATGGCTGCTAGAATTCTTTCTTTTTTTTGCTGAATAACACCGAAAAGCTTTCCATTGCATTGAATCAAGAGTACAAGATATATAAGAGATTAAGAACAAAATATCCAAGCACGACTAGGTTGCAAAAAAAGGCTAGCGGGATCCCTAAAGGATCAGTAAACCACAAATGCTTCATGCTGGCCAAAGAGAGCGGGTGGCCGGAAACGGCAGACGGCACTACCGGAACCATAAAAGAAACTAGCACAAAAGCTAAGAAAAGTTCAGCATAGACAACCTAGAAAGAAAAACAACAAAACCCACAAAGGGGCAGCAACAAAACAAACCAAACAACAGAAAAAGCAGCAGCAAACAGGAAAACAGCGGCCGGAACTCCACGGCGACGCGTGAGATTCACTTGCAGCACAGGGCGGTGCGTGAAGGTCACGCGCGACTGAGGGACACTTGATCAACCAGATCTGGACGGCCGAGAGCTTTTGACACAGTCCAAGGTTCATTGCCGTTGAAAACCACCGAAAACAGCCCTAAAATGCAGAAGATTGAATCGGCGCGTGCAACGGCTCCTAGCGGCAGATCGGCGAAGTAAATGAGCGGAAAAGATCGATGGGAGAAGCTGAGTTTGATGATCTATGGTGTGGCCTCCAAGGGTCAACAAAACATCGGGATCTAGCAACACTTCTTCAAAAGATAATAAAAGAAACCAAGGCAACCAGACAGATGGAAGGGGGCAGATCTCGGCCACAAAGAGGAGCCGAGAAAAGGGGGGAGGGGGGAGGCGGGAGGAGCCGGAGCTCCTCCCGCCGCCGGAGAAGGAAGGAGGGGGTTAGGGTAGGCGAAAAACACCAAAGGTGTTCTAGAGAGAAGATAGAGCCTCTCTCTCTAGAACTATTTGGGTCTTAGTGTTAATGGCTGCTAGAATTCATTGAGCAGTGCTTATGCACAAGGGTCCACTTCTATTCTGTAGGTTTACAAAGCAAGAGCTCTAGCAAAGGCCAAAGGATTCTCTGGTCCACTTCTATTGTTGATTTTACTGGAATCGCAAGTTTATTTATGGTATTTTTCCTAGTTGGTTTAACGAAGTTAAACTGTGATTGCATTCTTCCTCTCTTTTTTTATATTTCATAATTCTATTTGACGATGCTTTTAAACTACAAATGTAGCATTTTGTTGTAGTTTATGGGTGTGTTTCTTTTGATCGAACTGAAGCTTCAAACACCTCCTACCAGTCTTGAGTTGATGCGGGATTAGTTTAAACTGCGATATTACGTCGGGTAAGATTTCTCGTTAGTTGTTCCTCTGTTTGCGATTCCAAACCTAGATGTTATCAAGATTTTGGAAAGAAAAATCTATAATCACCAATTAATTTCAAATATTTTTTAAAATTCTATATCAATTTAAAGGAAAAATAATATTTTGACCCGTGAAATGAAAATTTTATTTCCATTATTTTTTGTACAGTAACCAATTCCTATTACATAATTAGAAATCAAATGATGAATTTTTGTCATAATTGACGAAAAAATGTTAAAGAATGTTGCAAGGTATATGGGTGAAATGCCATTGAAATAATAATTTCTAACTTGACCAACTCTTTTTCACTTTGAAACCTTTTGTCTAGGTGGCATAAATGTGTGATATATATAAATAATATGTACTACTCCCGAAAGAAGATATACGTGCATTTGTTGGGCAGTTGATAAAGGTTGTCACGTGGAGACGTGCAGCCGGCACCCTTGTCGAGACGAATCCTCCTTCCGTAACTCTCTATTATTTGTGTGCTATTTTAAGGAGTACCTAGTAATCCACTTTGGCACTAGTCCAAGATTCTTTTGTAGTGGAGTTTTTTTTTTCTTCTCCGGCCCCATCTTCTACCCCTTCTTCCCACCTCCGTTTAAGTGTCCTTAAAGAAGCTTAGGCCTTTCTCTGAGCCTCTTCTTCTTCTCCTAGACGGGCATTTAAAGACTCATGTGGCATTCTGTTGCTTAATCGCTAAAACTCATGTTTACGGGAACAAACATTAGACGGGCATTTAAATTGGCAGAGCGTTTGGAAGTTCCACAATCATTTAATACCTCGACTAATATAAATATCCCTTCTCATTTAGTCGTGCCTGTTGTCGTCCCCCTTTCCGATACTTTTCACATGAGTCTATAAATATCCCTTCGCATTTAAAGACTCATGTGGCATTCTGTTGCTTAATTTAAGCTGATCAAAGCTGACGTGTTTTGAGAAGGACAGGCAGAAAGGTTACTTTATTAAGATTTTTATTAGTTCCAGAATATATATATATTTTTAACCCATCAACTATATAAAAGTTGAAACTTAAACTACTCATTTAACATATTTTACCTTTTAAGTACTAATCTCAGATATTATGCATCCACGATCGATTTTTTTGTCAAATTAAATCAAAATAAGAATAGCCCTAACTCAATTTGTACATTTTTATATTTGATTGATGGTATGGTTGTGGATTCATCAAGCCACTAGGGACATTACCATCATTTTAGGTCTTAAAAGAACTCAATTTCCATTCAATTTGATTAAAATTAATGTTGACTTTTAGTCATAATCGATGTTTTAATGATAACAATGAGAGTAATTGATGTGAATAAACAAAAAGATCAAATATGAGCACAAAACGAACAAACAACGATGAATTCAAAGAAGTAGCTCAAAAGTGAAGGCTCAAATCATTAGGGTAAACTTTGTAACTCTAAACTTCACTTTTAACGAGGATTTGAACTACACACTATCATATTTTTTAAACTGTGCATAAACATTTAAACATTTCTATCACTACAAAAACATTTAAACATTTCTATCACATGTTTGATGATCAGAAAATGTCTTAATTGTTTTCAAATTATCTCTATATAAACTCTCAAACCATTTTTATATACTTCGAGAATTGGTTTTTGAAATAGAGATTTCAAAAGGATAAAAAAAATGAGCTTAAAATTTCAAGCGACTGTAGAGTCAAGTTGTAGTGGTCGACCAGGTTCTAAGAATTGGTTGACCAGTCATCGAGCAGTACACCAAATAGTCGACTAGGGCAATTTCCTAAATGTAAGCGCTGCTAACATTATGACCATTGGGAGAAACGATAACTTGTAGCGGTTGACCCCTACAGAGTGTTGGTCGACCGGTACAATGGTAAAATTGACAGATCGACCTTAAACAGCTAGAAACGGCTAGTTTTCATACGTGACCTATATAGAAACTCTCATAAGGCCTCATAAACATTGATGAATGACCATTTAACATTTATAAAGCTTAAGAGAGGTCAAAAACTTTTTGAATCACATTTCTCACATCATTCGCACTAAACTTAAAATTTCACATCCTTGTTATTGTATGAAGCCAAAGATATAGAAAATTTTCATTGTAATATCTTCTCGATTAAGAGAGTTTGTATGGGCAATTTCGTTCATCCACTTTATCTAGTAAGTGCAAGGAAACCATTCCATTAGTTGAAGGAAGTTTATTGGAGAAATCTCAAGGTTCATTGGAGGAGCTTGAGGGGTGGACGTAAGCTGATTTTTCGAACCACCTAAAGATCGTTGTATTTGCTTATCATCCCTTAACTCTTTACTTTGTGCTAATAGTACCTTGCATTAATCTAGATTGTGTTATTGACATTGCATTTGTTAGTTTTTTTGACATATTCCGTGTCAAATTTGAATTGTAATTTGAATTATTTAGATAAGAGTTTGTTTAAATGTTCAAGATGTCCCCTAAAAGATTAGGAATGAAAAGCGTTTGAATTATGAAGTTTAAGGACGAAGGACGTTTAAATTTTGAAGGAAAAGTTCAAATTCACGGAGTGTGATCCTTTCCTAAAATCTATCAAAGTTATTTTTGGAATCTGAGTGCCCTACCTTCGCCTGATCTTGGCTTGAGCAAAAAAGGTGCACTTTTACACAAATTCAATTCGCCCTAGCTTCGCTGGATCTTGACTCGAGTGAAAAGGTGACTTTTTATACAGATTCAATTCGCTATACCTTCACCTGATCTTGGCTCGAGCAAATCTTACCATATTTGAATTTTCTCATCCTATTCTATTTAAGCCGTGTGAGAATGATCAAGACCTTTACCCAAGCCATTTTTATAGTTTCTTGAAGTCTCATGCTTGAAAGAAAAATCCTTTGATACCTTTGCACCTAAAGTACTCATATTTTCTCTTTCATACATCAATCACCAATGAAACCAACCTCATGTGAGAAGTCTTCAGAGAGCTTAAGAAGATTGGCGACTGGAGTTCCCGGTATTGAAGAACCATGGCGTTCTTGAAGAGATTTATAAGAAGAACCTCATAGGGTTGAGGGTTAACCGCAAGGGATATCTACACAAACAAAGACATTTTTATCAAAAATCCAAAGAGAATAAGTTTAAAGATCAAGAAGATGCAAGGAGCTCAAGAGTGAAGATTCAAGACCATAGAGTATAATCTTGTAACTCTTAGTTTTACTTTTGACAAGGATTTGAATCACACACTTGCATATCTTTTAAACGGTGCATAAATTTTTCATCTCAAGTTTGACAACCAAAATGCGGTTTAAGTGCTTTCAAATCATTCTTATATAAACTCCTAAGCCTTAGTTATACTTTTGGGGAGTTGGTTTTTTAAATTGGGATATCAAAAATGTCAAAAAAGGGATTTTTAATTATAACAGATGATAAAAAGTGTTATAGTGGTTGACCAACAATTTACAGCAGTCAACTGAAAGCTACAGTACCGCTATAGTATCGCGAATCATAAATTTCAATTTTATGACAGTTAGAGCAACGATTACTTCTAGTGTCGACAACCTCATTATAGCAGTTGAGCAGTACATCGAGAAATGGTTTTAAATGGCTAGTTTTATTTTGTGGCCTATATAAATGATCTCTTAAGGTATTTCCATCAAGCTTTGAACGTCCAAACATTTGATTTATCTAAAGAGAATCCAAAAGCCTTGATTTTCATATCAAAACCTTTTTTTTCATATTATTCACACAAAGTTTTACCTTCACATCCTTGTCATTGTGTGAAGCAAAAGAGCTAAAGATTTCCATTTTCTTATCCACTCTTTGAGAGAGTTAAATTCATGTATCTCTTCATTCTAAAAGGTGTGATTCCTTTAGTTAGGGTTGTTCACTAAAGAAGGAGTTTAAAGAGAGTATATCTCAAGCTTGGTTGGGTTGTGAGTGGTGAACCTGAAAAGTCACTTGGGTTGTGAAAAGATAGTGAAGAAAACCCGGAAGCTAGAGTGTACACTATTTGAGAAGATAGTGAAGAAAACAACAAGGCTTGGAAAAAAGTTTTAGGGGTGGATGTAGGCAGAGTTTGCCGAACCACCTAACCCTATTCTTTACATTCAGCACTTGTATATTTTGTTATTATAATATTTGCTTAATATTTGTGCTAAACTAGTCTTTACTTTGCAAACACAATTTTAGGTGTTAAAATTGAAAAAGTTTGGAGGCTCAATTCACCCTCCCTCTTGGGTTACCTTAATCCTAGGAACTTCAATTGATATCAGAGCTTGGTGCTCACATTTGATAGATTTAACAATCTTGGGTTATAATGGCAACCTCAAGCTTCAATACTCAAGTTAAAGGGTTTTTTCCACACTTAGACCTTCAATTTTTTTATGGAAATGATTTTGCTTATTAGAATGCTAGGATGAAAAATTATTTGCAATCTATGGATTATGATTTGTAATTATGCATTTTGAATAGCCCTCATGTGCCTACAGAAAAGGTTGGAGAAGTGGAGTCTCCCAAGAACAAAAACGAATATGATGCAAATGACAAAAGAAATTATCTATAGATGCAAGAGCCATAAACATATTATATTGTACATTAGATAGAGGAGAGTTTAATAGAATTTTATCTTGTTCAAATGCTAGAGATATATGACATGCTCTAGAAATTACTCATGAAGGAACAAGTCAAGTCAAGTCAAAGAGTCAAAAATCAACATGCTTGTTCGTAGTTACGAATTATTTAAGATGAAACTACATGAATCCATTAGTGACATATATACTAGATTTACCAACATTATAAATGCTTTGACAACACTTGATAAATCTTATATTAACTTGGATTTGGTGAGAAAAATCCTTAAATCACTACTAAAGTCATAGGAAGCAAAGGTGACCGCAATTCAAGAGACTAAAGATTTGACCAAGTTACCACAAGAAGAGTTTCTCAGATATCTCATGACTCATGAGATCCAAATGCTCGAAAATAAAGATGAGGATCACCCTCAAATCCATCATAATTGAAGATGAGGATGAAGATGATGAAGACATTGTCTTAATGACTAGGCTTAAACTTCCTTAAAAAAAAGAGAGAAGAGAAGCCTTAAATACAATAAGATATCATGGAATGCTAATGATGAAAGTTCCTCCTCCTCTGAAGAAGATGGAGAAATTGCTAACATGTGCCTCATGACATTGGACGATGATGAGGTATATTCGTCGAATGATGAACCCAAACTTTTTAATATTGTTTGATCAACTTCATTGTCAATTTGTAAAACTTGGTTCAAAATATACATCATTGAAAAATAAACTCATTTTGTTCTCAAAAGAAATTGATTTATTAGAAAATGAGCAAAATACTCTAAAGCTTGAAAATGTTTTACTCCAACAAAAAGCTTTAGAATTTGAAAAGGATAAAATTGTTTTGAATGATAAGATAGTTTCTCAAAGCAAAATCTTTGAGATGTTTACACAAGGAAATAAAATCTTTAGATTTGATTCTTGGTAATCAAAGATGCGTCTTTGACAAAAGTGGTTTAGGCTACAAGCTTTCTATTTATCAAAAATATTTTAAGAATTATTTTGTGAAGGCTAAGTCTTTTGGTGCACCTATACAAACATATCATTTTTACAATAAAGATGAACATCTAATTTTTTATTGTGCATTGAAGAAACTTGGAAGCAAGGCTCTCAAGAAGACATGAGTTCCAAAGGGAACCAAAGCTAACACTAAAGGATCCAAGAAAGCTTTGGCACCAAAAACCTTCTCTTGATCTTTTGTAGGAGTCAAGAAGAGTTCTTGGATGAAGCTTGCCTATCAAAAGGGCTTGCAACATTTGAGGAAAAATGCTAAGGGGAAAACCTTTGGTAACTCGAATCCTTTGATAGAACATATTGTGGATTGATTGTTTTCTATTATGATTTCTTAGGTGTTAATCTTAAAAATGAAAATGTATTCATCTTTGACATATTTCTTGCATTTATCAAAATGGATCATCTATGAGATGACACTTTTACAATATAATGAACATTTATGGGATTTTTAGAGCCTAATTTTATTTATGAGAATGACCTTTAAATTGTCATTGGTAGCTAGGAGGTTGGTACAAACCCACTCGGTGGGCTACTATTGTAATAACGATGGACTTTCGAGTCCCCAATAGTCATCCTCTATACCATTTCAATGAGATTGTCATTTAAAACTCCAAGTTGTTCTTTTAGATGTTTTTCTTAAATAAAAATAATTATTTTTTGATATTCTATCTTTATAATCACTTTTAGAATAACAACGGGAGATATTTCTTTAATGTCAATATCTTTGTAATCCCTTTCATCATTGATTAATTTTTTGTTGAATATATATTTGGGGAGATATTGATGGATAATACATGCACATATTTTAATTTTTATCAAATTTTTTATGCATCCATCTAAGTTTATATCCTTTGTATTTTTTATGTGATGAAGGAGGAGAAATATGTTGATAGTTTTATGACTATATATTCTCTTTTTGAATTGGATTATGAACTTTGATTGTATTACTTTTATGAATTACTTTTATGAATCCAATGACTACTAATATTTTGTCTCAAGTTTCAAATGATTGTCGATTTGCAAAAGATAGTAGGAGTCATCCCAAAACTATCAATTTATTGTCATTATAAAAAAGGGGAGAATGTTGGCCTTTGTTCACAATCGATATTTTGCTGATTTCAATAAACAAATTAAGTTTACAAAATGGACATCTTCAAAGACAAAAACATTTTTATCAACGAGTCAAAGACAAGAAGTTTGAAAATCAAGAAGATCCAAGTAGCTCAAAAGTGAAGATTTAAGACCGTAGGGTATAATCTCATAACACTTAGTTTCACTTTTGACAAGGATTTGAATCATACACTTGTACATCTTTTAAACCGTGTTTAAATTTCTCATCACAAGTTTGACAACCAAAATATGCTTTAAGTGTTTTCAAATAATCTTTATATAAACTCCAAAGCTTTAATTATACTTTTGGGGAGTTGATTTTTGAAATTAAGATTTCAAAAATGTCAAAAACAGGCTTTTTAGATATAGCGAATGATGAACAGTGTTATAGTGGTCGACCAGCAATTTATAGCAGTTGACCTCTAAATATAGCGGTCCACCGACCGCTACAGTACCGCTACAGTATCGCAAATATTAAATTTCAATTTTATGACCATTAGAGCAATGGTTACTTCTAGCGGTCGACTGGTACATCGAGAAATGGTTTTAAACATCTCTAAACGGCTAGTTTTCTTTTGTAGTCTATATAAGTGATCTCTTAAGATATTTCCGTCAAGCTTTGAACGTCCAAACATTTGATTTATCCTTAAGAGAATCCAAAAGCCTTTATTTATATATCAAAACCTTTTTTTCTCATATTATTCACACAAAGTTTCACTTTCACATCCTTGTCATTGTATGAAGCAAAAGAGATAAAAAATTTCATTTTCTTATCCACTCTTTGAAAGAGTTAAATTCTTGTATCTCTTCATTCTAAAATGTGTGATTCCTTTAATGAGGGTTGTTCACTAAAGAAGGAGCTTAGAGAGGGTATATCTCAAGCTTAGTTGAGTTGTGAGTGGTGAGCCTGAAAAGTCATTTGGGTTGTGAGTGTTGAGTCTGAGAAAACACTTGTAAGTTTATATAGCACCCGGAAGCTAGAGTGTACACTATTGAGAAGATAGTAAAGAAAACCTCAAGACTTAGAAGAAGCTTGAGAGGTGAATGTAGGCGGAGTTTGCCGAACCAACTAAAAATCATTGTGTTTCCTATTTTAACCCTACTCTTTCTTTAGAGCGCAAGATCGCAGCGGAAAGAATCATTGAATCAAAGCAGTCCAAGTGTTTTACTTCCTTCAGATCCACGCACACAGATTTGAGAGATAATTTAGAAAAAGATTATGTAGAGAGAGAAACTCTCAAGTTCAAAAATGAATTCTACTTCTCAAAAGAACTTCTAAGTTATTTATAATGGCTAGCTCAGAACTCAATTGTGCTTATGAGTGAGATCTTTTGGAATCTCAAATCTCGGCCGTAGGATCATCATGAAAAACTCTTTTTCATTAAACCCTCTTATATTCTGTAATCTAAATTTATGGGCTTCTACAAATTGTGATCATGTTCATTAACATATCAAAATTGACCCCGAGATAATGAGATTGTTTTTGTGAAATCTCTTTTGCTAACAATTATACGTTTATTTATCCTTCCACCATACTATATTCCACATGAGCTAATAGGATCGGAATGAAATCTCCGATTAAGTCCCTAACTCATATAATTCTTAATTCTCAGTCTGTATCTAGTTGAACTCCCAAAAAGGTTCAAAATATTTTTCGCAAATAATTACTTCATATATTATATAAGTAAAAACCGTGAAAATACTTTTCACAAAATCTCGCTGCACAGCGTTTTTATTTGAGCCCAACAATATATAGACATAATGAATATACTGCCTCATCTAAAGACTGATGGATTCCATATTGAGCAATTATATAAATTCACTTACTATGCACAAGGCCCAACATTATCTGGAATATTTGATCTGCAAATATCATCATCAAATGACTCAGTCAAAGCACAAGCATACAACAAGCAAACCTGCATAACTCTCTAAGATCTAAGGACAACATAAGCTAATTGTGCTGAATATCATTCTCTACATCAGTGATCATTTGCAGAAGGTATTCATATTTGATCAGGTTCAGTGCATGTACTCTTACATTGCACTCACTCTTCTGCTTAAGGTCAACACCTCAATGACAGAGTCCATCATTTTATCTTATAGAGGCACAACGAGTGTAGAACTATTTGTACATTATCATATATCTCAGTCTAGAAAAAAGTAAGTCAAAAAGGATCCGAAAAGTCATACTCCCCGCTTCTGATTCATTAATCATTTGCCTGACTTTTCTATAGTGTTGCTCAACAATATCACATCTAATATCATTATAAATATGACATCTTATGTCATTGCAGGTACCCAAAATAATATACAAGTGATTAAACAATAATAATAAGTATCTCATAATTATGCAAAATGTTGGTTTTGAGGGCATATATATAACAATCTCCCACTTGCACTCAGAACAAATCAGACATGTACGTGATACCCATAGACTTGAATTGTTTCTCTCACACTTTCTGAGTCAATGGTTTAGTGAACAGGTCTGCGATATTCTCGGCTGATGCTATTTTAGACATCACTACATCACCCTGATTCACAATGCCGCAAATAAGATGAAATCTTCTTTCTATGTGTTTTATCCTTTGATGAGCTCTAGGTTCCACTGTCTGTGCTATAGCACCATTGTTATCACAATAAATGGTGATCGGGGACTCAATCGAAGGGACAACTTCAAGTTCTTGTATGAATTTTCGTATCCATACAGCTTCCTTTGCAGATTCGCTGGCAACAACATATTCTGCCTCAGTGGTGGAGTCAGTAGTGGTGTTCTGCTTGAAACTTCTCCAACTCACTGCTCATTTACCCAATGTAAACACAAATCCAGATGTAGATCTTCAATTATCAAAACCTAGGGTTAATTACACTTTGCACCCTTGTGGTTTAATGGCATTTGCACATTGCACCCCGGAAGATCAATTTTAACACATTATATCCATATGGTTTGGAATTTTTACAAAATGCACCCCACCATAACATTTACTATCAAATTGGACGGAATCAACGCCCACATGCATCGCCCGTGCCACTTTTTGACCATTTTACCCTCCATTTTCGAATTAGCTGATGTCGCGTGGAGTTGGTTAACAAAAATTCAAAAGTGCCCTTACGTACTCGATTCGATATACTGGTTTACCCCCTTCATTTTCGATCACTCTGCCCTAACCCCCATTCACTGTCTCGCGAATTAGGGCTCCCATTTCTCCGCTCCCCTTTCCCAGCCCGTCGCTGTTCCTCCTTGGCCCAGTCAGTTGCTTGTTGTCGGAGGAAATTTACTGTCACTGACTTGAGGTATGAGAGATGCTTCCTTCGTTTATTAACCTTTTCGCAAGTGCCAGGTTTTAGTTATTTTTCTCCTTGTTGCCTCATACTTTGTTTGGTTGCTTTGTGGTCGAAGTTAGTTCCTTTGTTGGGTTTTTTTCGGATGATGTCTCATTTTGTCGAACTTAGATGCTTTATTGGGTTCCTTTTCGATGATGTCTCATTGTTTGTGGATGTTGTATTGTATTGTATTGTATTATAATTATATTCGTTTCACATGAAATGTGGTCCCAGGTTTGAAATTAGTTCCATTGGCAGCCTAAATGAATGCAATTTGTAATATGATACGGATATGTGGTCCATGTTTTGATAAAAGTGATGCAAGTGCCACTTTAGATATGCTATGTGGTCCCCCTTTTGATAAAACTTATGCAAGTGCCATTTTAGATATGCTTTGTGGTCCCCCTTTTGCAATATAAATGGACTGATGTTGATGCCAGTCTAGGTAGTTAACTTATATACATTATAATAAGTGTGTGGTTGCCCACGGCTGAGGCATGAGGACCCATTTAAATTTTTGCATATATTCTACTTCAATTTTCACCTGTTTCAATATGTGCATCTCCAATGGCGATAATTGGTTGGCTGCCAAGCTCTTTATATAATAATTTTTTGTCTGCATACTAAGTTTAATTGTTTGTCTGCTAATCTGTTTAGGTGACTTTTACTGACATAATTAACCTGTCTCTTCTTTTGCAGGTGCATACTATAAAGCACGTGTGAAACATGTCCAATGATCACTTCTTGTTTGAGGTGCATTTTGGAGGCAAGTTCAACCGAGAACTGGGTTGTAACTACGTTGGGGGGGATGTTGCGGTTGCAGACGAGCCTTATGATCGCGATTGTCTTTCTTTCTTTGAAATGGAAGCAATTGTAAGGTCATATGGATACAACACTGGAGATCTATTATACTATAAGGAACCTGGAAAAAGTCTTGTTGAGGGGCTAAAGTTAGTGTCATCAAACCATGATGTTCTTCAGATGGTCAGGTGCCACAAAGCCGAACAAGTTATCGTATTGTATATAGTTTCTTTTGATGCGATTGGTGGAGATTAAGACAATGATGAGACTCAAGGTGAAGCCAATGAAGAAGCTGAGAGGCGAAGGATATGGGTCAATGACCGCTTTTGGAGCAGGGTACTCAGCTCCGATGATGAGTTATATGATGTTGACGTTGACACTGCTCAACGTAACAATTATGGAGTTGGCCCTAAACAACAAGGTGCTGGAACTTCTTCACAGCACAGTGCAGAAGTTGATGATATCGATGAAGCTGATGAAAGTGGTGAAGAAAATGAAGATAAGGATGAAAATGGTGAAGGCAATGAAGATGATGGAGGTACTACTTCCCTATACTGGTTTTTTACTCCTTTAATACCTGCAATATTAAGCTAGTATGACATTTTTCTGTTACTATTTTCAGGTGATGCTTCTGAGATGGACAAAAGCGATATTCTTAACTCACCAGCTATTAATGACCATGTGGAAGTTCGCAATGATAGCCCTGAGACATATCCTGGCCTGGAGTTTCATGAGCGTGATATCGAGTGTCCAGTTCTGATGTTGGGTATGAAGTTTCCATCTGTCCAACTTTTTAGAGAAGCTGTCCGCGAGGTCAACATTGTGAAGGGTAAAGACGTCAAGTTTAAGAAAAACTGCAGCGATAAGGTTATTATAATTTGTCGAGAGGTTCCCAGATGCCCATATAGAGTCTATGGAAGGTGGATGACTGAGAAAATGACCTTTCAACTTAGGTCATTCACAGATGAACATAGATGCAGCCGCAAGTATCGGAGCTCACTTGTGAACTCCAGATTTATTGCGAAGAAGTACATCGAGCAGTTCAGAGTGCAGCCTGATATGCCGGTTGAAACAGTTTTGAATGAATAACAACCAAATTTACCAGGCAAGGATAAGTGCACGCACCCAGATTTTTGGCAAGCATAAAGAACAGTACCATCGCCTGTTGGATTATGCTGTAACCATCCGCCATACCAACCCAGGAAGCTGTGTCCTTATTAAAGTACAGAGGATTGCACCAGAGCTGCCACCAACATTCCAGCGGATGTATCTCTCCTTAGCTGCCTCTAAGGATGGCTTCAAGAATGGTTGCCAGCCATTAATTGGTCTCGATAGGTGTTTTCTAAAAGGTCCATTTAAATGTCATTTATTAAGTGTTGTTAGCAAAGATGGCAATGAGAACATGTATCCGACTGCTATTGCTGCCATTGAAGCGGAGACCAAAGACAGTTGGTCCTAGTTCTTAGAGACTTTGATTGCTGATTTGGGGCACCCGCCTCAAGGTGAGTGGGCTTTTATTTCGGACAGTCAAAAGGTAATGTAACATATTCATATCCAATTTGTTTGTCAATATCTATCAATATGCATTTTATTGTATTAATGTCACATATATTTATTGTACTTGTGGTAGGGTTTGATTCCAAGCTTCGAGGCTGTTTTGCCATTGGCAGATCACCGAATTTGTACTCGGCATCTGTATGCCAATTTTAGAGATGAGGGACATAAGGGGGTTGCTCTAAAGAATAAGTTATGGGCAGCGGCATCAGCTTACACAGAGAGGCAGTGGGCACGCGAAATGGAAGAACTCAAAAAGCTCAATGAAGAAGCATGGAGATGGCTGTCCAAGATTGATCCAAGCTTGTGGTCAAGGGCTTGGTTCCACACGACAACAAGGTCAGACTTGTTAGTCAATAACCTTACGGAGTGCTGGAATGCATATATAATTAAAGCAAGAGATAAGCCCATCATCACGATGTTCGAGATGATCAGAAAAAAACTCATGGGTCGATACCAACTAAAGAGGGAGGGAATGAGGAAGCATGATCACTTCCTTTGCCCCAAAATACTTGAGAAGTTGGAATTGATTGGTGAAGAAGCCTATTATTGTCTACCAACCTATGTTGGAGGTGGCTTATTTGAAGTGGAACATAGGCAGCATCAATGGGTGGTTGATCTCCGAAATAGAACCTGTGGATGCAGAAAGTGGGATCTAACAGGGATTCCATGTCCGCATGCATTTTCTGCTATCCTTTATGATGGAAGGAAACCCGAAGAATTTGTGCATCTATACTACAGCAAGGATATGCATATGATGGCTTACGAGCCAATTATACACCAGGTACCGAGTGAGGATCAGTGGATAAACACTGCCAACGAGATGATTCAGCCTCCAGAAGTGAGAATACAACCGGGGAGGCCAAGGAAGATTAGAAGGCGTGGTCCAGAGGAGCCACGGAAGAACCCCCATCAGATGAGCAGAAAAAGGGTACGAGTGCGATGTAACAGATGTAAGCAACAAGGTCATAACAAATGGACTTGTCCTCGCAGACAGGCAGCTGCGCAACGGGCTGCAGCCCCACCTTTTGTGGTAGATGGGGATCCTAGCACGATATTTATTGGTTTTGGTTTTGCTATTAATTTGTTGGTTGTGTTGGTTGGTTGTGGTAGATGGGGATCATGACCCGGTATGTGTTGGTTATTTTGGTTTTACTACTTATTTGTTGGTTTTGGTTTTGTTATTTGCAGGTGGGAGCAGAACCACAGGGTGGCTCAACACCATCCACGAGTACCACAAGTCGAGTCAGTAAGAGAAGACGTGCAGCTCATGCTCTCAGCCCCAAGTTACAACAAGGAGGGACTCACAGCCCCAAGTTTCAGCTATAGTGGAAGGGAATGAATCACAACTTTCCGTTACAACGGCCCCACCTCTGAAACATATGTCAATTCAACCTTGCAACCAATGGTGGAGAAGGTATATATGCTCAAAACCGTTACAATACATAGGAGTGCTTGAAGAAAGTAGTGATTTTTATTTCTTGAAATGCAGGGAGTTACAAGCGGGTCATCTAAAGGAAAAGATAAGGCTGTAAGAGGAACTCCTTCGTAACCTTTTGGTGGGATCGCTTCACGAGTGAGGCACATCAACTTGAGAGGAGATGGTCTTCATGTCTTAAAAGCCAAGTAGGAATTGGGGAGCCACAAAGGATGCCAGTAATTCTTGACCTCACACAGCCTGAGGAGGACCACCAACCTGCCCTTGGCGGTGTCAAGGTTGCATGGGGAAGACCAGGATCTCAAAGAGCACGTATGGTGCACATCAGACCCCATACTAATCAGCCCTTGGACGATAAATAGAAGAAGCAATTGGCATAAGGGTTGTACTCCTATTAGTGGTAGTTTGTGACATTGGCTATGTGTTATTTTGTATCTACTTTGTGACTTTGGTATATGGTGTTCGAGGTAGTTTGTGATGTAATCCTGTTAGTGGTATTTTGTGATGTTGGCATATAGGATATAATCTGTTGGTGGTATTTTGTGACATCAGCTTGTGGTATTTGGTATGACATTTTGTGTCGTTGGCAATATTTTATGCAGACAGCTAATTGGCAGCATTTACTAAGAGCAATATGAAAGTTTCTTATCTTCGTGTCATACGTGTGCAATCTGTATATGTACATGTATGCAGAATAACAACTATAATTAAGACACTTGTGGAATGTTAATGACAATAAAATTACAAAATAACAACTCTACAAATATCCATCACAACATTTTCCTCAGCCTGTGATAAACGAAGGATGTCCTTCAAAATCATAACGTTCTTACAAATTCACGTTCTTACATATCCTGCAGAACCATTAATCGATCATTGTGGTAATGCAAGTGAGTCATCATTCGTACTTCTACTTAATAGTTTCGATAACATCACAATTGAGAAGAAAGTCCACGATATAATTAACACTCTCCTAGATGTGCGTCGATCTTCGTCGTTTTTTCTTTTTTATAGTTTCCAACTCCGAACGAAGTTGTGACAACTCCCCACGAAGTTGTGAGTTTATAGCTTCCAACTCTGCATTCTTCTGCAGAGTCCCGTGCTCAGCAGTTGACACATGACTGTCAACCTCGGTGCAATAGCTTTCGTGTTTCTTCTGCAACTGTCTCGAAACTCTTTAACGTGAACACACATTGGAGGATCGTACCAATGGAAGAATCCGCACGATCGCCCGAACTGGATTAAAAAGGAAGCCTACATTATTGACTTAAAATCACTTAGTACAAAATTCAAAAACTTAAACAACTTAATTAAGTTACTTTATAATTGACACAGCTCCAGAATCTACGCCCGAAATTTTGTTCAGTGTAAGAGGTCTTCAAGCAGGCTTCAACTGAATAGTAACAACAAGGGATCATAACTTGGCCTTCAGTTTTGCTTGCACTTGAAATTCCGCTACTACCACATGGGCATGCACTACTGTAGGATATCCAAATGTAAAAACAAAAACAAATAATAACAACATATCAGGCATATATATTGTTTGAGGTTAGCTTGTGCTAGTTGCTGAAATGTTGTTTTTCTTCAATAGTTTGTTATCTTCAGAATAGTTAATACATCAAGTATCACAAATTAAGCTAAGGTCTATTAAATGAACACAACAACAAGTATCAGAATAGTTAATACACCAAGTTAATATGCGAAAATTTTTGCAGTTGATAATTTTGCAAGAACACAACAACACTTCCGACGAAATGGAATTAGCACTTACCCATGACACCCATAACCCATGAAATGGAATGAACACTTACCCATGAGATGTCATTGACGACGAAAGACGAAATGGGCAACTATACTACAGCAAAAGAAAACAGGGAATGAGATTGCGACCACGAATGGCTAGGGCTCATAGTCTTCTTGATGTCCTTCGTTGTTAATCAAAAAGAAACATCACTTTCCGACGAAATGGAATGAGCACTTGCCCATGACACCCATTTCCGATGAAATGGATTGAGCACTTACCCATTACACCCATAACCAATGAAATGGAATGAACACTTACCCATGAGATGCCATTGACGACGAAAGACGAAATGAGCAACGGTGACAACCACGAAAGCGGGATCAGCTAGTTCGAAAATGGAGGGTAAAATAGTCAAAAAGTGGCACGGGCGATGCATGTGGGCGTTGATTCCGTCCAATTTGACAGTAAATGTTATGGTGGGGTGCATTTTGTAAAAAGTCCAAACCATATGGATATAATGTGTTAAAATTGATCTTCCGGGGTGCAATGTGCAAATGTCATTAAACCACAAGGGTGCAAAGTGTAATTAACACATATCTGATTGAAAATCTGAATCTGTGTATCTCTGGACAGTCAGCATGTCCTCTCCACCACACCTAGACAATACTATTTGGTTCTTCTCAAGTATTTGAGAATATGCTTGACCATTTTCCAGTGCTCAGGGCCCAGGTCAGATTGATATCTACTCACAACAGTAACTGCATGACTTATATTTGTCCTTATAAAGAGCATTGCATACATGAGGCTTCCTACAGCAGAAGCATAAGGAAACTCCTCATCATATATCCCTCTTTCTGTGTCTTTGGAGACATATTCTTGGAGAGATAAATATTATGCCTAAAGGGTAAGAGCCCTTTCTTGGCATCCTGCATGCTATACCGTGCCAATATCTTGTCAATGTAGTGGGCTTATGAAAACCCTAAAAGCCTCTTTTATCGGTTTCTAAACACTTTGATCCCGAGAATGTAGGATGTTTTCCCGAGGTCTTTTATAGAAAAATTGTTTACTAACCATACTTTCACTTATGACATTGCACCGATGTCATTCCCCATGAGTAGAATATCGTCAACATATATAATAAGGAACATTATTTAACTCCCACTAATCCTCTTGTAAACACAAGATTCATCTATGTTTTGTGAGAAACCAAACGATTTGATCATCTCATCAAAATGGATGTTCCAGCAACGTGATGCCTGTTTTAGTCCATAAATGGACTTATTCAGTTTGAACACTTTAGATTCTTGTCCAGGAGAAAGGAAATCTTCAGGTTGTTCCATATAAATCTTCTCTTGGATGTATCCATTCAGAAATTCAGTTTTCACATTTATCTGTCAAATCTCATAATCATAATGAGCAGCGATTGACAAAAAGATTCTAATAGACTTCATCATAGCTACTGGTGAAAAAGTTTCCTCATAGTCAATACCATGTTTTTTAGTATAACATTTCGCACCCAGTCTAGCTTTGAAGGTCTCTACCTCTCCAGTAGGTCTCGTTTTCTTTTGAACGCTCATTTACAACCTATAGGCTTGGTGACTTCTGGTTGATCAACAAGAGTCCATTTCTGATTCTATTGCTATCTTCCAGTGTGTTGAATCTTTGTCACTAATAGCCTCTTGGTAAGTATATGGATCATCATCCAACCCCTCCAAATGCATTTTACAAATCTCATTTATCATATCATATCTAACTGGAGGTTCATGAATTCTTTTAGTACGTCGAGGCTCTTGAGTTCTGAATATTTCAAATTCATCAGTGGATTCAGTTATATCACTTTCATCAATCTTATCGGCCACAGTTTCTGGTTCAGCTGACTGTTCGTCAAGGACAATCTTGCTTTTTCCATCACTTAGGCTGTACTCATCTTCCAGGAATATCACATTCCTACTGATAATTATCTTTTGATCCTTTTGGTTATAAAAATAATAACCAGTTGATCTTTTGGGGTAACCCACAAACAAACATTTTTCAGTCATTGACACTAGCTTCTCCAAGCCAAACCTTTTAACCTGAGCTGGGCATCCCCATACTCTAAAATGTTCCAGAATTGGCTTTTTGCCAGTCCATAACTCATATGGAGTATTAGGAACAGACTTAGTAGGTATCCTGTTTCGAATATAAACTGTTGTCTCTAAGGCATAACCGTAAAAATAAACAAGTAATTGTGACATGATCATCATTGACCGAACCATATCTAATAGTGTTCGGTTTATTCTTTCCGCAACACCATTATGTTGTGGTATAGCAGGGGGAATCAACTGAGATATGATGTCTTTCTCTCTGAGATGATTTTGAAAATCTCCTGAAAGATATTCACCTTCTCTATCAAAGAGGAGTATCATAATACTCTTTTCCAGTTGATTCTCATTCTTTGAACTTTTCAAAAGATTTAGACTTGTGTTTAATCAGCTATACATAATCATACCTGGAATAATCGTCAATGAAAGTAATGAAATACGAGAACCTTCATCTGGCTATGTGGTTAAAAGGACCACACACATCAGTGTGAACTAACTCTAATAACTTTGTGGCTCTAGTTCCTTTTCCTTTAAAAGGATTCTTGGTAATCTTTCCCTGCAAGCAAGGCTCACATATTGGGTAGGGTTCGACCTTCAAAAGGTCAAACGACCCATCCCTTACTAATCTGTTGATCCTATCCAGATTAACATGATCAAGTATTAGATGCTGAAAAATTTAGTATAGACCCTAACAACACTTAGATGTCGAAAATATGTGTATTACCTCTAATTAACAAATCAATAACAATTTTAAAACATGTTCTAAAATTGTTCAGCCTAGATATGCATAATAATCAACTCAGTCGACAAATAGGCAGCGGAAAATTAAATAAACTTCAATCCACAAAGAGACAAGAATTTTGTGACGAAGTGGAAAACCTTTGAAATACCATTCAAAGGAAAAACCACTCCGGGATAGCAGCCACCTGGAGTACACTAAGAAATAAACCTTACAAACAGTGATTCAGACACGGGCAACCCCTGTTGCTTGACTATGACAATCCTGATGTAATAATCTAAGCCTCCCTGCTTAGACCCGCTCCGTGCGGCATTCCCCTCAAACCTTTGAGGATCTTCTTATGGATTCTTCACCGAACACTCTTGTTCTTCTGCACCCCTTCAACACCATGAAGGTTACAAAGCTATTTGATCAAAGAATCGAGAAAAACTTGTCAATCTTGAAGCATAACTCTTATGGGGTTTTTCTCTCAAGGATGGAGGCACAAATCTATTCAATGGAAGCCTCAATAAACTTTAGGACAACCTCCCACGAAACCTAGTAGGGTTTCCTAACATTCCAAAAGGAAATTCCAAAAATTCAGGGATTTTTGGAATTCGCCGGAAGTCGCTCGAACGCTGGTCGAGCGCTGGTCAAACGCTTATGTTTCTATTTGAAATTTGCACTGAGCGCTCGAGTGCTTGTCTAACGTTGGTCTAACGTTGTGACTCTGTCTGCATTTTTTCAATGGTCGCTCGAGCGCTCGTCTAACGTTGGTTGAACGTGATGACTCTGTATGAATTTTGTCAATGCCGCTCGAGCTCCTGTTGAACGCTGGTTGAACGTGATGAAGACTTTGGACAGACAATCAACTCTAACTCTTGAACAAATGTGGGGACCAAAATTACAACTCGATCAAGACATATTTTGACACGGAATTTTGTCAATACAAAAATGCGCTAACATATGCCACAAGTAAGTGAAATTGACATCACTCTTCCTTTTGAGAGTTTTCACACTGGTATCAGCATCATTCTCTATATTATTCATAGAGTCTACAACATTTTCCAAAATATAAAGACCATCCATAATAGTGCCAGAAGCAATAAACTGATTTTGAAACTTAATAATAAGTTTAGTATTAAAGACAAGTGAATATCCAGATATCCCAAGTTTTGAAACATAAATTAAGTTTCTACGACATTCTAGTACGTATAGACAATCTTCCAAAATTAAAACTTTGTTCCGTTGTAGACTTAGGTGAAAAGTTCCTATGGCGGTCACTGCAACACTTGCAGTCGTTCCCATCTTTAGGATAACTTCCCTTTGACCTAGTCTTCGAGTTTCTTTAAACCCCTGTAACATATTGCAGAAATGAGACATTGTGCCTGAATCGACACACCATGAATTTAATGGACCATCTATTATATTCATTTCAATGACAAGCATACCTTCAGCAGGTTTCTTTTGCTTCAAATAAGCAAGATACACGCTGCCAGGTTTGCCACAGGGGAAACAATTTTCCTTAACCTTCTTATCTAGCTCGCTCTTGTCCTCCTTCTTTGCCTTTGAGCTAGGTTGAGACATTTTCTTTTTCTTAAATTTCTTTCCTTTGGATTTAATTCCCGAGACTAAGCTGACTTTTGGCTTGTCCATTATCATCAAAGAACTTTTCTCCTTTTTGATAAGCTCTTCAACTGCTTGCAACATATTGAGCAGCTCGGACAAAATCACTGTCATCTTGTTCATATTATAGTTTAATACGAAATGGTTGAATGACTTTGGCAAAGATGCTAATATCGCTCAAATCTTGGTCTCGCCATCCATTTCTGCACCTAGTGTCTCTAGTTATGTGATGAAAGATATCATATTCAGGACATGTTCCCGAACTGGTGCATCTTTCACCATTTTGGTAGTCATCAGCAGTTTCATAACTTGCTGGTGTGCAAAACGACTTTGCTCTTCGAATAGCTCTTGGAGATATCCCAATATCTCTTTAGCTGTCGTTATGCCCTCACATTGCTTTTGCAATAAGTTGGACATAGACGCCAACATATAACAACAAGCTAATTCATCTGTCTTATACCACTTTTCAAAAGCAACACTTTGTTCTTGAGTATCATCGGCTAAGGCAAGCAGAGGAGTCTCTTCTCTGAGGACATGAGCTATTTTATCCATAGTGAGTACTATCATAAGATTTCTCTTCCAATCAAGAAAGTTTGGCCTAGTCAGTTTGTTATCATCTAGGATTCTAGATAATGGGTTCGGCAAAATGAATATGCAAATATTAGAAAGAAAATCCACATATTAACAATCCATTAGCATAGGGATTTTAACAGCTAATGATACCTCCCACTGAATCACAACAACCAAACGAAAAGCAGAATATAACATTTATATTCAGTGTTTGCAGTGGGTATCAAGAACTTTCAACTTATGTGCACATAATCCTATTTTAGTAATCATGGCACAATTTATAAAAGCAAGTAGAATCTACTTATCATGATCACATCTCATGTTGTATATCATGCATATACAAATTTCATGATTATTGATATTTCTTTTGGACACTAGCATAAACACAGTCTTCACTATTTTAGTGGACGTGTTTATTTAGTTAACTGGAACCATCATCTAAATGACATGTAATTTTGTAATGGGTCGGCATTGCCATTTTAGTCAAACCCCTGCCACTTATACACGTTCATTTATCTTCATAAGAAATATACGAGACAAATTATAAAATCAACAACTGGCCATAACTATTTCAGTTTTAACCAATCATCAATCAAATAAAATTCCCAAATACCAACAATGGAAGGCCATGAGAATTGATTTTCTTGTAAAATAATCTCATTTAACACTTATATTATTAAATTTGTAAATTTTTTTCATGGTTTTTTTAAACCGGTCAAACTGGGTTGGTCAACGGTCAAAAGGTCAAATAGTGTTGACATGTAGACCCACCGGTCCGGGTCCAACCTGGTCGGTGGTGGATAGCGGTCCGGGTCATACCCTTATGGGCTGGCCGGTCCAACTCGTGGCCTCATCCCGTATGGGCTGTCATGGCCCGAATCTCATCCGGCCTAGGGGCTGGGCCGTATGACCTCCTCTCCCCAAATTTTTTTATTGGACCCAGCCCAACGTTTGGGTTGGGTCTGCTGGGCTGGGCTGGGCAGGGCAACTTTTGCCACTTCTGTGGCCGCCTGGGACCACCAGTCGTGGTCCCCGGTCAGCTGAGCCACCACCGGCGGCTGGTGGTGGCTGGATTAGAGAGAAACATTTCTCTCTCTCTCTCTTTGCGATTTAGGGTCATTCGAAAACAAGTTTTTTTAACAAAGAACAACCCAACAATTTCAGATTTCACGCACAAGCATCACATGCAAGTCCAGATTTAGAAAATCTCATCTAATTGCAAAAGAAAAACCCACGGGTATGGGTTTTGCACAAAACGTTATCCTTTTTCAAAAACAAAAACACGGACAAAAGAATAGTGATTTGCCCGATTGTCTCTTTCGCATGGATCCCACTTGCAAAGGGAATCAGATGTACAGAAACACTTTCCAACCAACATATTCACAACAAACATTTAAGGATCACGAAGAACACGTGCGGGAGTTAAAGGGAGAATCACTAACTTGGAATTGTGAGATTTACAAATCTCGCTCTGATACCACTTGTTAGAGTGCAAGATCACAGTGAAAATGATCATTGAATCAAAGCAGTCCAAGCGTTCTGTCTCTTTTCGATCCACACACACAGGTTTGAGAGAGATTATTTAGAGAGAGAAACTCTCAAGTTCAAAAATGAATTCTACTTCTCAAATGAACTTCTGAACTATTTATAATGGCTAGCTCAGAACTTCTGAGCTATTGATTCACATACTGTTACACTTATTGCATTTTTTCCTTTTTTAAATACCCATATTGTGCAAAGACAACAAACCATGCAATCTACCCAAAAATAGTCACAATCCATGCAAATTTTTTACTCAATCATAGAAGCAACTCAATCTGCCAACAAATAGTCACAATCCATGCACATTATACAAAATCCCAAAATCACGAAAACCCTAGAACCACCACTTCATTAAAAAAACAGAAACACTCACATACACTACGAGCAATGTTCACTTTCACAATCAAATCCGGTCCTAAAAATGCGCTAAAAACTCAACAAGATGAATTTCCAACGATTTTGCACCATAGTTTTTACCGATTGATGAATAAGGCTAGTTTGACGGTAACTTGTGGTGCACCGGTGCACAATTTGTGATTGCGTCACCTGAATATTCGTAAATATTTGTTCGGTACTTGCTTCGTGATAAATTTTGTGGTTGTGAGACCTCATAGTCAGAAATCAGAGTCTGGAAGCAGACGCATTGGCGGATTCAAGGGTGGTGGCCACCCATTGGATCCCCCAAAAAAAATTTAGATGTAGGTTTTTTCTTTATTCATAAGTTGGGCTGGGTTTATGGGGACTCAACCCCCATTGGCCCAGGCCAACTCCCCATATGTTATGTAGGGTCTGGGCCCTTTATTTTTTGATATACAGAGGGTGAAACGACGTCGTTTCATACTCTTCCTTAAAAAAATAAAAATAAAAATAAAAATGGTTAAGCCTCTTGACTCGACCCACCTCTCTCTTCCAGTTCTCGACCCCCTGTCCCCCCTCTCTCTCTCTCATCTGATCTTCTCGAACCCCCACTCTCTTTTTCTCGCCCTCCGCCGGCTGCCACTCTCTCTCTCTCTCTCTCTCTCTCTCTCTCTCTCTATCTATCTCTCTTTCTCGCTCACTGCCGCAACCCACACTGCACGGTTTGCACGCCGCTGGCCCACTACCGTTGAACACACCGCACCGCACCACCACCGTGCCCACTGGCCCGTTGGCCGTTGTCCACACGCACTGCACGCGGCCACGCCGCTGGCCTATTGTCTCTTGGTCTTCTTCTCAGTCTCTGCCTCTTTCTCTCTGGACTCTCAAGTCTCAGCTCTCAGTCAATCTCATAATTCTCATTATTTTGATTTTTGACGGTTTCATTTTTTGCAGGATCTTCAAGATTTTACATTTTAAAATTGCTTGACTTCCGACCCCTAGTATGTCTCTCTATCCAAGATTCTCTCTATACAATTTAGTAGAAAAACAAAATGGAGGGAATCAATACAAGTTTGACCGCCAGATCAGCAAAGTACATGGTCTCTGGCAACGTCTTATATGTATGATGTCGACATTTTTATATCTTATAGGATCTTGTGGCTTTAGGAATGAGATAATGACTATTATTATTATTATTATAGAAAAAAATAATTATAATATTATTATTTATTGTTTTCTTTAACGGATGAGACAAATATTCTTGAAAAAAAACTGTTTGCAATATTTCTAAAAAGAAAAGATTAATATTGAAATAGAATTCGAAATTATGTCAATCTCTGAATACGCGGTTGTTTAACAGAGAGAAGTATTCTGCCAATGACTTCACAGAACATGATTGCAGACTGGATGAAACCATAAAATTAGACAAAATTTGTGATTTTAGTGGTTAAAATTTGATTCGGGTTCAAAAAATCGATTATATACGATCCAGATATTTTGAGATCCGGATTTAAGGGCCTCTGACATTTCGATTATATTCACAAAAATCGATTATATTTTTTATTAATTTAAATAATAAATATATTTTTTAAACACGAACTTTAAACTTAAAAAATCAAAATTATGCGTTTTGCTCGCTCTCTCTATTCCATTGAGTCCCTTCCGTCTTCACCCCTTAAAATTAAGTCATTTTTTTTAATCTTGTGAGTTGAAAATAAGGGAAAAAATAAAACGGAACCAGACCACTATTTTAGATACGACGAATTTCCCGAATTTCCGATAGCCAACTCCTGCAAAATCATGATGTCTTATGTACCAGCATTTCCGCGAATAAAACGGTGATGAAATTGGGGACTATCATGGTCCATCTATCACCAGAATCTTTCCTTTCTGCTGCCAGCACGTGACAGCATGAGAGGTGTTCAGTGGTGTCTGAAGATAAAGTGGACAAGCGCAAAAAGGTTATTTTTTATTGAGGAAAAAGAAAATAGAAATGGAAAAGGTTGTCCCTGCCAACTTTAAGCACTTTCTTAAGAGTCTTGGTCGTGCTCCTTCAAAGTTGCTCTCGTGGGTCTCAACCTCCTCGATATCACTCACGCGGTCACTTCCTCACTCGTTCTCACGTTTATCTAAAAAAACAAAAACCAATTAGATTTCTTATTACCGCTTCACAACTTGGGTGTAAGTGTCGGTTTTGGCCTCACAATGTCACTTTCTTATTCGTTTTCACGTTTATCTAAAACAATAAAAACCAATTAGATTTCTTATTAGAACTGCACAACCCTGGTGTAGGTGCCGGTTTTGGCCAAAATCGGCACCTACACTGGGTAGACAGTTTTTGAAATAATTATCACCTACACTTACACCGTTAAGGGCAAAAATCGGCCCTTAGCGGCATTCATATTTGACTATTTTTTAGCATTTTACGCCTTGACCCAATGTATTTTTTTCTTTTGGCCCATTAATCACATATCAATAAAATCTAAACTAATGAAATCCATACAATGTGTACTATTGATTGAAATGAATAAAACAACAAGTATCCATTAGAATTTAAATTTGAATTCATATCAATTTTGCTATAGAGAGAGTTCCCTTTTCTTCGCATGTATCCATCAAAACCCAAAGATCAGATTCTGAAACACAAGTGCTGAATATTCCTTAGGTACAATACCTAGAAGGAGATGTATATTTGCTTGTAAAATGTTAAATAAATTACATGAAATACCTCAGTAAGTACACATGATTAATTTCCAGTAAAAGTCAAGTATCTAACAATAAAATTATAAGCAATATCATACTCATTAAAGAAAGATCAGATAAAATGAATTTTCACAACAAATAAACTTACATAACTTCATTAATACTAATTCTAGAAAACTTTTCCACCACTCTTATGTGTCAAATCATCTCCTCCAGCTACCTTACTAAACTAGAGTGTCAAGACCACTTAGTGGTTATAGAATCTTACTTATCTATGGTATTAGTTCACAAAGCATGGTATAAAGCTATTATCACAAAACATTAAACTAATTTCACAAGCCACGGTTCCACATCGCAAAGAATTGTAATTGAGCATTCATCATATATCACAGAGAACCAAAACTACCATTACATGCTACCTAACATGGTACCAAGTTCACCAAGTGAAGTACCAAACTATTATCACATATCACCAATCACAATACTAAAATCAATCTCACCGTATTGCATTAGTTTTTCAAATCACATAGTACCAAGCTAACTAAGCACGATAATGTTTTATTCCCATGTTTTATCATCTGATTCCCAAATATGATATTTGAAATCATCATTACATTGGACATAAGAAAACACATATTACCCATTTATAATTACCTCTCGCACATATACAAAGTTTATTATGTCCACCCTCTCCCATTAAATAACAAAATCAGTTATGAATACTTATATATAATTTCGAAACATTACCCTTTCACATCCATAACAAGAAGAGAGACAACTGAAATTTTTTAAACCCATATTGGAATTTGCAACCCTAACTCACCAATTCTGTAATTCCCTAAATCCACTATAATCCCAACGAAATTCGATGAATCAAATGGTAACCAACTTCATATCACATACCTCTTTGAATTTACTTGCAGACAAGATAGAAATTTTGAGCCTGCCCTTCTCCTTTTCCCCTTCTTCTTTCTCTGCCTTCTCTCCCCCCTTGTATCTCCCTCTCTCTTTTTCTCAACAACGCCAAAGCATAACGCTCAGATAAGAAAACTAAAACGCAAGAACGACAGAAAAATGGTAAAGTTTAAAGCCTATCGTTGCTGGGGGTATACGATGACCCGCGAGATCTTAATTGGGCCTTGGATTGAACTCCATCAAGTTTAGGTACTCTAAAATATCCTGTATTTGGACTAGAGAGATGTTACATTTTCATTATTTGCAGTGGGTTAACATTCGTCTGAGCACCGACATACTCAGCATCATTGCTCTGCATGAAGAACTTCTGGGGTCTTCGAGAGAGCGAACCAGCACCAAGTCACCGGCAACAACCTTCGCAATTCTGTGCGAAACATGCTCGGCGAAGGGCTGTGCCGCCTTTGCGTAGGAGAGGGACAGTAGGGGAGAGAGAGAGAGGCACGCCGCATGGCAACGGGGGGAGGGATGTCGGGAAATAGAAATTTGGGGGGGTGGTGACAGCGTCGAAGAAAATAGGGTTGTGGGTGGGTTCAAAACGACGTTGTTTTGTGGGAGGGTTCAAAACGACGTTGTTTTGTGGGAAAAAAATAAATCTCGGTTTCCGGGTACCGAAAAACCGGTGCCGGGTAAACTGGAACCCAAGATTATTCCCGAGTTTTTGCAAAATGTCCAAACCAGCACTGGCACCAGTGAAGTCGGATACCGATAACCCGGTGCCGGTGGCATTGAGCAGCCTTATTTCTTATATACATAAGCAAAGCTGTGGACGTACTCTGATGACTATCGCAATGGTTCCCAATCCTATGACCACGCGGTCACTTCTAATGTTTAATTATCCAGTAAAATATTCAAATAATAACTTTTATTTTTACAATTTTATTTGAGAAATATTTTCTTTTAGTTCTTATCTTTTAACTAAATATGAATTATAATTATAAAAATTATCAAATTTCCCTTTTAAACTATTCAAATTCTCATCTTGTTATAGATCAAATCATCGATATCATGCCACGTTGATATATTTTGATATGCAAAAAATAGACTACATGACATAATATTACTAGTTTGATCTTATGACAAGATTGACATTAATGCATTTGGATAATTTGTAAAATACATTTCACACTTTTCGTAATTTATATATGTAATTGACATTTAATTATAAATTATAAAACTATATATAAGTGAATATTTCCCAAGTTATTTAGTTAAAAATTATAGAACTATAATTGAATATTCCCGAGTTAATTTGTTTCTTGGATATACGATTGAATGCAATACACACCCAGATAGTTAAAAGAGTACTTATGTTTTTAGAAAATAAGTACACTATAATTATCCAAAATAAAAATACACTACGCATGACATTAATTCCTACTTCAAAATTGGTATATTTATACTGTACTTCCAAATGCATTTTTCTCACGTAAATAACATAGAGAAATTTAGTCTAATTTTTTTATATATATCAAAGGAAATGGTGCACCAATCTCGTGCTTGCTGAGAATGGACTTTAAAATAGATAGAGAGCGCACATAACCTGCAGACATGTGCAGTAACCCTTATTAATTAAGGACATGTTTGTTTGCCCAAAATTTTGGAGGCCTAATATTTCTAATAAAATAAATATATTTTAAAATTTTCAACTTTTAAACATACACTTCAAACTTTTCACAAACCTCAATAAATTTCAACATTCAAAAGATTCTTAAAATTTTAAAAATATTCCTTAAAATTTCAGTAAACAAACGTACACTAAATAGCGACAAAATTGTGAGTGTTTTAAACTTGAGTCTGCCCATTAATAATTAGTATATCCTAAGCTAATCAATGCACAAGATTCCACACCTAAGGGGATCCAATATTCTAATTTCAATGGAAAGAAAAACGCAAGAAGTTTACTTAAGAAACAATGAGTTGTACATGTAAAAACTCTTAATATTTCTATTTAATATTCAACGATTATACACATTCTACCAAATGTTTAGCGAAACTACTATTCCAATTTGACCTTTCGTAAGCTTCGATCGAAGGCATAATCAAATATGATCGGATTTTTTTTGGGCATATCGGAAATTAACTATATATTATTATTTCGTTCGCGCGGAAGCTTAATTTGCTGTACATGTAAGCACTGGCACTGGCAGATTCAATAGATTCTTTTACAGCTGACCGCTAAAGTAACGTCAGAGTCTGCTACTTCACCCTCACTCACATTTTTTTTTTTGCCTTTTTTATTTTCATTTTCTGATAAAAGCTCAGAATATTTAAGGCTAGTCTGTTTAGTTCTCAAAATATTTTTTGTTTTTGTATTTTTTTGAAAGTAGTGTAGATTCTTTTGAGATTGATGAAAAATTAGTTAAAAGCGGTTGAAATTTGTAAAAAATTATTAGAATTGGTGAAAAGGTATTGAAATTGATGAAAAATTATTGAGATTGATGAAAATGTATTGTAATTAATGAAAAAGTGAGTGAGAAATTTTTGAAAATTTTCTGAAAACAAGGGCTTGTTCGGCAATTAGTATTCTCAGGATTTTTTGAATCCTGAGAATACACAAACCGAACATGTTTTTTAACCTCACCTAAAAATAACTATAGCACGCATACCAATAAAGTTAACATCACCTAAAAATTCTAAAAACACGAAAAATTCTCAAAAAATACCGTCACCGAACAACCTAAACAAACGTAGACTAAATATCTCTCTCTCCTCTCTCTCACGCTCAAAACACTTGCGCAGTTAAAGATTTGGGCACTAGTGGACAAATCAGACGTCAACATCTTTTCCATTCAAGTTTCTCGTATTTCTCATCTATTTTAGCAGATTAGCTGTAAATGCAGCTTGGACTTACCTCAGTTTTTGATGGGGAAGAAGGGAGGTAGCTCATGGTTGACTGCTGTGAAAAGAGCGTTCAGATCTCCTACGAAAGAGGATGAAGAAAAGGTCGGTAACTGTAATCTCTGTTCTCGTTCATGGAAATGAACACTCTTTTCTCTTCTTGATTTTTTCCCCTAACTAATCAAGTCATAGAATCAATGGTCTTTATATGGCGGTTTTTAAGCAGAAGAGAGAAAAGCGAAGATGGATATTCAGGAAACCCGCAAACCAAGAAACGGTGACGGAGCAGACCCCACCAAAGGTCCCGCCTACTCCGCCTGCCGGTAATGGTGGTAGCTCTGCTGCTGCACCGACGAACCATGAGTCTGCAGCGAAGGCAGCTGCGGAACGAAAGGATGCGCTTGCGGTGGCTGTGGCCACTGCCGAGGCTGCAATGGCCACTGCGCAAGCGGCGGTGGAGGTGGCTAGGCTGACTAGGCCTGCTAATCATGCTAGAGGACACTATGCTGCCATTGTCATTCAGACCGCTTTTAGAGGGTATTTGGTAAGATCCGCTGTCTATTTTAGTTCGAATATAATTAAGTTACAAGAGGGGGGGGGGGGGGGGGGGGTAGAAGCATTGTGTGGGAGACCCTAACTGTGTTCTTCTGTAGGCAAGGAGAGCGCTTCGTGCGCTAAAGGGGCTGGTGAAGCTGCAAGCTTTAGTGAGAGGTCATAATGTTAGAAAACAAGCGAAGATGACCCTCAGATGCATGCAAGCGCTGGTTCGGGTGCAGGCTAGGGTACTTGACCAGCGGATTAAGTATTCCAATGAAGGAAGCAGAAAATCGACATTTAGCGACACATATAGCGTTTGGGAGTCGCGGTATCTTCAAGAAATCTCAGACAGAAAATCAATTGTAAGTTTTGTTTTGATCTGGAGTCAACGTTTAGACTATTTTTTGAGTGCTTCTCTTGCTTTCAGAAGTCGAATGATGGGGGAAGACAAGGCCCTTTTCCCTGCTTTCAAAATGTCAATCAGTCCGAAATAGTCACTTTAAAGCTTAAAACACTCGAGTATTTCACATTGTTTGTGGACATTTCACAGTCAAGAGAAGGAAGTAGCATAGCAGATGATTGGGATGAACGTCCGCACACAATTGAAGAAGTGAAGGCCATGTTGCGGCATAGAAAACAAGCTGCAGTGAAGCGTGAGAAGACCCTGTCTCACGCCTTCTCTCAACAGGTTTCATACACTTCTCTGTCTCAAATCTTTTGAGTGCGTCCTCTGTTCCATTCTTGTTATATCCATCCATCCATGAGCTAACTGGGAACTTTGCTCACCCGTATCACAGATTTGGAGGACTGGTAGGAGCCCATCCGTTGGCAACGAAGACGAGCTCGAAGAGAGACCCAAATGGCTTGACCGTTGGATGGCGACGAAGCCGTGGGACAACAAGGGAAGAGCCTCAACTGATCAAAGAGACCCCATCAAAACCGTGGAGATGGATACCTCCCAGCCTTACTCATATTTGCCACACAGTTTTCGGAGACAAAATCCAAATCAGTATCACCAACACCAACAACAAAGACCTAGTTCTCCACTCTATCGAAGCCACTTAAATCCAAATCCTCATCAGTCCCTTGTTACACCGTCACCAGCAAAAACCAGGCCCATCCAAGTCCGCTCTGCGAGTCCTCGTTTCTCCAGGGAAGATAGAACCTACCATACATCACAAACACCAAGTCTAAAGTCCAACTACTGTTACAGTGGCAGTGTGTGTCAGCATGGCAGGGGTGGAACAAGTAGCAGTGGCAGTGGTACTGGTGCTACGTTGCCGAACTACATGGCGGCAACAGAGTCTGCTAAGGCACGGGTACGTTCACAGAGTGCGCCAAGGCAGAGGCCATTAACACCGGAGAGGGAGCGTGTTGGGTCGGTCAAGAAACGGCTTTCTTTCCCGGTTCCAGATCCTTATGGTATGGGAATGGCGTGCGGAGCTTATGGGCATAACTTGAGGAGTCCAAGCTTTAAGAGTGTAAGTGGAGCGCATTTTGGGTTGGAGCAACAGTCCAACTACTCCTCTTGCTGCACTGATAGCCTCGGTGGTGAGATTTCTCCTTCTTCAACCAGTGACCTTAGAAGGTGGTTGAGATGATTCATGGATGACTTATGGCAGACATTAATGATAGGGTATGACCGATTATTTGTAACGTTCTTTTGTTTTTTTTTAATTCAACTCTGGAAGCACAAGCTTCAAAAGTTCCAACCTGTGAGGTTTTCAATTTCATGATATCTTGTGCTGCCATAAAGTAAAACAGATCCGCAGAGGTAGTTGGATCTGGTATTGGAGGCAGGCTGAGAGTATTGGATTACTAGTTGGATGATTCAAGTGGCTTTTCTATTTCTGCAATTATTTCTTTATATATATCTGTCGTAATTGGAAGCAAAAGGCAAAGGTCAGGTTGTTCTTGTAAAATAAAAATTCGAAAATGTTTTGGAACTTACCCACGAAAGAGTACAAATAGCCTTCAGGGACCATGACAGCCATCTTGCACTTTCGTAAGCATCCTAATCTTCCACTTACCACAAATTCATAAATGGGCTTCGACTTCGTACTGCACCACGATTCACAGTTCATGTTGCCTCTCTTTTATCTCATGTGCTACGGAAAAAGGCATTTCGTTGCTTTTTATCGGAGTCGATTGGAAAGTGCATGAACCCTTGAGTGATAAAATGCGACATTGACTCGTACAATTCTTTTCTTCACTGAAATTCATAATGATTCTGACATTGATTACAACCGCTGGTGCCTTCTTCGTAGGACAGCCGTAGCATGAGTGTTGGTAGTGACCTCTGGCATTGGCGATTATGACTTTCTCCCCCTGCAAATTTAGGCCCCAGTTAAGGAGTAGAATCACGACAATCTTTCGCATCCATTGGAATTTGTGAATTTCATGATAGGCTGGTTGCATGCTTCCTGTATCTTTACCTTAAATTAAAGATTCAACAGTACTTGCAACTTCGTCCGAAACTCTTTATGGAACTGCAGTAGCCTTGTCGAATGGAGGAAACGATCGAGGATTGATAGTGGAAGGGGTGGCAACAAGGGTTGTTTTCTCTCTTGTGGTCTTTCTCTCTTTTTCTTTCCAAATATGTTCCTCTTCCTTTAATTTGTTTCCACGCCTACATCGCCTCCTCTCCATCCAGAAACTCACAAAAAATTGGTTCTAATCACCTCTACTCTCGATGAGCACACACGAGCACACACTCTCTGCGTCTCTCTGACTGAAATTTGCCTTTGGTTACGCTGCACCAGATTATAGTTGTAGATGTATTTAATTAGTTGGCGTAAATATTTCATGACGTGTCTTAGTTTATTACTGAGATTCGTGGTTAATGAAGTCCTGCTCAAAGTCCAGCGATTCAACATGATTGATGATCGCCCGAGAATAGTTAAAGTTTGATTGAAGTCTGCGTATAGTCTAAACCTAGAGTCGGAGTGCTGATGTTTGTGAAGCACTCGAAGTTTGATCAGAGTTCGCTTACAGTTTGATCAGAATTGACAAAAGACTGTTATAACGGATTTAACAGATGCGCCCAAGATTCAAGAATTCTCGAAACTTCGTGAATACCTTCCCTTCGACCCTTCAGAGTATAAAAGTCATTTTCTCTCATTCATTAAATACGTTCCTTGAAATAATTTTTGAGAGATCTAGCTATTGAGAGCTTTTCGTGAGATATTCCCTGTAACTATTTTTATAGTCTGTTCTGTGTGAACTGAGAATAAACCCAGTGAGTTTTTCTTCTCCATTGGATCTCAGTTTGGTTGTCAATCATCAAGAGTTACTGTATCAGAGAAGGGTATCTTCAGAGGTTGCTGGAGATCTACCAAGGCTACGTGTTCTAGTTGTGAAGAAGCTGATTGCACAAGTGTGTGTGGAAAGATTGACTTGGCTGTAGAGTTTGGTTTTTGGAATCAAGAACTTCAAATGGAAGAGGAGTTCCTTGTTCCCTACTTGGTGCAGAGCTGGATGTTGTATTCCAGGTAAGGTACAAGTTGTGCTAGACTAGCAACAAGGAGTTGGGTAGTTTATAGATCACCGTGTACCGAATTTGAAGATTCTAGTGGATTTGCTTAAACCAGCTTACGAGTCCAGAGAGTTTTTCCTCTTGAAAGATTTCTTTCAAGTGGTTTTTATCTTCGTCATCACTCTTGGTGTTATCTTGATTGATTGTAATTTCGTTGTTGATTGCTTGATATTGCAATTGTTAGTCACATGTTTCTTTAATTAAGAAAGATTATCTAGAACATATTGAAGCATTAATAATCTGCAATATCTGGTTCATATTGAATTGTGAATTCTGCATTGTATACTGTTAGTTGTAGTGTCCTTGAAGTTTGCTGATAATCTTGTGAGACTGTGCATAAATAAAAATATAAAGAACCGAAAATTTGGAGAACCTATTCTACCCCCCTTCTAGGTTCTATGGTCAGTATATTGGGTTTTAAACTCCCTTGTTCAATTGGTATCAGAGTAAGACATCAACTCCAAAGACTAAAAAATTCAATATAGATAGAAGTCAATCACTAAGTGTTCCTCCATTCTTTGATGGATCGAACTACGCTTATTGAAAAGTGCGAATGAGAGCGTTCCTTAAGTCCATAGATGAAAGGGTATGGACTGCTGTGACTTTGGGATGAGAGAAACCGTATATCACTGTGAATGAATAAAATATTATGAAGGAACCACAACAATGTACAACGAATGAAAGAGAAACTGCTAGTTGGAATAGTAAGGGAATATACACCATCTTCATGATTGTTTTTCCTAAGGAGTTCATGCGAATGTCTAACTGTGAAACATCAAAAGAGGCTTGGGATATCCTCTTGGTCACCTACGAAGGTACAAAGGATGTTGGAGATTCAAAACTACAAATGAATATTACCAAGTTCGCAGAGCTTATAATGAAAGACGATGAGTCTTTTGATGAATTCTATGAGAAACTCACAAATCTAATCAACTATAGCTTTAGATTAGGTAAGAAATTATCTGAGTCTAAGATAGTACGTAAAATTCTAAGATCTCTACCACAAAGGTTTCGGGCTAAAATGACAGCCATTGAAGAAAGTAAAAATCTGGACTCAATCAAGCTTAACAAACTAGTGGGTTCTCTTCAAACATATGAAATGAGGTTTCCTCCTTCCAAGAAAGGAAAATCCATTGCTTTGAAAGTAAAGGATGATGATTCATGTTCTGACGATGAAGAAATGGATGAAGATGACATTGCGCTGTTTGTTAAGAAATTCAGAAAAGTCTTCAAGTTTAAAAAGGACAAAAACTGGAATTGAAAAAAGTCAAATTCGAAGCCCTTTACCAAGTCAAGTTGAAAGAACAATGAATAAAGGGATAAATATGAGCGAAGGGAATTAAAAAAGAAACCAGACTGGGGGTCACAATGCCATGAATGCAAAGGGTTTGGTCATTTTAAAGTTGAATGTCTGACGTTTTTAAAGTCAAGAGGAAAAAAAGTTTTAATGACATCTCTTTCTAATTCAGAGTCTGAATCAATCTCATTAGACCATGGAAATGCTGACACTGATAAGGTTTGTAGCTTTCACATCATCTATTATATCTAACGAGATTGATTATTTTGAAGATCTAGATGAAACCACTATTGAAGATATAAATGAAGTTGAGAGCTTGAAAGAAGCTTATCAAGAATTATATGAAGAAAGTATCAAAATTAAAAAGGAAAATGTTATGATACTTAAGAAAGTGGAAAAAGAGAGAGATGTGCTAAGTCAGAAGATTCAAGAGTTTACCATGACAAATAAAGCCCTTGAAGACCAAGTTATGGGGCAAACCAAGGTGCTGGAACACGCTGATGTCCAGTTGAAGAAATTCACCATGGAAACCAGCAACTTGACAAGATACTTCAACTTGGTCAGCCTGATAGTAACAAGAGAGGTTTGGGCTACAAGAGTTCAACATGAGTTCCTACATCCTCAGATAAGGTGGCATTTGTACCAACAACTAAAGAAAAGTCTATTGTACCTGCACCACCAACTAAGGTAAAGAAATTGGTAATTTCAAAAAACTCTATTTCTACTAACTCTAAAAATTCCAGATTTATTCCCACTTGCTTTAACTGTGGAAAAATTGGTCACATTAGACCAAAGTGCTACGATCTCTCGAAAAAAGATAGTAGGCGAGATTTCTCCAATAATGTCTCAAAATCAGAGTTTAGTAAGTTGATGCTGCAAGTAAGTGTATTGTCTTAGCAAATTAAACTAATAAATCAGAAGTTAAACCCCATGAAAAATCATAAACAAGTTTGGAAAGAGAAATCTACTGACTCTTGTTTTGTAGCTCATATTACCTTAAAGGAAAAAAGCAACTTTACATTTTACCTTGACAGTGGCTGCTCCATACACATGTGTGGAGACAAAAGCATGTTCACTACTCTTAAAAATGATAAGGGAGGAGCTGTTACATTCAGAGTTGGGAGTAAATCCGAAATCCTTGGTAAAAGTTCAATAACTCTTCCTGGCTCTTTAGTTTTTAATGAAGTTATTTATGTGCAAGGTCTAAAATCAAATTTGTTAAGCATTAGTCAGATATGCGATTTAGGATTTAATGTAAGATTTACTAAAAACATGTGTTCTGTTATTAACTCTAAAGGAAAATTTGTTTTCAATGGAACAAGAACATCTAATAATTGTTATTGTTTAATCATCGATGATGTTATGTCTTGCAACAAATCTAATATGGATATATCATATCTTTGGCATCAAAGATTAGGTCACATTAACTATCGTGATTTAACAAAAATTACAGAGTTGGTTGATGGCATACCTAGACTAGAAAAAAGTGGTTGACAATGTTTGTGGACCTTGTCAATTGGGGAAACAAATTAAAACCTAACATAAAAAGACCACTGACGTTCTTATCTCTATATGTTTAGATCTATTACATATGGATTTAATGGGGCCAATAAGAACTGAAAGTATTGGTGATAGAAAATATATACTTGTGGTAATAGATGATTTTTCCACGTTTACTTGGATTACACTTCTTAAAGAGAATTCTGAAGCTTTTGATAAAGTTTAGAACCTTTGTAATCGTCTGCAAAATGAACAAGGTTGCAGAATTCAAAGAATTCGAAGTGACCATGGGAAGGAATTTGACAATACAAACTTCCACACATTATTTGGAAGTTTCTGCACCTATAACACCTCAACAGAACGGAGTTGTTGAGAGAAAAAATCGGGTCCATCAAGAAATGGCTCGGGTAATGCTCCATGGTAAAGTTTTGGGATGAAGCCATATACACTGCATGTTATATAATTAATAGTGTATCTTCGTCTTAAAACTAATAAAACTCCCTATGAAATTTGGAAAGTTAAAAAACCTACTATAAAGTACTTTAGAATTTTTGGAAGTAAGTGTTATATCTTACGTGATAGAGAAAATCTAGGTAAGTTTGATTCACATAGTGATGAAGGCTTATTTTTAGGTTATTCTACATCAAGTAGAGTTTACCAAGTTTACAACTTACATACTTTCACGTTATGGAGTCTATTAATGTTAAAATAGATGATGATTTGCATTCTGATTCTAACCTAAAGAATATTGAGAATAGTGTTGAAATGAAAGAAAATCAGGTTGAAGAAGAAGATGAAAGAACTGAGCATTCTGAAAGCACTAAAGAAAAACAAACTTCATTTGATATAGAGTCTGATAGAGTCGGAGAATCAGATTCGGATAACAGCTTGGAACCTTCCTCTCGAGTGAAATTAAATCATCCAAAGTAAAATATCATTGGTAAGGCCGATGGAGGAATGCGATTGAGAGGTAGAATTCTAAACCAAATTACATATTCATGTTATGTATCTCTGTTTGAACCAAAAAATATTGATGAAGCCTTAAAAGACGAGTTATGTGTTAATGCTATGCATCACGAGCTAAATCAATTCATTATGAATGATGTTTGGTTTCTAGTACCTAGACCCACTGCTAATAACATCATTGGTACTAAATGGATTTATAAGAATAAGTCAGATGCAAATGGTGTTGTAATAAGAAATAAAGCACGTCTTGTTGCACAATGGTATACACAAGTAAAGGGCCATAGATTATGACGAAACGTTTGCACCAGTAGAAAGATTAGAGTCTATACGAATTTTGTTGGCTATATCTTGTTCCATGGAATTCAAACTACTTCAAATGGATGTGAATAGTGAATTTTTAAATGAAATTTTGTAAGAAGTTTTTGTGGCACAACCTAAAGGATTCATAGATCCAAAATATCCTAACCATGTGTTTAAATTAAAAAAAGGCTCTTTATGGTCTAAAGCAAGCTTCTAGGGCCTTGTAGGATAGTTAACTACATATTTGCTTGATAATGGTTTCATAAGAGGTGGTGCTGATCGCACTTTTTTTTTTAAAAAAATAATAACAATATTATCACAGCACAAATCTATGTATATGACAGTGTGTTTGGATCTCCAATGGAATTACTTGCCTTAGAATTTGCTGAATCCATGAAGAGTGAGTTTGAAATGAGTATGGTCGGAGAACTTCACTATTTTCTTGGTTTGTAAATTAAGCAAAGCAGAGGTGGTTTGTTTCTCTCAATCAAAGTATGCAAAAAATCTTGTAAAACGTTTTGATTTAGAAAATAAAAAGCATACAAAGGTTCCTATGAATACCTATATTAAATTGAATATCAATGCGTTAGGAAAAAATGTAGATCATACCACGTACCGCAATATGATTGGTAGTTTACTATATTTTACTGCCAACAGACCTGACTTATCTTTTAGTGTAGGGATATGTGCTAGGTTCCAAGTAGATCCCAAAGAAAGTCATCTTGAGGCAGTGAAGAAGATCATACGATATGTAGACGATACTGTGGATTATGGAATTTGGTATTCCAAAGAATCTAACACTCACTTGGTTGGATTTACTGATGCGGACTGGGCTAGAAACTCTGATGACAGAAAAAGTACATCTGGTGGTTACTTTTACTGAGGCTCGAATTTAGTAGCTTGACTTAGTAAAAAACAAGGTTCATTTTCTTTATCAACTGCTGAGGCAGAATACATTGCCATGGGAAGTTGCTGCACATAACTTTTGTGAATGAAGCATATGTTAGCTGATTATGGAATACATCATAAATCTATGCTTGTATACTGTGATAATACAAGTGTAATAAATATTTCTAAGAACCCTGTACAACATTCATGTACTAAACATATAGATATAAGACACCACTTTATACTTGATCTTGTTGAACATCAACATATTACTGTTGAACATGTTCCCACTGAAAATCAATTAGCTGACCTATTTACAAAACCTCTTGATACGTCAAGATTTTAATTTTTGAGACAAGTAGGTGTTTGTCAGCTATCTTAAAAAAATTGGATCAGTAATTTAGTTTTTTTTTTAGTTTTAGTTTTTTGAGTAATATCTTTCTTTGTTTTTTAATATGATTTTAGATGTTTTTTTTGATAATTTTGAGAAATTTTGATGATTTTATAAAAATTCAGCAAAATATAACTTTATGTAACTTTACTATAACTTTTGGTTCACATGGAGTTTACTTGTAGTTTGTCTATCCAAGGTGATAATGGTGGAAAGTGACTTGTTGTTTTTAAAAAGGTATGGACGTGGTTTTCATTAAGGCCGAGGATGTTTTTTTTAAAGTAATGACAGGGGAGACGTGGAGACTTGGGCTGATAGGGTGCTCAGGGACAAGCCCGGTAAGACACGGGAGACCAGAATGCCTGTATGCCCGGGATGACCGGGGACAAGTCTAGCAGTCTCGGTACACCCGACTAACCTCCAAGCGCTGCGATAACCCGTATGCCCGGGGTATTTTTGGCCAGACGGCTCCCCAAGTCCTATATATGTGACGCTCTGGGTTTTATTTTAAAAAGTCTTAAGCCCATGTACCTTATCCCCCACTTACTCATTTTTACCCTAGCCTCCACTCACTTTCTACACTACGCCCTTCTCTCCTTCTCTACTCTTCATTTGTGCCGCCCCACACTTTCCCACTACACTTGATTCTAGTTGAAGCTTATACTTGTTTAATCACCCACTAAGGATTAGAAAAGAAGGTAAGATTCCTAACTTTTCTTGTTTTGTCTTTACTCTCAATAAGAATTTTTGACTTGTTGATGGTCATTTGGCTGTGTGGTCTTATGTGGTGGGTTCAACATTAAGTTCCTTTTGTTTTGTTTTTTGTGTTTTTGCTTATTATATACATGAAATTTCTTATGGGTTTTGATGTATATGTGTTGCTTAAGTGATTCTTTAATACCCACTGTTGATTGACTTATTATTTTCAACAAATCTATCATTTGTTCAAAATCTAGGGTTATCAAGTTTTGCCCCTTTTCCAAAATATGATAAATTACTTTGTAATTTTTAGATATCTCTTCACCAAATGTATAGCTTAAGTAAGATTAGTTAAATACTAATATTCTATTTTTGAGCAGATGGTACATGTCAAACATGCAGCTGCCAAACAAGCTCAAAATCACTATGAAACGTCCAAACAACCTTCTCCCATAAACACCGCCAAGAAGTCTGCTCCTGCTTTTACAGGTGCACCTCCTCCTAAAATAGTTACTAGACATGCTTTAGGAAAGGCAAATCTTCCACCTACTCCACCTGCTGACTTTGACAATTCTCGATTCCTCAATGTTCAAGCCGAAGAATTATTTACCACAAAATTTTCACCAAAACTTTTGATTGTTGAACATGAGGTAGTTTTGCAAGAATTTACTTCAATGGAAATTGCTGAAATATTTACATCACGAGGTTAGGATTCAATGATAGCTCATATTATGCATCCCTCAGCATCTGTGGTACATGACTTTTATTCAAATATGCATAATTTCAATGATTCCACATCGTTCACTGTTTACTTCCAAGGTCAATCAATAGTGGTTGATCCCTAAGTTGATATTGCAAGCTACTTATCCATACTCAGCTAAACCTACTTATCCATACTCAGCTAGAACTAGACCAACTATTAATTATATTGCAAGCTAATTGTCTCACCAACAACTGACCTTTAAAGATGAGGAGTTTAATTCTAAACTCTTTACCTCTAAGCATACATCTTTCCCAATAGGCATCTTTCTGCTCTATCTTTTGAAAGAATGCGATTTCTCTATGCTTCTCTGATCAATGATCGCATTGATTTACCATCTCATATTTGACCTCATATGGTCAAAGTGTTCCACTCTAAATCTACTCAAAATATATTACCCTATTGTTGCTTTATCATGAAATTTCTTGCTGCTAATTTCATCTCCATTCCTCATAATGAACCTCGTGAAAAAGTTCAAAGTGTTGGTAAAAACACTCTCAATCAAAGTAAGTCTCATAAGGGTCATTCTAAGTCAGTTACATCATCTGATCCTAGTCATGGTCCTATGCAATTTGATCTTGCATATATGGTTGAGGTTTTTAAACTTTTGACTGAAAGATCTTCCACCTCAGCCTCAGTCCAGTCCACTCTTGTTGCAAATCAATAAGTTTTAAAACTAGAATTGGAAAAGTTAGTGGCCGATGTGAGCTGGATAAGAAGTCATTTACAAATAGATAACACTGTTGGTTCTCAAGAGGAGCCACTGGTGGATGAGGAGCCACTGATGGATGAACAGGACACAACCTCTGTTGTTGATGTACATGAAGAGGATGTGGAGGACGTGGATGGAGAGGAAGAAAATGTGGAGGAAGAGGATGATGAGGCAGAGGATGATGAAGAAGGTGCTGAGGACGCCACATCTGATGATGAGTAGTTCTTTGGGATCGTTCGTGACAAAAGGGGAGTAGTTGTAGTTTATGTTTTCTGTTTTGTTTTGTTTCTTTATTTTGGTTATGTTTGGATTCTGGAAAAATTGTGTGTTATAGTTAGTTTAGTTTATAATATGTGGATAATCTGATGCTTAGTTTATGTTTTGCTAACTGTTAATTTTCATGTAAGTAAACTCTAGCTAATTGAGTTACTTGTTGTTAGTTTTATTGTTGAGCTAATTGCTAATTTGAAATGTCTATAAGTCGTGCTGAGAGTACGGGGGGAGATGACCTCCTATGGTAATACTTATCTCAGGGGAGATTGGTATTTTACTTATGATGCTTATGATTATTTCATTAAATGATTTGATGCATATTTCATTAACTCTGAACTAACGTTTTTGTGAGTCAATGTATCTTTGTTGTGATTGCTGTGTGCAGGTTAATAAAATCTCAAGAATAGGTTGTAGCCTATGTCTTAGAATAGGTTGTGTGTCTCTTTGTAAATAGTTTCTGTGGTGGTGATCATCAGAACTTATGTTATTAGAGATTGAGTTTGTGTTGTCATGAAGTTCGCCAAAGGGGGAGATTGTAGATGTATTTTAGTTGGCGTAAATAATTCATGACGTGTCTTAGTTTATTACTGAGATTCATGGTTAGTGAAGCCCTGCTCAAAGTCCAGCAGTTCAACATGATTGGTGATCGCTCGGGAATAGTTAAAGTTTGACTGAAGTCTGCGTATAGTCTGAACCCGGAGTCGGAGCACTGATGTTTATGAAGCACTCGAAGTTTGATCAGAGTTCGCTTACAATTTGATCAGAATGGACAAAAACCTGTTATAACGGTTTTAACAAATGTGCCCAAGATTCAAGAACTCTCGAAACTTTGTGAATACCTTCCCTCCGACTGTTCAGAGTATAAAATTCATTTTCTCTCATTCATTAAATACGTTCCTTAAAATAATTTTTGAAAGATCTAGCTATTGAGAGCTTTTCGTGAGATATTCTCTGCAATTGTTTCTATAGTTTGTTTTGTGTAAAATGAGAATAAACCCAGTGAGTTTTTCTTCTCCATTGGATCTCAGTTTGGTTGTCAATCATCAAGAGTTATTGTATCAAAGAAGGGTATCTTCAGAGGTTGCTGGAGATCTACCAAGGTTGGGTGTTATAGTTGTGAAGAAGCCGATTGCACGAGGGTGTTTGGAAAGATTGGATCGACTGTAGAGTTTGATTTTTGGAATCAAGAACTTCAAATGGAAGATGAGTTCCTCGTTCCCTGCTTGGTGCAGAGCTGAATGTTGTATTCTAGGTAAGGTACAAGTTGTGTTAGATTAGCAACGAGGAGTTGAGTAGTTTATAGATCACTATGTACCGATTTTGAAGATTCTAGTGGATTTGCTTAAACCGGCTTACGAGCCCGGAGAGTTTTTTTTTTTTTTGAAAGAATCTTTCAAGTGGTTTTTCTCTTCTAGGTTATGTGGTCAGTATATTGGGTCTTAAATTTCCTTGTTGAATAGTGGAAATTTTTTACACTCGCTAAATTTTCTTCTTTTTGGTGCTTTCATCTATTACGAGCCTTATATAGATTAATTTTTACACAATCGGGGCCTTCTTCATCACGGTCCCAATAAGGTGACTTCTACGAGTCCTCCTTTTAACTTCTAAAATAGTAGTATATAGGAAGTAAAGGTTAAAACTAACTTATCAATCATGCTCGATCGCTATCTCTCATTAATCTGTACTAGTTAAAAACATATTAGCTAGGGGACGAGTTTGTGAGAACTCAGTCAGCAAGAGAGACTATTACGCACCAGTTTATAAAGCGTGAGCTATATATTGATCCACCCTGTTCTAAACCACACATTATAATAAGTTTGCCTATTGTCAATACTCTGTAATTCAGGGTTGGAAAGTGTATTTTTTCCCAACTAACTATAATAAGTTTTGTAACCCGGCCCCTTGTTGAACATCGAGCCTTTGTAAAGCTCTACCATTAGTTCATTAAACAGTGATAATCCTCAGTATAGTACTGAGACTTCAACTACTTCTTCACCTCATAAAATCGAGGTTTTAAAATTCTGGATTCACATAATCAATGAATTTATAAGTCTGTGGGTGAAATTTTTATCAATAAATGAACCTAATTAAACCCTCTTCATCAAGTTTATTGGGATTTGTTTTTCTGTCTAATGTTTAATATCGATGTGCGAGATTAATAAATAACCTTGCCATGCATCAATATACTTAATACGATAATCTTATTAATCACTTTCGTTAAGCCTTATTGGTACTTATGAGGAATCCATCAAGGATATTCCAGAAATGTTGATTATATTCCACAACAAATTGAGTAAGATCACAGCTCACAGCAAATTTTCAAATTTCAATGATATTATGAGGAGCAATATTCATGCCGAAGTTTCTAATATTCACTCTCCTAATTAATTCAATTATTGTCTCTTCATTCAAATAGTTTCTGCCATTGGACCGACACATAAACTTAGCAACTAATCCGTACAAGTCCAACCATCTTGCAACGCTATTGCAGACAAGGTAAATGTCTCTCTTATGATTTTTTTCAGTATAGATTTATCATGTTATAGTTTATATTCATTCCACAACAATCGGTAATCATGTCTACATCGTGCAAGTTATAATCCTCATATGTATAGCTAGCCTAAATTCATAGCAAGTTATACAACTAAATATTAATTGGCTTACCATGGGGAAACTGAAGAGATGAAGATAACCTAACTTCTTTACTTAGTTTATTCAAGGCGATAGACGCTCTGACGACCCAAGAGAGCATTAGTCACATCACATTAGCGCTTTGACTTCAAAAGGATTAGTCAATGTTACTTTTTGAAGCTTCTTAGAATCGTTATAGGTCCCAGTTATACCAAATAAAAAACAGGGTTAAATGCACCCCATGCCCCTAGGGTATGCGAAAATAGCAAATATGCCCCTGAGGTAAACAAAGTCATTTTCATACCCCTGAGGTATACATTCCGGAGCAAATATGCCCCTCCGTTATGTGCCGTTTGAGACACTAACGGTAAATGCTGACGTGTCAAAATTCGACACGTCATCACCAATCACACGTCGACACCTGTCATTTTCGGAAAAAAAAACAGGGGGAACCCCCGAGCGGCAAAGGGAGCCCAGATCGTATGAAAATGACTTTGTTTACCTCAGGGACATATTTGCTATTTTCGCATACCCCAGGGGCATGAGGTGCATTTAACCCTAAAAAACAGATGTGGGACCTGGCCTTTATGTCATTCTTTTCGCATTACTTTTCTTCTCCATTCAATGTAAGACTCAGTGTTACATATGCAACTTTGTTAGAGAAACCATATTATGATCCTTCTATCATTGCAAGACTAGAAGTATACTTCTGGTAAGTTTTCCATAGCTCAACCAACTTAGCTGGGAAGCAATAATATGGGCTATCAAAATATATAACATGCTTTATGAGTTGCTTCAATAGCAAATCTGTACAGCAAGCAATTAATTATTGTTTAACCATAATGTCAATTCTCTAAACTTGCACAGCGAACATTTTCAGCTTGTCTGCCTAGAAAAAAAAGAGAACACTTTCAGCTTGTCTTTTGGGACGTTCTTCTAGATTAAATCTCCAAATTATGCAAATAATGCTACAATGAATTCCAAAAAGAAAGGACACCGGCCATTTGTGTAGGTAATGGAACACAACTTTTTCGAGCATGGTGAATCTATCTCTAACTGCCCCATCGAAGTTGATTTTGTTACAATCTGGGTTCTTTTTCTGCATGGGAAAAGCGATGAGATCACGGCCAGGGTTCTCTGCTAGCCGTCGATCATAAGATTTCTTGACTTGATCATCATTAATATCCAAGCTAGACTGTTGGGGAGGGGGCACCATGGTTGGTCTTGTTGAGAAGAGTCAATAACCTTGATACCAACTTTCTAACGATTAGTCGATCGACCTACCAAATTTGAAGGAGACTCATCGATCATAAACTGCTTTACATTTAGTATAATGTCTTCAACATTACAATATCGTACCACAATAGCATTGGTTCAATTATATATGTAATCATTAGCATTAATTAGTTAAAATAATCACACAATTGCAGCAAATGGATCACAAATATAGGTACAACAAATGAAATCTTAAGCCACGAATGTTCCTCGAGAACAATTAATCCACTTAGCTCTTGACAACATCAGAAACAAAATGTGCGAACTATTGATGTGTCCACTGGCATAAATTCTTGACGTGGCAATACCCTGTTGATAAATAATGTTCCACAGGTTTGTGATCTCGATAACGCATGGTACGCCCTCATAGTGCAAGATCCTAATGCGGAAATCTCACTGCATCCACTCTTTCTCTCTCTTCTTATACGACAACTTCTTGCCAAAGCGGAAAGTTAATTTGTGGCGCAGAAAAATGAAAAATTAAAACCTGCAAGATAATTGGAAATCTCTCTCTGATCTCTTCCAGCTCTCTGAAGATTTGTGACAGGTGGAGGAGGTGAACTTAGTGAAAACCCAATGTAAAGCAACAAAACGCCATGATTTCAAGTTAAAAAAGCCATGACCCACTTGTCACGAGGACCCAACAAACTGGTTTCGAATGGTCATTTTTTCTGGGATTATCCTAGCTACCAACTGTTTCGAACCATTACAAAATCGACAAAATCCCTTTCCCTCTCTATCAAAATCGACTGATAAGTTGGCTAAATATTGAATCCACCAATGTGTTTGCATGCACCGAAGGAGATATAGGCGAGCGGTCAATTTTCAAGTGTAGGAGAGGAACATTGTTATTAAGCTGGTGCCTGGTAGGTGTGGAAATTATCTATTGGTTTAACCTTATAATACGTGTTTTCTAGCTAGGAGTTGTATTCAGCCATGTTTGCGGGCATACCCCAGAGTACCCGACCTCCATATGTTGAATCAATTTGACTGATGAGAAGTCATCATGGCCTGGTTGCACCGCCCTGGCGTCCTGCGGGATTGTGAGAGGGCCGGACAGTGCACCTTGGGGCATGTAGTCGACTCTGGGTTTACAAAGACTTGGGGTTGGTGGGAACAGCGCGGGAGGCAATCCGCTCTGGATGGCCGGATGGACGGCTGGATGCCATCCATCCGGCCATCCAATGTGGGTCCTGGGAGGGACCCACCCTGCTCCTGGGCTCCCTACCGTGGGATGTCTGGATGGACGCCGGGATGCCGTCCATCCGGACATCCGGAACGGATTGCCTCCGAACAGCGCTACTAAACTATTGTGTTTTCTCGAATTCCCCCGCCCCCAACTTTTGCACGTTTGAACCAACATTGTCACACTGCCCTCAACGTAATTTAAGAATTGAGTTGTCTGTCGCCGTGTCATCCATGGTGCTGACACTTGTGAAGCATCAAAGACCCATCAAGATCTTGTCTTCAAAGCAAGCAGAATTAGATTATTTGTTCCGTGCTATATACCCTTCTCTGCCACACCATTCATTTATCTACATCTGTATGCCTAACAACAACGTCAATGAACAGATATACTTGTTATATAACCAACGAAAAAGCACCCAGTAGAATTCACATCCACGACATGATCTTAAGCTCAGAAATAGTTATGTGCCGGCCCATTTTCCGATCTAGCTATCTCTTTCTGTTAATCATTTTTGTGAGTTGTAGTCCACCAGAGGACCCGATCAAATGTTCATCGAAGAATACGAACTGCACGATCACAAACTCCTACGGTACCTTCCCTGATCGAAGCGTGTGTAGAGCAGTTGAGGTGGCCTATCCCTCGACAGAAGAAGAACTAATTTCAGTGGTAGCCACAACAACCAGGAGCAAAAGGAAAATGAAGGTGGCAACTCGTTTTTCACACAGCATTCCCAAGCTAGTTTGTCCTGACGGCCAAGATGGGCTGCTAATAAGCACTAAATACCTCAACCGTACATTGAGAATTGATGTTAAATCAATGACGATGACAGTGGAGACCGGCGTGACGTTGAGGCAGCTAATCAATGATGCTGCCCACGCCGGGCTGGCCTTGCCTTATGCACCATATTGGTGGGGCTTAACTATTGGTGGCCTCTTGAGCACAGGTGCTCATGGTAGCACCTTGTGGGGCAAGGGGAGCTCTGTCCATGATTATGTCGTGGAACTTCGAGTTGTTAGTCCAGGAGGGCCAGAAGGTGGGTATGCTAAGGTTCGGACGCTTAATGATAGTGATAAAGATATGAACGCAGCTAAAGTTTCACTTGGGGTTCTCGGAGTTATTTCACAGGTATGGTCTGAATTTCAACCTTACAACTACCTAGCTTAACTAGCGAGACTCGAGCATCAAATTTCTGATGCCATGTTCACAAACTCTAGCGTTAGAGTATGGTAATTATAATGTGGTCAGGTACAAATTTTCAACAACTTCAATAAAGTTAAATCTCTAAGAAATGCTAGGTGGATTTCATTACTTAATCGGCCACCATTGATTTGGGACGTGATAAAAGAACATCGGAAGTGGCTGGAATTCTACTCTGTGAACTCCTTCATCAAGTTATTTTAATTAACACGGTTCTACTTTTTGGCAGAGTAGCGAGTGATATGTAGTACAAAAACAATTTTGAGTCGTTTGTTTTAACCAAATTTAGGTAAGTAACATTCCAAGGAGTTTTGATTATCCAACTACATAAAATACGCAATTGTCTTTCGTTTTGTCTTCCTTTTGTTTGCTCGCTAGCTAGGCAAATATGCAATGAGATCAGGAAGGTGGAATATCAGGACAGCAGCAGTAGCTTTCAAAAGGATAGAGCATATCTAAGTTACTTTCCCTCTCCATTTCTGTAATTTGACATAAAGGTGGAGGACAAAAACTAAATTGATGGTAAAGAAACTATCCACGAAAACCCATCTTTCCAACCTATAGGGTAGTTAGGTGGGAACTAGCCTAGAAGCCCATAGACACAACAGCACCAAAACCCCGGATCCGATCTGGAAGAGATCGATTTCGTTTTTTTTAGCTGGTGTTTGGGGGGGGGGGGGGGGGTGTTACAAGTATTCCATTATTTATGTGCCTGCGAAAAGATAAAACTCAATGAAAATAAAGACATGGCCGAAACCACACGTTGATACAAATGCGCCGACGTGAACAGCACAAAGTGAAAAACCTCTTACTTTTCAGGTCACTCTGAAACTACAACCCCTCTTCAAGAGATCCATCACTTACATGATGAAGAATGATTCGGACTTGGGAGATCAAGTGGCAAATTTTGGTAGCGAACATGAATTTGCGGATATAACTTGGTACCCTAGTCAACACAAGGCAGTCTATCGAATCGATTATCGTGTCCCAACAAACACCTCCGGCGATGGTCGAAATGATTTCACGCCATTCCGTTCCACACCTACACTCGAGCTAGCTATAATCAGAACCTCAGGTTCGTCAATTGTGCTACGTAATTAATACGTATGGTTCCAATTGATTTTTTTCTACGATGGCCTAAATGTGGTACTGGTTTTTTGACATGTTGTTTTGCGTATGTGCATGGGTGAAAAGAGGAGATTCAAGAATCAAACATTGATGCTAATGGGAAGTGCATTAACGCAAAGACAGTTATATCTCTACTCTTGAGTGGTGCCTATGGCTTAAGTAATAACGGTAATTGCTATTTTCTTTCACTTGTAATCACCTTTTTTTTTTTCTCAAAACTGCCCATGTTTTGGGTATTTTCCAGTTCTACAGAATGACGTTTTCTTATTTGGACTTATAGGTATTGCCTTTACCAGCTATCCAGTTATTGGATATCATAACCGGCTTCAAGCATCTGGATCCTGCCTAGATAGTCTTGAGGACGCACGAATCACGGCTTGTCCGTGGGACCACAGAGTCAAGGGTGAGTTCTTTCACCAAACCACATTCAGCATTGGCTTATCCATGGCTAAGAGCTTCATCGAAGATGTGCAAAAGCTAATCGAATTGGAGCCTAAAGCAATGTGTGGCGCAGATCTTTATAATGGAATCCTCATGCGCTATGTTAAAGCTTCGAGTGCTTACTTGGGTAAGCAGGAAGATGCAGTAGACTTTGATATCACATATTATCGAAGCAAAGACCCCATGACTCCTAGGCTTTACGAAGACATATTAGAAGAAATTGAGCAACTCGCGCTTTTCAAGTACCAGGCACTGCCCCACTGGGGAAAGAATCGAAATTTAGCTTTCGATGGAGCAATCAAGAAGTATAAAAACGCTGGAGAGTTCTTGAAAGTTAAGGAGGGGTACGATCCGTTAGGGCTCTTCTCTAGTGATTGGACAGACCAAGTTCTTGGATTGAAAGATGGGGTGACTGTCGCGAAGGACGGTTGTGCACTAGAGGGGTTGTGCATATGTTCGCAAGACAGTCATTGTGCGCCAAGCCTGGGCTATAATTGCAGACCAGGTAAAGTATACAAAGATGCAAGGGTTTGTACTCGTTTGACCTCTAAAAAGATTCACATTGGTACTTATGCCAATGACCTGATTTAATTTCTCAGGGAACTGCTGAGACTGCTTTTAGAACAGATGTACTCACTCGTGGACATGATGCATCAATAAAACCTTTTTAATTATACAAAACTCAAGAATATCAAAGGTGGTGCATTTGGGGTGGCCATGGCAGTGCTTTTTACCCCAACCGACAGTACCACCACTAGTAGAAATTATGGTTTTAGGGATGATTAGTTTTAGGGACGGACAAAAATCCGTCCCTAAAGGTGCCTTTTAGGGACGGACAACGATGTCCGTCCCTAAATCCATTGACATGACACTTTTTTGGGACATACACAAATGTTCGTCCCTAAACGTGGACCTTCAGGGACAGACTCAACATGTGCGTCCCTAAAGGTAAACCTTTTAGCGACGGATTCAACATGTTCGTCCCTAAAGGTAAACCTTTTAGCGATGAACAATATTGTCCGTCCCTAAAGGTCCACCTTTTAGGGACGAACATTTGTGTCCGTCCCTACAATTTTCCCACTATAATTTTAGGAGGTTTGAACCTATAATATTTGGGTTCGAACCTAATAAGTTATTAGCACAGAAGATAATTAAGTGGCAGCCGAAATTGATGAATAGGTTTGAACTATAAAAAAATAGGTTAGAATTGATTATTTAAGGAAAAAAAGGTAAGAACCGGAATAATAAGTTAGAACTACTTTAACAGGTTTGAACTCCTAGAAACAGGTTCGAACTCCTACTAATAGGTTAGAACTGGTGTCTTTTGTGTTATGATTTTCTCATTTAGGTTCGAATTTTTGTTTTGGTTAGAACCGGTTGTGTTTATTCGTAAGAGATTAGAACTGGTTATTTCAGATGTTAGAATCGAAACCATACAGGTTAGAACCTATTTGATAAGTGGTTAGAACGTCTAGACAGGTTCGAACGTATATGTACAGGTTAAAACCTATTTCTTTTTTGTGTTTTATTTTTTCATTTAGGTTCGCACCAGTTTGTGCACAAACGCTGCAAGAAATTCGGTACCTACAGCGACGGTCACGGTATAATTATTTTATATCTTATTATATTTTTTTAATAAGGTATAAAATTTATTTTGTCATGTATTTGAAAAATTTTATTTTAAAGGGACTTAATAAAATATGGAATTAGAGAAAATGTTATGAACATTGACGTTGTTATATGATATATTTGAACTGCATATTTATTGATTAAATCTAAGTAGTTTATAAAACATCTATTATCATACTTATTATGAGCATAAATAGTAATATAATACTATTTTACTATGACATATTATTTAATTTCAAATAATAATATATTGGGAGATTAGCTTATGCAATTAAAGTACTTAATTAGCACATATCATGTATATGTTAAACACGTATAACAATCATGCAATGTTATATAGAAGGCATTATACTTTTAAATTAGTACTGGGTGGTACATGATAATTAATTGTTATTTATTTATTTATTGTTTGTAACACGTAAATTAATGATTACTGGTTTTCTTGAATGACTCTTACGACGTGATGGTTCGGGACGTCACGACTCGAGGCGATGTGTGTCTGGTCTCCCGCATGTTTTGTTTTTTTCTTCTTGCTTTATTTGCTGGTTTCCTACGAACTTTTTATACATGTCCATTACATTTTTATGTATACCCGAAAAACCTCCTTAGTAAACTTATAGAAACTAAAATACCTCCTTAGTAAACTTAATCCTATTATTCTTGCTTTTGTAAAAGAATTAAAAGAACCAAAATAAATACACTGGAGAAAGCCATGCTTAAAAATATTACCCGAACCGGTTCGAACTTCAACATTAATAGGTTCGAACTGGTTGGACATTAAACGACGTCACATTTACCAGTTCGACCTATAATTAAATGGTTGGAACTGGTCTGAACCAATGCTAACCTAATGCTATGAGGTTAGAAATGGTTCGAAACGTTCGAACTTGTTATGAATAGGTTCTAACCTGAACTCACCGATTGTGTTTTTCAGGATCTTAACCGGTTCGCACCATCTATATGTAGGTTCGTACCTAATAAAAGGTTCTAACCTCTTCTTAGAAGTTCGAACCTATTACCAAGCATTTTAGATCTACCCGGTTAGAACCTGTTAGAACCTGGAAGTAATGGTTAGAACCTGTTAGTAACCCGTTCGAACCTACAAAGTGGCGGGCAGAAAGAACGCGCCAAATTGTTTGGTGGAAATTTGAAGCTAGTAACCGGTTGGAACCCAAAACCTAACGGTTCGAACCACTTTGATCAGTGTCACAGCGACGTCGTCCCATTAATGGAAGAAGTTTGAACGTGAGTTTAATCGGTTTGAACCGGTTCGCCGGACTTGAAAAAGAAGCAGACAGCCCCCGAGTTTTCACTTTGTGTGAACCACTTGGGGCTGCCGGTTTTTCTCTATGAAGCGGCTTTGGAAGGGGTTTGGTGAGTTTCTCTCTAAGTTTGTATTGATTTTTGTGAACATTTGGTTTTGGGGTGTGATTTGTAACATTGAAGTTAGTGTTTTTTGTTGTTAATGGTGGGTGAAAGGGAAAGAGGAGAAGTAGAGAGGGAAATTTTGGATTTTAACGGGAGAAAGTGTGGATTTGTGGCCTTGGACGCTCGTAAATCAATTGGTATGTATCACTTTCATATTGTGTTGCTATTTTCATGCTTGGTTTGTGATTGTGTGTGTTTTGGTTGGATTTCAATGACATGAACGGTGAGATTCTGGGCTCTTTGTGTGAACCGGTTCTAACCTATAAACATTAGGTTCAAACCTAATCTCTGTGTGAACGGGTTAGAGCCTAATGTTTAGTGGTTAGAACCGGTGCACTTAATGGGTTGGAACCTATTATGATTCTGGTTAGAACCGGTTACTACATAGTTAGAGCCTTTTTAAACCGTGTTAGGTTCGAACCGTTTTAAACCGGTTTGAACCTGTGTTGCAGACCAGAACGAGAAACGTGAACAAAAAAAAAAGAAAATTCAAAAAAAGAAAACGGGCCAGAACCGTTTTATAGAGTTAATGTTGGTATTGGACATTGTTGGCCCGAGTGCCTGATGTGCTTTTCCTTGGTGAATTGAAGTTTAAATTTTTGAGGTGTTGTTGGTTGGCAGTGTTGGTTGCATTTCATTGGTACATTGAAGTTACAATTTCAGAAGTGTTTGCAAGTTCTTAGTTCCATTGTGCTGATATAAATAATGTATATATAGTTTGTAAAAAATGCGCTGGATAGATTTAATGTCGTTATGCTGCTGAATTTTTTTCTCCACATATTCCATTTCTTTGTTTTTCACATTGTAGGAAAAGATGAAGGAAGTGAAGGCCCAAGCAACAATGGAAGGGAGGACGCTTACTGGTCCAGGTCCTCGTGGAGAAACAAGGGTATGTTAGAGGTTCGGGTGATTCGGTACAGCCAGTTAGTACTTCTTGCTCATCGTCATCGGCGAATATAGCGCAGAGATTGAAGGAGACCCAGTTGGAGTTGGAGCAGATTAGAGCGGACCTTGAGAAGCAGAGCCAAGAGCAGATGCACGAGATCCACAGTTTCCAACAAAAGATGGAGGAACATTTCCCGTCCATGCTTCATTTCGCACATTTTCTTTTTGATCGTTGTATATATACATATATTTTGGTACATTTAGGACTTTAATTTATAATTTTTTTAGCATCAGATGATATTTATTTGGGATGAATTTACATTTAATTGGTGAAAATTAGTAGAATTTTGAAATTTGTTGTAAATCAGGTCACACAGGTTAGAACCTATAATATTCTGGTTCTAACCTGAAAACAGGTTAGAACCATAATATAATAGGTTCAAACTGGTTCACCAGGAAACATGTTGGAGCCATAAAAGAATGGTAAGAACATAAAAGCGGTCGAGACTATAAACAACAGGTTCGCACCAGTTCACAGCCGAAGAGGTTAGAGCCTGAAAATCAAAGTTCTAACCTAAACTAGATGGTTCGAACTATAAAATAATATGTTCGCACTTCTTCGTGGGGAACCAGTTCTAACCTAGATATGGTGGTTCGAACTCGGTTCTGTTCTAACCACTTCATTTACGAGAGAACCATCTGTCGACTAATAGGTTCTAACGGGTGTATGTAGGTTCGAAAGTATTGAAGGAACGGGTTCTGACCGGTAAAACGCGGTTCGAACGCTTTATCTGAACCAGTTCGCACTTTTTCAGGACAGGTTCTGACTAGGTATATTATTAGGTTTGAATCTGTAATTTAAAGGTGAACAGAATATGCGAACAGGTTCCAACCTCCTCTTTAGGGACGAACTTCAACAATCGGTTCGAACTTAACGACTATTAGGTTCGAACGGGAGACTTTAGGGACGAACCTCATGTGTCTGTCCCTAAAAGTGTTTAGAGACGAATTTTGGGTTTTTAGGGACGGACAACATCCGTCCCTAAAGCCCAAATTCCGTCTAGTGCACCCCTACAGGCGGTTGTCCGAAAATAGGCACCAATATATTACAGGTTGTCCTAAAAGAAAAGCGTCCAACAACAAAATTATAGCAACAAGCAACACAAAACAAACCAATAAGTTGAATTGTAACACGAAACCAGAGAAATCAAATTCAAGTTGCAACAAGAACACAACTCTTAGAGAAGATAGAAAAATCGTAAAAGCAACGCTGATGGCAGAGAGAGAGATGCATGAGGATGAATAGGGGATCAATGAGAAATGTGGCGGGGCCTTAAAAATTTTATGGTTTCAATCCCTTCCAATTTATGGGTGAAAATCAATCAACCCCCTCAAGCTTCAATTTATTTTATTACTCTTCATGTTTATAAAGTGATCAATCCTCAATCTCCTTTATATTTGACCGTTAAATCAGAAGAAATGTTATGTAGGTTGAACGAAATGTCCTTACAAGACAAGATTAGAAAAAAAAAATGAATGAAGTTTTTTTAAAAATACAAAATAAATAGAAAAATGAGATATCATTTTTATATTTTATTTTTAAAAAAAATATTATACTTTATTCATATATCATTTTTTATTTTTTTTAAAAAATTTACTTTTTTAGTATTTTTGTCTTCAAAGGCATTTTGGTCATTTAAGTTTGGTTTAACGGCAAAATCTAATGAAGAGCGAGGATTAAATGTTTTTGAAAGATGAAGGACATTATAAAACAGATTTGAACTTGAGGAGGGTTGACTGATTTTTGTCCAAAGATATTGGATGGCCTTGAAACTTCAACATTTTTTAGGAGCCCCATGGTCCGCCAACCCGTCTTTTTTTTTTTTAAAAAAAAAAAAATTTATGACTGTCATCGAGTGGTTTCACTGCCACCGTAAAGTCACCACCCACGGGGAAATTTAGGAATTGCTTCCGGACGGTTGTCGATTCCTTTGCATATCCGTAAGAATAACTAAAGATATAGCAGTTACCATGCTAGTATTATTATACAAGCACATAATCTTATCCTCTATTTTATTTAAAAATCAAATATGTTTCTAACAATATTCTTAAATATCAACACCAGTTTGCAGTGTCATCCCAATGCATGTGATATTGCCAAAAGTATTGGACCACCAGATGAACGAACGACCAACGATCCAGAGATTTGGAATACAAATATGCAAAGGAGAGACCTATGGAAGCACCGAGAAAGGATTCTTTGATGTTTGAGTTAGAAGGATATAGATCTAAAAAAATAGTAGGATAAAGTCATAGTTATCTTCATTAGTATGAGCCAAAATCAAATTGGTACCCCCTAATTATTAATTCGGCGATTTGAGACTCATAACTTTTGGAAATCATCAATTTACGCATCCGTCTAAATTAGCTGTTAAATCTGACGAAAAATCAAGCAAAATGATCAAAATGCCCCTCCAAGATAAAATTACTAAAAATATTTAAAAAAAAAAAGATTTTTGTTAAAAAAATAATATATATATTTTTAAAACTATTGAAACTCTATTTATTTTTTAATTTATTTCTTAAATTTTTATTATTTTTATATATTTTTAAAAATATAGTCATGGAGGGACATTTCGGTCATTTTGTATTATTTTCCGTCAGATTTAATGCCTAATTTGGATGGGGCATGAATTGATGATTTTTTAAAGTTATGAGTCTCAAATCGTTGAATTGATAATTATGGGTACCAATTTGATTTTTGTTCATACTTACGGGGTTAACTATGACTTTACCCCAAAATAGTAAAAACATGCATTTCTCTTTGATAGACTTGGAGAAGGAGGAGTTGGGGTAGGATTAGGCTTCAAGTTGTCACTACAACAAAAATGGTTCTGGGTGTCAAAAAAATTTGTCACATAAAGTGTCATTTTTGTCACCAAAGGTTTTGGGTGACAAAATCGAGTTGTCACCCAGTTTGTCACCTAAAGCTCATCAACAAAGGTTTTAGGTGACAATTTTCGTTATTTGTGATTTGAAACTGTCCAGACGGATACATAAACCATTTGAAAGGTCGTGCCCAGTACCCTCCATCCGATCGCATGAGAGGTGCGAACATACTTTCCATATGTTCGCATGAGGAGTGCGAACGTTTGGTCTAATGTGATAAAATGAATTTTGTCATGGAAACCTTGTGCGCACGGTAATATAAACCTATTCGCACGGTAACATAAATAAGTTCAGATGTTATCATGAAGACGTCTGCATCTATGTTTCATTTATGACGAATAGATTTGTGTCACATTCAGAAACCATTGGAACACTCATATTGAGAGTCCAGACGTTTTTTTCTGTGGAACACGTTGGAACATGTTTTCCTCCCGTTCGAACGTGTGCACAAAAGAATAACCCTACGGACGGACGTATTCAATGCGAAGTGTGCGAACAGATTGTTAAGCGTGCCCACGACTTAACTACAAAAACCATTTAGACGGTTTTGTTACCGTTCAAACCCTTTGTTACGTATTTGAATTAATTTAATTCAAATTTTAAAAATAATTTACAAATAATACAGATAGAAAGATATTCAGTACTCATAATAATAATAATAATAAAAATAAAATTACTAAAAATATGCAATTGTCATTAAAAGTAAATAAAATACATAATCGATAAGTACTAATCAAGTAGTGAAAATACGTAAATCTACCCAAATTTTCTTGTGGGTGTCGTAAGGGATTGCATTTGTTTGATTTGCTCCATCATATGCTCACCTATCTGTTGCTCCATTAGTTGCATCCTCCGTTCTTGCTGTTTTTCTAGGTTCCGTTGCTGCTCCTGTCATCTCTGATGCTCGTCTTTCTTCCATTGCTGCTCCTCTATCATTTACATCAGCTCTTCGTCTTTCTTCCATTGCGGCTCCTCCATCATTCGTCTATGCTCTCACATCGTCTGTTCCATTTCTGACCTCTTGACAAGAAGCGTTTCATATTCCATTTGTCTAGCCTTTATCTCTTCTATCTCTAATCTGGCCTCCTCCAATCTCCGGGACAAATCAAAGGATGATGCTCAAGAAGATGATCCAACAGACTGTACTGAACGACCTAAACCTCACACGTAACAAGCTTTCGTCCCCAATACCTCAGCGAAAATCTCCACTTCGGTATATGACTTTCTCTCTGACTCGAGCTGCAACTGTAAAGCCTCCAATTTTTTCCTACAAAATTAGAAAAGAAGATAAATTTAGGACATATGAAACATAAGAGACAACAAATGCATTATTTAATATAACGTTACAACTTACAAAATTTTCCCATGCATCTTTTGATGTCCATATGCCATCCATATTAGTAGGCATTTTTTTATATAACAACGCAAGACTAATCTCATAAGATTCTGGCATTTTCCCAAATGAAATATCGAACGTGCATATTAAAATACCTAAGTTATTTATTTAAGTAATATCTCTAAAAAATGTAAATTTACTACATACTAACAATGCTCTCATGCGTTGGAAGGACCTCGCTCTTGATATGTGTACAATCTTCAGCTTAACTCTATTCTCGTCGTTGATTGCACTTATCCTCTGCATTGTACATTTACAGTTGTTACCACAATTGATAAGAAAATAAAATAAACGTGTGGACGGTACTGTCATCCATTTCAACATCGTCGTTTCATCTTAACCGTCCGGACGTTATACTACACCATTCAGACGATTATAGTTATTTTAAACCTACATCCTCATTAAACACGTGTAAGCCATGCTACTATGATAAGGGCGTCTGAACGAGTGTTCCAGCGTTCCCACGTAATCGATTAATGTGAGACGTCCGAACGCTAAGAAACGTCGTGCGGATGCGTATCAGATTTATTTACTCAATTTAATTTATTTAAATCATTTAAGTAACTAAATGTAATTCGACTCAAAATTTTGACTACATAAAAAAATCTATATGTAGTTAAGCATACTTTTATATTAAACATCCGTATTTGAAGATGAGTGTTTGAAGATGTATCAAAACGATATGGATAGACTGGGACAACTGGCACATGTGTTCTCTAACATAGAACAGTTCCATCTACATAGCATTCAGCTCCTCCATCAGAGCCCTCTCCATTAGAGAAATTTGTTCTCCAGACTGGTCAAGCGGGTATGGAGCTCCATGCTCAACGAATGCGTTGGCTCCACTATCCCCCCAAAAGTCCCCCTCAGCTCCATTAAAAAAACGTCCGCACAAGCTGGTCGCACTGTCTGTGCCCCGACTTTCAACCTAGCAAAAAATGTTTGAACGTAAGCAAAAACCACTTAGAAGGTGTCCAAACGTGGTAAACAACGTCCGGATGCCGATATTCAAGAGTTCAAAAAGTACTTCGATGAACATAAATAAAACAACGTTATTACCCAACAAAAAATCAATAAAATTCAAAAGCATAAAATTGAAATGCATGAAATTGAAAAGCAAAGTGAGGAAGAAAGTTTTACCTGAAGTTGTTTGAGAGATCTCGAAATAGTGAAAGTTTGAGAGAAGGGAGAGTGAAATTGTGATTTTGACAAGTCTGGTAGGTTTCATGTGATAAGTCGGGCGTCCGCATGGTTTCCATAGGAGTTCGGAGGGTTCTCAATGGTTAGATTTACACGTCGCCCAATCAAATTCAACAGTTGCCACATCACGCTTGTAAGGTTTTGCAACGCGAAACCACACGATTCACAGAATAAGCATTGATACCTGTGCAGACATGTTTTCAGCATCCGGACATGTTTTTGCGTTGGAAGAATTATGTATACGTCCGGAAGGTATTGAGTGTTCATGACATTTTTTAATCTGTCACAATATGCTGAAGATTATTATTTGTTAGGTAATGTCCGTGCAGACGGTTTATGACGATTCTAATCATCATTCAGTTACGACGATTTGGATTTGTCACCTAGATAAGAGTCCGAACGGATTGTTTATGGGTCTGGACAGATATTAAGTAAATGTGATGATTTTTATCGTCACTCATTAATGACGAGGTGTATCTTGTCACACTAGAAATCTGTCCGAAAGAGTATTGGACCTGTTCGGACAGTTTTGGGATTTCAAGATGATTTCGGGTGACGAAATTAATGTTTTGTCAGGGAAGGTCAGCTTAGGTGACAAAATGTGGTTTGACACCCAAAATTTTGTCCCCTAAAATCTAATTTCTTGTAGTGTGTTCCCTGACTTATTGGGAAGGATAGTGCACTTATCATTATACTTTTGTTTTCCTAGTCAAACGTTAATGCAAAAAAAACCAAAACTGAAGTGGATGGTTCAAGACTCAAAGAGTTGTTACCGAACCTAGAAGGGGGGGTTGAATAGGTTCCGAATTTTTCTTGACCCTCTTTTGAAACTTTAAAAGACTGGACACTCACACAAGAGTAATCAGCAATTTCAATGGAACTTAAGTAAAAAATATCGTGCGGAAGAGTAAATCAATGTGGACAGCAGTATATAAAATTTGCAGAATATAACTCTACGGTCTTTCTCAATCAAAGAAACTAAAGAGAGAAATAATCATAATAACATCAAGTTAATTAATGTAAACACAATCACAACAAAGACACCAAGATTGGTTACGAAGAGAAAACCCTCTTGAAAGAATTCTTTCAAGAGGTAAAAACTCTTCGGGCTCGTAAGCCGGTTTAATCGAATCTACTAGAATCCTCAAACTCGGTACACGGTGATCTATGGACTACCCAGCACCCCGTTGCTAGTCTAACTCTACCGTTACCTTACCTGGAATACCACATCCAGATCTGCCTCCTGCATGGAACGAGGAACTCCTTTTCCATTTGAAATTCTTGATCTAGAAAAATCGAACTCTACAGCCAAGCTGATCTTTCCACATACCCATGTGCAATCAACTCCTCTTTGTAGGTCTCCAGCAACCTCTGGAGTTAACCTTCTCAATAAAGGTTTATCTTGGTGATCAAAATCCAAACTGAGATGATGAGGGAATATCTCATGAAAAGCTCTCAACAGCTAGATCTCTTAAGATTATTTCAAGGAACATGTCGAGATATAAATAATCGGTCTCAAAATTTGTTGCTATACCCAACTCCTTCGAGATATTCGTAGAAGCCACAAATAGAAGATTTTCCAAAAAGAGAATTGATGCTGAGAATTTGCTTTGTGGACACACGACATAGGGAGCCTCCCTAGTTTCTAAAGGCGATGGCCAGAATAGCCATCCCGTCTTGCAAAGCCACATCAACACTGCATTTCAAGGCCCTTGTGAAGGATATATTGCACCGAAATCCATCTGCTTAAAAACAAACTCTGCAAAACTTAAAATGGATGCACGTCAGACAATCTTAAGACCATGAATGAAAAAACTCCATGGGATTATAAAAAGTGCAATGCTCCCCATGAATGCACTTTCTGTAAATCCTGTTCACTTCTCAATAAACTCAAAATAACGTGGAAAGTGAAAGGAAGTACAACTATAATGGATTTGCGTTTCAGGACAACAAGGTGAGGAGGGAGCTAACAACTTCAGAGGATCAACCTCGCTCCATACTTAACGCGTTGAGCAAAGTTGGCACTAATGCTTACTACAGCGACTGGTCTTCTCCTAAATTCAATGGGCAACATCTCAGGAACAAATCTTCCCAACACAAATTAAAACTCTTCAGCCTGATACACCCAGAAGCTTAAATTTCCACAGAACACATATGATTACCACTGAGAATCATTACTATCACTTTCGGCCAAAAGCCTTTGTAAGCAAAAGATCAAGCATAAATAACTCTACATGAGCGTCTTAAATCATGAAAGACAGTATATACTCTCATGTAATAATGAACATACAATATATTCACAGAGTTTAATTAATTCATAAATAATCCATAGCAGAAGGACGCAAAATCCAATGAAACATTACACGCTTCAAATCCATATGATTGGAATGCCAACCAAGGTCAAGGCAACCAAATAACACTTCCCAACAACGCAAGAACCAAAAATGGAGTTGCTCTGCAGATCCCAAATAAGAATTCAAAACATAAGAGCATCACTGGACATTTTGTACCGATAGCAGGTTGGAAAACAGAGCAAGATACTAGAGAATCCAAAACAACATCCATCAAACCCAGCAAATTGGATCAAGTCAGGCTATGAGGAAGTCTATCAATCAATGACCAACCCAACCCACTTTACCATCCATACATTCCAGCCACCCATGAGATCAAAATACATGTTCATACTCACATAACAGAGCTATTTTTAGAAATTTGGAGCAAAGCTTATATCTACACTATTATTGGGACTTTGCAGTTGTACAATCAAGGTATAATCAATGAATTGTTTACATAGAACATTGTGTGAAGACTCACATGTTACTTCTACAATTTCGGAAGCTACATTTTCTAGTGCAGCATGATATCCCCACAATAGCGTATGACTTCAACCAACATTCGAAACAATGATGCATGTGGCTGCCGAGAAAATGCAGAGAAAGAAAAGCAATGAAATTCCAGCATGCCAGGTTCCACATTAACCCAAAGAAAAATAATAACTCGACTCTACTGCCTCTACGACATCTATTATTCTTAGTGAGGATGCATATTCTAGTTTCTCAAACATCAATTTTCTTTTCCTGTCCTCGATACTCTAAGAAACCAAACAACAACCCAGCCTGTTTTACCCAAAAACAAGGAAAGTCCATGGGAAGAAAGAACTGCCATCGTTTAAACATCTCAGCCCAGTCGTAAATCTAGAAAGTATAAGTACCCGAATGTTGAAGGAAAAAAAAACCAAAATCAAATATAACAGAAAGGATTTACTCGATTATGGCACAACTACAATATATCTAGAGAGAAATTACCTGAATATGTGCTCAATGTTTAGATTCAAGAATCAAAATGTCGCTGAAGAACTGATTTTGATATCCCTCGGAGAGGAGAAAGGGAGAGAGAAAGAAAAATGCCAAAGATGAAGAACTGATTGGTAGTTAGAAGTCTGCGAGATGGGAGAAAACAGTTGAGTGAGATGTCGGGAGAGGTGGGGAAAGTAGATTAATGACTTTTAAAAAAGATGTTTTCCAGAAAGTTAGGTTATATTTTAAGTTTGACCGAAACTCGTTTCCATTGACCGCAGTTTTACGGAACATCCAAACATTGAAAAGTAAAATACCTTACAAAAACAAGAATACAATGAAACAAACGAAGCCTAAATCTTTTTCAAGAGTGTTGTATATCTTAATACAAGCATCCAAGACAACCGATGGCTCTGCCTAACAATTCCTTTCAACCCTAATTTTCCGCGATTGGGCAAGGAAAACTATGAAAATTGGTGCATCCAGATGAAAGTGCTCCTTGGTTCACAGGAGTTATGGGATATCGTCAATTGAGGTTATTCAGAACCAACCTCGTAAGAAGTAGTGTTGACAAGAACTCAGAAGACAACGCTTAAAGAATCTAGGAAGAAGGATAGAAAAGCCTTGTATCTAATTTATTAAGGCATTGATGAAAACAATTTCGAGAAGATTTCCGCTGCCACATTCTCTAAAAAGCCTGAGAAATTCTTCGAAATTCATATCAAGGAAGTTAGAAGACAATGAGAGTTCGATTTCAAAAAATTAGAGGTGAATTCGAGCTATTACAAATGAATGATAATGAGTCAATTTCTGATTACTTCAACAGGACATTGACCATTGTCAATCAATCTAGACGATACGGAGAAAATATCAAAGACATCCGAATAATGGAGAAAATACTATGATCGCTCAATTCAAAATTTGAGTGTATAGTAGTTGCAATCGAAGAATCCAAAGACCTCAATGAAATGATCATTGTTCAGTTAATGGTCACCCTAGAAATTCACGAACAGAGGATCAACATGAAGGCCACGTCAAGTTCCCTAGAACATGCACTTCAATTCAAACTAACGTTAAAAGAAGAGCAAGAAGGGACAGCACAGAGAGGAAGAGGAAGAGGATGTGGATCTCAAGGAAGAGGATCAAACAGAGGTAGAAGTGAAACAGGTGCATTTAGAGGAGGAAGAGGTCAGCAATCATTTTCCTTAAAAGGTAGAAGAAATTCTAGACGAGGGAATTCCAACAATCAACAAAGAAGAGGATACAAGAAGCAGCAACCATATGACAAGTATAACATAGAATGTTTCAATTGTCATAAACGTGTTCCCTATAGCTATGAGTGTAGATCAAGGCCAGATGTGAACAATGGTGAACAATCAAACTTTGCAGATAGCTTTACAAATGAACCAAAATCCATGGTGCTAATGGCCAACAATGCAACTCTAGAAGATCGGAATGTCTGGTTTCTAGACACAGGAGCTAGCAACCACATGTGTGGAAGAAAGGACATGTTCATCAAGTTAGAGGAGTCTGTTCAAAGCCAAATCACGTTTGGAGATCTCTCCAAGATTCCAGTCAAAGGATGAGGGAACATTCTGATCAAGAAAAAAAAAAGGAGATCATGGATACATATCAGATCTCTACTACATTCCAGATATGAAAAATAATAGGGAAAAATTCACTTTGCACCCCTGAACTTTGGGGTCATTCCTAAGTTGCACCCACTTTTGTCGATTTTGTTAGATTACGTCGATTTCCACCATGGACATCAAATTGCCGTTACTTCTCATGACAAACCATTCACGTGCTATCCACGTGAAAACTCACTGTTCTTATTTTCCAGTTTGCCCTTCGTTTAATGAATACCTTGAACATTTCCCTGAACTTGTTACCCACCTCCTGTTGGTCCTATTGTGGCTGGCCATCCCCACAAAAGAAGACTAGTAAATTATAAGCACAACCCATAAAGAAATATCACTGTAAATAGAGGGGAAACAGAGTTTTCATTCTGTACGATGAAAAACAACCAACAAGAGATGAATGCAAAGGCAAAAACTAGCTTCGCAATGAAAGCAACTCAATAATCTCTGTACTTTGCCCAACTTTTAGAGAAAGAAAAATCCGAAGATTTGATTATTTTTTTCAAGAGAAAAGCTTCGATCTTTGTTTATTTGATTTTGTTTCTTCCTTGATTTGTTACCAGAGATACAATGGCAAGATAACGAAAGACCAGAAAGCTGAAATATGCAATTCCATTGACTGTAACAAGCTCTCACCTTAACTGGTCATAGAGGCAGTTGAGGACCCTATAATGCCACTAACATTTATAGTCCTAGCCATGTTGGTTGAGCAGCGCTTCGCCAAGTTGAATGCCACGAGCTCTCACATCAAAAGCCTGAGAAGGAGCTCAGTCTCATGAGGAAGCTTTTCAATGGGTTTGAGTTGTAGAGAAGCATAATGGGGTTAGCGAGGTCTGCGAGTTTCCATCATGGGTTAGAGAATAAGATAGATAGATCAGGTGGAAGCGAGATCTGCGAGTTTCCACTGAGAACAAGAAAGAGCTCTATTAGGATCTTTGTCCTCCGAGGATTCGTGCAATGCTACAGTGTGGAAAATTCTACTTTATCTGCACCAGGACCCCAACATCACTCACATGGCTCACACGTACCAAATGTTCTATCTCCCGGACCTTTTGGCCAACTCTTTGATTCACCCGATCTGCATTTACCTTTGCGCTCGGGGCATTACCCGTCCGCTCACGTTGGTATCCCTTGCTGGCACGGTTTTCCTCTTGCCCATGAAGTTTTTAATCCTCTTTTATTTCTGCTTCGTTGTTTCCGGTATTGCGGCTGCCTCAATCATCCTATTCCAAGATTTTAGTTGGCCAGAGGCGTTTCAACATCAGTGTTTCAGATGGCCAGATGACTTCAATGTTCAACATCTATATGCGCATTAAACGAAGGGCAAACCAGGAAATGAGAACTTTAAGTTCTCACGGGGACAACACGTTCTTGGATTGCCGTGAGAAGTAATGATAATTTGAGTTCTAGGGTGGAAACGATGTAAACATTGTAATTCCTAGGATTAAGGCAACCCAAAAGGGGGATGAATTGAATTTCCAAACTTTTTCGCTTTTAACCCCCAAAATTGTGTTTGCAAAGTAAAAGATAATTTAGCACAAGTATATTGATGCAATAAGTAAACAAGTGCTAAATGTAAAGTGTAGGGATAGAAATGTAAACACTAGATTTTTAGGTGGTTCTGCAAACCCGCTACATCCACCCCTCAAGCTCTTTTATCCAGCCTTGAGGTTTTCCCACTATCTTTCAAATAGTGTACACTCTAGCTTCCGGGTGCTAGAGAACCGTACAAGTGATTTCCCGGGCTCAACACTCACAACCCAAGTGATTTTTAGGCTCACCACTCACAACCCAACCAAGCTGGAGATATACCCTCTCTAAGCTTCTTCTTTAGTGAACAACCTCACTAAAGGAATTACCTTTTTTGGATAAGAAGATATAAGAATAAACTCTCTCAAAGATTGAATATGAAAATGAAAAGTTTTATCTATTTGCTTCACACAATGACAAGGATAAGAAAGTGTAATTTGTGTGAATGATAGATATGAGAAATATTCAATAAGAAGGTTTAAGATATTTCTTAAGCAATAGAAGTGATATGTGGTCGATCTCTCATGTTTTGAGACCATACAAAATTAGTCTTTTATAGCCGTTAGGGGCGATCTGTCAAAATTGAAGTTGAGCCGGTCGACCGCTTCAGGTTACAATTACCCCAACGGTCATAATGTCAAAACTCAATCGATCTATTTTTCAAAAGATAGACCGGTCGACCGCTACACCAAGCAGTCGTAGGATGGTCAACCGCTTAATCAGCCGGTCGACTTCCACAACTTAAGCACATGATCCGATTAATTTAAAACCACGATTTTGACAAACTTAAAACACCCAATTTTAAACACTAACTTCTCATAAGTATATAAAAGTTTTGAGAGTTTGATTGAGGTGATTTGAAACCATTAAAAACATTTTGATCTTCCAAACAAAAGGTAAACCAGTTTATGCACATTTTGAAAGATATACAAGTGTGTGATTCAAATTCTTGTCAAAAGTGAAACTGAGAGTTACAAGGTTATACCCTAAGGTCTTGAATCTTCACTTTTGAGCTCCTTGCATATTCTTGATCTTCAATCTTCTAGTCTTTGGCTTGTTGATAAAAATTTCTGTCTTTAAAGATGTTTATTTTGTAAACTCAATCCATTTTTTAAAATTATCAAAATATCGATTGTGCACAAAAGCCAACAAATATAAACTTTCGAGTAATAATCTAACGCAATCGATAAAAGTAGGCGCAACTTAGAAATGACCCCAAAGTTCAGAGGTGCAAAGTGTATTTTACCCAAAATAATATCTTGAGTTAAGGCTAAATCCTCGAAAAAGGATACAACATCAGCATGAAAGATTCTCATCTCACCATCAGAGACATCAGTCGTAATCCAATTGCCCGTGTATAGATGTCCAAAAATAGAATTTTTGCTCTCAACATTCAGCATGATACGCCAAAGTGTAAATGCCATGATGAACGACATATACTGGTTATGGCAGTAGAGATTCGAGCATCTTAACTTTAAAGGTCTGAAGCTGCTAGCAAGCATAAATATGGTGAAAGACTTGCCTTATATTCAACATCCAAATGAAGTCTATGAAAGTTGTGTTCTTGGAAAACATCATAGAACCAACATTGAAAAGACAGTGAATTGGAGAGCAAAGAAGCCGCTAGAGCTTGTACACACATATGTGTGTGGTCCATTGAAACCAATAATATCAAACGGTCATAAAAGATATGTCCTCACCTTTATTGATGACTACAACATGAAAACACGGGTCTACTTTCTAAAAAGAAGTCTGAAGTATTTGCAACTTTCAAAATATTCAAAGCTCATGTTGAGAAACAAAGTGGCTATGTTATCAAGACCTTACGGTCAGACCAAAAAGGTGAATATACGTCAAATGTTTTTGAGTCATACTACAAGGAGCACGACATCAAGCATCATATGACACCTTCATACACGCCACAACTGACTCGTGTCACGGAAAGGAAAAACTGCGCCGTCCTTGACATGGCCAGAAGCATGTTGAAGGACAAGAAGCTGCCCAAGGAATTTTTGGCTGAAGTAGTGTCATGTGCCATCAACCTACTAAATCGATGTCCCACCAGGAATCTTCGATTCATAACACCAGAAGAGGTTTGGAGTTCACACAAGCCGAGAGCTAACCACCCCAGAGTTTTTCAGTGCATTGCCTACAAAAAAGATCCCAGAAGCCAAAACGACCAAGTTAGAAGATAAAGGTCATAAATGTATCTTTGATGGATACGGAGAAAGAACCATGGGATACAAGCTATACAATCTCATTACCAAAGAGGGGATTATGAGCAGGGATGTAATCTTTGAAGGAGAACATGCTTGGGATTGAGATCAAATTGAAGCTATAAAGGATGTGGAACTTATCCTTGAAAATGAAGAGACAAAACAACGAAGAGAATCTCCTTCATCACAAAGGCATGATTTCACTTCCTCATCTTCAGCGGACATTTAAATTGACAGACCTAGAAGAATGAGGAATATAGATTATTTATATGAAGTTACATAAAGGTTAGATGATGATCTAGACCTATTCTGTTTACACATGAACAATGATCTAGTTAGTTTTCAAGAAGCTAACCAAGAAGAGAAATGGAGAAAAGGCCATGGATGAAGAAACCAATGCCATCGACAAAAACAAGATGTGGGAGTTGACTAATCTACCCCAAGGTCACAAGCCCATCAGAGTCAAATGGGTTTATAAAACCAAGAGAAATATAGAAAGTGAAGTCCACGGATATAAAGCCAGGCTTGTACATAAAGGCTACAAATAAAAGAGATGGTATCGACTACGGAGAAGTTTTTGCTCTTGTTGCCAGGCTAGAGACCATTAGACTAATGGTTTCATTAGTAGCTCAAAGAAAATGGAACATATATCACTTGGATGTTAAGTCATATTTCCTAAAAGGATATCTAGAATAAGAGATTTACGTAGAACAACTGTTGGGATACGAGAAAGAAGGTCAAGAAGATAAGTTGTACAGGTTGAGAAAGGCATTATACGGGCTTAAGCAAGCTCCTCATGCATGGAATACGAGAATTGACAAGTACTACCAAGATAATGGATTTGAAAATTTTCCATATGAACCTGCACTATATATGAAGAAGGAAGCTAATAGAAGCATATTGTATGTGTGCTTATATGTGGATGATCTAATCTTCACCGGCAACAATCCAATTATGTTTAAAGAGTTCAAGAAAAAACATGTTACATGAATTTTAAATGACAGACATTGGGCTAATGTCACATTTCCTTGGACTAGAAGTGGTACAAAGGAAGATTGAATATTTATCTCCCAAGCAAGATATGCAAGAGAAATTCTTAAGAAGTTCAACACGGAAAACTGCAATCCAGGTGCGACCACACATCCTACAGGTACAGCTTCTGCTTCAAAATCCCCTTCACAATTCAAAACCCGTTTCAATATCCCTCGACATTTTAAAAATTTTTTCACCCACTTTCTTCCCAAATCCCTCAACTTCTTCACCTATGATTTGAAAATCCCTCAAATCTCTCTATCACTCTCCACTTTCCACTCTCAAAATCATACACTATTTGAACTTGCACGCCAAAATTTTCGCAATGCATCTCTGCCGTCTGTAGACCTGTTTAATTTAAAAGCTACATATCAGTAAAAATTATACACTATTTCCAATAAATAATTGATTTCATGCATATAATAGAAGCAGAGTAATAAGAAGTAGTCCAACTCATTCCACCTGCACATTTGAACCTGCATGCCAAAATTTTCAGAAGCAATTTGTGTTTGTTTAATTCTACTGATTTTGTGAGATCCCAACCTTATTTATGTCGTTTTAAAAGAGAGAGATTTTTGCTTATGATTCCCTCAATATGTATGTATGATTTAATTAGTGATTTTGACTAAGTGTTGGAAGTGTCGACACCTTGAGTGATGGTGTCGACACATCGACACCTTGAGTGATGGTGTCGACACATCTAACTAAAACCCGAAAGTTTACATTTTTCAGGAACTTAAGTGATTTTGACTAAGTGTTGGAAGTGTCGACACCTTGAGTGATGGTGTCGACACATCTAACTAAAACCCAAAAGTTTACATTTTTCAGGAACTCAAGTGATTTTGACTAAGTGTTGGAAGTGTCGACACCTTGAGTGATGGTGTCGACACATCTAACTACATTCCGAAATTTTATCGGATTGAAAATATGTGAGGTGGAATTCATGAGAAGGGGGAAAGTAAGGGAGGGCAGCCCTGTCTTTTCCCCAAGCCATTTTCACGTTAAACACCACACCCCCTCCTCTCTTTCACGCATTTCACATTTTCCTTTACCCAAACCATACCTCCCTTGCCCTAAGTCACCCAACCGAAGAAGAAGAAGGAAGAAGGAAGAAGAAGAAGAAGAAGAAGAAGGAAGGAGAAGGAGAAAGAAGAAGAAAAGAAGGAGGAAGAGGAGAAGCAAGGTAAGATGACGTTCAACACTCAAGCAAACGAAGGTAAGTGAAAATTGTAAGTGGAACTTACGTCTGTAAGTGAAAAACTTACTTTTATGAAAACTGGAATGATACGCAGCATGTTTTATGAACAAGCATAACAGGTTTATAACCAAGCATGACAAGTTATTTCTCAACAAGCATGACATAGTATACGTATTTGCATGAAAGCATGAAAGAAGTTTTGTGCAAATAAAAACATGAAAGTTTTTATGAGATTACGAATGTTTTATGAGATATTTGTCATCAAGAATGATACGTCATGAGCATTTGCATGATTTTCTTGAAAGAAAAAGAAAGTTTTGTGCAAATGAAAGTATGAGAAGCATTTTATGATAAGTTGATTACTCATCATCAAGCATGACATGAGCACGTCATGGGCAATTGCATTTGCATTTACTTTTCTCATGAGAAAGAAGGAGAAATTTTATGCAAATGAAAGTACCATTTTGATGCTACTTTATGACAAGTTTTATGACAAGTAAGTTAATGAACCCAAGTCGGTCGGTACCGTACCAAGTCAAGAAGGTGCATCCATACTGAAGGACGTTTACGTGAAGGGTGGATGTCACCTAGGACACCCATACCGAAGGATGCTTGCAAGAAGGATGGGTAGTCTAGGAGGTATGTGCAATCACACTGAAGGATGCTTGCAAGAAGGTGTGAACCTCCAAAGGTTGTGTCTAGCCACTGAAGGACGAATGCGAGAAGGTGTGCTAGCTCAACCATATGTAAGGTCCCCAAGGGAAATAGGGGACAGTTCCAATGGGAACGCACAACCCTGATTCCAGGGGTAAGTGGAGCTCAAGTAGCCCATAAGATAAGGATTGGAAAGATTTTCCAAAAGCAAGAGATTTATAAGTATAAGTGATGTTTTCAAGAGTAAATGCATGTGCATATGCAATCATGAGGCATACACGTGCATCACAATTCATGATCATGCATGAATTACATAAGTTTACATGATATTTCAAGTTCAAGTTCATTATGATTTCAAGTTTAAATGCATGCTTATGATTTCAAGTACAAGTGCATGCTTATGATTTTAAGTTCATTATGATATCGAGTTCATGATGATTTCAAGTTTAAGTGCATGCTTCTGATTTCAAGTTTAAGTGCATGCTTATGATTTCAAGTTCAAGATTATGAGTTCAAGAACAAGTTCATGGTTTCAAACTCATGATTTCAAGTTCATATTTCCAAACCATGATTTCAAGTCCATGTTTTAATTATAATTCCTTACTGAGTCTTTCGACTCACAGTTTTAAATTGTATCATTCCAGATAACAATTCAGGTGGGGAAATCTAGAAGAGGAATCGATGGGAACGTCCTCATCTCTCTTTGTTGTTTCATTAAAGGTTAGATGTAAATTTTTGAAGAGCCGGCATGAGCCTCCGTTGTGTGGTGGTCATGGGTTATTCGGCCTAGTAAAGTTCAAGGTTTTGATGTCAAGTATCTTAGTCGTGGTTATCAGAAGCAGGAGTTAAAGAGTTCATAGGAAGCACTAAGAACGCTTGTTATCAGGCATCCTGTGTATGTCTATGTTATGTGTATAAGGATTCAAAGATGTTATGAGTAGGTCAATATGAAGAGGATTTGATGGAATCCCTTAGATCATGTACTTCAGCTGTGCAGTCATGTGATGTCATTAAGACGCATACCCTATTTCGAGGAAGTCGTTTTGTGTAAGTTGAAGTTTATAGTAAATCTCTTTGGCCGTCTCTCTCAGTTATGTGTGTATTAAAAAAAAATCCGCTGCAAGAATAAGAGAAGGTGCTGGAACATTCATTGAGTGAATGTTCGCGGCTGTCATTAACCCCCTTCGGGCTAGCGTTCGGGGTGTGGCAGATTTAGACATCAACCCCTTGATAAAGCTAAAGTACAAAATGAAAGCTATTCCCACAGACATGGATATATATATATATCCTTATAAATGGCCTCTTTGAAGGTATATGCGCACAAGACCTAATACAGTCTGTATATAAATAGCTAGATGAAGATTTCATTGTCTAATAAAAAATGTCACAGAGAATTATCAAGATCAGTAATCTTTTTCAAATCCAAAATCACACTTTAAAAGCTTACACGTACAACACCCTTAGCTACTTAAAAAATAACATTGTGTACTAGGTAATTAGACAAAGAAGCTAGACCTAAATTTGTGTAATTTCTTGTCACTTTCCTTCATATATATAAAAATTAGTTAACATACCATATAAGAATAAAAATAATGATGATTAAACATGTTTCTTATCATTCTTTAGCGACAAATTAAGCTAAAGGAAATCAAATTCAACCAGCGAAATGAGCTTATTAAAATGTGGCCGGAAACAATAAAAACTACAGACGAAAGGTTATCTTGAAGAGGCTGATCATGTACTTAATATAAACTAAGAGCAACTCCACTATCATGACTTAAATTGGTTTGTTGATACGGCTTTAAGGTCTGGTGACACCTAAATTTAAAACTAATTAAGGGTTTATATATTAAGAATTATTAATTAAAGGAAGTCAGAAAGATTTTCATACTACTTGTATATATACTGAAAGACAAAGTAGGAATCATCAGCAAATCGTTAAAAAAAGATTTTGATCTGTAGGTCTAATCAGCATGCATATTTATTTAATTATTTGTTTGTTGCCAAACGCATAAAGTTAATTAATTGATAATTTTTTTACTGATGTATATTCATGGTCGTATGTTACATAGTGGCCTCAAAGTTTTACACATATCATTTTCAATTGGTAGTTTAGACCACTAGCGTCAGACCACAAATTCATTCACAATAAACTATTTTAAAGTTGGACCACTAGTGCCAGACCACTTATCTTTAAACAATCACACTTTTGAGGGTCACATCATTTAGACAAAAAGCATCAAAATTTCTTTTTCTATCTCTTTACTCTCACTATCGCAGCAAATATATGAATACAAACAACAAGCTACAGATAAGAAACAATGTTTACTTGGATTCTCTCTCTTTTAAGTGAATTCATACAAACTCACTAATTCTCTCTCTTTAAGTGAATATATACAAACTAAACAAGTCAAAGGACACAAAAAGTTTAAAATCAAGCCAAACAGATATTTTTGCAACTCACTCAAGGAAAATGAGAGAATAACTTTGAAACAGAGTCAATGGGAGCCTCCTAACCCTTTTTGGTTTTTTCTATGTCTAGGGATTCGGAGGTAAGGGATTCGAAGGTTGAGGATTTCGAAATGACATTTGAAATGGGGGACTTGGGAATAAAATGGCTGAAAATGTGTGTTCGCGCGGCAGTGGTCGGAAGTGTGGTCACACCTAAATTATAGTGGTCTGACAGGTATGGATGTGACAAAAGAAGCGCGCCTGACTGGAGTCAAGTTGAGCTGACGATAGAGATGCCTCATTAAATGACGTGGTGACCTCTCTGTCATCCATTTTGTGAGATTCAATCCAGACCGTGAGTATGGATGCGTTTAGACCCGTACGGTTTGGACTGAATCCAAACCCCTTAATCGATTAGTCTTTTCAAGGGGTTGTGGTGGAAGAGACCCACGAGCTCAGAAGAGATGGATGAGATAATTCCTAAAAAAACTTAACCTTGAGCAGCAAGGGGTTTTGGCGGTTGAAGTAACTGAGAAGGAGTTTTAAAGAGTCTTTGTTCTCGATTAAGGACAACGGAGCTCCGAGCCCCGATGGGTTAAATGCTAAATTTTTCAAAGCATCTTGGAGTATTGTAGGGAGCCTTGTAACTGAGGCAATGCATTCTTTCTTCCACTCGCCAGCTCCTTAAAGGAAACAAACTATACTTCTATTACCTTAGCGCCCAAGGTGCCGAATCCATCCGGAGATGGCGACTATTGACCCATATTGTTCTGTAACATCCTCTACAAATGTATCTCTAAAATTATTGCTCGAAGGATGAAGCTAGTTATATCCTGCTTGGTTGGTTCCCAACAAATGACTTTTATTTAAGGGAGGCAAATTGGTGATAATGTATTTCTTGCTCAGGAACTATATCGAAGTTACCACAAGGATAAGATTCCCCACGATGTGCAATGAAAGTGAATATTATGAAGACCTATGATATGATTGATTGGGATTTTCTGCTAAGTAGCCTGAGGAGTATGATCTTTCACCCCAACCTATCCTGCGGTGGATCGCTCAATATATTTCATGTCAGAAAAACCCAAGACACATGGAGCATCCACATGGGAATTTAAATTTTGAGCTGAAGTTTAAATTATGGTCGAACTGGATATCTTATCTTGGTTTCAATTTTGAATTCAAACTTAGCTGATTTCTTTCATTGAGATTCTCTGTGTGAGATTCCTATGTACGTTTATTCAAGGCATCAAGGCTTCCATCTTTTAGCCATGGATCGGAAGGGTGGAATTCATAAGGAGTCTCTGGTAGCGTCTTGAATGACTTGAGAGCAGTGTTCATGATTCGTGGATCTTTGATCGTGGGCTTTAAGACGAGCAACCAATATTCCTGCAAATCGAATACCCGCTCCATTTAATAATGTAACATTGGTATCAGAGCCAGGTTAGCTAGTGTTCGCCCGGTATAACAGGTGTTGATTTTAATCTCTAATGATTGAATAACATGTTTTTTATTTCGGTTTTAATTTTTTAATATTGAAATACATTTGAGCATGTTAAAACTTTGAATATGTGATTTAAAATTTATTTTTCAAATATGTATCTTATACATAAAATATGTTTTCACCAAGGTTTTGTTTTAACATCAAATTGTTGTGAGTATATTAAAAATTTGTTTATGGATTTCGTGTATGATATATGATGAGTTCAACATGCAAATATGTCATGAAAATTTGTTTTTCAAGTTTTGAATCAAGATTGCAAATCAGTATGATATTCAAACGCTTTGAAATTTTGAAATTCGAATCCTTGTTTTTTTATTTTGTGAAAATGAAACCTAGAGAGAAAGGGTTTCTCTCATGTAGAAAAGGTGGCCGGTCGACCGGTGCTGCTGGCAGGAGCACGGTTGGTATGACCGGCGGCCAACAGCGCAGCGAACGGCAGCGCAGTGGCTCCTAACCGCTAAGCCATTAAGTGACTTCGTATCGTTTTCTAATTCTTTTACTTAATATTTTGCTTTGTTAAAATGTGAGACAATTTTGGTTGGCACGAGGATTCGAATCTCTACTGCCTAAGCCAAAAAGAATGGTCGAACCACTGGACTACGTGATCACCAGTTCTTCAACACTTGTTTGCTATTGATATTTATTATTTTATTTCAATATGCATTATTGTCCATATTATTCGTTGTTTATTCATAATCATTTTTATGCTTAATTCATAAACTGTAATGTATATTTGTTATGCATTTGAATTAAATTTGTTTAATTTGTAAATTTTATTTAAAATCAATTGGATATTTCTTTCTAATTTATATAGTGGGAGATGATTGCTCGCATAGCGAAATTTTTTATCTCATTATGTAGGAAAGAATTTAATGGTCTAGTTATGATTTTGGAATAAAATTTTAAATGTGTGCTAGTGTCAAATTCGTGCATTGAATGTAGTGAAATAACCATAAAAGTGTAGTTGCTAACCTGACCAAGGGAGAGAAATTGGACGCTATCAACTATGACGTGTTGCACAAAAAGATTCAATACCTGCTGAACGAACATGAAGTCTTGAAGAATCTGACCTCAAGTATCTCACAACCTGAAGATGTGAACACTGCCCAACATCTTCGGGACATTGAGGCTCACAAAGCTTGGGCCAAAAAGGATAGGTGCGCGCGCTTTACTATGTTAAACAGCATGCACAACGATCTGATTGGGGCGTTTGAGAACTACCCAACTGCCTAGAAAATGTGGATCCAACTAAAAGCTGCTTATGGGGGTACATCTGCAACTAGGTTGCATGCTCTTACCTTGAGGTTTGAGCAGTACGTTATGGACCCAAAGCATACCATGACAGTCCATCTGAGAAACATGTATGCCTTGATTCATGATCTAAAGGCTGCAGGTGTTAATCTCACAGATGAGCAGCAAGTTCAACCTGTGATACGTTCACTATCAGAGTCCATATGGGGAAAAATGAAACTAGTGCTAACTCATAGTGAGAATATCGAGACTTTTGCTGATATTTCTCGCCATTTGAAGCTAGAGGTAGAGCGCCTGGGTGCTAATAGTCCAACTGCTCTTGTTGCCCGAGCGCAAAGCGGTTGAGAAATCAACTGGTAGAGTAAAGGGTCTTTGGACTAATAATGAAAAAATTACAATGCGCCATAGAGGTAAGCGCTCTGACAAGAAAGATAAGACCAAGATGAAATGTTATAACTGTGGTCAGAAAGGTCACTTCGCTCGTGAGTGCACTGAGCCGAAGAATCTACCATATGGACCCAACTCTCTCTTTACTTTTGTTTGTTCACATGTATACGTTGCTCACCTGATCCCTAAATGGATTGTAGATACAGGAGCAACCAAACATGTAGCTAGAGATCGTGTTGGATTTGTAGATTACTGAAAACTACGAGTAGGCAACCAATACGTTATTTTGGGTAATAGAACGAGAGAAGAAGTATTAGGAGTGATCTATGCACCTGGGGTTAAATGTAATCTATTTTCAGTTATTTCTATATTAGACCTTGGTTTTAGTTTTCATTTTGATGGGCCACATATGAATTTTTATTTAGATAAGACTTTGTATGGACAAAGTTTTTTAAATAATGGTTTCTTTATGTTGGACTTAGAATGTTCCTCTATTTCTTACATTGCTGATAATGATGATATTGTTTCTAACTCTGTAAAATGACATGTTAGACTAGGACATATAGGGAAAGATAGAATTCCTAGACTAGCTAGAGAAGGCCTATTGGGGTCTATCGTAAATGTAAGCCTACTTGTGTGTGAGCCTTGTTTAGCCGGTAAAGTATGTAGGAAACCTTTTGGTAAGGCACCTAGAGCATCGCATCCTCTAGAATTTGTCCATTCAGATATTTGCGGACCTATGAACGTAAAGGCACGCCATGACGCATCTTATTTTCTCACTTTGATAGATGAATATTCTCATTTCAGTTATGTTTATCTGATCTCCCATCTCTATGAAGCATTGGATTGCTTCAAGCAGTTTTTGGCAGAGGTTGAGAATCAGAAAAAGGGGAATTTAAAAATCCTTCACACTGATCGGGGTCGTGAATATCTATCCACTCAGTTTCAGCAACTATGTGAGGAAAAAGGTATACATAGGTAGTTAACGATTCCTGGAACTCCGCAACAAAATGGTGTTGCAGAAATAAGAAATCGTACTTTATTGGAAATGGTTAGATCGATGATGGCGTAGGCCAACCTCCTAATATCTTTCTAGGGGATGCTCTTCTCACTGTTGCCTATATCCTTAACCGAGTGCCTTCGAAGTTAGTTCCTTACACCCTATATGAATCCTGAAATGGTGTAAAATCTATTTTGGAGTATTTGCTGCCTTGGGGTTATGCAGGATTTGTTCACAACACATCCCATAATTTTTGGAAACTAGGCCCTAGTGTTAACAAACATATCTTTATAAGATACTCCGGAAGCTCAAAGGGATACGTGATGTTTGGTGAACTTCCCAATGGAGAAATGACTGAGAGAGAGTCGCCTGATATTGAATTTATTGAGAATGATTTTCCAGATATCAGTGAAGAAAAGACAAGTCTTGAACTCTTTGAGTTACAAGTGTCATGCCTCGAACGCCATTCCGCAGGGACCGTGACAGCCGCGACCAATCCCCCGGAAAGCTCCAGCGTTCGTACATACATACTTACAGCGGAAAATACAGAATCGCGAGAGAAGCGAGCCAACTCATATCATGATTAAAGTTCTCAATAAACTTGCATCTTAATATATACATAACATGTTCAACACTTAACAAGTGACGGATCTCATCGATCAAGTCACAATAACAAAACATAGAAATGATTTTCCTTCTAAGTCAGGTAGTCCTCCTGACTTCCTTCTCCTGAGGCATCTGGAATGACACAATTTTAAAAACGTGAGTCAAAAAGACTCAGTAAGGGTAAAACATAACTTTAAAACATGTTCTTGACTTGTACTTGCTTATCATGGGAAAACATAATTCATGATGCACATGCATGTCATGGGTATGCATATGCTCTTGCTTGTAGAGACATAAACTTGTTCTTGAAATTGGCCCCTGACCCTTGAAAATCATTCATTCATAACTTGTGGGCTACTTACGCTCCATTTAACCCCTGGAGTCCGGGTTGTGCGTTCCCATCGGAACCGTCTCCCTTACCCTTGGGGACTTTTCATTTGGTCGAGCTAGCCCGTAGTTGCCCCAGGCCTGATGGCTAGACACGACCCTTGGAGGCTCACACCTTCTCATTGTCCTTCAGTGTGGTTTGCACAGCCTCTTAGGATTCACCCATCCTTCTCGCATTCGTCCTTCGGTATGGGTGTCCATCATGATGGTACGGTACCGACCAGAGCCCCTTGACTTAACTTATCTTTCCATAAAACTTTCCATACGACATTGCATAAAAATTCACTTTAGAAAAATCATGCAATGCTTATGCCATACCATGCTTGCTCGAAATATCATGCTTGTTCATGAATCAATGCAGCGTGTCATTCCAGTTTTCATAAAAGTGTAAGTTTCTACTTACAATTTCCACTTACTGTTCACTTACTGTACTCCTTGAAAATCTTCTTGGTTCTCACTTGACTCTTTGCCTACAAAGAATAGGTCTGTTTCTCAATATACTGAGGATACGTGAAAGTATATTGATACGCTTTGGTTCTATGAAATATTCAAGGAAACCTATCATGAAATCCACTAAGAATGAATAGTGATAATTAAGCACTTAATCTAAATAGTATAATATAGTTGCTGAATTTTTCTTAGTCCAGCTGAACTTCTTATTCGATCTTTTACTTTTAGTTACTAATTAAGCTTAGGTTATTTAATTACTAAGTTCTATTGCAATACATCTCCATTCTTGTTTAGGACTCTTAATCAGCAACTAATTGCTCTAGGATTAATTTTAATCTTCTTTTTATTTCATGTACTCAATTAAATCTTTACGGTAATCAATTATCAACCTTAGTCATAATTAATCCTTGGCTTAGACATTAGGTCTCTATGCAACCCGAACATTAGATTTATTTTGCTCATCATAGGTTTCGGCCAACCTAATTAAATTCTTAATCTATACTTAACATCACAAGGTTTTGCTAATCCTTTTAACCCGAACCTTTAAGCCTATTATCCTTGTTTTTCTTTTACTTGTATGGTGTGTTTTATGATTGAACTTAAGCTTTAATCCTCTAATCCATTTGGCCAAAACCCTAATTTCATTTATCCATCACAAGTTAATATAATTTTCATTGTTATAGGCTTGCCATTAGGGTTTTTCTCTACTAGGTCATTCGACCATGTTCCATTTTAAGTATTCCTTGTCTACAATTTATTCTCCAATGGTGATCTCATTCTCCATTTTTAGATTCACAACCTAGGATCTACAAATCACAAAACAACTTCATGATCTAGCACAACATCATATTCGGCCAACACCCATTTTCATAGAATAATTAGGTTTTCCTTGGTTCTTTTGATTTGTATGCAGACTTCTATATTTCAAGACTAACTTACATGCATATGTTTACTTGAATTTCATATATTATGGTCATTCATCAAATCTACATTTAAACAAAATATAATCGAAGATCAAAGATATACAAGGTTCGGCCAACACCAATCAACACAATCTTTCATGTCAAAACTTGCAACATGCATTCCTTTTGCATTTAAGACCAAACTAGCATGCATTGTTCACTCCTTTATATTTTTCTAACATTCAAGTTCGGATCTCATGCTTATATGGCCAGATCTAACATCACAACACAACTAGGGTTGGTTTTCTAAGCTCAAGATCTAGATTTAGCAAGAATCAAAGCACCAACTCAAGATCCAACCAAAAGACATTCGGGCAACAACAATACTTAGCACCAAAAACCATATTTGGCCTCACCTTGATGATTGGACACAAGTCTTGAGCACCTAGCATAATAAAACATCTTAGGTCAGAATTTATAAAGAACTCAAGCAAAAACATCATGTGAAATCAAGCCTACCTCTACCTTCCACTAGTCACCCGATTTTCACCAAAATCCTTCCTTAACCTAAACTTTCGGTTCCACCTTTTGGAATGGTTCCAAGGGCTGAGATTTGTGTCTTCAAGGTGCTAAGATAGAGGTTTATGGTAAGGAAAAGAGAAGTGTTGAGCAACTAAAAGTTGGTTGAAGAGACAAGGAAATGCTTGAAACTTTGAAGTGATTTAGTTCCAAGAAAGTGAGCTAAGTTTCTAACAAGGGAAAATGGCTAGGTGAATTGAAATTTCCAGCCACTAAGAGAGAAGATATGAGTTGAACTAAAGGTTGCAAGAGAAGGAAACAAGACTTAGCTCAAAGAGAAGTTTCGGTCAAGAGAGAAAAAGAGAGAGAGAGTTGAAATGAAAGTGTGATATTCGGCCAAGAGAGAAGAGCAAATGAAATGTGAAGTTGAAATGCCAAGGGTGGGGGGTGAATTTGTAGAAAGCAATTGAGTCTCCCAAGATTCATTTATGGCAATGACAATGACAAGAGATGTTGAAAATGACAAGAGGGAAAGAAAGAAAAAGGGGGTGAGTTTTGGTGAGTTGGCCGACCAATGCATGGTCCCTTTCACTCCTTTTTCTTCTCACTTTCTCTCACCTCATCTCTTTTTCCCCTCAAGCCAAGCCTCCCATGTGAACTCCTTGCCATCCATTTCATTTTCTCTCTTTTTGGCTTAGCTTTCACGTGAACTTCACCATTCATGGCTTTTCTCTTCCTTTGTCTTGTCTTGTCACTTAATTGCTCATCTTATCTCTTCTTTGCAACCCACATGGTCCACAAGCTTTTGACTTTTCCACTCCTCCTTGCATCTTCACGTGAATGGCTTTCTCATAGCTCATTTATGTTGTAACCAAATTCAACTAACTTAGTTACTTTTGTCACACCTAACTTATCAACTTAGTTACTTTTGTCACACCTAACTTATCTCCTATAAGCACTTTAGCTTATCTAGTTCAAATCCATAACTTATCAACTTATAAGCATGGTAACCTATCTCAAGATAATTGCTCTAGCCTATCTCTAAGATAGCCACAACAACCTATTATCTTAAAAGCTCTCTAGCTTATCACCATGCTAGCTTATCACTATGATAAGCAAGTGTGCTTATCAATTTAAATTCTCTTAATGCTTATCATATGCTTAGTAGCTTATCAAGTAATATTTCTAATGCTAATTCAAAACTACTAATTAAGGACACCTAATGATGATCAATACTACCTATTAGAGTCACACAAAAATATTTAAATACTTACATGAATTTCATGATTTTCTACTTAATTATTTTCGGCCATAATATGCAAATCTCTCTTCATAATTTAATTTCATGGATTATGGGATATACTAAGCAAATGAAAAATATAAATCCATAAAAGAAACTTACCTTGCAAGTTTCGGCTCTTAAGGAAATAAAATTAAACTTGCACAATGAAAAAGAGATCCTTTAAAGAAAAATTCTTGAAATGGAATTTCATAATAGTTAATGTACCTTGAAATTAGGTCATACATTGGCAAAAAATATGGCCCCATAATTTAAATTAAAGTTAATACATAGAAAATAACAAAAGAGATAAACGGGGTCTCACAACAAGAACTTGAAGGGGTCACACCATCTTTTGGTGAAGGTAGGGATTTTGTATCTCAGCCTGAAATCACCAGAAAGATAAAGATTAGTATTGACATAGCTCCTAGTGGGAGTGTGCCTATTAGTGGGAGTGTACCACTAAAGAGTGACTTACAAGGACCTCAGATACGTAGAAGCGAACGTGGAGCAATTCCTCGCCGTCGTTTTGAGATTGAAAGGGAATCTTTCATGTATGCTTCGTATGACCCTGAAGAGCCTGCTTCGTATAAGGAAGCATTAGCTTCACCTGTCTCAAATGAATGGTTGGTTTCTATGAGGGATGAGATAAGTTCAACGGCAAAGAACCAAGTGTGGGAATTAGTTGATCTTCCGCCTGGGCGTAAGACCATTGGAAACAAATGGGTCTTCAAAATTAACCACAAGGCAGATGGATCAATTGATAAATATTAAGCTAGTCTCGTGGCAAAAGGTTACCCAGAGATAAGGTATAGACTATGAAGAAACATTCTCCCCAGTGGTGAGAATTGCTTCTATTCGCCTCATTCTAACTATTGTTGCATCCTTAGATTTGGAACTTTGAGGCCCAGGGACAAGAGTGCAAAGTATGCTGACTCAAATGTTCCATATATGGTCTTAAACAATCGTCTAGACAGTGGTATTTCAAATTTCATGAAGCCATCACTTTGTTTGGCTTTGAAATGTTGGAAGAGGACCATTGTGTGTATGTCAAGCATTCATGAAAGAGCTTTGTGCTTCTATCATTGTATACAAATGACATTTTATTAGCTGGAAATGATTTGGAGATGATTGTCGCCACCAAAGGGTGGTTGTCCTCTACTTTTGAGATGAAGGACATGGGTGAGGTAAAGTTGTGCTTGGAGTCAAGATCTTTAGAGATCGATCTAGGAAGCGTCTTGGATTGTCTTAGGAGACATACATCAAGAGGATTCTAGAACGATTCCATATGCATAATTCGAAACTCATTGACACTCCAATCGAGAAGGGATATACATTGAGCCTTGATAATTACCCTAAGAGTGATGAGGAAAAGATTAAAATGGTTAGGGTTCCCTATGAAAATGCAGTTGGAAGTCTCATGTACGTTATGATGTGTACTCGACCGGACATTTGCTCTGCAATAGATATGGTAAGTTGTTATCAAAGTAACCCTGGACCTATTCATTGGCAAGCGGTTAAGAGGATCTTTCGATATTTGTGTGGGGCTTCGGATCTCGTTCTTTGCTATTAGGGTGGAGATATGAGATTGAGAGGCTACTGTGATGCTGATTGGACTAGCGATAGAGATGAACGTAAATCCACTATGGGTTATGCATTCCTGTTCAGTGCATGAACCATCTCTTGGTGCAGCAAGAAACAATCATGCATAGTTTTGTCCATGATGGAGTCTGAGTATATTGCTTGTTTAGCAGCAGTACAAGAGGCTATTTGGTCGAAGAGATTCTTTCAGCTCCTATCTATTACGGCTCTCGCAGATGAAGTCGTTAAGATATATAGTGATAGTTTGGTGGCTTTGGCATATACCAAGTATCCCAAATACCATGGAAAGACCAAACACATCGACATTCGTTATGACTACATTCGTGACATTGTTGCGCGGGGAGGTGATCCTACAACATATCTCCACTAGCGAGATGGTAGCCGACCCGTTTACTAAGGCTATTGCTAGAGATATTTTTCAGACTCATTTTAGGAGTTTGGGACTTCGTAGGATTTTGTATTTGTTGTTTATGGATATATCATTTGACATTTTGTAATAGGAGGTATCTTTTGCATTAATGATATTGTTCATTTTTCCATACACATTGTGTTTTAAATTTATGCTTTGTAGCACACATTGTTGATGTGTCAGTAGGTTATGATCGATCCACTCACATGGATGATCACCCCAGCGCTTGGATAGCGAGTGGGATGAGACAAAGTTGTCACTTTGGCGCTTAGAAAACGAGCAAGTAATTGTCTTGACGTTTCAGTAACGTGCAAGATTGTTTGAAGTAATGTTGCCTTAGCTGGGATAAGATGAGACTTATCAAAGTCACACATGAAGTATACACGAAACTTCAAGAAACCTGAATAAAGTCGAATGTGAGATCTTATACAGGCGCTTGGAGAGCGACTATAGTAAGAAACTCATATTTGTGTGCCTTCGTGACGACTAGATCAAGATTCGTATGACGTTGGAGTGTGACAAGCCCATTTGAGTGGGAGCTCCGTCGTAGCATACATTTCATACTGTATGTGCTATTGTCGACCCATTGAGGGAGTGACGGATGAATCCCTGTTCTGTCACCCTTATAAACCTATTGATGGTCTACTGCCCTTCGAATCTGGAACTATGTCATGATGTGGATACTTGATGACGCTACTTTTGCATGTTTTCTTTGGACCACAATTTATACGGTCTCGAGGAACATGTCTAGGAAAGCGGTCAAGTAGAAACGAATTGACTTGAGTGTCTAGGGAAGATTATTTTGGATACACACCTTTATTTTTTGGCTCATAGTCCGGACGATTATGTCATTATGTGTTGACACAATTATGAGCATATTATGGGGATCCCACCCTTCTGCACCCCAAGATATATCTGGTCATGCTATTCCCTTTAGCTACTATGACTACATAGAAGCATGGTCAAAAGTATTATTCTACCAAAATGAGTCTTTTACTCAATCATATTTCCTTAATTTTGATAATCATTTCACTAGTCAATTTCCTTCATGGTTCCATCACTGGTGGCAAATGTTCAGTTCCACACCAGATATTTTCTCACAACCACTTCTACAAGCCATGCAATTATATTCCACGAGACACAATTTCAATTACCAGCACATTCAATTCCCACTTATCTCTTTATTTTCAAGTAAATATAAAATTCCTTAGATTTTGAAATGAGAATATAAAATTAATAAACTATCTGCACCCGCAGATTTTATGTAAAATTGTGGGAAAAATTTAAGTTTGATCGCATCATGTCTCAAGTCACAATGAAATTTCCTCCCCAAAATAAAAATATTCCAATTTATGGCTGATAAAGCCAACCTGCAAACAACTGTGGTTTCGGCCATGATCTAAGTCAAGACCAAAGAAGATCTCCAAGATTAATGTCATGAGTTACAAATTTAAGTTAGCCAGATCAGCGGACAAGATGAGCATTCTACAACTTCATCTCATTCATCCTTAGCCAGTCAAGTTAAACTAGTATCAAACTGAAGAAGATCGTGACCTTATTCGCTATGATGTTTAACATGATGAATTAGGTTATCCAATATTTGACGAAACCAGAGGATCAAGAGTCATTGATGGTATCAATACTCTTATTTATACAATTATTAAACACTTTCTCGGAATACCTAGTAATATTTCTGCTATGATTCATGATCAACTTAGTAACCTAAAGTGATTTTAGATGGTACAAGCATGTCTTCGTCTCACACAACACTCTCAAAGGTGATTTTAAAAATCCGTTTTGGAAGGAAAAGTTCATTAACGGATTACCCAACCTCCTTGCTCATAAGATTAGAAAAGTCTTAAGTTTGATCGCATCATGTGAAATAGTGGGACAAATTTAAGTTTGACCGCATCATGTCTCAAGTCACAGAGGAATTTCCTCCCCAAAACAAAATATTCCAATTTATTGCTGACAAAGCAATCCTACAAACAGTTGTCGTTTCGACCATGATCTAAGTCAAGACCAAAGAAGATCTCCAAGATTAATGTCATGAGTTACAACTTCAAGTTAGCCAGATCAACGGACAAGATGAGCATTCTACAACCTCATCTCATTCATCCTTAACCAGTCAAGTTAAACTAGTATCAAACTGAAGAAAATCGTGACCTTATTCGCTATGATGTTTAACATGATGAATTAGGTTATCCAATATTTGACGAAACCAGAGGATCAAGAGTCATTGATGGTATCAATACTCTTATTTATACAATTATTAAACACTTTCTCGGAACACCTAGTAATATTTCTGCTATGATTCATGATCAACTTAGTAACCTAAAGTGATTTTAGATGGTACAAGCATGTCTTCATCTCACACGGCATTCTCAAAGGTGATTTTAAAAATCCGTTTTGGAAGGAAAAGTTCATTAACGGATTACCCAACCTCCTCGCTCATAAGATTAGAAAAGTCTTAAGTTTGATCGCATCATGTGAAATAGTGGGACAAATTTAAGTTTGACCGCATCATGTCTCAAGTCACAGAGGAATTTCCTCCCCAAAACAAAATATTCCAATTTATTGCTGACAAAGCAAACCTACAAACAGTTGTCGTTTCGACCATGATCTAAGTCAAGACCAAAGAAGATCTCCAAGATATATGTCATGAGTTACAACTTGAAGTTAGCCAGATCAGCGGACATGATGAGTATTCTGTAACCTTATCTCATTCATCCTTAGCAAGTCAAGTTATACTAGTATCTCACTGAAGAATATCGTGACCTTATTCGCTACGTTGTTTAACATGATGAATTAGGTTATCCAATATTTGACGAAATCATAAGATCATGAGTCAGTGATGGTATCAATACTATTATTTATACCATTATTAAACATTTTCTCGGAACACCTTGTAATACTTCTGCTAGGCTTCATGATCAACTTAGTAACCTTAAGTAATTTTAGATGGTACAAGGATGTCTTCATCTCACACATCATGCTTAGAGATTATTGTAAAAATCCGTCTTGGAAGGAAAAGTTCATTAATGGATTACCTAACCTCTTCACTCATAAGATTAGAGAAGTCTTAAGTCAACCTTTTGGCATCATAGAATATGATAATCTCACATATGGAGATATTGTTAGTATTATTAATAAAGAAGGATTAAAAATGTCTATTAACATGATGATTAGTAATCAACTTAGTAAAGACAAAAAAAGGCAAAGTATGAGAAGGTAATTTCTGTTAGCAGTATGGTCTACCTCCAATAGCACCTTCTCGATGTAAATACCAAAAGGATAAATCATCCTTCAAAAAGTCAAGAAAATTCTACAAAAAAATCTTTTAGAAAGTACAAACCCAAAATCAGTAAGCCTAATTTTTCGGAGAAACATTCTCATAAAAAGTCCAAACCTAGGTTTAATAAAGATAAAAGTACAATTAGATGTAAAAAATTTAAAAAATTAGGTCATTATAGTTCAGAATGTCATGTTAAAGATAAGATTAATTCCTTAGACATTTCTGATAGTAATAAAAACTCAGTTATATGTCATTTTAGAATTAAGAGATTATAGTAGGGTAGTGACCTAGATATAGATGACCTTCAGACTTCCAGTACGAGTTCCTCTGGCCACAATATGGAATCTGATTCTGAAAACCCAATCATGAATTAGGCTGTCAAGATAGTTGCTATAAAATTATTAATGTCATTAGTAAACAAGAAGAACTCTTCATCGATTTAATCGATAAGATTGAAGATAAAAAGTTAAAAGCTCAGTATCTTACCAAGTTAAAACACATTTTAAGTAAAAAAGAAAACAAGTTAAAAGTTCTTGAAATCCAAGTCGGTCTTAATAAAATTTTAGACAAATTCTAGAAAGCTCACAAACTTGTTACCTTACAAGGCAGAAGTCAATTTAGTAAAACAAAAAATTCGAGAATTAAAAGATAAAAATAAACATCTCGAACAAGAAGTCTTCCTTAAAATAAATTAGAATTTTAAGAAGAAACAAAGTCAATCATTTGAGTCTGCTCACTCAGACTCAAATCCTTCTCAACCTCCTATTAATCATTTCCATAAAGATGATCCTGAAAGTAACAACAAGTTCTTAATCATAGTCAGCCGAATGCATTTTCAAAAATGACATTCTAAAGTTACCATTATAGTAAACTCTGAATATTCTTTTGAGATTGTTGCTCTAATTGACTGAGGAACAGATCTCAATTGTATCTAGGAATGACTAATCCCTACTAAGTACTATGAGAAGTCAAAAGAACGGCTTCTCTCAGCCAATGGTAGTCAAATGGGTATTAATTACAAACTGACTAAAGTACATATTTGCAAAAATAGTGTCAGTTTTAAATCCCCCTTTGTCCTGGTAAAAAATACGTCTGACCAGAAAGTCAGTTTAGCCAATCCTTTCATTTGTTTGTTGTATCCCATCCCATTAGCAACGAAGGTCTTATGGCTAATATTTTTGGTCAAAAAGTAACCTTTGAGTTCATTAGTTCTCCCGACCTAGAGAACTTAGTATCTTTCAAGAAGCATCCATTAGTCAAACTCTCAATCTAATTTCTAATAAAACACAACACCTTGATTTTCTTAAAGAAGAAATCAAGTTCAAAAAAGTTGAGGAACAACTTGCTAGTCAGAGTCTCCAAAGTCAAATCAAGACATTCCAGACTAAGTTCTGATTATATTATATGACCATAAGAATAGTTGAATCAAATATTGTAATGCACCAGAAGTGCTCTAATCCAAAGACATTTATGTTTTGGCATGATCGACTTCGACATTCATGATGTATAATGATATGTCGAATTATTGAGAACTCACATGGATGTCCTTTAAAAAATCAAAAGATTCTTTTACCAAGTGATTATTCTTGTAGTTCATGTTCTCAAGGAAAATTTATTATTAAATCATCTTTCTCAAAAGTAATTGTTGAGTCTCCATCATTTTTACAAAGAATTCAGGGAGATATTTTTGGATCAATTCATCCCTTGTGTAGACCATTTAGATATTTTATGGTTTTAATTGATACATCTACTAGATGATCACATGTTTGCCTTCTTTCTACTTGAAATGTTGCATTTGCTCGACTTCTTGCTCAAATTATTAGATTAAGAGCACAATTTCCTGATCAACCTATTGAGAGCATTCGATTAGATAATGCTGCAAAATTTTCATCTTAGGCTTTTGATAACTAATGTGTATCTGTTGGAATTGATGTTGAATATTTTGTTCCTCATGTTCATACTCAAAATGGTTTAGCTGAATCTTTCATAAAAAGACTTCAGTTAATTACTCGTTCTTTTGCTTATGAGAACAAAGTTACCAGTTTCTGCTTGGGGACATGCTATTTTACATGTTGCATCACTGGTACGGATTAGTTCAACTGCTTATCATAAATTTTCTCCTCTTCAACTTGCTTTTGGTCAACCTCCGAATATCTCTCATCTTCAAATTTTTGGTTCTGCTGTCTATGTTCCAATTTCACCCACTCAACGCACTAAAATGGGTCATCAACATAGACTTGGTATTTTATGTTGGTTTTGATTCTTCATCCATTATTATATATCTTGAACCATTAACTTGTGATATTTTCAAAGAACGTTTAGATGACTGTTATTTTGAGGAGACCATTTTTCCACCATTTGGTGATGAAAAGTTGTTGCCTGAAGCACAGTGTGAGATTACTTGGAATAATTCGACGTTATCTCATTTTGATTCTCGAACCAATCAATGTGAACTTGAAGTTCAAAAGGTCATTCATTTGCAAAATATTGCAAATCAATTACCAGATGTGTTTACAGATAATAAAAGGGTTGTGAAATCATACATCCCACCTGCTAATATCCCTTTACGGATTAATTTTCCTGAAGAACAATAAGTATCAAATGAATCCAATACACGCTCGAGGCATGGTAGACCTCTAGGTGCTAATGATAAAATTCCCTGGAAGAGGAAGACACAAAAGAAAGAAATTGGTGCTCCTGAAGAGACCATTCCCACGATACAAGAAATAAAATTGAAAAATCTATCTCCTGAAGAAAAATCTCCTGTAAACAATTTCAGGAAATAGAATCTCCTGCATCTCTCGAAGAGATAACTCCTGAAGAGGAAAATGTACCTGAAAATAATGAGATCTTAATACATTATGTGAGTACAGGAGAAATGTTGGATAGAAACAAAATTGATGTTGACCACATATTTTCTTTCAAAATTGCTTTTGACATTACAATAAGTAATGATGAAATCGAACCACAATCCGTCGAAGAATGTTGACGTAGAAATGATTGGCCAATGTGGAAAGAAGCAATCCAGGCAGAGTTAATATGAGACCCCGTATTTTATTTTTGCTATCTTTCTATGTATTTGTTTTTTATTTAACTCAAGGGGCCATATTTTTGGCCAATGTATGACTTAACTTTAATACTTATGGTATTTCGTTTTATTATCATTGTGAAATTTTATTGGTGCAATTCCATTATTTTCCTAAGAGCCGAATTTTTCAAGGTAGATTTCTTTTATGAGTTAATTTTTTCATTTGCTTATTATTATGCTACCATGATTTACGAAGTTAATACCAAGAATATATGAAAAGAATTTTATTTCTTATTATTGCCGACATTCTCTAAATAGAAATCATTACAAAATAATCTATAGTTATGAAATTCTATGTTGAGCATATAAATTATTTTATATCCTTGATTAGGTAACCTTAATCTCCATTAGGTAGTCTTAAGCATCATTAGGAGAATTAAGTGATAAGTTGGTAGGTTTATAGGATAGCTTGATAAAGAACTAAAAGATAAGTTAGTGTGCTTATAATTGAGATAAGTTAGTGTGCTTATAATAGAGATAAGCTAATGTGTTTATAATGGAAATAAGTTAGAGTGTTTATAATAGAGATAGGTTGATATGCTTGTAATGGTGATAAGCTAGTGTCCTTATAGTGGAGATAGGTTAATGTGCCTATAAAGTAGACCATGTGATAAGAGATTAATAAAATGAAAAAGTAGAAATCAAAGGCAAGGGAGGAGTTTACGTGAAAGGCAAAGAGCAAATTTGAATTGGCTTTTGGGTGCTTCATGTGAATGGCTAAGAAGGAGACAAGGAACTAAATACAAGTAAAGGAGATAAGACAAATAACATGTCAACCAGCCATTCCACTCAATGAGCTTAGGCGATACAAACAAAGTTGCTTTTCTTCTTTTCTCATGTTTTAGGTTAGGTTCATTTGCTTTTACACTTCTCCTCACCTAAGCACTACACTCCTTCGTACCCCTCTCTCATTTCAACTCACTTTCCTTTCATTTCCTTCCACTTCATTTCACTCATCTTTCTTTTGGCCGAGAAACCCTCTCCACTTCTCCAAGCTCTTCCTTTTCCCTTCTTCACACCACTTCCAGCAGCTGCCCTTATCTCATTTCTCTCACCTTCCAGCCTCATCAGCACTTCCTTGTTGCTCTCATTTCAGGCCCTTTGTAGCCACATTATAGAGAAGCCGAGATTTTAGAGTGGAAGAAGATTTTGCTGTCTTGCCCGAGTGACATAGTAGGAGGAAGAGGTAATAGGTTTTAGTCCTTACATGTACATTTTCTTGTTCCTTTCTTTCCTAGGTTCTGACCTTGAGTATTTTATGCTAGGTATTTTATTTCCCTAATCAACTCTTGTGTTCAGCACAACAAGGTAAGGCTGAAATTTTGGTTAGTACAAGGGCTATCTTGGCCGAACCCTTGCATGTCTCATTTCCTTCTTGATTTGGTTGTATACCTCTTGCTTTTCTCTTGAATATTTGTTAGATCTAGTGAATGAGAAGTGCTATGATGTTGAATGAACAAATGCATGTGAAAATGGTTCTGAGATGTGAAAGAAAAATGTATGTGAAAATGAGATATGGTAGTTAGGTTTCGGCCCTTTGACTGTTATGACATTTATGCTTGGCCAAATGGTTTTTCTTGCAAGATCTTGGATATATCTTTTGATAAGCACCTCTTAGGTTGTGAACTTGATTGCTGGAGGAGGGGATTTCGTGTTGGATGTGAAGAAGATTGCATGCATGTGATTTGTTGATGGTCGAATGGCTTAAAAATGAAAATCTAGGTAATGGCCGAATGGTTTGGAGTTAGAAAACCCTATGTTTGTTGTTAAGGTTTGGTTTAATCTTGCATGTGTTGGCCGAATACATTATGTGCAAAAATGAAGTGAAAACTTGGTGTTATAAGTGTTAGGTTAAGGTGGAAAGAGACCCTATGTAATACAAGAATAGGAAATGAGATTAGTGATGTAAGTATGTATAAAATGCTTATAGCCGAATAGATGAAGGTGCTAAAGGGAAGTTCTGTTGTGAAGCGTAAAACCTAAACACCATAGGTTAAGAAAAATAGTCTCGGGTTAGCCATGATTAGGGTTGGAAACATTGATAGCCTCGGTTTGTCTCAAGCTAGGGTTGAAAATAGGTTAGCATGTTTAAATAAAAGTGGACTAGATGGACATAGAAATTTTAAGTTAAGGTCTTTGATATTATGAGTATATTGGTGAAGTGGTGGAGTAGATCAGCAAGTCTATAGGGGAAAAATGAGGTTAAGTTGGTGGAGTTTGATGGACATTAGGTTTGGTAAGGTTTAGAGCAAGGAAATTGAGTTAGGCACATAATTAGTTGTTGTTTTGGGCTTAGGATTCTATTATGTAATGTTAATTGCTTTTCTTCAAGTGTTTTATGAAAGTTTATTAAATAAATCTTTTGTAAACAAAATCGTATTTTCAAAGATACATACTTTTGGAAAACCGAAACAATTATAAGTATTTCTTTGAATGTCTATGTGATTAAATTCTTAAGCATCTAAATGAGGTATTTGAATCGCTTGTAGGCAAACTTCATACCAAAACTCAAAGAAGACCAAGGTAAGTGGAAGTAAGTGGAGTAAGTATAAATTTACATTTTTACAAAATTAGAATGATACACAACATGACATCATAAGCAAGCATGACATGACACGAGCATTGCATGATTTCTAAAAGAAGTTTTTATGCAATGATATATGAAAGTTTTATGATAAGTCAAGTTAACTTAAGGGCTCTGGTCGGTACCGTACCATCAAGAAGGGCACCCATACCGAAGGACGAATGCGAGAAGGATGGGTGAACCCTAGAGCTAAGTGCAACCACACTAAAGGACGAATGGGAGAAGGTGTGGACCTCCAATGGTCGTGTCTAGCCACTGAAGGACGAATGTGAGAAAGTGGGCTAGCTCGACCAAATGAAATGTCCCCAAGGGAAAGGGAGACGATTCTGATGGGAACCCACAACCCTGACTTCAGGGGTTAAATGAAGCGTATGTAGCCCCACAAGTCAAGGAAGAAAATACTTTCCAAAGACCATGTGTCGTTTTCAAGTTCCAGAGCATGCGTTTCAAGATCAAGATTGTTACAAGTGCAAGCATACATGTTTTCAAGAGCAAGTGCATGTGCATCAAGCTTTATGTTTATCCATGATATTCATGTTCAAGTCATAAAACTCATGTTTACAAGTTTACGTTTTCCCTTACTGAGTCTTTTGACTCACTGTTTTCAAATGTATCATTCCATATGTTTCAGGCGAAGGAAGTCAGGAAGACTATTTGTCTTAAGAAAGAAGACGTTATGTATTTTGTTGTGGTGACTGTTGACCATTGTGGTCTGTCACTTAGGTTATGTAACTCCATGTGTTATGTAATTAAGTTACTACTACCTTGAAATCTAATATGTAAGATAAGTTATGATGAGTTTTGGCCTCTCTCTCTCGATTCTTTTCCGCTGTTATGTACGGTTAAGTTCGCTGGAGCTTTCTATAGGGATTGCTCGCGGCTGTCATTGGCTCTACGGGATAGCATTTGGGGCGTGACAGTTAAACTCTCTAGCCAAACGTGAAGTATTTTAACATATAGTCCAGACGCCTGAAGATGTCATGCCTGTTGGATATAAGCGAGTATTTGTGCGAAAACGTAATGAGAAAAATGAAGTTGTGAGATATAAAGCACGACTTGTCGTACAAGGTTTCTCAGAGATACCCGAGATTGATTATGAAGAGACTTATTCTCTCGTAATGGATTCAATTACGTTCAGATTTTTTATCAATAAATCATAATCCAGATTCGTAATAATTGCAGTATATGTTGATGATTTAAATCTTGTGGGGACTCCAGCAAAGCTCACAAAGACTGCAAATTGTTTAAAAAGCGAATTTGAAATGAAAGATCTTGGAAAAACTAGCAGCTTGAGCATTTTCCAAGTGAAATTTTTGTCCATCAATCGACATATACTGAAAAAGTCTTAAAGCACTTTTATATGGATAAAGCTCATCCTTTGAGTACTCAAATGGTTGTGCGATCACTAGATGTGAAGAAAAATTCATTCCGTCCTAAAGACGAAGAAGAGATTCTTGGTCCTGAAGCACCACATCTCAATGTCTTTGGTGCCTTAATGTACCTTGCAAATTGCACTCGTCCTGATATAACATTTACAGTTAATTTGCTTGCTAGATATAGTTATGCACCAACTCAGAGACATTGGAATGGAGTCAAACAAGTATTACGTTATCTACGAGGCACCACGACATAGGATTATATTATCCAAAAGAATCGACTGCTCATTAAAGGTGATAGAACCAAGCATATTTAACGTAAATTCTTTTATACTCATGAAATCCAGAAGAGCAATAAATTGATGTCAAGCAGATATGTTCAAGTGAAAATTTGGCAAATTTACTCACCAAATCATTACCAACTGCAACATTCAAGAAGATTGTGCACAACATTAGAATGTGACGTCTCAAAGATTTTTATCGTGAAGTTAATTGTCCTTTTGAGGGGGAATCTTCTATATTGGTACAAATTGTACTCTTTTTCCCTCGCTAAGGTTTTTTCCCATTGAATTTTCCTTTGCAAGGCTTTAATGAGGCAATCTTCTACCACTCAAAGATACACACGAATAATGTACTATTTTTCCTTCGCCATTGGTTTTTTCCCACTGGATTTTTCCTTGGCAAGGTTTTAACGAGACATATTCGTTGTGTATCGTTATCAAAGGGGGAATGTTATGAATATTATAATTATGGGTTATTATGGATGACCGTTACACCTTTTTATTATCCCCAACCGTTAGTTTTCTCATCATTATGTACCCTTTTAAATTTGTTTTAATTCTATGTATGATCATACACCTATATAAATGGGTCTTGACATGTATTATAGACATAACAATATGTAGAATATATCATAGTTCCTGAAGAACTATTTCTCTCTTTCTCCCATTATTACGCTTTCTAAATCATATTGTTCTTTAGTTTTACAATACCTGTGGTAATGTTCCCATAAAAAATATCTCTCTATCAGTCTCCGTTTCAAAAACTAATAGAAGCTGGTGGCACTACAAGCGTAAGCCACTTAATCACGAATCATATTGGATCGCGTGTCATCCTAGGCCCACCTTTGCCACATCTAATGTCCAGTCATTGCCACATCATTCAAATAAAGCCACGTAGACCGAATTAAAAAACTCAAAAACAGAGCAAGCTGAACGGCATCGTATACACATGGCCTTTAACATATTCACTTTATCGAACCCCCGAACCCCTAACTCTTTCCCCCCAAAATTTCCTTCCCAACCCTACAAGAACTGCCTACAACGCTAGATCAACATCTTCCCTCTACCCCCAAACTCCTAATTCGTACCGTAATTTCTTGAAGAGCTTGTAAATTGTAATTTACGCTTGCCACGTCACCAGCTCCCATTAGTTTTCAAAACAAAAATTAGGGAGAGATATTTTTTTTACGGGAACATTACAACAAGGACTTAAAAATAACTTTTATTATCGTAAAGACATATTTACAGCATTCTCGTACCATAAGGACTTGTGAGTGCATTTAAGCCTAAAATAAAGAAAGAGCTAGATTTACATGACGTGGCACGATCTGCGTTGGTATTAACTCCCCTAGGGCTAAACCCAGCCGCTCCGTATCCAGCCTCAGAATCTTAAACAGGGGCTTCTGGAAAGGATGAAAAGCCCATTTGGGGGACGTCTCCGTCGTCGGATAAAACCCACACACAACACGCGGCCAAGCCATTTGACCCTCGCTCTACACTCAGACCCCCGAAAGCAAAACACAAAATCTCAAACCCCCACCGGTATGCAAGACTCTCACTTTTTGTTCCTTTCATTTTCGGCTTTGAATGTTGGTAGCCAAAATTGGCGCCCTTGCGTTCTATATTCTCTTCTGCTTGTTGTCATCGCTCAAATCCTACAAATCTCTCCCATTTCTATGTGTTCATTTTCGGTCTCAGAAAATAGCATGAATTTTTGTGGGTTCTGTTCGCTGGTTACAGCTCAATCTGCCCTTATGTCTGGTTTTGGATTTGCTGTCTCATGTCCTATATGTGAGTGTTCTTCCTCGATAGGGCATCATATTTGTGTTCTTGCTGTATCCTTGTATTTTTTCCGATTTCCTTTTGTTACAGTGTCTTACTTTTCCTGCAATCAAGTGGTGTACGGAATAGGTTATGTCTTTGGAATATTTGCAATTGAGGGTTAGAGTTCTTTCCCCTTTAAACTTAACTATGGTTTAGACTCACTGACGCAAATGCATGCATTTAGGCGGATTCTATCTCGTGTTTGTTAATATCTAATTAAACTTAGTTGTTAGGGGCAACAGAATTAAAACTACAGGCAAAGATCAACAAAATGATTGCAGTTTTACAAAGAAAAAGAATATATTTAGTATATTCCACTATTTCCGGCTTATTTTGCCGACAGTTTTTTGTGCTAGCAATTTGTTGTAAAGCTCGGATGAAATGAAGTTTGGTTGGAGTTGCAGTTGCAGTTGTAGCAGCTAAATAGATAATTTCACTCATGTAGCACTGGGTACTTGGTAAAATTGCGATCTGCTTTTAGTCGGGCCTCTTGGTCACAGTTGTAGTCTTTGTTACTTCATCATTTTCCATATATTGTGAGCTCAAACTACTGAAAAAATATTTTTTTGATCATGGAAGGCTCTTGGCCTTTGATTTCTCTTTCCTGCCCCCAATATCATTATTGCGAAAACTGTGCAAATTCTTACGGGTCTTTGTATATACCATGGGAGACTGCAGATAGTTCATGCTGATTAGTAATTGGATGACAAAGTCTAGGACGTGAAGGAGATATGACAGAAGGCACAGAAGTTGAAGAGCGCGTGGATCTTGATGAGGACAATTACATGGAAGACGATGAGGGTGAAGAACAGATAGATGATGATGCTGAAGAACAGATAGACGATGATGGAGCAGATGGAGGCGGATACGATAATGTTGAAGAGAACGTTGAAGAAGTACATGAGGACTCTATGACTAAGCCCAGTGGGAAAGACCAATCACCAGAAGTAGAAAGAAGCCACATTGCCGCTGAATCTGTGGAAGATGAAAAAAAGCCAACCACTTTTGTTAACGACGAGGAAAAGGAGAAGCATGCTGAGCTTCTTGCCCTTCCTCCCCATGGATCTGAAGTTTTTATTGGGGGGCTTCCTCGAGATGCCCGAGAAGAGGATTTGAGGGACCTCTGTGAGCCAATAGGCGAAATTCTTGAGGTTTGAACTGTATCCTTTGTTCTCATGACAACCTCCCCCCCCCCCCCCCCCCCTTCTCTTCTTTTTTCCCAATGGGTATTTTAATTAGGGTTTGTTGTTTTTTAGGTGAGATTGATGAAAGATAAGGAAACTGGTGATGCCAGGGGTTATGCTTTCATAGCATTTAAAACAAAAGAGGTCGCACAAAAGGCCATTGAAGAGATACATAACAAAGACTTCAAGGTAATCACGGTGCTTAGTTTAAAATGTAGATAAATGTACAATCCTTTTACTAGACTGTTGTTGCTTGGCGGTATTCTTTGATAGTGTTACCACTACAGGGTAAAAACTTGAGGTGTTCACTGTCTGAGACTAAGCACAGATTATTCATTGGGAATGTTCCAAAGAGCTGGACAGAGGATGAGTTTAGAAAAGTAATTGAGGAGGTTGGCCCTGGAGTTGAAAACATTGAGCTTATAAAGGTGGGGTTTCAAATTGAACATTGCTTTGACCTTATTGTGAGAGAGGATGGTAATAAATGCTTACCTAGGGAGTAACCCTGCTTTTGCTATTTTCAGGATCCTCAAAATCCAAGCAGAAATCGTGGTTTTGCTTTTGTTCTATATTACAATAATGCTTGTGCCGATTATTCAAGGCAGAAAATGTCAAATGCAAATTTCAAGTTGGACGGAAATAACCCAACTGTCACCTGGGCTGATCCCAAGAGTGCACCTGATCATTCTGCTGCTTCTCAGGTAAATCAGTAAATGCTATAATCAAATTCCTTAAAATATTTCTGGTTAACTTTAACTGGAGCTGAAATGCTCATTAACATGTTATTTGACTTCTTCTTTTTTCCTTGGCGTGGGTCCAGGGTAGGAGTTGGGGGGTTTTTTATTTATTTATTTATTTATTTTGGGGGGGGGGGGAGACTTGAAGAACGTATTATTTGATTTCTGTGCTTCATAGTATCATACCTTTTCAAGATATTAAAGAACTGAGCAGTAAGCTAGACAAGTGTGCTTGAAATAACCCTGGTAGGTGAAGATCTTCTATACAAGTTCTGGTACTTTCTTGGGATTCTTAATATACAAGTGTGAAAATTGACTTCCTTTAATTCCAAACAATATTCTTTGTGTATTCATTCGTGCAGGTGTATGGCAGGGCCTGTAAATGTACGAGGTGATCTAAATAGGCAATTTAGCATCCAATGATTTTTTGACCATAATCTCAATTATATTATTCCTATCATTTTCCTTCAGTTATTAGTATCTCATGCTTAAATCTTACATTCTATATCTTTAAAGTATTAATGCATGCTTGAGAGAATGCAATTAACCTAACGAATCCTTTTAGGATCCACATCTGACACTGCTCCAATACGCTTTACTTATTCTTCAATGATCCATACAACTTTGTTTGACCTAGTTGACCCAGGTCTCAAGTTCCAGTTCCCTAGATATCTCAATGCTAAGGATGACGTAAGGGCTTCCGTGAAGAATAATATTTCTATCCTGTGAAATGTTAAACTCCTGTGAAATTTTGTTGATGTGTTAGCCCAAGATAAGCTTTGACTTGTATTTCTTAAATTGCTTGCAAACTATTAGGGAAAAAACTATGGTTAATAGTCCCACTATTTCTGTGGAATTGGAGATATAAAATGCTACGTGCACTTCTGTGTAAACGTGCTGGAGACTTATTCTGCCTTTCAAGGCGTATTGCTACCTGAAAAATTATAAGCTTCTGGTCTTACAAGACACTTTCTTTTGTTTTGGTATTCTCAGGTAAAAGCTCTTTATGTAAAAAACATTCCCGAGAACACTAGTAATGAAAAACTGAAGGAACTGTTTCAGCGACATGGGGAAGTGACAAAAGTGGTTATGCCACCTGGCAAGGCTGGTGGCAAACGGGATTTTGGGTTCATCCATTTTGCAGAAAGGTCAAGTGCATTGAAGGCTGTTAAAGATACAGAGAAATATGAAATTGATGGTACTGGTCCAATACATATTTGGGTGCTGTTTGGGGAATTTCAAAGGCATCTTGTCTGTGATATATTAAACCTAGGAAATATTGGTACACAATGGGATTTCTCTCTGTGCATTCGTACAGCTGATTTTTATTTTTCTGGGCAAGTAGCTGATTTTTATTTGAAGAGATAGTGATCAGTGTCAAAAAAAATTGGACCGATTCAGAGACCTTGAAGAAAGCTTTTATCTATTGTGGTAAATATAAAATGTAGACATTGAAATCATTGGTAAAATATCTCCAGGAATATGGTAGGGGTTACTTATAAAAAAAAGGAATATGGTAGGGTCCTTTTATTTCACATAATTGAAGGGTTGATTGCATCACTAGTTTCAACAGGAAGAATGTGATGCTTTCTTGCTTTTGGTACATGAATGAAATGATTAAACCTAATACCCTTCTCATGGTTTAAGAGTTGGCTGTTAGGGTTCTTCCCTTTTGTAGAGTAGAAAATGTAATTTCCATTATTATAGTAATGTTAATAATGAAAGTTATTAACATTACTACAATAATGTTATGGCAGAGTATAGTGGTTGGTGTCACAAAACTAATGGAGTTTCACTCTCCCTTCTCTCTCTCTCTCTCCTCTTGTCTTAATTGGATGTAGTGGCGACATTCTGATAAGTTCTGACGTATGCAATGAATTGGTCTTTCGACTTTCTATTGTTTTTTGCACTGATTTTAATCCACCAGTAATTTGTTCAAATGGATTGAACTGCAGGCCAAGCGTTGGAGGTTGTACTTGCTAAACCTCAGACAGACAAAAAATTTGAAGGTGCTTATCCATATAATACTGTGCCTCACCCCAATCATCTTCCACATTCTGGGTACGGTGGTTTTCCTGGTAACCAGTATGGCTCTCTAGGGGCTGTTCCCACTAGTTTTCAGCAGGTACATGCGTGGTTTTGTATGTGTCTTCAAATAGTTGAATACTCGTTGAATACCATCTGATGATTTGCTCCCTTATACAGCCAGTGATATATGGTAGGGGTCCAATGCCGGCAGGAATGCACATGGTTCCAATGGTTTTACCAGATGGTCGAATTGGCTATGTTCTGTAAGATCTACTTAATTCAAAAAGTAGTTTTGAATTTTCTAATAATTTCTGGACTTAAACAATTTCCTGTCTTTTGGTTTTTTGCAGTCAGCAGCCTGGCGTACAGATACCACCCCCTCGGCCTCGTAGAATTGATCGGAGCAATGCTCCAAGCGGGCCACCAGGTCGGGCAGGAGGTAGTGGCAGTGAAGAAGGCAATCGTAGCAGGAGGTACCGACCCTATTAGTGGTAGAGACGGGAGACGTGGTTGTTTTGGAAATGCAAACTGTTGTAGTTGAAGGACTAGAGTTACATGATACGTAATAACACTCCCAACCCCTCAGGCAAAAAGGAAATAGATTAAGAAACAATTTGTGTTAGAATTAGGAGGTGAAGTGTTCGTATAGATATTGGTGCCGTGCTATCAGTTGATTGTTGACACTTCCAGTATTTTGTTTTGGATGTACTAACTTTCCTGCGTGTAATGCATTTTATTGGCATTTTTTTTGACAGCTGAAAAATGTTGCCTCTGTTGCCAGAGCTGTTGAACCCCCCCCCCCCCCCCCCCCCCCCCACCATTATATGTTCAACTCAATTTATCCATGTGATTTCTGCATTTCACGGCTGCCACAATTGGATCTGTTAAATGCCAAATGATTATGCTAGGCCAATGTTTAATGGAGTCTAGAAACTCAGGTGCATATTTTTTCTTTCAAAAGAATCAGGAAGGGAATATGTCTCTCCATTTAAAAGAGGGCAGGCAACATTGTTAGCGACACGGGTATTTGGGTTGGTGACGTGAACCAAACGAGCGATAGTTGAATATGTCTCTTCCTATGCATATGTGGCTTACATAGATAGGCAAATGAATTACGGCAGCTGACACTAATAGCTGATAGATTAGTGATTACAGCAGATCGCACGAATAACGCCGACAGGATAAGAAACCTTTACATCCAATTGGCATTGTACCACGTGAATCTAACAAGGTTGGAGGAATTGCTATCTTGATCAAAAGAACAAATCGTGGCAGAAGAAACAGAATCCATAATAATATCCCACAAATTCAGTGTCTTGAATTAGATACACTGGACTAAGAAGAACGTGGGGATCTTTTCTTATTGCAGACCGTGAAAAACAAAGACCTGATATGACTATGCACCCATGGAACAAGAAAGCACCACACAAGACACGAAAACTTGTGAAAAGGACAAGAAAAAGGAAATTGAATTCCAATTCACTAACTTTCTTATCAACCAACAGAAGATAGATTATAAAAGCAACCAGGTCATAAAAATAATTGTGAGGAAAAATTACAGTTATCACCCTCAAACTACCATACCTCTTTTACTTTGCACCCTAAAATACCACCTATGTATATCCTATTTCACCCTCAAACTTAATTCAGTACTTTTAAGGGTGTAATCTTCTCATATGTGTGCAAATTTATATTCAGATGACAAAACCAAATGAAAATGGTCTCTTACAATTCACGATAGCCAACAAACCCACGAAGAAAACCCAGTAGTGGAATTTGACCAACCAAGTAATTTTACAATCGATTGAAAGACAAATCCCTCAAAATCTCAATGGGTCTCCAAGAGTTCCTGAAGACGCTTCTCCAATTTATCCAACCTCACACCCCACTCGCTCTTAATGCATAACGGCCTCACTTTACTGCAGTCTTCACCATCCTCTTCCTCTTCCCTTTGAGCGCCAACAGAAGAGGATGACACCGCTTTTTTCTTCTTCGTTTTCTTATTTCGACTTATCTCGGTTTTCTGGGCGGATGCAATCTGCAGAGCCAAAATCACATCTGACCCACTTATAGCCATCGGCCTGCCTTCTTCTTGTTTTCGCTTTTCTTGTTCCTGTTTCCCATGTTTTTGCTGTTTTGGGATTGGGTTGCCGGTAGCGTTGGGATGACCGGAATTAAGAGCCGTGAGGATGGTGCGACCGAGGCCTTTGACGTCTTTGGTGGTGACTGCGTCGTTTCTCGTTCGCGGTGGGCGAGTGTTGGCTGAGATGGTGAGGGCGGAAAGGGTGAGGGGGAGGGGGTATGGTCTAGCTGTGGTGGGAGATACAGCCCACATTCCTTTGACTATCTTTGCATCTTTTAGGTTCTGGTATTGGCATAAATTGGTTCGCGTAATCGCATTTGCACCATGTATTAATTGTGTTTATTTTTGGAAAATTAAAAAACTAATGTGGTTTCTACAATGGATTATTCACTGTCTAAAATCGCTTTTTTCCATTCAGATTTATATTCAAGTGTTAATATATAGTAGTAATTTGACATGTCTCATTTTTTAAAAAAATAAATAAAAATTATAATATCCTATTAAAGTTTAATACTCTTTATTCAATTTCTAACTTTTTTTACTTTTAGTTTTTTATATAATTTTATTGTTCTAATTATGATTTTTACTTATTTTTAAGATTTTTAATAGAAGATATTACCATATATTGAATTTCGTCAGGTTAGAAATCTAGGTAGAAATTGGACAGAAGTATTGATTTTACAAGAGTATTTAGTCTAAAATCATACAGTAATTCGTCAATTTTACACAAATATTTTTAAAATCTCACAAAAACTCAAATAATGATTTTTTTAAAAAAATTACATATATATATATATATTCTTTTTCTTTTTCTTTTTCTTTTTCTTTTTATGTATATATTTATTTGTTTCTAGTCTAAAAAAAACTCAATTGATCCTGCAAGACTTTTAAAATGGACCGACTCTTGGGTGATTTTCTCTTAATTTTGTTACAGGCACCTGAGTCACATGCAACGATTACTAAAGACCTCTACTCAGTCGGCAGTAAAATTCCAGCTCTGCCACTGTCCTCGAGCGTTCTTTTTATTTCTTTTAGGCTAAATTAGTCCGTACGTCCTTGAGGTTTAGCCTTTTCCCAGATTCGTCCTTAGGGTTCGATTTTCCCTACAGATAACCCCGGGGTTTGAACTCAATCCCAAGTTAGTCCTGCCGTGAATTTAATGGACGGAAATACACACGTGGATAACGGCTTACACGTAGCAGTGACAGGTAAGTTATTTTAAAAAATTTGGTCCAATTACATTGTGACACGTGTTAGAAAATAAATAAAAATAAAAAATCTTTTAAAAAAATAAAAAAATAAATCAAAAAGTAATAAAAAACTTTATTAAACTTAAAAAAAAAAAGATCGGGAGGCTCTCTCTCTCCCCCATAACCCTCTCTCTCTCATGAAAATAGAGAAACCGAAAGAGATTTTTAAACTAGTTCTCACATTTTGTACCTACCCTTGGCAAAGGCTTGAAAAATTTACAAGAGTTCCTGAGAGAATCCCCACTGGACAAAACTGATTGCATCGGTTTCTGACGTTGAGAGAATAACTTCAGGAAATGCTCTCATGTGCCCCTGGAAGACGCATTCGAAATGTCACAAAAGCTGGGGAAAAAAAAGGCAAAAAGGACGAAAGCTACATAGATTGCGTCCACAAGCACGTTATGCTTTCAACGTCTTCATTCTCACACATTGTCACAACTTTACACTTCTCCCATCTTTTTGCATTTAAGATTATGATTGATCTCAAGAATTTAACATTAAAAATTACAAAAAGAAGAGCACGTTATTCCCATGGGCCATGGGTGAGAACTTTCTTTAAAGAAACATACTCGTGGTAGTTCTATGAGCAGTTTTTCGTTTAGCAAGTACGCAATTATCTTTAATTTTCAAGTGTTTCAGGCCCTTTGTCGTTGAAGTTCTGATGTTCTGTTCTTAGCAGCACTTTGTTCCAGAAAGCATCGACCAACATTTATCAACTTAAGAAACTTCATTTGGATCCCGACCCGGTCGCTAGAGAAACTTCTGATATACTGTTCTGCTTCTCTCTCTAGCCGCTCACCCCCTCCCCAGAGCCACTATCCGGGAGGAGGTCCTCGTCTGGCCATGTCATTGGGGACGCAATCTATGTAGCTTTCGTCCTTTTTGCCTTTTTTTTCCCCAGCTTTTGTGACATTTCGAATGCGTCTTCTAGGGGCACATGAGAGCATTTCCTGAAGTTTTCCACCGATAACTTAGAGCAATCTATGACGAATGTCCTCCAGGACTCTTTCTCCTCCCTGACGAATGGTTTCTCAGGAAATTAATTATACAGATTCTTAAGTTTCTATTAAATTTTTTATATTTTTAAAATATTTTTTATTTTTATTTATTTTCTGACACATGTCTTAATGTAATTAGACCAAATTTTTTAAAAAAACTTACCTGTCACTGTCACGTGTAAGTCGTTATCCACGTGTGTATTTCCGTCCATTAAATTCACGGCAGGACTAACTTGGGATTGAGTTCAAACCCCGGGGTTATCTGTAGGGAAAATCGAACCCTAAGGACGAATCTGAGAAAAGGCCAAACTCCGAGGACGTACGGACTAATTTAGCCTTTCTTTTATAGAAACCAACATTTGAAACCTGGACTATAAGAGCGTTTGAGGTTTGGGTTAGAGATTTTAAAGTTTTTTTTGGCCAATGTGGGATCTTGGTCAGGTTGCATCTATTTGAAGAGAAGAAAATAAAAAAAATTTAGTCCGACGCGTTTGCAAAGTTAAGATATCCGAATTAACTAAAATTCTTACATGGAACACATGAATTTTTCATGAAATTTTTGGGTATGTTTAAGGCCCAAAAATTTAAGTTTAATAATAAAAATTCATAATAATTTTTTTATTATTATAATATTTATTAAAAATCTTCTCTCTTCACTTTTTCACCAACTCTCATAACATTTCTTTACTTTATAATATTTCTCAAACCTCAGTACCCAAAATTTTCACCCTCAAACATATCCTTTAACTTTTTTGTTTTACACACCAATCAAGAGACCCACCAAAAATAATAATAATAAATTTCAAAATCTTCTCCCTTTCTCCTCTCATATCATCTATTTACGTAATAATTAACATAAAAAATTCATACAAATCATCTATCTCTTCACTTTTTTAAAGATTTTCAAATTATTTTACTAATACACTTTTTAGTTACTTTTTTTTACCAAACATTATATATTAAGTACGTAGCTCTCATGAATCAAAATGGAGGATGGACGGACCAAGTAGAAAGTTACACTCCACATGTTTCTTTACTTGAGCTGTGAAGTTTAATTTGCTGTTTTGGTCACCTACTATAGATTAACATACACGAATCTTGGCGTCTTAAAGGAGACCTAAATACAAAAATGGCAAGAAGAAACGAAGAAGAAAGTTATGGAAAGCGAAATCAACCACGCTAATTAGGCAAGAAGAAAATTGTAAGAGGAGCTTACGTTTGTAAGTAGCAATCGTAAGTAGAAACTTACGCTTTTCAAAAACTGTAATGATACACAGCATGAAAACTGTTTATGAATAAACATATCAAGCATGACATTATCAAGCACGACATGAATACATCATGATCATTTGCATTCATTTTTCTCATGAGAAAGAAGGAGAAATTTTATGCAAATGAAAGTACCATTTTTATACTACTTTATGACAAATTTTATGACAAGTTAGTTAATGAACCCAAGTCGGTCGGTACCGTACCAAGTCAAGAAGGTGCATCCATACCGAAGGACGTTTACGTGAAGGATGGATGTCACCTAGGGCACCCATACCAAAGGCTGCTTGCAAGAAGGATGGGTAGTCCATGAGGTATGTGCAATCACACTGAAGGATGCTTGCAAGAAGGTGTGAACCTCAAAGGGTCGTGTCTAGCCACTGAAGGACGAATGCGAGAAGGTGTGCTAGCTCGACCATATGTAAGGTCCCTAAGGGAAATATGGGACAGTTCCAACGGGAACGCACAACCCTGATGTCAGGGGTAAATAGAGGGCAAGTAGGCCATCAGATAAGGAGTGGAATGATTTTTCAAAAGTAAGAGTTTTACAAGTACAAGTTTTGTTTTCAAGAGCAAGTGCATGTGCATATGCAATCATGAGGCATACACGTGCATCAAAATTCATGATCATGCATGAATTACATTATGTTTACATGTTTACGACTTCAAGTTCAAGTGCATGCTTACGCTTACAAGTTCATGATTATGAGTTCAAGTACAATTTCATGTATTCCAAACCGTGACTTCAAATTCATGTTTTAACTATAATTCCTTACTGAGTCTTTCGACTCACAGTTTCAAATTGTATCATTCCAGATAATGTTTCAGGGGAGGAAACTTAAGAGGAGGACCTTGAACCCTAGGAGAAGGGTTGGCGAAAATGTCTTTTCCTTTTTGCTTTTATTAGTAAGGTTTAGATAATTTTTGTAAGAGCCGGCATGAGCCTCCGTGATGTGGTGGTCATGGGTTATTCGGCTTACTAAGTTAAGGTTTTAAACTGGTTGATATTTTGAGACCATGTTATAACTACTTTGAGTTATCGATGGGAAGCATGTTCTTATGTACGTTATACGCTAGCAATATAAGACTTCTTTTAAATATTGAGGCATTATGATATTCCGCTGCAAGAATCCTCTGGATGAGGTATATATTCTGCTGCAAGAATTGTAGTAAGTACGCTTGAGCGTTCCTTGTCGGGAATGCTCGCGGCTGTCATTAGCCTCGTTTAGCTAGCGTTCGGGGCGTGACATGCCTTCTCGACTTTTGCTTCCTGTCTGTTTTTATGTGTCCGGGTACCTTGTTTGACCGGCCTTTCGATGAGAAATCATGGTACAACCTTGCTCGCACCCGATTTGACACCAGAGGAGCACTCACGTTTTAAGAGGGAGATAGAAGGCAGACCCTGAGAGGTGACTGAATTGTTGCTTCCTCTAGAAACTAGGGTTTCAACCGGTGAGTCTTCGTGATTTGTTCTGCTTGTCTTTATATACTATTGTATTTTTTTTTTGCAAACGGAGGTGGGTGTGGTGATTGTGCTGGAGGGTGTGGTCTGTTATGGTGTGTCAGGGGTATTTTTGAGGTGAATATGGCCACGCTTTCCTTTTCTTTGTTTTGTGCAGAGACAAATGTCAGGCGTAAAATGTTGATTCCCAGGGCGGGTAAGCCAATCAACGTCGTTCCTATCAGGAGGTTGAGTCCCACTAGTTCCGGTTCGCGTTCTCCCAGCGTGACTGCTCGCGGGACTGTGTCTGGTGCTGCCCTCTGCGAGACCAGGTCTGTAATGGCTCGCCGAAGAGTGTTTGTCAATCGTCTGAACAGCGCAGTGGCACACGTGGTGTTGTTATTGGGGGATTATCCCCTTCGTCTCCTGAGATGGTGATATTCTCTGAGCCGCGAGGCTCGATGGCGTCCACGTATAACCAGGGCGGAGTAGATGGTCCTTCTGGTCAGTCTATGGGGAGCCCAGGGCGACTACCCTCGCCAGTGACATTTTTAGGGCTGGCTGGTGAGGAAGATCCTGATGTTGAAGATTCTGGTGCCGATCCTGACTTTATCATGGTGATGTTCGAGCGAGTGGAGAAGGTGGTGCCAGAGTTTTTGGATCTTGCATCTGTGGTAAGTTAGCTGCTTCAACGATTACTCCGTGTCTTTCGGGCAGCTGCTACTAGGTTTCAAACCGAGCGGGCATCTATCCTGTCGGATAAGAGCGACGGACAGAGCGTTGTAGTTGTTGTGTGTGCGCAATTTCATGCCTTACAATCGGAGGTAGGGAGGAACAATTGTCCATTGAGTTGGCGCAACAGCAACAGATAGGCTGAGAGTGGAAACAAATTTGAAGGCAAGACTTTTGGAAGTTGATCAGTTGAGGGAGGAGGGCCTAACCAAGGAAAAAAGGTTGAAGGAGTTGGCCCGAGAGGTAACATTGGAGAGGTCATCGCGAGAGGATGCAATTCGGGATTGTCTTCGTACTTCTGCAAGGGGGAATAGACTGCAAATGCAATTGAAAGAAGCTCAAGCTGATGCGAGAGCTTACAAGCGTGATCTGGGACAATCGCGCCATGAGCAAATGCTTGTGGAGTCGAATCTCCTGATGAAGTGGTCGGCAGGTTTCTATGTGGGCTTCTACACATTGATGGAGGTGGTCAGGGATAAGTTTCTTGGTGTGGACTTATTGGGCTTAAAGCCGAAGATTATGTCAACAAGGTCGGTGTTGAGACAGACTCTCCTTCAACTGCATAGGCGTCTGGTGTTTAATTTGGAGGATTTATCCTGAAAGTTGTGGTAGAGTGCAAAGAAACTAGTGGGGCTGTCCCGGCTCTTATGCTTGCCAACTCGCCCTCGCCTGTCTTGGAGATTTCCTATGTTAATCCTCCAGTTGCAGATGCATCGTTGGCTACTATTGACCGAGCAGCCCTGTCCTTGATGGTGATATCGAGATGGGGCCATTAGGGTTAGATGACACTGACTCTCTGGAGGTAAGGAACGGCTGCTAGGCCACCAGTCGGAGAATCGGGAGGAAGTTCTTGACGCCTGCCGAGGTTGTTTATGCCCCTAAGGACTGATTGACCCCTGTTGCATTGTATTTCTTTCCTTTTTCGTATTTTGCAGTAACGCTTGGTCTGTATCTTATTATGACGTTGGGGCTGGTGTTTGCTCCTTTTGGTGAACTGTCTTTTGTATTTCTATGAGCCCTATTAGGTTTCTGAATTCTGATGTGCTTCCTTGTTTCTGTGCTTAGACGGTGTGATGTTGCTCATGGTGTTGTATGTTGTGACCTGGTAAGCAAGCCTTGTCGGGGATTAGGTTCCTGTTGCGATACCGGTGTGGCCCGCTGTGATCCTGGTGCAACAGGTCATCCTGGCCGTCGTAATTCAGACTGTGCCATGATATCTTGGTCTGTCCGCACCTTGTGACTTGCAACTTTTTCCAAACTTATGATTGTTGTGTCAATAGGTGACGACATCCATAATTACTAGCCGTGAGCGACGTTGTATCTTTCTGTTTGAGAGTCGTATGGGTATGAATGTCACGTCCTTCGAGGGGTTCTCTCAATATTTACCGTTGTTATACACGTGATATTCGCCTTTTTCATCGTCCCAGTGCCCCTTAATTCTTTATCATTTCTTGTTTCTTCTTCCTTTCTTGTTTTTCATTCCCTTTCATGGCGGATTATCTGACATCCCTTCCGAAGGGATTACTCCAGGACATTATTATCAAGGCCACCAGGAGGATTCTATGGAGGGACCCGTATGTCTTGAACTGTCCCGAGAATATGGTGAACACCCTTTTGAGCATCTGTGGGACGTGCAAGTACCTTAGTGAAGCTTCAAACAACGGTGACGTCTACCAGGCCTGTCGTGTGGAAGATTTTCCAACCTGGTGATGTGTCCTTTTGAAGTGGCCAAATTCGTGAACCTGCTATTTGTCCATAGCAACCCCGACGTTTTGTTTCTAAGGGGCATTCACACAATGTTCGTAAAGTACCACTACTTCAGAGGTATAAAAATGGTGGAGGAGGCCGTGGAGGCTACAAATCCCAAAGAGACATACCTTTTCTACATGCTGAAATTGTTGAGAGATGCGGACTTCGAGCCAGACGACGTAGGATGGGTTTTTCGACGCCTGAGACTCTTGAAGGAGTCTGAGGAGATGGGTTGGGTAAGGGACTATGTCGTACGACAGCTTGTGCGTGAGTGTAGCGACGATTGGGAACTGCATGTAATTGCGGACAGCTGGCTTAAATGCCATGGCGGGTGCCGACTTACTGAGGAGCCAAGGCTCAATCCCGGACCTGCTGTGGATAATTATGATGATGAACTTTGTCTATGGTGTAGAGCCAAATGGAAGATGGCCTATTTTGTGTATAGGTTGACGGACCAGTATATGTTGCCTTTTTTAGCATCCTGCCTTTCCTTTTCGTCGAATGTTCCTTTGTATCTTTCATTGAATAATAATGTAATAACACTTCTTTGCCTATTCTTGTACTTCTGTTATTTTCTGCTTCATTTTGCTTGTTGCATGTCACCTAGTTGGTTTGGACGAGATCCAGGTTACGCTGTCTTGGGTTCTTGTTAATGCTAGTGTAATTCCCAGCTTTCGGCTAGGATAACCGCACCAACTTTTAGTGGCGTTGGTTGATTGTGTGGACTCATGACCATGAACCTTGGGTGCCGCCTTAGTTTCCTATTTGGCACTGTTAACATAGGGTGCTAAAGGCACTTTAACAAAGTGGTGTGCAAGGCAGTGTAACCAAGTGGTGCTCAAGGCACTATAACAAAGTGGTGCGCAAGGCACTGTAACAAAGTATTGCGCAAGGCACTGCAACAAAGTGGTGCGCAAGGCACTGTAACAAAGTGGTGCTTAAGGCATTGTAATCAGGTGTTGTGCAAGGCACTGTAACCAAGTGGTGCTCAAGGCACTATAACAAAGTTGTGCGCAAGGAACTGTAACCAGATGGTGCGCAAGGCACTGTAACCAAGTGGTGCTCAAGGCACTGTAACCAAGTGGTGCGCAAGGCACTGTAACTAGATGGTGCGCAAGGCACTGTAACCAGGTGGTGCGCAAGACACTAAAACGAAGTGGTGCTTTAAGCACTGTAACCAAGTGGTGCACAAGGCACTATAACAAAGTGATTGTCAAGGCATTGTAACCAGGTGGTGCGCAAGGCACTATAACCAAGTTGTGCGGAAGGCACTGTAACAAATTGGTGCTCAAGGCACTGTAACCAAGTGTTGCGCAAGGCATTGTAATAAAGTGGTGCTCAAGGCGATGTAACTAAGTGGTGCTCAAGCCACTGTAACATAAGGACTTTCGTAGAGAGTTGTGTGGCAAAGAAGATACTTACTCTTTATTGATAACATGTCACAACAAAAAAAAAAACTAAAATAGACAAATCTAATGTAAAGTAACACGTAATATGCACTTACTGGTGATATCACTTTAGGTGAACAGCATTCCACGGGTGTGGAAGGTGCTTTCCATGCATGTCCTCCAATTGATAAGTTCCTGGTCTGGTGGAGCTTGCCTTCAGAGGGGTTGACGTTTGGTGGCAATGTTTCTCGCAGGACGAGGTCACCTATGGAAAACCTTTTTGCTTTGAATCGGGTGTTATAGTAGCTTTCCACCATCATGGTAGTTGTGGTTCTGCATACTGGCATCGTTCCTCTTTTCTTCTAGTAAGTCGAGGTTGGTGCTAAGGTCAGCAATATTTCATTCAGGATCGTGATGGCTTGCCCTATAGGTTTGGACAGCCATTTCTACTAGGAGCTTGGCATCTGTGCTGCAAGCGAGGCTGAATGGTGTAAGGCGTCGTTTGGTATGCCCACAACATTCCCATAAGTTCTTCTACCCATGCGTCCTTTTTGCTATCAAGCTTAGCTTTGAGCATGTTAATAATTGTTCGGTTTGTAGCTTCTACCTGCCCATTAGCCTAGGGGTAAACCGGGGATGAAAAATGAGACTGAATACCCAGTTCTTCGCATAATTCTTTGAACCAATTGTTGTCAAATTGCCTTTGGTTATCAGAGATTAACACCCTTGGTATCCCGAACCTGCAGATGATGGATGACCACATAAATTCTCACATCTGCTCTTCTGTGATGTGCGCTAAAGTTTGGGCCTCGACCCAATTGATGAAGTAATCGACTGCTACTACCAGAAAGTTTACTTGTCCATTCCCAAGTGGAAAAGGACCAACAATGTCAATTTCCCACTGGGAAAAGGGCCAAGGGGAGCTAATAGGGGTCATATTTTATGTGGGACACCCGTTGGATTGTTGTCTTTCATTAACACTTATCACAACTTCTAACCATGTTTATACAGTCTTTTAGTATAGTCGGCCAATAGTATCCCGCGCGGATGGTTTTGTTGGCCAAGTATTGGCCTCCTGAGTGAATTTCGGATATTCCTTCATGTATTTCGCGGAGAACATAGTCTGCTTCCCTGGGAGCCAAGCATCGTAGGAGGGTAGCTGAGAAACCTCGTTTGTAAAGCTCATTCAACTGCACAATATACCTAGCGGCTTTCATTCGTATCTTTCTAGCTGCCGCCATGTCGGTCCGGAGTGTTCCAGTGCGGAGGAAACGTTCAATTGATGCGCTCCACCAATCTCCCTAGGTGACTGACTTACCACACCGTATGTTCAAAGCAAATAGAGGGTTTGTCCAAGAGTTATAGTGGGACGTACTCGTGGCTCTCCGCATTATCGGGGTTGGAAGTCATCTGGGCAAGGCTATCTGCTAGGGAGTTCTCCTCTCGAGGTATCTGCTCTATGGAGAAGTGTTTGAACTGGTGTGTGAGTTCCAGAACGAGAGTTAGGTATTGTTTCATAGTGTCTCCTTTTGTGATGAAATCACCCTTGACTTGTCCGACTACCAGTTGAGAGTCGCTGCAGAGTTCAATCCCGTCTGCTCCAAGAATTTCGTGATGCTGAGAACTGCCAAGACAGCTTCGTATTCGGCCTCATTATTAGTGGCTTTGAAGTTGAACCGAAGGGCATATTGGACAACTCTCCGGTTGGGCGAGGTTAGCACTATTCTCGTACCACTGGCCCACTTGTTGGAAGATCCGTCAACGTGGGCAGTCAAGATGTGTTCTGCTTGGAGGGAGCTTGTTTTGATTAGTTTCCCGGGGTCTGGTTGGTTTGTGCTGGTGAGCTTCTCGGGGTCCAGATATTGGTTTTCAATTTCGATCACAAAATCTGCTAGTACCTGCCCTCGAGATGGTGTGCGAGTCTAGTACTGGATGTCGAACTTGCCCAATTCGATGGCCCACTGTGTCAATCGTCCTGATGTCTCGATGTTCTGTAATGTCTTCTTTAGTGGTAGATTGGTGAGCACTACGACCGTGTGGGCTTGGAAATAGGGTCGTAACTTTCGAGTTGTGACGAGGAGAGCGAATGCTGCCTTTTATATGGGGGATATTACTCTTTGGCCCCCCGTAAGGCTTTGCTAACATAGTATACGGGACGCTGGTGTCCGTCCTCTTCTCAGAGAAGGACAGTGTTGAAAGCCCGATTGTTAACAGAGAGGTATAGGAGGAGTGTGTCTCCTTGGTTTGGACTGCAGAGCAATTGGGGTTTGCTGAGATATTCTTTTAACTGAACGAATGTTGCGGTGCACTCGTTAGTCCATGTGAAGCTGGTACGGAGAGTTTTGAAGAACGGTAAGCACTTGTCGGTAGATCGGGAGATGAAGCGGCTAAGGGCCAATACTTTCCCTATGAGACACTGCATCTCCTGTGTGGTGCATGGGGGCTGCATCTGTGTAATTGCTTGTATCTTTTCTGGGTTGGCTTCTATCCCACAGCTGGATATCAGGAATCCTAAAAACTTGCCCGAGGAAACCTCGAAGGCGCACTTGGTTGGATTGAGTTTCATGTGGAACTTGTCTAGGACCTGGAAGGTTTCTTTAAGATCCATACTCAATTCTATTCTCTAAGCACTAAACTTGCTATTGAGTTCTAACTTGGTCGTCGAAGACTTGATCTGAGGCCCCTCCCCCTCGGTAATTTTTGTATGATTGATCGGCTCCAGTTCTGTGGTGATTCTTGACATCATCAATATGTATTTGGTTTTTATTGGCGGATGCCCATGTTTTAGGGGATTGGGCTTGCTGAGAAAATAAAAACAATAATGCCAAAATAAACTCAGCCCAATCCACTATATCGACAAAGCTTCGTGGAAGTCGGTCTCGGCTAGCTCCTCACCTCTCAATCGGACAGTTTAGTCTGGCGGCCGACCTTATACTCCAGTTATAGGGGAGATCGGTATCGCTCGACCCCAATCTCGACTTTCCTTTATACCGCCCTAATGTTACACGCTCTTAGAGTGACACAAAAAGTCTTTTTGATAATTTGATGACCGTGTAAATGGTTCTTTAACCCTATAAATAATGGTATCTCTTTTCAAACTTGTCGTTATCATTAAGAATCCATTCATTACATGCGTAACTGTTAAAGAAATAGATTAAGAAAATAATAGAAAGGCCACAGCCATGTCATGTCGGATCGATCTCTTTTCTACTCCCCTTGTCAGTTGTCATACATAGACTACGCCACATGGACACTATGCAGCAGGGACTTGACTGCGTACCTATCGATTGAATCCGACCACGGGTTACCTCGCAGTTCACTAACCGCAACCGATTTGAGCGACCTCCAAACCGCGCTGTTACACTTGAAACCTGAGCCAAAAGCAATCTGCCAGATGTGGTCGCGCCTAGAAATTCTGCCCTTTGCCTCCGTATACGCCAGCTCGTACCACAAGGAGCTACTAGATGTGTTCCCGAAACGGTGCAGCGTCATCCTCGACGGCTCCAAGTGCCAGTCGCTCAGCTGCAAGTTCTTCTGCATCTCGTCCAACACCGCCCTCCCGCCTGCATGAATGCAAAAGTGCTCGAAAGCCAGCTTGAAGTTTGGTATATACGGCTTTACCTTCGCTTTCAGGACTTTTCTCCTCACTAACGTAACGAAGAACATGAATTGCTCAGAAAATGGTAGGACCGAAGGACCGAGAGTCGTGATATTGGTTTTCAATGCGTCTCCTGCCACCGCCATTAACTCTCGAGCGAGGGAAACCCCCACAGTTCCTTTATCGTCCTCTCTTTGATAGACACAGTTGTAATTTTGGTCGTCTGCACCTTTGTGAGTTCGAACTGTGTGGACTAGCTCGTACTTGGACCAACCACGATCTCGTGCCCAGTTGGATAAGAGCACGGCCGCACCCCCCATGCGGAATATGCAGTTGCATAACAACATTGACCGGTCATTGCCAAAGTACCAATTGAGAGTAATGTTTTCAGTGCTTACTACGATGGCGCACGAGTTAGGGTTTGCATTAAGGAGATCCTTAGCAAGATCGATGGAAATAAGGCCGGCGCTGCAACCCATGCCGCCGAGGTTGTAGGACTTAATGTCTGTTCGGAGCTTGTAGTGGTTGACAATCATCGACGAGAGAGATGGTGTCGGGTTAAATAAGCTACAGTTCACAATAAGTATTCCAATGTCTTTTGGTTGGACGCCGGTTTTGTCGAAAAGCGCGTCCAGTGCGCCGAACATGACGGCCTCGGCCTCGGACCGAGCCTCTTCCATGCTCAACTTTGGCGGTCTGGACATAATTGCTTTTGGTAGGTACGTCTCGTCGCCAAGTCCGGACCGGACCGTTATTCATCACTGAAACTGGAGACACTCGTCCTGGAAGGCTCCACTATCTTCACTCATCTTCAAGAAAAATTCCTTGGTGACTTTTCGCTCTTCATCCGGCTTGTAACAAGAAAAATCTACCAGATACACCGGTCTGGACCGCTTGGCCCAGTAGAGGTAGAAAATGATAAGCAACATAGCTGAACCAGCCAGTCTTGTGGCCTCGTTGAGGGAGGCCGGTTATTGTGTGAGTGAAGCTATTGTGTAAGTGTGTGAGTGGACGGGTGAGATTAGAAGTTGAGAAATCTAACGGCTGACAAAATGTCACGTCAATTAATGAAATCGGGTCGGTTGTGCGGGTCGGATTCATTAATTGACGTGGCATTTTGTCAGCCATTAAATTTCTCAACTTCTAATCTCATCCGTCCACTCACACACTCACACAATAGCTTTACTCACACAATAACTTTTGCCCTCGTTGAGGTTATCAAACCAAACTGCCCGACTTGTCCATATATGGGTCGCCTGGTCCAGTTTTAGACCGGTGAGCTGAAGCACAAAGGAAAGGGCCACAGGCGAAATCACGAGGAACGTTAGGATAGTGGCAGGCAGGTTCCATGAGTTCCCGTAGCCTAACTTGACGTACTTCAGCTTCACGGACTGCAAGAAATCCGGCAATCGTCGCCGAATTTTGATAACTGCGGATGACGAGTCTTTAAACGCCATTTCTGCCGTCAATCTCTCCTTATCCTTCACTATACTATCCATTTTCTTCCTTGAACTGATCTGTCTTTCTTTGTTTTTGGGGTCTCGAACAAGATGGGTCTTGTTTATTTATAAACGAGAAGTCTACAGGAAGCTGAGCTATAATGAACAGCCAAAGAAAAACAAAATGCTGAATAGAAAGCAAGGCCTACACGTCTTGAACAGTTAGTTGGGTGAACGAGAGAGATTTGAAGATGAAGTTGCATGAAGAAGTAAGACAGCAATGCATAGAGTATTAACTGCAAGAAAAGTGGCCAAGTGGGAATGATAGACTTGAATTAATGGAGGGTAGTTCCAAGAAGGGATGGATAGCTCAACCACCGTAAGAATTTCGTGGAGTAAATATATATTAATAAATAACAAGTTCTAAAATTTTATCTAAATTCCTAATATGTTATTTTTGGAAATTTCCGTTAATGGTGTATAGTTGACGGGATGGGGGTTCATTGAGTAAGCTGCCCGTGGGAGCACACCAAGAAAAAATACTTTGGGTGACAAACAAAGTACAAATTTCGTTAGCTAAGGTTTTGGTGACAAAAATGGGTTGTCACCAGGTTTGTCACCTAAAGTCCGTCAACCAATGTTGTAGGTGACGATTTCGTGTTCTATCACTCAAAACCGTTCGGACGGTTTATAAACACGTCCGAACGGTTTGGTGTCATATTAACGAAATTCAAAATCATCATGCACAGTACAGTCCATCCGTTCACATGTGAGGAGTGAACGTTCTCTCTATACGTTCGCACAGCTCATGCGAACGATTAATCCAATGTGACGAAATACATTTTGTCACGTAATAAACGTCTGCACCGTTGTATATCAACGTCCGAACGATGATGTAAATATGTCCGGACGCATTTGCGAAGACGTCCGCACCGTAGTTTCATTATGACAAAAATATTTTTTGTCATCTGAAAAAGCCGTTCGAAACTTTACGTATGCAGTTCGGACTCGTTGTACGTTGAACACGTTCGAAAGTGTTGGTGTATCGTGCGCACAGTGTCTTATTTTACAGACCGTGGGGACGCGATAGACACCCTTTAGACTAGCGAATTTAAAGCAAAGTGTGCGGACGGATAGTTATGCGTGCGCACACTAGCAACGAAAAAAGTCTGTGCGAACGACATTTAAAACTCGTTCGAACGATTTTCTATATATTTTAATTAATTTAATTAAAATTTATTAAATAATATAAATATAAATATATTCACTGCTCATAATAAATAAAATATCTACAAATATGCAATCGCTATTGAAAGTAAATAAAATACATAATTGATAAGTACTGACAAAGTAGTAAAAATAAATAAATTTACCCAAATTTTCGTTTGGGTGTCAAACGAGATTGCATCTGTCTGATTTGCTCCATCAGCTGCTCACGCATCTGCTCCGCCATTAGTTGCATCTTTCGTTCTTGTTGTTCTACTTGGTTCATTTGCTGCTCCTGCAGCATCTTCTGGTGCTCTACATCTTTTTTTCGTTGCTGCTCCGCCATCATCTTCATCAGCTCTTCGTCTTTCTTCCGTTGCTGCTCCTCCATCATCTGCAGATGCTCTCGCATCGTCTGCACCATATCTGACCGCTTGACCAAAAGCGTTTCATATTCCAACTGGCCTCTTCCAATCTCTAAGCGTAACATAATATTTAATAAAGATTGACGGGGTAAGATACTTACACGCACAACTACTCTGGGTGCCTACTGGACAGGCTGTGGTAGGGGACGGTAATTCATTCATATCCCTAAGCGAAGGACCCAACACTGCTAGTGTACCCGGACTACTCTCAGCTCAAACTGATGAATCGCACCGAAGACGTTTCCCTCCCGCTGGAATGACGTCGTCCTGTGACCAAATAAATCAATATTAGAGAAAAAAATACAATGAATTATGTTACTCAAAATGAATAAAAAATAGAAATGCAAATTTAATTGAAACGATAAAGTTACTTTAATAAATTATGTCACAATATCAGACACAATTACGCACATTACGCATATTGTAAACTCAAATTGTCGATAACGTGGACAATTCAAGAATTACATTCATTTCATTATCCGAACTTTGTGTAATTTTTAAACGGGGTCTAAGGCTATTAAATGAATGCATGACATAACAACAAATACCGTTCGGACGTAATATAACTGTCCAAACCATACACATAGACGTTCAGATGCGTTTTACAAAACGTTCGAAGAAAAATAAAGTCTGAACGGTACATCAACTGTCCGGACTGCGATTGTCGAACAAGACAGTTCTTGAATGCACAAACTCTATTTTCAAAATTAACTCAAATCACAAACACTTCAATATAAACACATCACAACCAACCCCAAACTACATTACTATCATGTTAGAACCAAAAATTTCGAAAAACACATGTTTTCATATATTAAAATACATGTTTTTCTTCCTAAAACAATTCAATTTAAAACCACTAACCTCAAATGCAATCCAACTTCAAATTCTAAAAGAGATGCTCCTTTCACACCCTCTTCAGTGAGATTGAACGCCCAAATCAGCTCTCCGCTTGTCATCGTGCTCAAATCTCTCATTTACTTTGTTTTCTCGTTTTTCCTCCACTGTCTGCGAATCTGTAACTTTCATACGCTTGAATATCGTTCGGACACATAAAAGGAAGTTCGGACGCATACGTGTATTAGTTTTCGAGGGAATTCATGCCGCCAAAAATTCATATACGTTCGCACGACTATGTAAGCGTTCGAACTTCATCTTATAGTTCAACACACTGTTTTAGTAATTCTCAAACGATAGCGTATACTCATTAACATAAATGTTCGGACGGTAGGACAGTAAACTACCGTCCGAACACTTCCTTGCATCACACGAGACTATTTAGAAAATACCAAGACGATAGCGTCTGATAATAAACAATCACGTCCGCACGTTATTAAACACGCGTCCGAACGGTGTTTTGGATTTCAGGAATCTCAACCGTATAAACAAGTGTTCAGATGGTTTGTTTTATATAATACGACACCATTCGAGCTTACATTAAACAGTCCGGACAGATAAGTTAACGTCCGAACATTGTTGGACGATTTTGATATTTTTTATTTTTTAATTAACTTTATTAGCAAATTTTAAATAACTAAAGTTAGTTAATAATGTAAATAATCTTAAGTGGACTAATTAAACAGTCCGGACAGATATTTTTTATTAATATTTTTTTGA